>OW121846.1:62378749-63033335 GCA_933228895.1 Platycnemis pennipes | reverse complement strand
AAATTATTCAACATAGGGATAGGAATCTCCTCAACGATGTGCAATTCTACTCATCCCCCTCCCCACTCCTCTCAATCACTTATCCACTGTGAGGGTTTTAGACAAGGGCTCCCTCACCCCTACTCACTGGTTTTTCCCTGGCCCACGTGAGTTTTCATTGTGCTACCTTAACCAAGTGCCGCCCCCCCCCCCCCGTGGCCTCCCCTTCCTCCACCACGCCAATGTGGACACTCTCCCCGAGCGTCTCAGCCCCTTCCACGGACCTGGTGCTCGTAGCATCGCCGCGGGATACCCCCCTTAGCGGCCAGAGGCCAGTGGTTTCACCGCCACCTTCTTACCTGTGGGCCCGAAGACCAGGAGCGGCCTACTGTGTTAATCCCCCCCCCCCTCCACTTTGCCACTGTGTCTTCGTCCGGTAAGGCCGAAAGAAGGCGGCCTCTCATCCCACAGGTCGGCGCCCTTCTCCTTTCCCCCCCCCGCCCCCACATATGGCCTCTCTTGAACTTGAAGGTGTATGTTCTGCATTGGTGCTCTTCAAACGGCCAGGGTTTTCCAATTCCTGTGTGGTTTTTCCAACTCCCACCCCTAGCACCAGTTCTCCCTCCTATACCCCCTTTTTCCGTTGTCACCTTTGGTTCAGGCCCTCCCTTCCACTCCTCTTTCCTCACTCCTTCCCCCCCCCGGTCCCTCCCCTCATTCGTATATATACTGGACTTTGTTGAAATTTGTTCACCTGATGATGATGTATCACATCGAAACTGGTCGAAGTAAAAATTTTTTTTTGTGGAAAATTGCCAAACTCATTTAATTATGTTATTCCACCATATAACGCCTGAAACGTCTCTTTTTATTAATTTGTTGTTATATGACATAGTTGTTAAAGTTAAAATTGTAGTGAGCACTGTGGGTTTTGGCGAGGGAGCTGTGTGGGTTGAGAAGAGCGGCCGGCATTGGGTCTGAGCTGGGAAAAGGGTTACAGATTAGGACCCTCGCAAGCTTCAACCCCATCCATCCTTCGACTACCTGAACTCGGCCCCACATATTCGAGTTTAACCGAAGTTTTCTTTGTGGGTGATTTTTCCGAGAAATGTTCTTTTCTGTACCAAGATTCAGTGCAAGGTGTGCACTGGATTAACTGCCTGGCTACAGTACATACGATTACATGTTGCAATAGAAATATGAACAATCAAGTGTGTACTCCTCAGTGTGGTTATTATTTCAGGCTGTATGAAGCATAAAGTCATCTTTCAAAGAAAACTGCTCTATAGTGTAATAGGTTTACTAAACCTTCTCAAAAAATTTACTTTTTTGACATTGCGGGGACTGAATATAAGAACCGCTACAAAGTGTTGAAATTTTTGTATCGCCAAGATTTCAGAGTCGATGCTGAATGGCGTTTCTATACCACATCTCAGGGAAAGGGTACAAGTGACGGATTTAAAGGTAATCTAAAGACCAGCCGCACATACCAGTCTGAAGCTCAGTTTTAAGGAACAAATTCAGACTCTTGAGGAATTTTACAAATGGGCCACATCGAATGTGAAAAAAGTTTAACACTTAAGAAAACTTTGAGTTTGTAACCAACGAGCAAATGAAGGAGATAAGAGCCTAACCGGAAGATTCCGGGATACACCAACCGTGGAGTGTATTCTTACTTACCATGCAGCTATTCCACAATCGAAGGAAGACTTGCTGTTAAAATACCATTCTCAGTAATCCGAAGAACCAAATTTTCAATTTTGTGGTAAAGATAGGATTAGGAGAGTTTGGAGGAAAACATGGGTTATTGAAGGTAAAGTAAGAAGGTTAGCATATTTCCGATGCAAAATTGTATAATGAAACATTAATATACACGACTGTATTTTACATTCATCTTTTAATTCTGCGGCTAGGAGGAAACCAACATCAGCCATCCAATCTGCCAGTACAGCAGTATGGCATCAGGTTAAATGGAGACGACATTGATTTTTAAAATTTCCCTTAGATTTTTACTGCATGCATTATTGTTGTAATTATTCACATCTTTCATAATATGAGGGATGGGCTGTAACATAAATTATGGATTAAGGGATTGCAAAAGATTATGCCAAAAATTTCATATGCCAACTTTCTGGTACTATTCAAGTGAACTGTATGTAAAGGTAACATAAAGAATTTAAGGCTTTAATGTGAACGGTGTTTAAAGATGTGAATAATTTTTATTTTACATAATAAGGAAAGAAAAAAATAATACTTTCAACTCATCTAAATATTAAATATGAAATTAATTCCATTGCCTCACCTAACATAATTTATTTTTTTACTGATCCCGGAGACTTGCATCATTCATATGTGTAAAGTCATGTTTGGAAAATGTTTTAAACATGAGTGAAAAAGAGTAACCAATTTAATTAGCGGGTACAGGAGGAAAATCATGGGATGTATGGGTGTTGCCTTAGCTTGGGAGGCTATCGTAAGCGAAGAGAAACAAAATATCCATTTATTATTCACACCGGATCACTGAATGGTAATGCCGGATTAGGCATAATGCTCAGGAAGAGTGCAGGATTGTGTGTGAAGAGCTTCCTGCAACACAGTGAGAGGATTATAATGGTGAAGATTGAGACCTAGCCTACAGATACCATTGTAGTGTAAGTTTACATGCCTACATCGGACTACGAAGATGGAAGAGTGTAAGACATCTACAAAGATATCACGGGAGTAATAAAGCATGTAAAATGAGAAGAAAACGTAATTATATTTTAGGAGACTGGATTACTGTCATCGGGGTAGGTCCTGATGGAAGCGTAACTGGAAAATATGGATTGGGAAACCGAAATGAAAGAGAAGAAAGACTGCTCTACACAACTTAAGTTAGTGGTTGCCAACACATTGTTTAAAAATCGCAACCGAAGGAGATACACATGGAAAATGCCAGGAGACGGAGGTAATTTTCAAATAGACTACATTTTAGTGAAGCAGAGATTTAGGATTCAAATGAAGGACTGCAAAAGCTACCCTGGGGCAGACATCAACGGTGACCATAATTTTCTGATGATTAAATACCATCTAAAATTCAAGAAATTGAAGAAAACCATGAAAAACAAATGGCAATTAGAAAAACTGAAGGAGGTTCAATATCAGCTATCATTTCAAAAAGCAGTGGGAAGTAACATACGGGAGACCCAACTGAGAAATTAGTGGAAGAGTACTGGGAAAACATTAAACATGGACTAGCGGAAGCCGCAAAGGGAGTTCTTGGAAGGAGATAAGTAATCAAGAAGAAGCCATGGATCATGGAAGAAGTGTTAGTGCTGAGTGAAGAAAGAATTAAGTACAAGAATGTGAAAACTGAAGAAAGGCAGCTTTGCTAAAAAGACTTACTAACAAAATAAGTTGCTAAGCCAGGAAAGCTAGAGAAATGTGGATGAAGAACCGATGTGAAGATGTACAAAACAGACTTTCCCTTGGAAAGGTGGAAGCTGTCTTAATGATAGTTAGGAACCACTTCAAGGAATGAAGTGCAAGATGCAATGCCATAAGGGACAAAAATGGAGAACTTTTGATTGGAAATGAAGATAAAGTGAAGAGATGGAAAGAATATCTGGAAGGGTTATAAGGCGGAAGCAATATCAGCACCAAAGTGATCGAAGAGGAAAGCAAAGTCGATAGGATATGGGAGCATCAATATTAAGATCGGAATTTGACGCAGCAGTAAGGGACCTTTGCATGAATTAGGCTTCTGGAATTGATGATATTCCTGCAGAACTAATTAAAAATGCAGGAGAGAAGAAATTAACTCATCTCTACAAAACCATCTGCGACATGTATTCAACAGAAGAAATACTCAATGACTTCAAGAAAAACATCATATTTCCTATTCCCCAAAAGGAGAGTGTGGAGAAATGAAAACATTTTACACTAAAACACTATAAGCCTGACGACACATGCATCAAAGATATTGACAAGGATCATCTATAGAAGAATAGAATGAAAAGCAAAGGAGTTCCTGGATGAAGATCAATTTGGATTCAGGAAAAGTAAAGGGTACAAGGGAAGCAATATTGGCCCTTAGACTGCTCATAGAGAAGAGAATGGAGAATAACAAGCCGACCTTCATTGCATTTGTGGATTTAGAGAAGGCTTTTGACAATGTGGATTGAAATTCAGTTCTTAGAATTCTGAAAGTAATTGGAGTATCATGCAATGACCAAAGAATTATCCACACTTTGTTTAAAAACTAGACTTGTACCGATACCAAACCAGTACCTCAATATTAGTGGCTAATACGGGTATTATTTGCCGATACCTTGCTTACTTTTGTAAAAAAAAATTTATAAGTGGTTTCCTTCTCATGAAGTCAACTCAGTAATCAAAAGTGTTATGAAAGAGCACCTAATTACTGAGAGAAATGACATTGTGACGACTCTTTTATTTTGCTACTCTAACAATGGGGTCGTTTACCATATTTTTTCATTGCTGAATCTGATAGAGTTTGTAAAATAAAAAGACCTGTATTTTTCCGTTTTTTAATCCGTCAATTATTTCTCGGGTTATAAGCAGCGAAAAACTGATCTTTTTAACCCTTTCGGAAAAGTAGGCTTGGTGCAATCTCTGACTTATATCTACTTCGTCCAATCGCAAATTAGCCCGCGAAGCTACTTTGCCTCATCGTAATGGGTGGGACACAGCTGACTCTGCCAATAAGAGCAGTTACGACAGCATCTGTGCGAGCAGACCTTCCGAGAACCCCCCTCCACTCCCTTCCCTCCCCCTAAAAGCAGTCAAGGATGGGAGGAAAATGAGGTCAATTTTATCACAGCAGCTTTTCCGGTGGCCATCACCTTTTGCTTATTTTAATTTTTGATTTATGAGTGAATTGTTGTGGTTAGAAGATAATTTTTTTCACTAAAATTCTTTTTTCGTTTTCATCTAACGATTTCGTGTACAAAATTGCTATTTCAGTTCCGAGTAAATGCCCCCATTATCACTGGAATTAGATTTCAGACTCTAAGCCCTCTTGCATTTGTAAATACTGAAAATTCTTATTAAGAAAAAAGAGCTGTGGAACAAGCTCAGCAGCTCATATTTGAATGTATTGCTTATTGACATATTATTGGCAAGGCTACTGAACATTCTCAGCAGTTAAGAGGGTTTTTCTATCAGGACCACAGCACTAGTTTCTGAAAACATTAGCTCAGGAAACTCTAAACTTGTAGGTACACCCAAATACAGTGGACTCTCATTAGCACGTTTGTGTAGGGACCCAAAATCCTGAAATTGGTAATGAGGAAAACTTGCTGAACAGGTTAGGCCTTCTCGGGTTATTTTGATGACGCATTCGAGGGTCGCATAACTCCCAGGACACCATTATGTGTGCCATCAAGTTAGTTCATTGCTGGTGGTAACTTATGGTGGTAATTTATGGTAACAAAGTTTCATTTTCAATTATTATGCCTTCCAAAAAATACGTATGATACCTTCCGTATATGCGCCCTTAATAATGAATGATGACCATATGACCAAATAGCACATTTTTGTGTATACTATTCACTCGAAAAGTATGTATAGGCTCAACTTTGAGGCTTGATATCCCAAAATAGGTAGAAGTGAAATTCTAAGAGAGCATATCAGTGTGTAGATAATTTAGCCTTATGTTTAATGCAGGTACCAGACTTATTTTTATAATTACTTTTGAGGCATGTTTTTATAGTGAGGATGAAAAATTGCACATTTTCTTAGAGTTGCAAACGCCAGCATCACTTTGCAGATTGTCATTACAATATGAAAAGCTCAAATGAAAGGAAATTTTGATAGAATATGAATCGTACTTTTGCCATGATGTCCTCTAAGTTTCAATAATTTACTTATAATCGCTTAAGTTATTGTAGTCAATTAACGAAACTGGGTTTTCTCCATAAGTATGCAACATTGGAGGTATGCGATTAACACCTTCGTCTTGTTTTTAAAATTCCTAATGCGAATCTAACATCATAACACTTGATCAAGCCACGATATTTGTAAGTTATGCGTTGGACCGAACGAACTTGAGTTGACGGCAGAAGTTTAATTTTTGCCACTATTTCAGCAAACTTACTTTGTGCGTGGATTTTCATCTCCTTTTCGGAAGAAGTTGAGCGTTTCGCCTCAGGCTTTCCCATAGCCAATTCTAAGCGCTTGTCTCACTTTTGCTGTCACGAAGGTCGAAGCTAAGTAAACAAATACAAAACACATTGGTAAGTCAGTTGAAGAAGGCGGAATTTGGAAATAATGAGTTAATAGATGATTTTCACTGAATGAATATTTCCGAGTAAAAGTATCCGAAAAAATGAGTACTCAAAAGTATTGAAGTATTCGGAAAATGGCCGATACCCGATACTTAAGATCGGCATCAGCCCAAGTCTAATAAAAACCAAGTAGCTGTGATTAAATCTGGACCCAGTTCTGGAGAATAAAGAATAAGGAAAGGAGTGAGACAAGGCTGTGTACTGTCTACTGTAATTTTTAATGTTTACATTGAGGAGCCATCAATGAAATCAAAGAGAAGTCTTCTGGAGTGAACTTCCACAGAGAAAAATTAGCATGCTGCGATTCGCTGATGACATAGCGCTCATAGAGTAGACAGAGAAGGATATGAATAAAATTCTTATAACCATGAAAAGGACAATGACATGGTGTCAGTTGAAAATCAATTAGAAGAAGACTAAGTTTGCAGCAAGAAAGAACAGGCCAAAACCAACGTTAAACTAGAAAAACAAAAACTGGAAGAAGTGAAAGAGTTCTGTTACCTAGGCAGCTGAGTAACCAATGATGGACAAAGCAAGAAAGAAATAGTCAGTAGAATAGCCCAGGCAACAAGGGCATTCTATCTAAAGAGGAATCTACTCACAGCTGGAAATACAAGCTTAGAAGTGAGGAAGAAATGCATTACAACGTTCATCTGTAGCATGTTTCTTAATGGCAGTGAGGCATGGACGATGACAGCAGCAGAGAAGAAAAGAGTGGAAGCATTCGAAATGTGGTGCTATGGATGAACGATGAAGATTAAATTGATGTACTGAGTAAGTAATAAGGAAGTCCTAAGAAGAGTGGGTGAAAAGAGAAGTCTGCTGAAAACTCTGAGAAGAAGACAGAACAACTTAATCGGCCACATCTTAAGACACTTTGGCCTGATGAAGACAATTGCTGAAGGACAAGTGAACTGGAAGAATGGCAAAGGAAGGCCTGTTGTGAAATGTATGGATTAAGTATTGAAGGGTGTGAAAGAGAAGAAGTACGTAAATATGAAGAGATATGCCAATAGAAGAACTCAGTGGAGAGCTGCGTCAATCCAATCTTAGGATTGATGACTAATGATTATGAGGAATCAGACGAGGATTTTCTTATAAAATCCTCGTCATCACCTAGTGTTTTGCGTAGATGTCCATAGATATTCATCTTTTCGCATGTCTTGATATTTATCGCACTCAGTCAGGAGGTGTATCACAGTGATTGGAGCACCACATTCATCGCATCAGGGCTGGACCTTCTCTTTGGAGTAGAGATATGCCTGTATTAGATTGCAATGCCCAATTCTCAGCCGGGTATCTACGGCCTCCTCCCTGTAAATCCCCCTGATGGAGGTGGGCAATTCTTATATCCCTGGCTTTATTGCTCCAGATTGTCCACTTCCACCTCCTTAGGGCTAAGCCCCATAGCAAAGCCTTTGATGAATATATATCACAATTTTTCTAGGCTTCTTTGCCTGTAGAATTGGGTTTTCATTTCCAGTTATTTCAACATGTCCAGAGATCCACACACAGGAAATCGTCATGTCGTGTCATTGTTGTGACCCCTACCAGACTGGTAGCAGTCGACGAGATTATTGACTTCAACGTATTCATAGATCTGTTGAAAGATAATTCTTTCGAGAACTTTAGATAGGAAGCAGAGTAAAGCAATGGGCTTGAAGTCCCTCAGACATGAGGGATTGGTCTTTTTGTTAAGAGCAAGTATTAGAGACTGTTTCCATCTACTAGGAAAGTAGGATTTTGTAATGGACGGATTAAAGATAATAGAAAGATAGGGTCCTATTGCTGGGAGGGCCAAAAATATAACACTTTATGGAATACCATCCACACCTCTAGCCTGAGAGGACAATCGATTTACAGCTCTCAAGATGTCTTCAAGGCTGATTGCTGAAAAGGAGAAGTAATGGAGGGATTCATGTGGGTTAAGTCTGGATAAATATTCAGATTGGCAGAACCAGAGGGTCAGATGAGACATCCGCAAAGTGCGTGTTAAGCTCTTCGGTTGAAAATGTAGTGTTTGGTTTGGCAGGGCTGGGACAAATTCCCAGGTGTCTGAGGTCTCACAGTCTCAATGGTATTATGTGCAAGGTCACATGCTTGTTTATAGTAGTGAAGGTCCAATGGGTGTCGCGCTCTTTTGAAACGATGATATAGTCTTTCACGTTCAGTGATCAGATGTCTGTGGTGATGGGTAAACCACGGATGGTGTCTTTTTTTGGGTTCAGCTGTTTTTAGTGGAGCAAATTTATCTATGGCTGAGTGAAGATTGTTATAGAGGGTATCAATGGCATCATCCATCTCTGGAGAGTGAAGATAGGTGGGTAGGTGGTGGGGAAGAGGTTTAGGAAGATATTTAGAGATGGAAGAACCCAGCATTGGCAACAGCCTGATTTTAGCAAAAGATGCCAAGGGGTCTACAGAGTAATGTCCCATCCAAATGTACCACCTACTGAACTTGAAGTGCTCTCTGCAAGCAGGCATGTAGCCAGAAATTTGCTTCGGGGTGGCCAAGTCTAGTGTAGCCCATTTAGCCTAACTTCAAATCAGCGTTGCCCGTCAGTACTGACATGTTACAAATCTCTTTCCTTAATTTTCAGTGCTTGGTATTTGCATTCACAGTGTCCATTCCTATCTCTTTTCACTGGTAAAGCTCACTGTTTACTTTGTCATAAAGCAGTTAATTTGACCGGCCCCAGAACAGAAGTTAAATGCATGCATACATATCAGATTGAAAAGAACAATTATTAACTACACACATGCATCAAACTAGTGATCACATTTCAAGACACTTAACACTTGAATTATAAGCAATTTAATGTGGATTATCATGCACAGTTAAAATCAGAATGATGAAATTTCTAGGAAAAAGATTCAGGGGAGCTGAAGCCCCAGAAGCCTCCCCCTCTGCCTCCCCCCCCCCTTTCTACTCCCCCCCCACCCGGCCACGTGCCTACAATGTCGTCATCATAGGGTCAACAATCCTAGGATTGGTTTGACACAGCCCTCCACTCGATTCTTCTATTGGCCAACCTCTTCATATTAACGTAGTTCCTCTCTTTCACGTCATTTACGACCTGTTCTATGAAACTCATACGAGACCTGCCTGCCTTCTCCATTCTTCCTGTTCACTTTTCCTTCGACGATTGTCTTCATCAGGCCATCGTGTCTTGAGATGTGGCCGATTAAGTTGTCCCGTCTTCTTCTCAGAGTTTTCAGCAGACTTCTCTTTTCTCCCACTTTTCTTGGGACTTCTTCATTTGTCACTCAGTCTATCCATTTTATCTTCATCATTCTTTGATAGCACCATATTTCGAATGCTTCCACCCTTTTCTTCTCCGCTGCTGTCATCGTCCATGCTTCAATGCCGTAAAGAAACATGCTCCAGATATACGTTTTGATGAATTGCTTCCTTACTTCCAAGCTTGTATTTCCAGCTGTAAGTAGATTCTTCTTTTGATAGAATGCCCTCTTTGCCTGGGCTATTCTATTCACTATTTCTTTCTTGCTTTGTCCATCGTTGGTTACTTTGTTTCCCACGTAACAGAACTCTTTCACCGAGCTTCCAGTTTCTGTTTTCCTAGTATTACGTTGGTTTTGGCCTCCTCTCTCTTGCTGCACACTAATATCTTAGTTTTCTAATTCATATCGTAGTATATGCTATTTCAAATATAAATAAAAACTCACTTAATAAATAAAAGTATTAAGGAGATTATTAGGAACAGATTGAACATCTCGTAGATGCATTGGTCAAAACTAAGTGTTTTCCTATTTGAAGGTCCCGGTTCGAAACCCCGAAGTCCACACATGAGTACTGAGTGGCGCAAAGCACAGGGGGATATAGTCGCCCTCTACTCAAAGGTTATAATGTTTTCTGGTATTGTTTAACGGAAATGTGTATTAAGGACAGGATGGGTAATTTTACAATATGACTAGAACACATTCAACATAATTAGAAGGAATACGTGAAATTACTGAACGACTGTGCAAAAAGGCCTAGAAGATTTTTATGGACTCGCCCGTGGGATATGCGAGGAGAATATATTGTCGGAGGATTTCGTAGAAATTGTATTGACATCTAAAACGGAAACGAGAGTAACAAGGGAAAGCGAAGACAACTGAATCTCTCATGCTGCTAAGCTTAAGCTTAAAATCATCAACCAAGGTATTGAAGAGAGAGCAATAAATGAATGAAGCCGCCTTGTCTGCGATATCTGCTAGAAGACGAGTCAACCAAGCCTGTCATTTATCCCCTCTGTGACGAAACGTCTCTTTGACCAACGTAATTCTCCTTCAGACTTCAATGTAGGCAGAATACCCCTTTTCCATACTAACCGGGATACTAAATTACTCCCCCTGGTCTATGATCTAACCCCTCCGTTCTAAATTAAAATCACCCTTCATGCATGCAAAATTTCATTATTTGAGTTCTTCTTCTGATTTAAGTCCTTGGGTGACTAGTTGACCAGGGCATGATCACCCACAAACCTTATCAACTTTCCCCTACCTATACACCTGTATCGAGCCCCCCCACCATTCCCTCAGAATATGAATTAAAAAGTGCCTGTGACTACGCACAGCCTTACACAACCCCTCTCTCTAATACCACCTCTTCTAATTCCCAGTCCGCTTATTTCACCAGCACTTTCTTGGTAATGTATGAACTTTGGCTCAGTCTTCTGTCCTTCCAATTTATTCCTGTTTTATGCAATAGTTCCATTAACCCTTTCCACTTCACTCTGTCAAAAATATTTTTGAAATTAACAATAAACGCAGATACATTCTGATTATATTCTAATTCTTTCCACTCATTCCAGTGATGTTGATTGAAAAACTGCTTTCCGTTGACAAAATCTAAATTTACCTGCAGAAAAAATTTCAGAAAAATTTGAAATCATTCAAGAGAAAGAAGATTTACTGCGGATTACAGTTTATTGCATTCCAGTACAAAATGTTAATGGTGGTGCATGGCGAGGCACAGGGGCAGAACATGAGGCCACAGACAAAAGGGAAGGGGTTAATTCCTCCTCAATCCCAGCATCCGTAATTTCACTATGAGCATTTATCATGATGATGTGGCCTGCAATGGACACTATTCAAACCTTGATGCAATTAGATTCTTTAATTGTTCATCAGAAGTGTTTTACGTCATTAGGTAAGAATTTGCAATCGCGATCGCTTTCTGTAGCTGCGAGTAAATAGTTCTCATAAATCACCGCTAGATGTCAGCACTGTAGAACGCATATTAAAAAAGAGGGAATTTCAAATTAACTGAGTGAATTTCTAAAATTGACTTTCATCAGCTGGGAAATATTATTAAATGTATTTCAAATGAAGACTATTGAATCTCTCATGCTGCTACGTTGGTGCTTAGAATCATCAATCAATGTGTGGAAAAGAGAGCAATGAATTTCTAGATGAGGATCAATTCATATTTTCCAAGGGAATTAAACACATGATGTGATTGCCGAGATGAGAATCATTATTATCATTTGTTTTGATTTCACACAATGTCTCTCTTCAGCCCCTCATGCCTCCCATCATTTTATCCAAGCTACCCGTTCTTCGCCTCACTCTACCCCGTTTAACCAATATTCTTTACTCAATCACATATTTCAATTCACCCTTGCCCTTTTTATTTTCTCTATTCATCAATCAAAATTCTTTCCTCTCCTACCATTTCTAATGCTTCATCATTTGTCCTCCTTTTGACCCACTTTAATTTCTCCATCCTTCTCCATACTCACATCTTAAAAGTTCCGAGTATATTTCCATCTTCGTTCCATGAAGCCTATGTTTAAGCGTCATATTGTGCCACGCTCCACATCAAACTTTTCACTAATATTTTCTTTACTTCCCTACTTAACGCCCCTGTCAGTAGTTCACGTCTACGACTAAAAGCTTATCTTGCTAATACAATTTTCCTTCTATCATCAATGCTGCAATACCCCTTTTTCTCCAATGCACTATTTAGATAGCGGAAGGTGGAAATGTGAAGAAATGGAGAGCCTGCCCAAAGTCAAACTTTGCTGGCAATAGCGTGCGTAACAGCTCATTTGTAGATCTGTGGTTCATTTCCCGGATGAGTTTTTTCTGTTGTGATCTGGCTTGATTCCATTTTCACCACCTGCTTACTGTTTGCGGTTTTGGGTATCATAAAACGTGTCAGGAATGTTTCCGAGGGTAAAAAATATACCGACCGACTTCTGAACGTTTCAGAATTATTTCTGAGAGTACGGTATCAGCTAAGCGCTCAAAGGCTTTTCTGATTATGCCGTTTTATGCAACTCTCTTTTAGAGAGAATTGTGTAATAAGGCTGTAAAAACTTAGAGACTTCTTTGCAAGAAGCTCAGCCCATGTAACTCGATAGCTATTGATTATCAGAAATTAATGGCTTTTGAATAAAGTTCCAGGAGTTCAAGCGATACAACATTACTGAAGATCATTTAGCAGCTGATCTAATTTCATTTAGACGTAATACATGAGCAGTTGAAGCAGTGATCAACTGAAAAAAACTATGGAATAATAAACCTAAGACTTTCTGTTTACCCCTTCCTAAGACTTTCTTCACACCTACGCTTTGCGACATGAACGTTGGATGAATCTGATTGAATTGGTGAATTAGTGATCAATAAATGTAGGCGTTTCAAAGTGTTAAGTTTAGAGGACATAAAATTTCAACCAGAACATTGGATATTTTACGGTCTTATAACACCCGTGGAAGCGCAACGACCATTCAGCACGTTAGTCATTACCCTCGGAAAATCGTCCAGTTGTCATAGGACTCCAAAGTGGTCTCAGAATAAATGCTAGGTATTTTAAAAAGAGGTTATAAAGCGAGTGTCATTTTCTATCATGTTTCTACTAGAAATGTGGTGAAAAGTGATTGGAACTCATCTCGTGCCCCTTCTCCCGTTCTGTGGCCACGGGTACCTATGTGTCTCGGGCAACTCGTCTTCTAGCAGATATCGTGGTCAAGCACGATCACCGAGAAGAGTGGTCTCTCTCTCTTCTCGGTGGTTGTGGGTCAAGGCGGTCTGCCCTGGTTGTTCACTTGAGAAAGGGTAATGGAATTATTCTCGAGGGAAGGGTACCCCCAATAAATGATGAGAGCAGTTAGAGCTCTGGGCATTTAAGTTCTGCGCCAAGGGACAGTATTGTCAAATCTCCTTCAAACTTTGCGACATGAACGTTGGATGAATCTGATTGAATTGGTGAATTAGTGATCAATAAATGCGATTCGACTTAGAAAAATTCAGCCTCCGAGGTGGAAACTTTTTATTGTGGACGGGTGCACATCTTCGCATAGATTGTTCATCCACATTTCTCTAGCTTTCCTGGCTTTGCAACTTACTTCGTTCCTTATTCTTTTGTAGCAAAGCTGCTCTTCTTCAGTTTTCGCATTCTTGTACTTTCTTCTTTCTTCAATCAGCACTAAGACTTCTTCCATGATCCATGGCTTCTTCTTAACAACTTTTCTTCTTCCAAGAACTTCTTTTGCAGCTTTCTGTAGTCCACATTTAATGTATCCCAATGCTCTTCTGCTGGTTTCTCAGTCAGGTCCTCTCTTATGTTGTTTTCTACTGCTTTCTGAAATTCCAGCTGATGTTGAACCTCCTTCAGTTTTTCTACTTGCCTAAATTTTTTACTGTTTTATTCAATCTCTTGAATTGTAGATGGCATTTCATCATCACTAAATTATGGTCTCTGTTGATGTCTGCACCCGGGTAGCTTTTGCAGTCTTTCACCTGATTCTTGAACCTCTGCTTCACTAAAATGTCTATTTGAAATCAACCTCTGTCTCCTGGCATCTTCCACATGTATTTTCTTTGGTTGTGATTTTTAAACATTGTGATAGTAACCACTAACTTATGTTGTGTGCAGAACTCCAGCTGTCTTTATCCTCTTTTGTTTCGGTTTCCCAATCCATATTTTCCAGTTATTCATCCATCTTGACCTTCGCCGACGACAGTATTCCCTTCTCCTAAAATAATTAGGTTTTCTTCTCCTCTTACCTGTTTTAATACTTCAGGAATATCTTCGTAGACGTCTTCCACTTCTTCATCTTCGTAGTCCGACGTAGGCATGTAAACTTGCACCACAATGGTATTGTAGTGGTCCAACGGCTCAACGGCAACACAATGGGCGACGGGCATAGGCTCCGCCCACGGATCGCTTTCTTTTTTAAGTCCCCTTCAGGCATTGCTGCTACTTCCTTTATATACCCCACGAATGACGATGGGGTGGGGGGTTCTCAATGTGGGGAGGGCAGGGGGGGGGTTTTGAGGTGTGGGTCAGGCCAAAGGCCCATATCACTTCATTTGTTTTTTGAACACTGACTCATTCACTCCCGCTCGTACTCAGTCTCACCTTCCTCCACGGGTCGAGTTTAGAGGGGGTTAGGTGAGGGTATGAGGGGGGTGGGGGGGGGGGGGGTCGGTCCGGCCAGGGAGCATTGCGTAATGGGGCGAACCATTACAGTATCTGTAGGCTAGGTCTCAATCTTCACCATTATATTCCTCTCGCTGTGTTGCAGGAAGCTCTTCACACACAGTCCTGCACTCTTCCTGAGTGTTACGCCTATTCCGGCATTGCCATTCAATGATCTAGTGTGAATAAGAAATGGGTATTTTTTCTCTTCGCTTACGATAGCCTCCCAAGCAGGATTGGAGACCTGTAATCATATGGGTCATGTTGCCGTACAATACCTACTGGATCCTTTAATCTTTGAAAGTTAAATAGTTTGATTCATGTTATATATGAATTGAGGATCACAGAATTATACAACAATATTAATTGAATTGCAATTGCTACAAATCATTTCACTAAAATGAATTAAAGAAAGAAAAAGTGTAGATGCTGAAAATAATGTGTTAGCTACTTAAAATTGTTGCCTGCTGTTTTTGAAAACTTAGTTAATTAAAAAAATATTCATGAATTACACTTTTAGAAGTGATTCATAGTTGAGTAAGTTAAGTTTCTTTTTCTTCATGACAAGAAATATTTTCTTCCAGGGTGTCACATGGCCAGCAATGCATAATTTGGCGGGCTGCTGGATACCTGCTGAAGAAAGAAGCAAGTTCATGACAGTTTATCATGGTATGCCTTTTTTATTTTCCAAGATAAACTGTAAATATCATAAGGAACTTGTTGAGCAGATGTTTGAATTTATCCCAGTTTTTTCAAAATGGTGAATTTTGTTATTGAGTTGTTCGTGACATAGTCTGTATTCATTAGCCATTAGGAATTAGCAATGTTCCATTAACCATCAAGAGTGCCTGAATTCCCCGATGACTGAAGGGAGCATGAATTCATACGAAAACTATAGTGTCGCAACGTACGGTGTAATAATGATATGTTGAAACAAATGAGTAGCAATAACCCGAATTGAGATATTTTAACACGTTCACTGTGGACCACGTCTATCGATGTGGTTGTATACCTCCGTCTGTGGCGGAGCACGTCAATCGACGTGCTCAGTCACTTTCATGATAAATGTTATCTGGTGGGGTTATGATTGGTAGCACATAGTTTTCCTTAAATATAATTCTTCTGTACAACCTTGCCATTACATATACGGGTCCGTTGCAGTGAGCGTCTCTTCCCCTGTATGTTATGTTTTAACAAAAATTTAATTGCTGATTTCATTTTCATTTTTTTGAAATATAATGTGTTTTTTTTATTTTAAACTTCTTTTTTAACCAAAAATGTGTAAACAAAGGGATGCTTCTGAAGTTAAAGTGTTAACTATAGTTGCAATGAATTTTACACTTGCTTACCTCGTGATGCGATCGTAGGTACTATGTAAGCAGTAACGGGTGCCCCCTTATTGATGCCAAATATATTTCTTTCCTTTTGCCAACTTGAGTATTTCCCCCATAATAGAATTCATAATTGAGAAATATGCTAATGAATCGTACAGAGGTTTTTAATTTAAATTTAGCTATATGATTCGTACTGCTACCGAAAATGTAAAAGCCCGTGCCTTCTGATCCTAGTGACTTTGAATGTAACCAGACTATGGTTGTTTTTTGTAAAAATTATCAGGGTTTGCTTTTTATCTGATTTAGTAGAGTAGAAAGAAGCAAGTGATTTCATAAGCGAATGCTCTTGTCTTCGGTGCAGAATAAATACAATGTTTTGACGGAGTTCGCTTCAATACAACAAAGTTGCACGAAAAAAGTGAAGGTGAGACTATGTTCAGATATGAAAATATGAGAACGACAGCGTTGAAATGAATACACTTTTATAGATACCTTCATAAAGCATAACCAATAAATTTAAAAGGAAACAGGAGCCGGTTTCATAATTCTATCCTCACCGCGTAAATGTTGTTTGATGAATTGATATCTCTCGTACTTTGTGTGACAATCTTTGTGTGTGAAACCTCCTATTTTAATGCATATCGTGTTGTCAATATGATAAAATCATACAATGGCAATGATTGCACGCTTTTAAAATATCAGGTGTAGAATAGGCGTGTCAAACACAAGAGTAGAGGCGAACGTGGCAGAAAGAGGTTCTCACATCAGTTTCATTGCCCCACCAGACTTTTTCCATCCTCCTACCTCGCACTGACTGAACTTGGTCTGAGGGAAGAGTGGCATTATATGGATTTACATTCGCCCAAAAAAGAATTTAGAAAGTTAGATGGGATGGAGGGACTGTGAGATATTTTTCGCATGCTCTTCTCTGATCAAATGTCGATAAAATTTTCAAAGAAACAAACAAAAACGCGAAATGTTTTCTCCAAGATAGACAATCTCCGCGAGTGATCATTGGAGACTGGAAACATCTAATAAGGGATGAGTGTCATCTTTTTCGGGGCTAGTACTTAATATGGGAATGAGATATACCTAGGTATCTCAAATTTAAAATTACTCGTAAAATATTTTGTACTATCCCCTTCTTTCCTTCAAATATGTCCGGTGACCGCTTCCTAGTTATTTTACGTGTTTTGTATTTTGCACTCGTTGGCGAGTCGCAAGACCTACGTTCATCCGATCGTCTTCAGAAAATAAAGCCAATACTTAATTATTTTAAGGATATAATGGATGAAGATGAACTATACTATCTGTCGAGAGAATTAAGTATCGACGAGTCGATGATTTTTTTGGAGGAGGCATTGGCTTTTCGGCAATATATAAAGGCAAAGAAGTGTAAGTTTGGTGTAAAGCTGTATATGTTAGCCAAACCATCCGGACTCATTGTAAAAATTTTAGATTTTACTGTAGCAGGAAGAATTGCCGAAGGTGGACTTGGGCATGCAGGCTGCATTCTTCATAAAATTTCTCAGACATTGTAGGAATACCCCATATTACCCTGAGGAAAACCTAACGTTGAGATAAAAAAAGTGGTCCCCTATATTGTTCAAATTTTGCTGCTGAACAGTTTCCAGTTGCATAAAATGTATTCAAAGTGGGAGACATAATCTTCAAAGTTTTAGACTGAGTGTAAACGGCAAACTCGTTGACTTCAATCAGAAACGAGAAAACGTCTTGGCTCCCAAAATAAATACGCTCTCACTGGTTTTTCCATTTCCCCAAGTTGAACCCCATGACTTCCAGAGGTGATAGAAGAACAAAAAATTATTACCGGCTTTGCAAAAACACTGGTAAACGTTGGCTGACTACTATCCTGATTGCCCGGAAAATCCTCCTCTGTGCCTAGACAATTGCTTCAAGGAGTTTCATGGGTTATGGACTAAAATAAATGTAGTTGGTTTAGAGTAAAGTTTAAACTGGTGCCAGAGGGCCATATTTTATTTTGTATTCAGTTTTTTCACTTACTTTTGAATAATTCTTGTATAATGATACGATTTAAATTGGTATTATTAGCAAAAGGGATGTTTCATGCATTTATACATGTGTCCTGAAATGTTTACAAATTTTAAGTACAAAAATTTTTCTTTTGAAACTATTAATGTCAACAAATATATAAATTTCAGGAAATAACATATTTTTAAGTTCCTTTACGTATTTCCGGCAGATGAATGAGCAGTAATGTAACTCTTTTTAATGTATAAGTCATCAAGAATTGTCGGAAGAATTACACAACACCGCGGAGAAGTGAACGGTAAAGTTGACAAGGGAAGGCATGCAAGCTAGGAAAAAAGCCTATCAAAGGCAAAAACTTAGCTTTTGCCACTGGCAAGATCCCCCTTCCAATTGTGTGCAAGTGACAAAGAGCTAGATAAAAACCCTGACGTGCAAAGAGTGCAGCACCAGAGCTAAACATGGTTTGGGTAAGGAAATTTGGCAGAAAAAGAACGTAAGATAAGAAGTAAGAGGTTAGGCTTTCCCTGAATCGTACCTGATACTAATTAGAATTCGTAGCAATCATCGGAAAGCACAAATCCCAAATATATGGTGCACAAAAATTTTTCATTGATGGAATAGAGAAATCAAAAATGGTGTGTTGCTGGGTTGCATACTAATGAGTCTTCTGATACTGAGGACCACGTCTATTGATGTGAAAAATTATTTATTTAATTTCACCAAAAAAATAACTGAAAATAAAAAAATATGTGATACTCGCTGGATATTAGATCAAATTTGAAACACATTGGCGAGGAAAAAATACTCCGCATTTTGGGGTCATTCAGCATTTAAAAAACCGCAGTCAAAGTGTTAATAGCAGTCATTTTTGAAGTCCACCAGAGACAATCTATTTATAATTTAAAAAATATTTTCTTAGCAAATACCACAATTTTGCTTAGGCTCGAGCATAGTTATCATATAATTATTTGATTGTGTACTCGCTGTAGCGGTAAGACACTTTGCCATTTTTGCCTACGTCTAGCTTTAAAAAGCCTACATATCCAGATATTCCAGACAGCCATCTCTTTTCACTTCTTTTTAGAATAATATAATGCATTTTAAATTATGATCACACAAACTTTGTTTTGAAATGCTGAAATTTACGTGCAAAACCATGATATGTCCAAGTACAATGTAGTACCTAAAGTAGATCTACTTATTGCAGATTATGGAATAGATAGGAAGAGATCTGTTGATGAAATACCTGGTTTGGTGATCAAATAGGCATCTGGGGTATTTATTTTTTAAATATGGGTCGCGCTTTAATGTAAATATGGTACAACCAGAGGAGGAAACTACCGGACAAATTTCAAAAACTCAAGTCAGCATCTTCAGCCATATACCTCATATTTATTATTTAAAAAATCAGAAAAGTAACTTATCTCACCTATTTACAAAAATACTTGCTTCTGATCTTTGAACATATGCAACTCTGAAACGAATACATTGGCAAGATATAGACATGAATTATTTTTCGATATTTATTAGGATTGCCTAGTTAATTTATCTTTGTGAATCTTAGTATTCAAATTTCAGTTTTTCTTAAGGGGAAAAAAGAAATAATCTGAAACTCACAGAGAGTATTTGGTCGTCTCCATTATGAGCAATAAACATCACACAAGTAATTGTTTACATTTTGTTACCACAACAACCATTCTTCTACCCTCCAAAGGTGCTAAGAAGAATGGGATGGTTTTTCAAGATGGCATCGCCAAAGGTTGCACTTCATGCTCACCTTGCTGACGGCAACATTAATTGACTAAATTTGGTGACTAAACTGATAGCTAAGAATTCGGACACACTACTAGATTACTAGATGGCTTCCTCCCTACAAAGGGAGCATTTAGGCAGCTAATTGGCGAATTCGGACACGGCCAGGGTCCTTTTCTGTTGTTTTGTTTTTACTGATTTACTGACTAGATTAAAAGTTTTGTAACCTCTGAAGTCTCGTGGCTGAACTTAAAGCCACTGAGTTTGTCCACCGGGTTGCGGATGGTGGGTTGACCTCTAGATATAGAGGTTAGCTGCAATATAAGTGAGTTTACTCATCAAATAAGCAGTCATGGACAAAAAGCGACGGCATTCTGAGGGGGTATTGGTCTATCCCTGGGTAAGGTAGGCATCTAAATAATACAGAACCGGTGAAGATGCCGTGACTTGGTAACGGGAGGCCACCAATAATTACTTTTCTCATCACCCAGAGGAGAGGGCAGCAGCTCTCCTTCATAAGAGTGAAGATGGACACCACAGTGGTCGGTACAGTGACACTCATTTCACTACAGGCGTGGTAACATTTACTTTAACGGCTGTAGTACTGCAATGTGGAAGGCAAGGGGAAACCACCACAGTAACATCCCGAGGAGTCGTAGCTACTCCACTCTTTTCTTTCCTATCAAGACATGATGGAACCCTCTCGAGTTAAATATTCCTGAGGTAAAATAGTCCCCCATTTGGATCCCCGGGTGGGGACTACCCGAGAGAGTACATCAGTCAAATGTGATAAACTTTTTAGGGTAGGAACACGGAACGTGAGATGGCTTCGGACTTGTGGAAGCGATCGGACTGGAGAACCTGAAGGTGGAAATGTGAAGAATGGACCTCAACGTATTTGGAATCAGCCAAATGAAGTGGCCCGAAGAAGGAGACTTTTGGAGTGGAAGCTACAGGATTCTACATACTGGATCATTAAATGGTAATGCTGGATTAGGGATCATACTCAGAAAGAGCACCGGAATGCGTGTGAAGAGCTTCCTGCAGTACAATGAAAGGTTAATAATGGTGAAGATCGAAACCAAACCTGTAGATACCGTAGTGGTTCAGGTTTACATGCCTACGATGGACTATGAAGATGAAGAAGTGGAAGACATCTACAAAGATATCACAGAAGTTATAAAACAGGTAAGAGGAGAAGAAAATCTAATTATTTTAGGAGACTGGAATGCCATCGTCGGCAAAGGTCAGATGGAAGAATAACTGGGAAATACGGATTGGGAATCCGAAACGAAAGAGGAGAAAGACTGATGGAATTCTGCACACAGTATAAGTTAGTGGTTGCCAACACATTGTTTAAAAATCACAACCGAAGATAATACACATGGAAGATGCCAGGAGACAGAGGTAATTTTCAAATAGAAAACATTTTAGTGAAGCAGAGAATTAGGATTCAAATGAAGGACTGCAAAAGCTACCCTGGGGCAGACATCAACAGTGACCATAATATACTGATGATTAAATGCCATCTAAAATTTAAGAAATTGAAGAAAACCGTGAAAAACAAATGGCAAGTAGAATAACTGAAGGAGGTTCAACATCAGCTGGCATTTCAAAAAGCAGTGGGAAGTAACATACGAGAGGACCCAACTGAGAAATTAGTGGAAGAGTGCTGGGAAAACATTAAACATGGACTACCGGAAGCCACAAAGGAAGTTCTTGGAAGAAGATAAGTAATCAAGAAGAAGCCAAGGATCATGGAAGAAGTGTTAGTGCTGAGTGAAGAAAGAAGAAAATAGATGAATGCGAGAACTGAATAAGGGTAGCTTTGCTAAAAAGACTTACTAACAAAATAAGTTGCTAAGCCAGGAAAGCTAGAGAAATGTGGATGAAGAACCGATGTGAAGATGTACAAACCAACCTTACACTTGGAAAGGTGGAAGCTGCCTACAGGATAGTTAGGAACAACTTCAAGAACGTAGCACAACATGTAATGCCATAAGGGACAAGAATGGAGAAATTTTGATTGGAAACGAGGACAAAGTGAAGAGATGGAAAGAATATCTGGAAGAGTTATACAACAGAAAAAATCTCAGCACAAAAGCTATTGAAGAGGAAAGCGAAGTGGAAAAGGATGATATGGGAGTATCAATATTAAGATAGGAATTCGACACTGCAGTAAGGGACCTTCAGATAAATAAGGCTTCTGGTATTGATAATGTCCCTGCGGAACTAATTAAAAATGCAGGAGAGAAGACATTAACTCATCTTTACAAAACCTTCTGCGACATGTACTCAACAGGAGAAATTCCAAGGGACTTCGAGAAAAACATCATCATTCCTATTCCCAAGAAGAAGAGAGCGGAGAAATGCCAAAATTTTAGGACTATAAGCCTGACGACACATGCATCGAAGATACTGACCAGGATAATCTACAGAAGAATAGAACGAAAAGCAGAGGAGTTCCTGGTTGAAGGTCAATTCGGATGTAGGAAAAGTAAGGGTACAAGGGAAGCAATATTGACCCCTATGTAGCTCATAGAGAAGAGAATGGAGAAGAACAAGCCGACGTTCATTGCATTTGTGGATTTAGAGAAGGCTTTTGACAACGTGGATTGGGATTCAATGCTTGGAATTCTGAATGGACTTGGAGTGTCCTACAATGACCGAAGAATTATACACAGTCTGTACAAAAACCAAGTAGCTGTGATTAAATCTGGAGCCAGCTGTGAAGAGGCAAGAATAAGGAATGGAGTGAGACAAGGCTGTGCATTGTCTCCTGTAATTTTTAATGTTTACATCGAGAGAGCCATCAATGAAATCAAGGAAAAGTGTTCTGGAGTGAACATCCACGGAGAAACAATCAGTATGCCACGATTCGCTGATGACATAGCACTCATAGCAGAGACAGAGAGGGATCTGAACAAGATTCTAGTGACCATGGAAAGGACAATGGCCGAATATCAGCTGAAGATAAATAGGAATAAGACTAAGATATTGGTTTGCAGCAAGAAAGAAGAGGCCAAAACCAATGTCAAACTAGGAAAACAAAAACTTGAAGAGGTGAAAGAGTTCTGTTACCTAGGAAGCCGAGTAACCAACGATGGACGAAGCAAGAAAGAAATAGTGAGTAGAATAGCCCAGGCAAAGAGGGCATTCTATCAAAAGATGAATCTACGTACAGCAGGAAATTCAAGCGTAGAAGTAAGGAAACAGTTTATCAGAACATACATTTGGAGCATGTTTCTTTACGGCAGCGAGGCATGGACGATGAGAGCAGCGGAGTAGAAAAGGGTGGAAGCACTCGAAATGTGGTGCTACAGAAGAATCCTGAAGATTAAATGGATTGACCAAGTAAGTAACGAGGAAGTCCTAAGAAGAGTAGGAGAAAAGAGAAGTCTGCTGCAAACTCTAAAAAGAAGAAGGGACAACTTAATCGGCCATATCTTGAGACATGATGGCCTGATGAAGACTATCGTCAAGGGAAAGGTGAACGGGAAGATTGGAAAAGGCAGGCCTCGTATGAGATACATGGAACAGGTTGTGAAGAATGTAAAAGAGAAGAATTACGTCACAATGAAAAGGTTGGCCGATAGAAGAATCGGTGGTAGGCTGCGTCATACCAATCCTAGGAATGTTGACCAGTGATGGTGATGATGAACCTCTGGAGTTGTATTTTAGGTAATTCGATTTTAAAGTTGTAGTAAGTATATTTCCTCATAAATCAAAAAGTAAAAGAATTCAATATCGCAAAAATGCAATGGCTGACTACTGCATGCTGGTAAATTATACGTGTGACATCATAGATATTCCATCTCCCTACCACAAGGTGGTGGTGCTGCAGATGCATCCAAGTAGACCGTGCACCTCATTAAAGCTTATTAACTAGTATATGAGGTAGATATATTCAGTTGATTCATTTAAAAACTGTTAAGCTTCATTTTACTCCTTGCACTGTAAAGTTGGCCCATAGTTGCGATAACTTCATGCCATGCTTTGCAGTAGCAGAGGACTCCACAAGCAGGAAGTGTGGGAGCCTATAAAATTACTATAAATGCCATCTTTAACGGAGGAGATTTTCCAACCTTCAGTAATTTTCATAGGCGGAATGTGCGGATAAAAGAACACCAGAGGGTGATGAAAAATAAGCAATTTCCCTTATCCACCATCACCAAACATGTGGTCAGAACCTGGCCACGGCATAAAATTTGAGGAGATAAAACTTTTGAGAGCCGATACTTCCCTCAGCAAATCAGGGAAGCCATAGAAATTCAAAAAACCACCATTGAATTTCAACAGAGAGGACGGATATCTCCTTCACAGCGCCTGGAAAAGACTCATCAAGGAGACAGCCAGTCAGAGGCAGCACCCAGCCAGCCTACAGTATATAAGTGAGGGAGAAACCACATGCTGACACCTTCGACCTGAAGATGCTGACAGGAGAGCCAGCGAAATTGTTTTCTACTACCCAACTGGCACGGAAGAAAACCCGAAACAATGCACAGATCATTTTCATAGGCGATTATTAATACATGTTTATTAGTAATGGGGCGAATCCAAAATTTGATCGAATCCGAATCCTATTTTTTTATTGAATCCAAATCCTAATCATCCTCAATTTTATAAAATTCTAATCTTTTTTTTATCTGTAAATTGTTAAATAATACTTCCTTTCTCGTGAATTCTCTAATTAAATCCAATTGAACCTAAATCGTATTTCTTAAGCTGGGTCTTCACAAGACACTAAAATGTCTGACACTCGATGTCGGACACTGAGTGTCCATGTGAAGACGGCAAGTTTGCATGTGTCTCGACACCGACTCCGGAGTGTCGCGACACTTGTGTCCTTGACCACACTGTCTCGTGAAGACGGTCCGCAGCGACACCCCCCGACACTCAGACACTGCTCTAGCAGTTTTCCAGCCGATTGGATTTGGTGAGCAGAGAAGTTAACATGCCACTAAGCAGCGTAAAAGAATATTTCCTGTTGGTAACACAAGTGCCGGATCGAACAGTGACATTTGTTTGTTAATTTTGTTTTAAAGAGAAGCTATAAAAAATGTTTTCAACTATTCCAGCATGTAAAGTAAGTTTTCCAACTTTCACTTCTTAACGCTGTTTTAAGCAAAACTTTCTTCAAAACAGCTCTGAAATTGCAAGGTTGATTTATCAGACATTTTTCCTTACAGCACACAAATTATAAACAGATTTAAATCATCTATAGGTATGTAATTAATTTTGAACTACCTTTTGGGCCGGAAGTTTTGAAAAATGTAAGGCAAAAAGTGGTCGCCTGCTAACTTTCGTATCTAAAGAAATAGATCCATATGTGCAGGGATCGAAAGTTTGATGAAACCCATTAGTTATTTTTAGTGAAAAAATGAAGACTCTATCATGGTTATCAAGGGACTTATAAATTTCTAATATTGCGAGATTGTTTCCGTGCCATAAATCTGCCTCATAACACTTTCCCGCCAACGTCGATTCTTTGCATAGGGCTGGGCTTGAAGGAGACACTGTTCTACTGGAGCTTATATACACTTCTGTGGATGGTTTTCAGTACAAACAAAGATAATGCAATTGAAATTAATCAATTTTGAGAACTCTGTTAACGAGACAGAAATCCAGTAAGCTTTTGGAATTGTGTCTCAAGTGCCAATACAGAAGAGATGACCCTCGGCATGGTCCACTCTCCCGAAAATAAGAAGAAATGGGTTTTCTATTTCACTGAGGAATTGAAATTCCCAGGCCGTGACCTTCAACTAATGAAAGAGGGTACTGAGGGTATTTTCGTAAGTTCCATTACGAAGGAGCCATAAAACATTTGCAGGAAGGGTACGACGATACAACCCTTCGACATAAGGCATAAAAAGAGAGTGACGAACAGCGCTTAGTTTGTCAAAAGATTCCTCAGAGTGGTTTTGCAGATATTGTATTTAAAAAGAGTTGAACAGTGCTGTGTATTTCCTTCTCTATCCGTGTGTTGCAATTGTGGTGTGTGGTTTTCAATATCTTTACATATTTTCATAAATCAATAAGTGTCACCGAAGCTATTAAAAAAACTTCGCAAGCTACGGGGTGCTCGTAATCTACTGTTTATAGGGTTAGAAAGGAAGCAGCTCATGGTGTATTAGTAACTCCATAGAAACAAAAAATTAGCCTGCCAAAGAAGAATGCGAGATCTTTGATTTACGATGATTTTATAAAATCGGGAGCTAGAAGGAGAGTGGATCAAATGTTCATAAGAAATGTTCCACCAACCTTGAAAACTATCCTATATTCTGTGAATATAGACAACAACATTCTCAATTTTAAAAGAACTACGCTATACCATATTTTCACTGACATCGGTTTCGTGTGCGAACGAAAAGGTGGGCAGAGTCTGCTTTTCGAAGGAGACGACATAATTCATTGGTCACGCCATTATTTAAGAGAGCTTAAAAATATCGAAATGAACAAAGGACAATTTTATATGCTGACAAGACGTGGCTCATTGTTGGGCAAACAGTGATAATGGCTTGGCATGATAAATAGATTAAAACTCCTTGTCAGGCTTTTCCAGCTGGCTTGAGCTCTGGACTGAGGGTACCCACCTTCAGAGGAGGTTTTGCCATAATTCACGTGGGCACAGAAAATGGTACATTGAAGGTGCACTTCTTTCTTTGCACAAAAAGCATAGTGGACTGTCACTCCAAAGTTAGTATTGCCAGAGCTGGTTTGAAAATTGTCTCCTACCTAACATTCCCAGAGGTTCCAAAATTGTTTTGAATAATGCATCCTAGAATTGAAGAAAGTTAGTACACTTGCCTACAACAAGTTGATGGGAAAATGTTATCAGAGAGTGGCTGATACTTACATAAAATAATCATTGGCGCTGACTGCTTGAAAGAGACCTGATATATTTAATCGGCCAAGATTAACCAAGTGCGGGATAAGTTCGAAAAACTGAGGGTTGATGAACTTGCTAAGGCATAGTACTCAGACTATTGAGAGGCAATGTATGAAGCTACTTAATCATTTTAAAATTTATTTCCCTCATATAGGAAAGATAATCCGTTTTCTCTTTAGTTTAAAGTTAATGAAATGGCAAGTTCTCAAACGGCAGTGATCACAAGTAATTGAACTTGTTTCTTTACACACTGTATTTTTTTATTTTTAAACAAAACTCTGCAACCCACCTCCACAAAGGTTAAGCAACCAGTGTTTTTGAGGTAAGGCAGTTTTTGAAGCCACAATTTCTCTATATCGAGTCAAATTATATTATCTTATATCATTATAGACATTTTAAAAACAAGGTATTCTAGGATTTAGCAACAGATTTCCAAATGATGACCGATGAAAAATTTAAGAAGAAGAGTTTCTCGAAAAGGTGACAGAGGTCCAATGACATGGAGTAAATGTTTGGGGATTTGGTTGTGTCTTTTTTAAAGAAAAATATGGTGGCATCAATATGCAGCAGTTTATGGAGCTGGAGGATAATTCCAACTCCACAAAAGGGAGTTCTTTGGACTTGTAGTTGTCCTCCTACTCCACAGAAAGGAATTTATTTTTCGAAGACATGTAAATCAGTTTGAATAAAACTGTCCCAATAAAACTACTAATTTTACTTATCTTAAAGTACTCAGCCTTTAGCTCTTTGTATATGGCTTAGCAATTTTCAGGAATAGTTTTGGCCAGTTGTGCTATGGGGACCCGAAATTAAACCAAAGTACAGAGTAGGCCTTACCTGAATTCCAGTCAGTTTAAATAGAGAGTTCAGCATTTAGCAAAAATTCCTTCCTCTTTCTATATAAAGCTATGATTGAAGCTGCAATGGCAGCAGCTGCACAAGAAGACGCGATCTGAACTGCGCTTCCCCACCTACTGTCTCACACTGCTCTCTCTCTGTGCAGTCAAGTGTCTGAGAGCGCGCAATAACGAGCGTCGTGACTCTTCTCCTGCTAGAGCAGCTCTCCCAAGTGTCGCAATTGGGTGTCGGAGACTGCGAGAGCACCTCCGTGTAGACGACAATGTCTGGTGTCGCAACAAACGTGTCCCCACTCACTGAACTTAAGGACATATATAAAGAATGGGTAATTTCAAAAGTAAATCAAAGTTAACTTTTTCTTAAACAAAATTGAAAATTCAATGAAAACATTTTATAAGTGTTTGTTTAGAAAATGCAGCATTTTCATTCTGTCAGGATGTAATAAAATTCTTTTTTTATCAACGAAATTTCCAGAAGTACTGAAGGCTGTTTCTGAAAATACTGTTGCTGGAAGAATGCAGGGGAACTTTTTTGTTAAATTTTTCAAATCAGGGAATTTCGAAGAATTCATTTGTGAATAAGAGTTATTAGTATGTAATATGCTGCGTAACCATTTCCTACTATGGTATATACAATTTAAATGCTAAAAACGAGCAATATCAGTAACTCCTTGACTTAACGCAGATCAGAGTTACATAGATCCAGAGTTAGGCGGATGTTCAGTTAGGCTAGTGACATGCTTGCATTTCTCCTCGTTTCTGTTGCCGTGAAAGATTCAACCGTGTGACGACCCACGACTCATTGACAAGCACGCAAGAGTTGATGCCAAACTACGGGTGTTCAGGACGCGGAATCTAGTTTAAGACATTACATAATTCGATTGTTGATATTTGATCATCGTGTTGGTGAAAAAGATGTGATCAGGCATCAACATCTTTTTTTGGCATAGTTTGACCTTCCCGCAAGTCTACGCATAGTTAATTATCTGCTCCATAGATGACTCCTCTTGTCCATTACAGCAAACAAAAGAAGTAAAAATCTTTGAAAGTCGAAACACCACAATCTTACCTATCCATTTTTGGACTATTAGCGGTGCCGCTTTCACGGTGGCAATCGGCGACGGTTACAGAAAATGCCATCTTTTGAGAGGCCGTTAAGTTAAAATAATACGACATACCTGAGAGTAACACAGATCCAATCTCTCTTTCACTGGATATTTAAATCTAAAATAAGTATGATAACCCAAAACTTGTTTTTTTGCTGTAGTGGACAACAGGCGTCATCTATGGAGTAGATAATTAACTACGCGGGATGGTCAAACTGTGCTGAAAAAAGACGTTGATGCCCAATCACATCAGATTTTTTCACCATCACGATGATCAAATATCATGTATCGAACTATGTAATGTCTTAAACTAGAGTAGGCATTCCGAACACCCGTAGTTTGGCATCAACTCTTACCTGCTTGACAATGAGTCGCAGGTCGTCTCACGGTTGAATCTGTCGTGGTAACAGAAACACGGTGAAACGCATGCAAGGGCCTAACTGAACATCCATCTAACTCTGGATCTATGTAACTTGGATCTGCGTAAGTTGAGGACTCACTGTAGGTCTCTGCCCCTGGTATATAGAATCCGAACGACTGGTATTCAAATCTTTAATCCATTGATTCAATCAAAGCTTTGTATTTGATCAAATCTTTGGATTCGATTAGGGATGGGTCGGTTCCACTTTTTTTCGGTTCCGGTTCGGTTCTTAACTTCGGTTCTCGGTTCTGATTCTCGGTTCCGGTTCTTAATTTACCACTTACTTTGCATTGCTCAATGGTAAGATAAGGTAATCAATGATCATTTTCAGAGACTGAATTAGAATAATTCGCGACTTAGAAGCATCTAAGTACACTATTTCACCAGGTTTTAATGTGAAGCCTCCACTTTCGGAGTGTGAGTAGGTTTGAAACTGGTTTTCGCGCCAATTATTTCGGTACAGATTATTTTTGGCCTCGGTTCCGGTTCTAAGCTCAAGAACCGGTGGAACCGAGAACCGAAGAACCGAAATGACCCATCCCTAGATTCGATCGAATCTTTTTACCTTGGATTCGATGGAATCTCGAATCCATGGATTCGATAGGATTCGACCAAATCTTCGAATCCCTGCCCCAGCCCTAATGTTTACTGTAGCCTAGGGGCTCTGAAATACAATGGTAAGTTCAGGAGATGGATATTCCCTTTGCCTTGCAACGTAAACTATGTACCTGTTATGTCAGCAACATGGCTTCGCAGTTCCTCTATTGTGAGATTTTTCAAATGAACTTACAATTATCATTATGTACTAAACTGGGATTTCTCAACCCAAATTATTTGCATGTTATGTACACATTAATGGGAATACAATGGTGTATGCAGGATTTCCCACTGGCAGGGGTTTCATTAATATTTATGTTTACCATCATAAAATGATATTTAGATTATTATTCACCGAAACAGTCATTAAATTAACATTCTCTTTTTGTGAAGACAATTCAACTTATTTTTCAGTCCAATAAGCAAAAATGTAAACTCTAGTGCTGAACATACAAATTACAGTAAATTATGGGTTTTTTGGGGGGGTTTAAACCCTAAAACCTCCCTCGGTATGCCACTGACAAAATGTTATTACTATTGCCATGTTTTCATAAAATAACTTATTCCCCGCTTCCACTACTAGCGTAGCGTCGAATGTAACCAGAAAATGCCATGGGAACACACGTTAGCAGCATCGTAACTCGTAGTACAAAACACTGCCAATATACACTGGTTAGGCACTATTAGTGTGGTGGAAACTGGTGGAATGTCTCTAATTTTAATACTTTGAATGCTAGAATTTCAATTGATATGGTAAACGTTATTCTGCTAATTAATTTGTAGACTGCTGAAGGTAAAAGCTACAACTTGATTAGATTAAAACATTTGATTTTGGTTTTAAAATGTTAAATATATAATTAAAATAAATTTCCTACCAATTACGACCATTGAACAGATTAACTTCTATAAGCTTTAATAAGTGAGCAGAAAGTGTTAACACAGTTTCAAGTTCTGTTGAGTTATGAATTGACCACGAACTAGTGTCTAAGTTCAAGTAAATTGAAAATTTAAAGAACAGATTAAAGTTGGAAATATTAACTTCAGATCTGATAGAACAGCATATGGTATTTCTATGACCTGGTAAACATTTTGTGTGTAATTGACACATGATTCGGTAAGGATGTGTCAGTTAATCACATCAGTACTCCAGAATTATAGCAGCTCTCTCTTCCAAAAGAGAAAACCAAATTTAATGCAGTGGGGTAGTACTATAATTATTATTTCTGTACTTCTCTATACTCTTCATGCTGAAAAACCTGTCACTGCAATAGTCCCACTCAAGTTTTAGTTGAGTCACCAATTCCCAGTCAACACATATGAGTCACGTGTGAATTCGTAAAGAGCTCTCACAAATGTGTAGGAGACATCCAAGAAAATTCGAAATGACTTCATAATGGTGTCACCATGAAGTCATATGAACACCTAAACGAGTCATACTCGAGGGCTTTCAAACCTCTTTTGGAGCTCATTCATGAGGTCATTTACGACTTATGTAAGAGATCTAACATGACATGGCCGCAAATGTGGCGCTACCATGTGCAAGCTTATGGAACTACCATGAAACCATCAATTGGACCCACTTCATAATTATTCCGATAGATGGCTCTAAACTCGCCGATAAGTACGGCGGGTTGCCGACTCTACCCCATTTGCTAATTTTACAGGAATGCATTATTGTATTTCAAAATACCTTGCGTGCACTAAGTAAAAGAACAAGGTACCTACATGGAAACTATATGACTTGCAAGACATACACAATAACAGTGAAATTGAGGTGCAATTGGAAGTATGGATCAACATAAATAGCAACAACAACTTACAAGTTTATTACTACAATTCGTTTATTTCACGAAGACAGTGGATTACACTGAATAGATGAGGTATGAATATGTGAGACAACTGTATCAACTGTAAACAAAGTATTCATACACCACTCACGTCATCCCACTGGTCCCAAACACATGTAGTCTTAAGAAAAAAACAAATGTAAACTGTACCCATTAGCACTCACTATAAACAGTAGTCAAACAAAATGTAAAGGCACGATACAACAGTGTGAAACGGAGAAACCTACTCACAACTTATTTGAAAGGCCAGGAATAAATGTAATATTAAAATATATGCAAACAGTACCCACTTGAACACACTAGTTACAGATGTAAACCTATATAAACACCTTAATCACTCCCGAAGCAAATAATCATGAAAATCTGGCAAAGTTCTGCTGATAACTATATAAAAGCAGTTTAGTTCACCGCAAACTGATGGATGGTATCAATCTGGTCATAAAATTGGGAAATAAAGGAACACCACACTGGCACTACCTAGCTATCACTGATCACACAGATGTTCACAAGAGACGCATATCAGCGTTGAGTAGATCCCGAGGTTTGCAAAATGAAGCGGCGCCAGCCGACCTGCAAGGTAATCAAGAAATCTTTTGTAACCTAGAATATGTATGGCACAGTATTCAACTATCACTTCAATATCTGCATGAAATATAATATTCAATATCGTAATTTATCTCATACACAAATTAGAAAGAACTAAGAAAAATAAGGGTTTGCAATTAATAAAACGAACAAAACATGCCAAAACGTACCTCATCACGCAATAATAATGCCCAATAGAGGATTATATGCAGCCATAAAACGTGCCTCATCACCACGAGTCTTTTAACGGTGAAGCGAGTAGAAAAGTTATTCATGGGCTGGGAATAAAGGTAATTTTCCCAAAAATATTACATTGTGTTCACTAAATCTGTCTCAATGTTCACCGAGGCAACATAATATACAATGGTGTGGCGATTGGCACAGAAACAAACACGCGACGACTTCAGAAAACAAACACTATTTTTTCACTCTCAAACCCGAATCACACGGTCATTTTTCTCGTCCCTTTAAAGGGATCATTTAAGCTATAGCTTTCAGGGACCGCAAAAATGATAGCTCAAGCTATCATTTCACCGCTCACACGATCATTTTTACCGACCCTACTCGTATCATTTCTGTTCGCGAGATACGGTAAACAACTTCGTAACTATCGATGATTCACATCGTCGTCGACTGCTTTTGGCTGAAACCAAACGTTTCTTTCAGAACGTGCGCTCTGATTGGTTAAATGACAGGCCCGAGGGACGGAAAAAAGGACGTGCTCAAATTACTAAAAAAGGGATAGCAATCCCTATCATTGCCGCTATCCGTGAAGTGATCAAGTCATAGGATCATTTTTAAGCTATCATTTGTGCTATCCCTGAAAAGGGACGTAAAAAATGATCGTGTGATTCAGGCTGTCTTTCTCCACTCCCACAAGTATATTAAAACCCCACTTTTATGCTAACATCAGAGAAAATATATATGAATGTAAGACTATCAGATAATTAAGATACATGCCATTATATTTGTGTCACATAGTGGAAACTTACCGATGGCTTGATGAAACTTTAATTTGTAATTCCCATTTTGGTGTGCAAGTTTTGGTTCTTATTCACCCTGGAGGAATATCCATGACCAAGGCCAAGTCACACATTAAGCACCGTTTTCAAATATTTTGAGTATATCCATAGATAAACGACACAAAATAAATTATTAAACACCCTCACCCGCTTCCCACCCCCACCCAAACTTCGGCATAGCCAACCGGAGCAGGGGAATCGGAATTCGTTATTCTTCTATTTTTTCAGGCCTCGTTTGTGAGCTCTTTCGGAATTCATCCATAGGAGTTCGTAAACACCCTCAAGAGTAGAGGTCTACAAGTTCTCATTCATCTAACATCATGAAGTGTGATGACTTAAAGACCTCGTCATGTCTCTTAATGCTTAGTCATAAAGGGGGGCTTACGAATGAGTTCATAAAAGATGTCATTACGAACCCTGTGTTGACTGGGTTTCTTGTAAAGTTCTTAAACCAACACCATTTCTCTCTTCAACTTTGTGTAAGCATCCCATTTTGTTTAATATATGAACATACTAAATAATATAAGATTCCCATTACTAGAGCTGGTGAAAAATGGGGAATAAAATTCCTGAATTTCGGTGAATAAAATTGTGGATTTTGTCACAAAAAAGCTGTAAATAATTGACATTTCAGTGAAAAAATGATTAACATAAAAGAAAGAAACTTTGTTAGGTTCACTTTATATTTTCCATTATGGAAAGGTATAACATAGTTAAGCCTGAATTTATCAGCTATATTGAAAAAATGTTTGTTTGGAAATATTTTAAAACACAGTAACATGTTCACAGTAAGTGATATTTATGCAAATTTTTATGTAATATTAAAGAAAAGGGTCATCAAGGCTTGTTTGAGAAAAACAAAAGGAGAGAGGAAAATAAATTATTGGTTCTTAACCACATTTCTGCCAATAAGTAAAATTGACTTTATTCACTAAAATAGAGTTCCATTAGTGTGTCCATATTCTCTGGCTTTATCTATGCCCTTTTGTCAGACATAATGTTACTTTGTACTTAGAATGCTCTATTTCTCTTATTACTATTTCGGGCTAGTGTTGGATCTCAATATGATAAAAATTAAATCGTATTTACAAATCTGGATTTCCCGTAAATACAGTGCAACCTCTTTAAAACAAGACCTCACGGTTCCCAAGAAAACCCTCGCAAAGTGAAGTATCGTCTTGCTGAGGTTGGTGTAAATAATCGCCATGAAACCTCTTGTCAACAATTTTCTAGGAACCGGGTAGGTGTGGTGGCGGAAGTATTTCCATCCGGAGAGTCTGAGCACAATTCTCAAAAGAAGGGGAAAGTTTTTGCAGCAATTCATATCCCTACTTAATTTATCAACTAACCATTTGATCAAATAGCAACCTACTCCAAAAAATGCAAAAATCCTCAAATTGCTAACCATTTTCCCAAATGGACAACTGACCAAGCTGTTCCTTTCTAATGATCATTCCATTTTCTAATGTTCATTCCATAATTTTGATTAGTTTCGCCAAAAATTTAAACCATAACTGACAAATTAAAATTGTATCGCCTTTATTACTAGACTTAACGCTTTCCCTTGGTTAGTAATAATTTTTTGATCAGTATATTCACGTTCTTCGCGACATTTTGTGGAAGCCATTTGGAATGACGTATGGCATTTGTTTCAGCTGATGAAAAGAGACCGTGGAAGTGGTGGAAGGGATCCTGCCTTGGAGGTCGTTTTCTTTCATCTGATGTAACGTCCATATTCAAAAACAATCTGCTTTACCATGTATAACAATTTTATTGAAATAGCGGTTGTATCATAATAAGTTCTTTTTAAAGACTTTGTTAGGCCCTCGACGTATGTACAGTAACTTTGTCGGGTGTATATGCACAACAGTAGTATGATACAAAGGACTGAAAAAATGGGTCTAATGAAAAGCTCTTCTATACCAAAAAATATATCAAGTATTAATTCATATAATTGCTCCATAATGGCAGCAAAACATAGAAAGAAATATAGACGTATTGAAAGTCTGTTAATAATCTAAGAGCGCTACTCCTTTGGCACTGCATTCATCACATTATATGAAGCAGTTACAAGAATAGGTAACAAATAATAATTTGCTAACTTCAATAATCCCATAAATTATAACATTAACTCACGAAAATGTTCAACATTGATAAATATAGAGTGAAATAAATATGAAAACAAATTTAGGAGAGATAATTGAGTTGCCATTTTTCCCTTCCGACACTTAAATGTTATGCGTTTTTGGGCCATGGTGTCTATCTTGGAAATGCTCTCAACTCACAGACATGCGAGTGTGCTCTCGACTGCCCGGGAAACAAAAGAAGATGAAATACATTTGTAACTGCTAATGCTGCAGGATTTCCACCAATATTAACAATAAATTAATCGGATGGTGATTTATAATGTGCAGTTGATACGCATGGCTTCATATTAATTGCATTGCTAACAGATCGCAAGCTATGGCAGATTTTGGCCACTTTTGGTGTTTGTTTGCCGGTGACGGAAACTCTCGCAATGGCGGGTGCCAACACAAAAGGGTCTCGTAAAAATCGTATTTTTTTTACATGGCAATCATAGGGTCAATTGATGGTGCCCCTGTAATCTCTCGTAATGGCGGGGGTTTCACAATAGGCCATACTTGTACTGCCACGGTTCCAATGTACTTTGTTTTGATAAATATGCAGCATTATCCTTTTTGTGCTACTATGGTAGAATAGGTTGCCTGAAATGGCTTTTTTAAACGTTATAGATAGGTACTCATAATCAGTAGGTAATATAATATTTAGACTGGTACTGATACCACTTTTTTCGATACCAAACCGATACCTCGATACCAGTGGCCGATATCAGCAAATAATACCGATAGTATTATTTGCTGATACCTTACTTGTTTTTCTAAAAAAATTTGATAAGTGATTTCCTTCTTGTGAAGTAAACTCAGTAATCAAAAATGTTATGAAAGAGCACCTAATTACTGAGAGAAATGACCTTGTGACAACTCTATTGTTTTGCTACTCTTATAATTATCACTGGAATTAGATTTCAGACTCTAAGCCCTCTTGCATTTGTAAATACTGAAAATTCTTAATAAGAAAAAAGAGCTGTGGAACATGCTCAGCAGCTCATATTTGAATGTATTGTAATGAAACTATCGCGGAAGACCTCACTCGGGCGATAGCCAACAAACGGGAAGAAATCCCATCTAAACTAAGGTTCCCGATGTCGTTTGGGGTGTGCACCTGCATGCGAGAAAGCAAGGATCACTTAAAATTGAACAACAGGATTTTTTGTAGATGGGAAACACAGCTGCATGGAGATACTTTAGTACATAAATTGGCACGGATAATTTGTGAAGAAACATTGCGAATCAAACACACAACAAAAAAAACTGGCCTGAACGAAACGTCATTCAGTCCTACTCGAGCCACTAGCGAAAACATAACGTAAATAATAGATTCTCACTTGAACACAAAAGGACTGGCATAATCGGAATGCCAGAATTACAAAAGTACTCACTCAATCCAATAGTGTGACCGATAACTTGGCATAACACAAAATAAAAAAAACTGAAGTGGAACACACTCGATCCGAGCAGGGGACAAGCGAGGGCCAGAGTAAAAAGAGAGACCGAGAGTCTCTCGTGCATGCCCTTTTAAAAACCTCTTCTCCTGGCTCGAACTAGTGGTGCCGCGAACCCAAACAGTCGACTGTCATAATTCACATCGGCATCCCCCCCGGGAGTTTAAATATCCCCCGGAGGAGGGATAATTGGGTTACAGTGTTGCTTATTGACATATTATGGACACGGCTTAGATTTCAGACTCTAAGCCCTCTTGCATTTGTAAATACTGAAAAATCTTATTAAGAAAAAAGAGCTGTGGAACAAGCTCAGCAGCTCATATTTGAATGTATTGCTTATTGACATATTATTGGTAAGGCTGCTGAACATTCTCAGCAGTTAAGAGGGTTCTTCTCTCAGGACCTCTGCTCTAGTTTCTGAAAACATTAGCTCAGGGAACTCTTATTTTTGAGCTTTTGAGCGAAATGACATTGTGACAACACTTTTATTTTGCTACTCTTACAATTATCACTGGAATTGGATTTTATACACTAAGCCTTCTCACATTTGTAAATGCTAAAAATTCTTTTTAAGAAATAAGAGCTGCTGAACATGCTCAGCAGCTCACATTTGAATGTATTGCTTATTGACATATTATTGGCAAGGCTGCTGAACATTCTCAGCAGTTAAGAGGGTTCTTCTGTCAGGACCTCTGCTCTAGTTTCTGAAAACATTAGCTCAGGAAACTCGAAACATGTAGGTAGACCCAAATACACTGGACTCTCATCAGCATGTTTGTGTAGGGACCCGAAATCCTGAACATGGTAATGAGGAAAGCTTGCTGAACAGGTTAGGCCTTCTTGGGTTGTTGAAGACGTATGTACAGGTCACATAACTCCCAGGACATCATTACACCTGCCGTCAAGATTGTTTATTGCTGGTGTTAATTTTTAATAACAAAGTTTCATTTTCAATTATTATGCCTCTCAAAAAATATGTACAATACTTTCTTTTGATGCACCCTTAATAATTAATGTTGACTATATGACCAAATAGCACATTTTTGTGTATACTATTCACTCAAAAAGTATATATAGACTCGACTTTGAGGATTGATATCCCAAAAAAGGAAGAAGCAAAATTCATAGAAAGCATATCAGTGTGTAGATAATTTAGCCTTTCATTTGATGCAGGTACCAGACTTTTTTTAATAAATACTTTTGAGGTATGTTTTTGCAGTGACGATGCAAAATGGCACATTTCGTAGAGCCACAGAGGCCAGTGTCACGTTGGAAATTGTCATAACAATATGAAATGCACAAATGAAAGGAAATTTTTATAGAATATGAATCGTACTTTAGTTATGATGTCTGATAAGTTTCAAATATTTACTTATATTCGTTTTTCTAGTCAATTTACGAAACTGGGTTCTCTCCATAAGTACATTGGAGTCACACAATTAACACCTTTGTCTTCATTTTTTAAATTTCTAATGTGAATCCATTAATTAACATCATAACACTTGACCATGCCACGATATTTCAATTTTATATTTTTGGAAACGAGCTTGGAATGTAGGCAGGAATGCCGAACAACGTATGCGTTGAGCATAACGAACTTGAGTTAACGGCAGAACTTTAATTTTTGCCTCTCTTTTAGCAAACTTTCTTTCTACATGGATTTTCGTCTACTTTTCGGAGGAGGTTGGGCTTTTCGCCTCAGGCTTTCCAATAGCCAATTTCAAGCACTTGTCTCACTTTCACTGTCACGAAAATCACAGCTAAGTAAACAAATACGCAAAACTTCAACTAACTTACATTGGTAAGTTAGTGGAAGAAGCCGGGATTTAAAAATTTATGCATTTAGTAGAGATGGGTCGAATAGCAAATTTCTCGAACTCTAATATCGAATTTGAATATTAAATCATAGATCAAATATCTTAAATACTAGAATTGCACATTGTATATTAAATATTCTACTGATGTATCTGATGTCTGCATAAGCAAACTGGTATATTCGATAACGTTTTTAAAAAATTACTGTGAGTTAACTTTGTTTGCAAAATATTTTGTTGACGGAATAGTGTATGTTGATTCTACAGGCTGGTGATCCATTTTTGACCCCATAATTATACTTATTATTACTCTGGTCCTTGATTATTATAATAATAATTATATTGCTACTATATAAGTAAATTCCACCTCTGAGTCTCAGCTAGCATTGGGTTTCCTTGTTGTCATAATGGCCAAAGACTCAAGAGGGTTTACAACAATGGATAGCCATGTCTGCCACCATCGGATAGGTGGCTACCCTCCATTTGGATAGTGTGCACGAAGCAGATGGAGAGACCCGAGATGTCTGAACTTCAGACCCCTGAAGCCTTCTGCATTGCTCCTGCAAGTGTATCAGCTCATGCCCTGCTCGCTGGGATGCACTTGATTTTGTCAATCAGTGAGCTCTTGACACCACTGAGTACACCCACAATGAGGACTACTAGTTTCACAGAGTAACCCCTGTACATTTACCAGAGTTCAAACAGCAGATCTTGATATTTTGTCCTTTTTTCCATCTCCTTCACTTCCTTGTTCATTTCAGCCGGTGCTAAAAACTATCATGAACATGGCATGCGAGAGATTGTCGAGGAGAAGGTTATCAGGCTTCATCGCCACCCCCTGCCTAGTGGTGGGGAAGGAATAATTCCACCAAATCTTACATTTATGGTTCTCTAAAATGCAAAAATATAGAGCTGTGATGAAGCATTGAGAACCCAAATCTTCATTATTCTTCAGAAATCATGTACCTGAAGATACGAAGTATAATGAGTTACCTCCATCATTTCCCTAACTGGTAGATTTCTGGTGACATTTTCAGTATTTGGATAAGTCCACTTATCTCTAAATAACCATTACCTGCAACTCAAGTCTGCATTGGCCAGATTATTCATGGAGAACATATTACCTGATATCCAGAAGTTTGTTTTCATTTGATTGTACATATATTGTTGATTTCATTCTATTTAATTTACTTTCTTTTAATCATAGGAGCAGCTATTGGCACTGCAATTACTTATCCTATTTGTGGCATCATCATGGAGGAGTTCGGTTGGGAGTCAACATTTTATATAATTGCTGCCTTAAATATTGTATGGTCAATTGGTTGCTACTTCCTTATATATGATAATCCAGATAAACATCCTCGCATTTCTGCGAAAGAGAAGAAATTTCTCAGAAGGCAGCTCTCTGGGCAGAGTAAAACAACATCGAAAAAGGTAAACTGAATATTTAATGCTGTAGGCATACTTTATTTAATGTTTTAGGCAATCTTGTTATAATTGCTGAGGATGATATGGTTGGTGTGGTAGCCAGAGTACTGGCTTCCCAATCGGAGGGTGAGGGTTCAATCCTGGCTGTGACCAAGGTTTTTTAGTGGAATGCCTATCCCTACATTACTGCTGTGTAGAGGCCACTTCAAATTCAACATTTTATCCATTACAGAGGATGTTAAACCTTGAACCTCTTGGCTCCTTCCCAGTGACTCATTTTAAAATTGTGTTCAGTAAATGGCAAACAAATATATTTTGTTATAAATATTTGACTCCTTTCAATGAAAACATCCTGGATGTCAAACATAGTTGCCATGCATGCATGCATGCAAACCAGTTGCTATGCATGACCCATAGTCTGGCAAAATCCCTAATCCGGCATCGCTTTGGTCCCGACTGTGCTGGATAAAAGATGCCTAACTGTATTGAGATAATGTCATCTAAGATTTATTAATTCTTTCTCATTCTGTTTTTAAATTGGATCAGCCAAAGAATATTTCGATAACAAATTTTTGTTTCATAAATGAGTCAAAGGCTTGTGATGTGTTATTATGCCCAAATATATATGGATTCCCTGAATTACTAATGACTGATTCACAAGCAATCTCTGGTCTGCTCTACAATATTGTTATGACTTTCAAACTACATAAGACTTACCTCAAGTAAAATTATGGAAAATTTCAATTCTTATCTGCATGCGTTGTTGTAAATATCATTACCATGAGAAATCCTCATGTTAAAAGTACATTTATCCTTTTTTAGCACATTCCCTTAGTTATTTAGTATTTTCGTAATGTCCTCATAATCACTGATCATCAGGAGAAGTTGGATGCCTAATTTTAGAAACTCATGCTTAATTTTATTTACTTTTTCCTCGGAAGAATGTAAGCACTCCATGGCTTCAGATATGCAAATCTCCTGCATGCTGGGCAGTTCTGGCTGCTTCAATTGGAGTTATGTGGTGTAGCATCACACTTTCCATGCAGATACCATCCTACTTGAAAGCTGAACTGAATTTCGATTTGAGAATGGTAGGTACTCTTGTTAGTTGTTAAATGAACTTTATTTATAGCATCTTAACTTAAACAATTTTCTAGAACTCCCAACTAGTGACCCATTTTTATCTGAGAAGATATTGTGTTCTCTTGCATGTGCTTTGCTGAGTAATTATGGTTTTCCAGGCATTAAAAAGTAGCTTCAATGGACTTGGCTAGCCTTGCATTATAAACCATGAGCGTAATTTACCTCAGTATTCATCCGAGTCTGTATCTGATATATGTACCGAGTCTGAATATGGTGCCTCATGGTGTTAATTGCAGGTGAAATTATAAAATTACTATCCCTAGTCATCAAGAAAATAAAAGTGAATTGGTATATTCCACACCTTTTATTGCAAGAACTGAAAGTTTCGATGACTAGAGCATCATAATCAAGGCAACATATAGTGAACAGCAAGTGCCGAAGGAATGGCCTTAATTACAAAACAGCAGGGGGGTGGGGTAACATATTGAGGCATGGTGTGGGGAGGGGGGGGGGGGTTGGTCACTTGCAGTTGACTTGGATGAGGAGTTCATTTGGTAGGAAGATGGAGGGGGGGGGGGGCCTGGAGGTGGAAACACTTTCCCTAGGTTGAAGGTTAGTGGAGAGTGGGGGGGTGCAGAGAGGTTGGGGGCTGGGGTGGTAGGGGACATGTTACAAAGGGTGATGATTTAAACTCTGCCATGTCATTTAAAATATTTACATTCTGAGATTTGGAGTGTTTTACAATTTCATAACGTTCTCAAAAATATAGTTTAAAACTTTTGTCACACACATGTAAAACATGAAAATTAAAATCTGCGCTATGTCCAGTGCCTATCAACTGTTTGGCTAAAGTGGATTTGTCATCATGTTTTTTTGCACTCCTCATGTTCATTCACACGTGTGGAGAACTCCCGACAGAGGACTGCAAAAAACCGTGATGATAAATCCGCCTTTGCCAAACATTTGATAGACACTGGACATGGCGCAGATTTTAATTTTCATGTTTTACATGTGTGTGACAAAAGTTTTAAACCATATTTTTGAGAACGTTACAAAATCGTAAAACACTCCAAATCTCAGAATGTAAATATTTTAAATGACATGGCAGAGTTTAAATTAAAAAAATCATTTATATTTATAAAAAAAAAAAAAGTTTATATCGAAAAAAATTTTATGTGAATTAGCGAAAAAATCACATGTAAAGAGTCATAGTCGATTCAAGTCTAAGCCTTCATTATTTAATGTTGATGACGTTCATTCACTCAATCTCATTACGATTCAAAGGTCAATTGGCTTGTTTTGCCTCGTGCATATCGCATTCACGTAATATCGCGCACTGTAGTGATGTCTCCGCTGGAATTTGCCATTAAATTAATCACCGCCTCTATCTTTGATTCACATTTATCAATCCTAAGATTCTCGGAAATATCTAGAATGATGCGCTTTCTCTCCTGAAGAATTAGATATTCTGAATCAATAATGTGCTGAACAAGGCTGCGGAAGAGCGAAAATATAAGCTCACGTGCCCGGCACACGTCAATGCCGAGCAGTAATTCCGGTGACTCACCGCGATGCAGTAGACAGCGTAATTGGATAACTTGTTGCAGGAAAACCTTTAGTGTGGGCCTAATGTAACAATTTTGTAGACTTAAACACGACCGCTGGCCGGGAACGGAAGCGCTATCAGTTGAGGCAAGGGGGGAAGTAACAGAAAAGATAGGAGGAGAGGGGGTGCTACTTATAACCGGTTGATCGTCGGATATTCGGCGCTCCACTGAGCTTCAATGCAAAAAAAAATCATTTCGACACACCCCCAGTTCAAGTTTCTTTGTTTCCGATTGTGTTTAGTTATGCGTGCTTCTTTTACTGCCTTTCTTGTTATGTAAAATGCTTAATAAAAGTATAAGCATTCAAAAAATGTGTACCAAAAATAATAAAACGCCTAGAAATGAGCAAAAATTGTAACATTATAATAACACCGCCAAGATTTTCTACAACACCGAAATCACATAGTTTTAAAACAAATTTTAGCAAAAAATAAAACCACTTTCACGGACATCTACGTATTGGGTTATCCCATTTCCTCTTTAAAGTTTTCATCAGACCTCTCTTCTCTCATACGCTTCTTAGAACTTCTTTTTCTGTATTTGGTCTGTCAGCTTTATCTTATACATTCTTCTGTAACACCGTGTTTTAAATTCTTCCAATCTTAGAAGGGAAACTTTTCTGTGACTGTTATCGTGCATGCCTCACTGCCATTAAAGAGCATGCTCCGCATGTGAGTTCTAATAGTGTGTTTCCATACTTCCAAACTTGTATTTCCTGCTGCAACTAATCTTTTTGTGATAGTATGCCCACTTGTCAACGGAATAGCCTGGGATATTTTACTGACTATATCCTTTATACTAAATTCATTGTGGTGGTTTTGACTTGAAAGATATGTGTAGTTTTCCTGTCAAAACCACCCATATCTGTCAGGTCAAAACCCATAAGGACTGATAGCTTTGTGCAGACATAAGTCAGTAGTCATCAAGACCTCTTTCTGCTGAGCATTCTCGATATCAGGCACTGCTTCCCAGAGCAAAGAGAAACTGAAATATCAGCAGTGAGTTTTAAGGGTTTTAATTAGACTTGGACTGATACCACATTTTCCGATACCATATCAAAATGCGTCAATACCAGTGGCTGATACCGATAGTATTATTTTCCGATACCTTACTTATTTTTCCCATAAAATTTGATAAGTTCTTTCCTTCTTGGGAACTACACTCAGTAATCAGAAGCATTATAAAAGAGTAATTAATGAGAGAAATGACACAGTGACAACAGTTTTATTTTGCTACCCTTTCAATTAATCACTGGAATTAGATTTCTGACTCTAAGCACTCTTGCATTTGTAAATACTGACAATTCTTTTTAAGGAATATGAGCTGCTGAACATGCTCAGCAGTTAAGAGTTCTATCAGAAACCATAGCACCAGTCTTTGAAACAATTTGCTCAGAAAATTCTAAACCTGCAGATACAGTGCACTTTTGTTAACCTATTTTTGTTGGGACCTGGAATCCTGAACATTTTGGTGAGGAAAATGTGGTAAACTAGTTAGGCATTCACAGATAAGTTGAATGCGTATGTGTTGGTTGCATAACTTTCAGGGGGCCATTTATTCTATCACTTTAGTTCATTCCATAGATTGCTGGTGTTCATTTACTGTAACAAATTTTCAATTATTATGCCTCCCAAGCAAATGCATATGATACCTTGCATTGATGCACACTCAATAATTAATCATGATGATAATGACCAAACGCCATGATTTGTACACGTATACACTCCATGCAAAAAGACTCAAGTTTAAGGCTTTATGTCTCAAAAAACGGAAGAAGCAATATTCATACAGTGAATATCTGCGTGTAAATGAATTAGTATTGCGTTTAATGCAAGTGTAAAAGTAAATACATTTTTTTTGCCCTCGAGTCTGCATCATTTTGTCATAACATGAACTCACATTCTTTAGCAGAAATGCTGTGCCTAAATTACGTGTACGTCTTTCTCATTAATTGATTGAATTACGAGCTAATATCGTCATGATCATCATCGCGTTGTGCATCGATGCACGGCATCTTTTGCTGTGAATCTGTTCTCTTAGCATCTCACAGTAATCACAGTTACATACGATCACAACATGCAGCAAAAAAATGGCATCTGTTCAAAATAACATCCAACTGAAATAATTGCAGAGGTATATACAGTTTCAACCCGTGATCTCTCTAATTACGGAAATCCATTGGCATGTAAACAAATAAAAGCAGAATACCATCCGTACCTGATAGCGGTGGTCTCGTCTGCTCTCTGTGTACAGTTCCCTTAATCCGGGAATCCCTAATCTGGGAACACCCATAATCCGGTCATTTTGCCATGACCAACTACCCGGTACTTAGTGGAAAATTCCTAAACATTTTTACCGAAATATTGCTTCATAACGTGCCAAGATATTATTCCATTCTTTATGTCAATTTTCCCATTCTGAGAATCAGAATAATTGAAAGATATTAATTTTTGGTACTTAGTGTACACTGAAATTATTCTGTAACTTGAAGTAAACATATAAATTTGAAGACATCGCCGAACGGACTACAACTAATTTACAGATCGACCTCTTTCAATGGCGCACGCAGTTTTGATTGACCAATAGACGTTATTTGATAAAATTATTTATTAACTGCTTATGTTTCTCCCAAATCATGTGTCATTTATACAGTTGTGGCAACAGCAGAGTAGTGAGGCATCAGTACAAAAAGTTAACGATGACAGGAAAAGTGTAAATTGTGAAAAAGCTTGACGCCGTTGCATCAGTAAAGCATTTTCTGAAGCGTACTGCATGGGATCTTCAACAATATAGCACATTAAGAAGTTGAAAGAGAAAATCCTCAAAATTTTACTGTTAAAGTGAGACGAAGAAATGGATGACAGAGAGAAAATCTATGAAAGAAGATTTAAGTGCTGATTAATATCATGTGGTTTCGATTGCGTCGAAGTGAAGGCCTTAGTTAGTATTTCTGGCCAAATGCTAATGGAGCAGGATAAACTATTTCAGAAACAGACGTGATGAATCGAAATGACTTGATGTGGGAAATTTCGTGTACATGGAATAGTATTTCACAGTCAGTTCTAAAACACTCATGGTTTAAATTGTGGCCTGCTTTAAGGTTTTATGTAGATGAAATAAGTGGGGATTTAAAAAATTTTATGTTTCTGAGAATAAAAATATGATGATGGATTTTGCAAACAGCATCCATAACCTTGAATTAAAGGAAATGGAATTGGTAAATTTAGAGGAAAGGATAGTTAGAGGCCACGATACTCTCTCCACACAGCATTTCACAGATGATGAAATCATTGAAATGATAATTAATAACAATAAATCCATGTGGGGATGAAGATGATGAGCCTGAAATTGTTGAAGGAAGACTACTATTGATGATTGTCTTTAAGCCATCATCCAGTACGATCGCCCACGACGTAGTGATGGGCTGCCGTGTAGACGACACCCAAGTGTTGATGTCACGCTGAATCAGCTGATAACAAACCAAGCACGGTAGGAAATATGTTGCGCGAAGCAATGCATAAGAAATATCAAATTCTATGTACCCTTTTCCAATAATAATTTTATACTTTTAAATGTGCAGCAAAATGGTGCACACGATGCTTTGATTCTGTTATTTTCACTCACTGAGCAACTTCGATACTTTTAAGTAATAACTTGAATCTGAAAATCTGAATCTAAAATCTGAATCTGAAACTTGAAAAAAATTGAAAAAAAGTGAATTAAGATACCATTCCTTTCTGATTATTCTCAGGGACTCTTTTTAAAATTATGTTCAGTAAATGAAAAACAAATATATTTTGATAATTAATAATAGACTCGTTTCAATGAAAACATCCGGACATCAAAAATAGACAAGTTGCCACGCATAACCCATAGTGTGGCAAAATCCCTAATCCAGCATCACTTTGGTCCTGATTGTGACGGATTAAAGATGTTCAACTGTAGTAGCTGAGGACTGGGATGATTTAACAACATTGGAAAGTCTTGGGAACACACGGGAAAAACTAAGCTCAATGTAATAACAATTATAATTCTTATAAAACTAAATAAAAACACATTCTCGGAAATAGAATCATTAATCACTAACGAATATTCATATCATAACAGTTCTCAATTTTAATTTTCGTCACTGCTAGATTCAGATACACCATATTTCCTTCCTGCAGCTCCTATTTTTTTTGCATCGCTTATAATATTTAGTTTTGTACTCGCAGGAAACTATTGCAATTTCACATCACAATTCAGTTTAGGGTGATAATAGCAAATTATTTTAAAATGCTAAATGATCGATTCGAACTCGTTTACTACTCTCACGCTCGGAGCGGATAGCACAGATAGTAAGAAGGTATAATCTCTGAGCATACGACTATTGCCACTATGTAACAAATTCTTCGTTGTGTCTTTGCAGTATATGTAGTTTTAATGTGTATGCAAAAGGAGCTATCTATTACGTAAAAATGTTACTACAGATACGTGATACCCAAACAAACTCTGCTTACGATTTTGAAGATCATGGGAGGTAAAAATGCTGCCTTCTGCCTGGAAAAACCCCCCTTTTTTTCCCGGCCATAATAGTTTAAATCGGTAGGTCCTCTTTTTTTTCAAATTAATGTATGAAGGTGATACTTTGTGGAAATTACGAGCGTTAAACATGGTAAATGAAAATCTTTGTACTTTCCACACGGCTTTAAATAATCCCGGGTTGATTTCAACGACTAAGTATCATTTTCAACTGACCTGGCCCCTGACACTCGTCGTCAAAAATGGCTCGCTTAGTGAGGCCGTGGCGAAAGCGGGAACTAATGGCAGCACTAGTAACTCCACCCAAGCAAGGTCCCAAGCATAAAGCTGATACAATCACCTTTGCTTAAAAACCTTGCATGGAAAGTGTTTCAGCAATTAAAATTTAGCCTACATCTTTAACAAAAAAACAATATTAATTATCTAAATCATCTTGTAGAGCCCACCATTAGAGATATGGCAAATATTTTCTTCGAAATAACATGATAGTAACAAAGGATGTCTGCGTTTTTCTAATACTAGGAACACTGTCATATAGTTGAGAATAATACCAAACGTTACTAAATAAATAAACCTTTACTCCATCTGATACTTGGCAAGCAGCATGATGAATCACTAACTATGACGCCTGAGAAAAAGGAGCACAGAAAGTAGGTGTATTACAGAAATGTTTAAAAATGAAAAAAATGAAGTAACTAGCCCATGTCTAGTGATCAGTTTTAATATAACCTTCTATCCACCCCCATAACTGGAATACCTGTAAATTGCACGAATTAAATTGAATGTCATTTAGAAATAAGTAAATGCTATCTTAACTCGCTGAGTAACTAAGTTAAACCATAATACAATTAATTACTAAATCCCCTAGCAGAGTAGTTCTAAAGCACTTGACTATCCCATTTTATCTACCCTTTTGGATGGTAGATATTAGGCCAAGCAATACCGTATGGACTGAAGTGAGGTACAATTAAAACAGGAATGTTAAAACACAAGAATTCTTTCTTAAGATATTAAGAAAGAATTAAGATATCAGCTCTTCGAAAATTTTGATTTTTTTAAAATTGCGATCTCTTTTTCAGCCTCACAATTTCTTCGTGTAGCAAACAGTCGCATTCATACCATTATATAATGATTGATAATCCATACCATTATCTCCTCCCTGTGCATTGAGCATGGAATTATTAAACCACCAGAGTCAACATTATCATCAATGGTCACTTTGTATGCATTGATAGATTCAATATTAATTGCAAGCTTGTCCTCCACTGACTTGATAAATTTAAAAAGATTTGCATTTGGATGAACCATTCTACCCTCTGATTGGCAATGATAAAACTGTGCAACAGCACCAATTCCCAAAGGGTTTGGGGAACTGACAGCCGAAATGTATACTTAATAATTACTGAATTTTTGTATTTATTTACACAAATAGCCAGTCATCATCATTATGGGTCAACAATCCTAGGATTGGTTTCACGCAGCCCTCCACTTGATTCTTCTACTGGCCATCCTCTTCATATTAACGTAGTTCCTCTCTTTCACGTCCTTTACGACCTGCTCTATTTCACTCATACAAGGCCTGCCTTTTCCATTATTCTCTTTCACTTTTCCTTCGACGATTGTCTTAATCAGGCCATTGTGTCTTAAGATATGGCCGATTAGGTTATCCCGTCTTCTTTTTATAGTTATCAGCAGAATTCTCTTTTCTCCCACTCTTCTTAGGACTTTTTCACTTGTAATTTGGTCGATCCATTTTATCTTCATCCTTCGGTAGCACCATATTTCGAAAGCTATATTTCCACCCTTTTCTTCTCAGCTGCTGTCATCGTCCATACCTCACTGCCATAAAGAAACAATTCCTTATAGAATTCCAAACATTAAATTCCAATCTACGTAGTCAAAAGCCTTCCTTAAATCCACAAATTCAATTAAGGTCAGTTTGTTCTTCTCCATTCTCTTCTCTATGAGCAGCCTAAGGGCCAGTATTGCTTCTCTTGTGCCCTTACTTTTCTGGAATCCAAATTGATATTCATCCAGGAACTCCTCAGCTTTTCGTTCTATTCTTCTGTAGATGATCCTTGTCAATATCTTCGATGCATGTGTCGTCCAGGCTTATAGTCCTAATCTTTTCACATTTCTCCACTCTCTTCTTTTTGGGAATAGGAATTATGATGTTTCGAAGTCCCTGGGTATTTCTCCTGTTGAATATATGTCGCAGATGGTTTTGTGGAGATCGGTTAATGTCTTCTCTCCTGCCTTTTTTATTAGTTCTGCGGGGATATCATCAACTCCAGAAACCTTATTCATCCGAAGATCCCTTAATGCTGCATCGAATTCCGATCTTAATATTGATGATCCATATTATCCTTTTCGACTTCGCTTTCCTCTTCAATCACGTTCGTGCTGAGATTGTTTCCACATAGCATATTAAGTTGTCAGTGACAGCTGGGAGAAAGTAGTTGGTTGGTTATTTAGGGGAGGCGACCGACAGCTGAGGTCATTTGCGCCGTATAGGATAGGTGGGTAATTGGGTAATGGTAGGAGTTTTCAGGGAATGGAGGAAGGGTGGAGAGAAACCCGGCGTCGGCATTAGCCTACTCTTAACGAAAGGCGCCAAGGGGACCACGGCTTAACGTCCCATCCGAAGTACGGAGTACTGTACTTGAAATGCCCTCCACTAGGCACTCAAGTGGGGACCGATTTTCCACTGAAAAATCCGCCACTGCCGGGAATCGAACCCGGGCCCTCGGGAAGGGAGGGCAGTACTCTAGCCATCACACCAACCCGATCCCCTGGGAGAAAGTAATCATGCTCTATTGCATCCACTGCATCCCAGTCTCCCTCCTCTATAAACCCATTTAACCTCTCCTTCAGTTTGGAGATTAAAGACTGTAAATTTGGACCCTTGGTATATGTGTCTTTGATATCACTACTTTTAACGAGTGGCTCCAGTGGACTCTTGTCCGTGGATACACATACAACTACCATACTTAGGAGCCTTCAAAATGCCAAAAACAGCCAACAATTAATACAGTTGGATAAATCCAATTGCTGACGGATGATCATTGGCTCTAGCTGATTGGCGTATGGTGACAAACTTAATCGCACTGACCTTTCATACTACAATATTATTCCATGTTTTTGAAATTCCATTTTGCCACAGCGCTGCCGCTTAAACAGCTCAAATAAACTCGTGTCAAATCCACACGAGGTATCCTCTAAGGATAAATAGCGCCTCATAGTCCTCACATTTGGCAGTGGGAAAATTTCACTTAATAGCAAACAAATTTATACCCCGCAGGTGAGCGCACGTGAAAAAGCATGCACAACAGCATCTAGTCTTCAGCATACCTTCTTCCATTAGTCTTACTTAGATTGGCTGCATGTCGAATTTCTTTCACGGCAGTCACCTGATTCTTTGTCATATTTGGGTAGGCTTCCACGTTTTCCAGGAACGAACCATCTGTCACTCTTCTTATCGTTTCATGGACCTCCGTTTGCAGCCTATCTCTCTAACTCTTCGCACGGATTTGCGATCGTTTGAAATTAGAGCTCCTATTCATCAGTGCTCAACAAATTGCCTTTATTTTGGGGCTTAATTGGCCTGTGAGACCCGTTCCTTTGTGGCTTTTTGCTTCTGCCTCAAATGCTTCTGAACTTCTGAAGAAATGTCCTCCTGGCTTGCTTATAGTGATTGCGCATGTCACCATTATCAATTATCATCTGGCTGTTTATGTGCCTCCACTCTCTGAAATTATCAATCAAGTAAACGCTGCTCTTCACCTCTATCGGTATGTCACGCATCACATTGTCGCGGCAAACTATTGCCGCATCCACTTTCCTGATGATTTCCTCTAAGTCTGAGCAGCTTCCCACAGGCCCACTTTGAATGTTCAATCGCGCATTGTCTACCGTCTTTCCAAACACAGCAAAAGCCACAACACCGTCTTCCTTCACGAAAATTTCTTTGAAAATCGCCGTACTTACTCTCCAATCAGGCAACATCAATGACATTAGCTGAGTAAAAATCACCACTTTCGGTCCAAATTTCTGACCCATGTGAATGACAGGGGCACATAAAATTCATTACTACACAGTTTTTGACACACAGAAATAATTATTAGCACAGTTTCACTCATGATGGAAAGGGAGGGCTGTCCTTCATATTCAAAACAAGTTTTTTCCTGGATCAATTCTGATTCCCTTTGCCCGAGAAAACGTTTTCTTGACTATAGCTCTAGGTATGGACAAAAAGTGTTTCTCACATAAAAAAATGGCCTGGCTTGAGCTGAAAATTTGCTCTAGATAGAGCTCGTTGCCACTTGGATATTTTATCAGGGTCTTTAGGAGCATAAAAGAAGGATAAGCTCGATTTCGTCGAACCATAACCTTCCTTGCAGCTCGGAGCAACACAGCTTCGCGGTATATCGCATTTCCACAATAAAGCTGATTCCTACTTCCGTCCACTAGCTTACACCGAAATGCAGTATTGAGCAGCACTATGGAAAACTATAATAGCAAAAAAGCTAAAATTGTGCATGTCAAATGCTAATTATCCATTCTCCTCACTCAATAACAAGGATGTGGCTGAGCTCACTTGGGTGGAGTTACTGGTGGCGCCATTAGTTCGTACGAATTCCGCGGCCTCACTAAGAGCGCCAAAATCACAACACGGTAACAATAGGGAGTGTCAGAGGCCTGCAACTGACCAAACATTTCAACACAGGGTTTTATATAAGTGTCTATGATGAGTGGGAGAAGGACTCAAACCGAGGGGGAGGGAGAGTTTAGGATGGGAGCGAGAGGGGTGGTGGTGTGGGGGGAAGAGGTGGGGGAGCAAGGGAGTCTGGTCCCATCAAGGACAGCAGTGGGGGCACAATTAGCGGTGAGGGTATTGTGGCGGGCATTAGGGTAAGGGTACAAGTCAGATTTTAAAACCGTTAAAAACATCTGAGAGGATTTAAAATTTGTCAAATCATTGAAAATACATACATGTGGTGAAATAGAGAAATTTCTACAATTTCTAAATAATTTAACTTACAACTTTTATCATATCTATGCAAAATTTTTGTGTTAAATTCACTCTTATGACTAGTCTCTAGAAGACATTTGGCAAAATATGATTTACAATCTCTATGGTTCACACTTAGTTTATGCTCCTTGATTAGGTTTTTAAATTTCCTACCCATTTGCCTCACACTCCATTGCACTCACCTCAATGAAGCGCATACACTTCACTTTTGTCTGACACATCCACTGGGTCTTTTGAATTAAAAAGCCAGGGTGTCCCAAACCGGGAAAACCTGGAATACTCCGGGAATTTCAGTCTTCTGGAAAACTCAGTGAAATTGGTAATTGTTATGGAAAAATTAGTTTTTGTCACAAATTTGGAGATTACGTTTCCTTCCCATTAGCTGTGTAATGCGAAGAGTTAAGTAGTTGCAGTCCCTACAGTGATGGTGGCAGAAGGCAAGGCATTCACTGAAGAAATGTGAAGGCTTTCATGCCTGGGCTACAATGGACGTAAGCCGTAAGCTGTAAGGGTTTTCTTACGAAAGCCTCTCTCCAATGGGAGCCGTAAGACGAAATACAAAATCAGTTCCTTTCTTTTCTTGGCAACTTGTGGGTCATATTTCGCTCTGCAGGTATCAGCACCAGGAATGTCTCCTGCTCCTGCAGTTATTCAGAAGTTTTCAACACTTTCAAACTTGGTAGGATTGTAGTGTTGGGTAAAAAAAGCTGAAATGTGAAATTTCCCGTGCCACAATGCCCTTTGAGCGGAGATATTAGCTTCCAAAGTTCCGCACTAGCCACCTATTTTCCACCGAGAGGCCCCTCGATTACTTGGCCGAAGCGAGGGGGCTGGCCGAGACAGTGCAGATTGGCTGCCGGCGGCCGGCATCCTTCCCGATGACGGTAGAAATTACCGATGACGAGAGGTTTTCATTTGAGGGATTCATATGATGGAATTCAACCTGCTAAATAATTCTATTATTTTCTGTACTGAAGATATTACTCATAATAAACTTAAGGTTATGTTGCCGCTGAATAAAATGCATAGCTTTTTTCTCTAGCTTGGAAAAATTCAAAGCATTGCAAATCCGTTGAATTGCATCATTCTGAAGCTTTGTAGCACTTAATATTTGGAAGAATTTCTTGATTTGAAGTAACCCTCGATCGCTATAAATTGAAGTTAATAATAATTCCAAATTTCTGTAAATTAAAATTAGAACCAAACAATGAAATGGACAATTGGTACTATCAGTGACAATTTTCACATTTCTCCTTGTTTATATGTGCATTTAATGGTGATGGAATTATATACCTACGCAAGATAATCAGGACCTCAGCCGGTTTCGTGTTCCTCTCCCCCATAACCTGTTGTTCAGTTGCATTCTACATCGCATACATTTAAATATGAAAGATATTGTATTGTATTATTTTATTTATCCGAAAGACACAATGCACAGTAATAATACATGCAAGTGTATAAGACACGTCAAGCAGGTACAGGAAATACACTATATTACAAAATAATACCCTTAAAAATTCTGCGTCAGGTATTCACTGACACTATAAAAACACTTATCAGTAAGATATTCTTTGACCATATTCTTAAATACAAGAAACCTCTCTTCATTTTTAATACATTGTGGTAAATTATTATATAATTTTACACACATAGCTCTTGGGCCATTTGATGCAATTGCTAACCTAGATGATCTAACGTGTAAGTTTTTACACTGTCTTGTATCATACTTATGGACCCCACAGCTCAATTCAAAATCAGCACTATTTTGTTTTACATGGACTACAGAATGATAAATATAGACACATGGAACAGTTAACATTTTTAATTTTTTGAAGAGAGGTGAACAGTGAGCATAATAATTTTGGTTGCACATCACTCTCACCATCTTTTTTTGTACCTTGAAAACACGATATTAAGGAAAACACACATGATACTGTTACTATCTTTATTCATTGCAACAGTGGCAACTGGTGTAAAAGTGATCAAAACATAAGAGGAGTGCACAGTAAGCCCATCTGATGCAAGAATGTAAATGCAAGACATTTACATTCTTGTCCTTCATTTATTGCATCACATTTATCATTCATTATTTTAGTATCAAAACAATATTCCACTGGAGTGTAGTGCGCTTCCAGTCTTTCGCCAGTGTATCCCGATCGAAACCAAGAAAACTTAATGAAATTTTTAAATTTTGGTGCAGAAAACTGTCTGTGAATGAGAGATTGACGTTTCAGGATAGAATTTCTTTGGAACAAATTAAAATTTATTCCATCCAGGAGCACTCGGTCAGAGAATTTCCTAGCAAAGTCCTTCCACATCCTAAAAAAATATACATCCAATGGCTGTATAAAACCAGTTGTTTTTGGTGGAATTTGCTCTTACTCCAACTCAAAATTGCTTTTATTCATTGCCTGAATGGCGACTTTATCATTAAAAGCACTTCAAGAATCAACCAGGAGGATTGAATCCTGTTTCAAACACGGGGCTAACACCTTGCCAAAGTACTCCTTCAGTAGTATGTTTTTAGTCAAGAGACTAGATTTTGATGCCACTGTATGTATGTTTGATGCCTTAAACAGACGCACAGTTTTGGGGAAAATGCCATTTTTTTCCTGAAGGCAGATTAACCCTTTGAGCAGTACGAACGATCATGTACGTCCTTGCGCCACCCGGCCATCCGGAGTACGACCGTACATTTACGTTTTCAATCTTTGCGCTAGAGCAGTGAAGGCGTGAATGCACGCCTTTCTTTCAGAATCATTGTAGATTGTGTTGCCATCTATCCTCGAGACTGGTGAGCCCAGTGATCACTATGATGTATCTCTGAAGAGTGCTACCACCTATTCTATATCACTAGTAACTACGTTCACTCCGAGTACCTGTTACCATGTATGTAGCTGCCCTAGTTCTGTTGACAGAACTGTTTGCATTTACTGTTTTTTATTGTTATTATTGTTTTGTTCTGGCGAAATATTCAGGATCTTAGATTGATAATTTAGGTACAATTGTTGTTTTTATATTTGTTTGTAATTTCTACATAATATACATCATTCATTCGTCAAACATTTTCAGCTCGTCATCAGGAAAGATGTCTAAACGTAAACAGTCAGGAGGGTTATCTGCGGATGATATTCATAATATCTTGACAAATGAAGAGTCCGATGATGAATATTCATCTGGCAGTGATTATGATATCAGTGGTGAAATAACAGATAGTTCATCCAATGACATGACATCTGATCCTGGACCAGCAACAAAAGTAAAGAGGTCTCGTTTGGAACCGGATAAACCACCTGTGCTGAGGAAGTGGATGCCTCTAGGAAAGTTTCTTCCGACAATTTCTCCTTTCTTTGATGATTCAAAGTCAGGTATTTCAGAATGTTTTTCTCAAAAACTGGAGGTCGCTGATGATGACAACGGTGGCAATAGATTGGAAATATCAATTTTCAAAGAGATTGTCGATGAAGGTTTTCTGAGCAAAATTGCGATTGAAATGAATAAATATCATACATTTATTCTTGAAAATACAGACGTAAAAGAAAATTCTAAATTACACAAGTGGAAAGGAATCACTGTAGATGATTTGCATGTTTTCCTAGCTCTTGTTATGTTGATGGGGCACATAAAAAAGAACAGACTGAAAGACTACTGGTCAAAAAATTCTTTGATTGAAACACCAATCTTTGGAAAAATTATGTCATTGGATAGCTTTCAGCTGACGCTAAGACTATTGCACTTTTGTGACAACAATACTCAATCCCAAGGTGATCGGCTGTATAAAATTAGGGCAGTTGTAGACCACTTCAGACGAAAATATCAATCCATTCTTTATCCATTTAGAAATTTGTGCATCGATGAAAGCATGGTGGCTTGGAAAGGGCGCCTTCAATGGAAACAGTATATTCCATCCAAACGGCATAGATTTGGAATAAAGATGTTCCTCCTTTGTGACTGTGAAACAGGATTTGTCCTTGACCACATTGTTTATACAGGGAAGGAAACTGAGATTGAGTATGATGAAAGTGTTGGAATATCAGGTTCTGTGGTGAAGACTTTACTTACACCCTACATAGGAAAAAACCATAATGTCTACCTTGACAATTGGTATACAAGTCCTAGTTTGTTTGAATATTTACATAGAAACAGAACAGGTGCTTGTGGTACCGTTAGAAAAAACCGTAAGGGAATGCCAGAATTTCCTAAGAACATAAAAAAGGGTGAATGTGTCTCAAGACATACCACAATCATGCTAGCTCAACGATGGCGGGACAAAAGAGAGGTCAACATGCTAACTACAATTCATGAGGACTTGATGGTTCAAACTGGAAAAAGTGATTATACTACTGGACAAAGTATTACCAAGCCACTAAGTGTGGTTAGGTATAATGAAAATATGGGTTTGATTGACAAAGCTGACATGCAAATAAGTTTCACAGGAAATGTAAGAAAAACTATGAAATGGTATGTTAAACTTTTTTTTCATGAAATTGACATTGCGGTTTTGAACACGTACATCGTGTATCAGATGAAAACTGGAAGAAAACCACAATTGCATGACTTCAGACTGAAGCTCATTGATCAGCTTTTAGAAGAGTTTGCGAAAGAGAGGAAATCACCCAGAGGAGGCAGACCATCGCCAGTGGGAGATTGCCTTCGTCTTTCAGGTCGTCACTTCCCAAAACCAGTCCCTGCAACAGCCTCAAAGGATAAGCCGCAACGAAAATGCTTCGTTTGTCAGCACACAACCAGAAGGGAGAGTAAACGGAAGGATACGAGGGTTATGTGCATTGAATGCAACAAACCACTTTGTCTCCATCCATGTTTTGAGGAATACCACAGTTTGAAAAATTTTTAAACGTAATGATAAAAATACGTATAAATTGTTTTAGTACAATCATAATATGCAAGTACATATTTGAGTTTCTATATTTTTCTTTATTTCCAGATGGATGGTACGAGTAAACAGAGTGAGACAAAATGTTTTTCTAAAAATGTGTAAGATAACAATGCTAATTGTTAATGACCTTGGCTAATTGCTAATTTGTTAAAGATATTCATCAAAAAACTATATTCTAGTCGTTTTTACAGATAAGTAACCAAAAAAACATTATTTAAGGGCAATAAAACTTTAATAAGAAAAAAATTATTTTTTGAAAAAAAAACTCACTCCCGGGGGTCCGGTTGCATGAAAAAAACTCACTACTCAAAGGGTTAATAGGGTAGATAAGAGATGACCACACACAGTTATCGTCGGCTGTATGGTGTAGGAATGGGTTGTGGCGCCAATGGATTGTGCTGTAGTGGGGGAGTTAGTGAGAGGTACCTTGCGTTTTGTGATTAAAGAATGCCACTTTGCATACGTGTTCCTGGAATCACATAGGACCATTGAAGATGTGTAGCCACTGCCGGCAACAGTGCAGGGGCCGTGTATTGCGGGTTGCATATCTCACCGGCGAAGTACTGTTTTTTTTTTTTGTCATACACGACTATATTGCGTGATTTGCACGCAGAAAGGATGGTTTCCACATATATCTGACGCGTATATGACGAATATGAATGCACAAATTAAGCTAAAGATTAGACAGTTTCCATGTGACAGTCAAAGCAGTTCTTAAGCATGCGAGTCCGCTGGCTGCATATTCTGCAGGTAAATGCCTAACCCTCATGCTCCGTACTGTATCTTCTGGTGCCTATTCCCGTGGCAAACCTAAAAAAAGAAAATATGTTTATGTGCCACATCAAATATTGAGTGCTGTACCCTCACAGAAAAACACCTAACCTGCTTCTCCAGGCAGTCTGTGCTGCATAAGAGTGATAGCTGTTCCATGGAAAGCAGTTTGTGCTGTGGCCAATGACGTATTGTGGTCGACATTATCGACAGCCGTAGTTGTGAATAGGCCTTTCTTGATTTTTGAGGGACAGACCACACCATCCCGACGGTAAGTCGCGCACACCTCATTAGCTCTTTCAGTAATGATAGACTGCAGTCGGTGATAGGAAATGCCCATACCTAGCCGATAGGTGCTGTCGATAAGTCCCTTCTTGCGAGTTTCTGCATAAAGTTTCGTCGCTAGGTAAACAGGGATAGCAGTCTCTTGGCTTCTTTTGTGTTGCTTTGCCTCGATCCTCTTGGTATTCATGACTGAATGGAAGAATATGAGCTCTGCTATATGCTTTGCCTCATCGTGATCACTGTGGGCAGACTTTGATGCCGATGAAGGGCCGTTGATAATGATTCTCAGCCAAGCTACGATAGACGCAGGTACACTGCTGTTGCAGCTACCGTTTTCAGTATTCCCGCCAAACATGTCAGATCTCACTGTCTTTGCAGCTTCACATAAAGTGGCACCGTCGGAGTCGAAATCTCGGGCAGCCATAGAACGCGCTGCAAAGTCAACATTTTCCCTGAAAGTTATGAGTCTTTCCAATCCTTTCCTGTCGCAAGATTGTAGGTAAGGACATTTTTCGAATAATTTGTCCTAAAGTCACGTTGAATGTACGTCGTAGTTATACCCGAGCTCTTTCATAGCACCTGCCTGTAGCTTCGCAAGATCTGCCATGCTGAAGACTGCATTATCTCCGGCCGTTTCGCGAATTTCATTGATGTAAGCCACGAGACCCACGAAAGCAATGCTGCGAATCTGGCGCCGTGAGTTGTTAGCACTTGAGTCATTCTTTTCACTGGCTCTTCTTCTGTTTTTGTACTCAGTGAGACATTTATTGTGGTATTGTGCCTCTAATGATATTAAGTCATAGCATTCAGAAATTTTTGCTAAAACCTTTGAATATTTGACTGCAAGAGCAAGGTCAGTAATAGTTTGACAGCAAGATGTCATTCTCACTTTACTCAGTTTATTTAATCTGGAGCCCAGAAAATTGCAAAAGAGGCAGGTTCCTTGTTTGTACTGGGTAGAGTGGCACCTTCGAGTTTTGACTGGTGGTGCATGCAAAGGACATGCCTCTTGTCTCCTCTTGTAAGCTCTCTCCTGAGTTCTCTGAAGCTTTGTGCTGTTGCACTCTAAGTAACATGATTTGTGCCACGATGCCTTGTTTTCAATCATAGTTTTCTTCAAACCTGCGTCGCTGTTCTGGGAAGGTATGTCCAGATCAAAAGTAAGTTCTCCTATCTCGTAGAAAGCAAGTAGATTTTTCGCTAGTGAATCATAACCTTCATCTACTGTCGACCATGTATTTATTGTAGGAATAATCAGCCTTTCATTTGTGTTGTTTTGACACAGCATGCAGCGTTCCCACTTTGATGCCTGACATGATAAAACTATGCAAATAACACCCAACCCCCGTCAAACTTAAAGTATCCTCGACCTTAAACTAAAGGAAAAGAGAAGGCATGATTTGTAACTGTCACTATCAACAACTAATACCATCCTAACGTCACACTGAAAACCTCTGTTAATAGGAAGAATAATGATCGTTATTACTTACATCTACGAAGAAGAGCTTCACAACACATACACAACACTATAGCGGAATATCCATACAAACACCTAACTTATAAACGCACACTACAGCACACGCTGATCTTACAGCTTATTGTCCGTCAACACCACTTTTCTCACTCAAAACACGACTAGACGTATGTGACTTGCAACGGTGCTACTACAGCGCGAGCGTCCGGCAAGCCCAGCGTACGACATGGGCGCCAGGTCCTCTGAGTATTGTTACTGTGTCTTAAGTATACAAAATGTATACTTTGAGCGACAGAACACTTAATTTGTGTGTTCATTTTTGTCATATACACGTCAGATATACGTGGAAACCATCCTTTCTGCTCGCAAATCACGCAATATAGTCGTGTATGACAAAAAAAAACAGTACTTCGCCAGTGGGATATGCAACCTGCAATGCAATCCCTCCCCATCCCCCCCCGCACTGTTGCCGGCAGTGGCTACACATCTTAAATGGTCCTATGTGGTCCCAGGAACACGTGTGCAAAGTGGCATTCTTTAATCACAAAATGCAAGGTACCCCCTGAAATAGGACATTAACGCCCACTACGGTGGCCTCCACAGTTTTTGTTCCAAGGAAATGGAGTGTTCAGCCGGAGTGTATCTCTTTTTTAAAACCGCTCTGGTCCGTATTCATAAATAAACACGCTTTTGGGAAATCAATTCCTTTATGTGAGCCACAAATTCCTGAGCACTTTCAGTAGTCTTTAACCAATCTACGTTATATTTCCTTGAAACAACTTTCGTCACCTTTCTCGAAACAATTTTGTTGTGTTTCTTGAAATTCCACAACCAACCTGTGGACGCCAAAAAATTTTCCATCGGATGATCCAATTTCTTGTTTTCTTCAAAAGCCCACCTCCTCAAATCGTTATCGTGAACAATTAGACATTCGTCTTTGGCTGACTTAAATCTTTCTAGAAGGGCTGAAGAAATCACGAGTTTTTCCCGTTTAGAGCCAGCCTGTTTAATTTGTTCCTCATAACGAGCGAGCTGCATTCGCGATTTCACGAATCTAAAATTATGACGAACTGAAGCGTCTTTTTGGATTTCCAGTAGTCCACAGCCATTTTATTTTGTGCCATTTGTCACAACTTCTTCCTTTCTCTTCTTGACGGGAGATGGCTCATAAGAAGTGGAAGACATAGGAGATACACTGCCACCACTCCCTTCATCTCTGTCATCTTCACTTTCCCTACTGGTTTCTTCTTCTTCCTCCCTTTTATCTTCGAAGTCAAATATTAAATCCTCTTCGATATCGCATGTTGACTCCTCGCATTCCCTATATGATGTTAAAGTTGCTAAATAGAGAAAATAATGACTTATTACAAAAAATATCAGAAAATGTTTTAGATCACGTATTAATGTCATAATTATTATTGATTACTTAATAATAATGATTAAAATCATCACTTACAGCCAACTTGTTTGCCAATTCCATTTCATACTCGGTAGGTTGTTCTGTGCAACTAAATTTGCTTTCCATTACCTTAAGAACATTTCTTGGATTTATCACCATGGTAAAAATATAAGGCAATATTGCCTTTATTTCAACGGCTACTACCACAGAGGGTAATGTATCAACACCCACAAAAATAAAAGTGCTCACTTAGTCCCAGGGGATAAATCGCAATGTACACTTTTTCTCTTCTTAACTACGTCCAACTTCGCCGTTCACTATCCACAACACAACTGTCTTCATACGAGGTCGTCTTCAATCTTCACTAGGTCTTCCGATGTTTTCGGTACTGTATTATTGCTGGAAAACCAAAGGGTTTTTCCGCATAGCGAAAATGTTCTAAGGAAAGGATGTGACCCGAAAAGGCATTTTACGTTTCGTGCCGTACCTGGGAGGCACCCGAACTCGGAGTCTGAGCCTCGGCATTGAAGGAGACCGAACCCTTCACCATGGGTGGTTTATATCACCAACTGACCAGTCACACTATAGTTTATAACTTCTTAAAGTTAAACATAAATCACAAAGCTATGTTCGTCTTTGTGTTGCACTAGTCACGCTGATGAAAATAGTTTTTTCATCGCAGTCATTCGATAGATATTAACCAATTTACATGCTTTAGTAATTAATGGTTTACTAATTCACGTAAAATGGTTAATATATATCGTATAACTGTGTTTAAAAAACCATTGCTGTCAACGTAAATAGTACAACACAAAGATGAGCATAAATGTGCGTTTTATGTTTAACTTTAAGAAGTTATAAACTATAGGGTGACAGGTCAGTTGGTGCTATAAACCACCCGTAGTGAAGTTGGGTCTCCTTCAATGCCGAGACTCGGACTCCGAGTTCCGGTGCCTCCCAGGTACGGCACGAAACGTAAAGTGCGTTTCCGGGTCACATCCCTGTTCAAAGGGATGCAAGGGAAGGGGTTTATGAGCCCTTCCTAAGCCATTGACGCTGAGGGAACGTAGAGGCTTCGGGAATCACGCTTTGTGGTAAAAAAATACCGTTAATCCTGTCAGTATTTTCACTTGGAAACTCCTCCCCTAAAAAGAACCTGCCAGTAGCCCGCCTGCGCTGTCTCGGCCAGCCCCCTCGCTTCGGCCGAGTAATCAAGGGGCCCCTCGGCGGAAAATGGGTGGTTAGTGCGGAACTTTGGAAGCTAATATCTCCGCTCAAAGGGCATCGTGGCACGGTAAATTTCACATTTCAGCTTTTTTTACCCAACACTACATTCCTACCAAGCTTGAACAAAATCGGCGGAGCACACTTGCTGAATGTTCCTTGTTCGTATGCAATATGCAATACATCTCAACGAAACGGGGATGCTGGAGGATATTCCTCAGAAAATTCCTGCCCAGACTTAACTTTTGTAGATACCACCCCACCATGTCGGCGACTCCACAGCTTATTCAAAATGACAATCTCGACTTACCTGACTTAATTGTTCTAAAATTTCTTCCGGAAAGTAATTCGCTGCATGATACGGAAATATTAGTGTTTCCCTATCTCGTACTTTTTACCTCCCCGCCATGCCGGCAACTCACCAGCCACCGACCCTCTGCTACAGGTGCCAAATCAGTTCGCTGCAGTGTGAATGCCATCTAGCCGGAGTCATATCATAAAGTCGGTAACATATACTCAATATCTGTCAGTGAATTCAATAGTTTATCCTTAAATAACTCATTTTATCTACCCAAGGAGTAATTACGACCCATCAGTCAAAGCTTAGGTGGAGCGCTCTTTGAATAAAATTATTACGTCCAATTGACAGCTTTATTTGTCTCTTTGGTTGGTTGGTTATTCAGGTGAGATGACCGACAGCTGAGGTCATTTGCGCCATTTAGGATAGGTGGGTATTTGGGTAATGGTAGGAGTCTTCAGGGAACGGTCTCTTTTGTCTCTTTGTCCAACCGCTATGACATTTAAGATACTCTTGTCTACCGTAGGTTTTGGTCCCTTTAATGCTTTGTGCACAGTTCCTTAAATCATCTTTCATGAGCGCAAATGCTTGAATGGCAACTTTTCTGAAGAATCTTTTCTTTTTGCTTCTATGTGTTCCAAAATTCCTTTGCAAATTATGATTAAATAAAAGGATTTTTAATCAATTTTAGTTTTTTGTCTGTTTTCAAGTTAATAATTTGCTACTTTTATTACTCATGACATACATTACTTCCATGGAATTGCAAACAGTTATTACATGCATGCTGTGAATGAATTCTCATCGTGATTTTTTAGCAGGTGTACATTCAAAATACCGTATTTACTCGTGTAAGCCGCGCCCTCGTGTATCCCGCGCACCCCTATTTTCGGGCAGGCTCGCGAGGAAAAAATTATTTCTATCGAAAAAAAAAATTTTTCCCTTGTGTCTGCATCTTTTTGTCATAACATGAATGCACGTTCTTTAATAGAAATACTGTGCCCAAATTACGTGTATGCCTTTCTCATTAATTGGTTGAATTACGTGTTATTATCATCACGATCTTAATCGCGTCATGCATCAATGCACGGCCCGCACGGCCTCTTTTTCTGTGCATCTTTTTCTCGTAGCATCTCACAGTAATTACTGTTACGTACGATCACATCATCCAGCTATAAAAATGGCATCAGTTCAAAATAACATCCAACTGAAATAATTGCAAATATATATACAATTTCAGCCCGTAATTACTCTATTATTACGGAAATCCGTTGGCATATCAACAAATAAAAGCAGAACGCCATCCGTACCTTATAGCGGTGATCTCGTCTGCTCTCTGCGTAGTAGCTGTGGACTGGGACGATTTAACAACACCGGAAAGTTATGGGAACACACGGAAAAAGCTAAGCTCAATGTAATAACAATAATAATTCTTATAAAACTAAAGAAAAACACATTCCCGGAAATATAATCATAAATCACTAATGAATATTCATATAATAACAGTTTTCATTCTTAGTTTTCGTCACTGCTAGATTCAGATACACCATATTTCCTTCATGGAGATCGATTGCCTATTTTTTTCGGCATCGCTTATAATATGTAATTTTATACTCACAGGAAACTATCGAAATTTCACTTCATTATTTTAAAATGCTAAATGATCGATTCGAACGCGTTTACTACTCTCACGCTCGGAGCGGATAACACGGAAGAAGGCATAATCTCTGAGCGTACGACTATTGCCACCACGTAACAATTTTTTTCGTCGTGTCTTTGCAATGTACCTTTAATGTGTACGCAAAAGGAGCTATCTATTACGTAGAAATGTTGCTACAGATACGTCATACCGAAACAAACTCCGCTTACGATTTTGAAAAAAACATAAAGCCCCTTGCGGCAGCTTACAGGATACAGTATATAAAAATACATATCAGTGCTACAATGTGTTGTCCTACTTACGATCTATACACGATAAATCTATTGCTTTGACAAATGGTGTTTCTGATCTTGCGTTTCTTCCAGTACCTACTGTTGTACGCTCAGACTTTGTTAAACGCAGATTTTTATTATTAATTACATACTTCGAAATTTCAGAATACTTTACAATGTACGATTTACTACTAGACCATGCTGCGAAGACTAGTATACCTCTACTACTAGACTACTAACCATACTACTAGACAGAATGCGAAACTTAGGAGAAAAAAAACAGGAATTGAGGTAAAATGGTTAAAATACCCGAAAAATACCCGAAATCTGGAGGATTCGTGTAAGCCGCACATCCCCATTTTTCTCCGGCGTTTCGGGAAAAAAGGTGCACGGCTTACACGCGTAAATACGGTATTGGCCAGGGTATGTTGTAACAGAATTAAGGGATGTTTTTCTTTTAGTAAGTGTATATTAAATTGAAATATTGAGGGGGTGGATTGGATAGGAGATTCGATTCAAATACCTCTCAGATTCAGATTCGAGGAAATGGTGGATTCGACCCATCTCTAATAATTTTCAGAGATTAATGGAAGACCCATTACTATTTTCCACGCATTTCCCTTTACACTACCAATTAGGTAATGAAACTTTTCAATATCTGTCAACTGAGTACCTACTCTCGTGTATCAGGCTACAGAAAACATTGTAAAAAGTTTTGAAGTTAGCCAAATTCCCCGTCAAATACAGGAATCTTGGGCAACCTGACCGTTTGAGAAACAGTAGGCACCCCCATATTAGCATTACTAACTTCCGTGGGTAGCATCTGATTTGCCACCGCTTTGATTTCATAATGCAGCTCTTCCACACGATCGCTAATGCTTAATTCCTCATCAAATTCCAAGTTAGACTCCATCATATCCTCATGAATTTCATCAGTAAGTGTTAAAAACTAACATATTTGTCCTCCAGAGATGCATATGTGCATTTAAGCATCGGAATATCTATCTGATCCTCACATGTGAGGGCATGAAGCTGTTCTAACGTATTAATTATGGCATCCCGGCGAGCTTTCTTTAATTTTAGGAGGTGATGACCGCATGAATCACCCATCTCCTCTGCTCCTGGTCCCTTTTTGTTAACCATTTTTCACATAACTACACAGATAATCACACCACTAGGTCACATATGAGAACGAATGGCCAAAATCCAGAAACACTAAGCAATAAACAAATATATTCTAACTACTCAAACAATAAAGACATTAAGCATAAGGACACAAAATCCAACCATGAGATGCATGTACCAGAAACCCCGCTTCTGATCACAAGGATCTGGCCCGAAGGACCAAAAAATGTTTAGGCAATATATTGCTTTAAACAGCAATTAATTAGTGCCCCCAAATTGAGTGGACTGTATTTGATTTGAAAGATTATATAGGTGAGAGGAAGATAAAAATATCCATTGAATTGGAAGTAATTTTGTTCCATTTCAACATCCACACATATCCTTTCTTCTAAGTTAAGTGTCCTCATCAGGAGCTTCACCGACTTTAAACCTGCACACAGCATCAAGAACTCTGTTGAATTAGCCAACCAGTTAAACATCACTACACCCCCAGTTAACAGGAAATTGGTGTCATTTGATATTCGCAACCTTTTCACCTCTGTCCCAGCCAAAGAAGCCATGACCTTAACTTTAGAATTACTCAGGCATCATCGGTCCAAGCCAACATAATAAGCAATTTTGAAAAATTATTAAGTGTTTGTATTGAACAAAATACTTCCAATTCAATGGATATTTTGACAGACAGAACCACGGCCTATCCATCCATACCCTCACCGCTAATTGTGCCCCCACTTCTGTCATTGTTGGAACCCGACTCCCTCCCTCCCTCACCTCTTCCCCCCAGACCACCACCCCCTCGCTCCCATCCTAAACTCTCCCTCGGTTTGAGTCCTTCCCCCACTCATCATATAGACGTGTATAAAGCCTTGTGGTGAAATGCTTGATCAGTTATCCCTCCTTGAAAATGATGCTTAGTCATTGAAATCGATTGGGTAATGTATAAAGCTCTGTGGAAAGTACAAAGTTTGTTTCATTTACCATGTTTAACCTCTTTTTTTTCATCCTGGGAACCCTCCTGGCCTATTATTGTTCCTCATTGTTATGCCCAAGCAAAATTGCCCTATTCCCAATCTCCCAATTCACCAGCCCCTTAAGTCTGGATGGTGCACAGTATACTTCACACTTCTCATGGCATATTTCCTCCTCCCTCCCAAAACTAATTAGCTTTGAAAGCTTTTAAAATTCTTCCCGAGTACAGACCAGCCATATGACACTCTCCTATCCCAGTAGTGCTTGTTGATGTCACCATTACTGTTGCTTTTTGGAAGTTTTAAAGACTAGATTGTAGCACAAGTACTTGCCCTTGTTTTTTGATTGAGAGGCATAAGGAATTCACTTCTTGTCAGGGCCTAATGATGTTTTAGCACTTTTGCTGCGGAGGATGCACCGGTGCTAGCCCCATAAGTGAAGGACGCACCCGTGCGTTCTGTGTCTTCTCTTTTTCAAATGCACCATGGTTTTTCTGTTTCCTCCAATTTACTTCCCACTCCTCCATTGCAAATTAAACTTTGTTAAAGTGCCAGCCGTTTCTAGGTTTTTCTGGTAAAACAGTCTATGCGTCAAAGGAATCATTAGTGCCTCTCCATGAAAAAAAAATTACTACCGCTCACAGCAAACATATTTCATGTCTGCTACAATATCTCTGTTTGTTCTTCAATGAAGATCATTCGACAAATTTCGCAACCATCATTGTCATTGTTTAAAATTGGAGATTTATTGAATTTAGAGAAAGAAAGGGAAGGATCTATCAGGCACTGCAAACTTTTTCAAGTTGAATATTTGGTTAGCAAACAATTGCAAGGTATTACATAGGTACCTTACCATGAAACAGATTAAGACATGTACAGTACCAAATATAGGGCCTTGAAAGGAGTCACTCTATTGTTAACACACTCAATGCTGGCCTATTTCATGAAAACTTTTTTTTTCTTTTATATGAATAAATACATATGCTTTAAACATAAAATTTTTGCAATATAATAATATTTTTTTACTTAGCAACGAACATAACGGGACCCCATGCCTTGATGTCAAGGCATCCGCCTCCCAGGGTAACGAGGCATGCCTTGAATTCAAGGCATCCGCGTTGAGTGTGTTAAGCAATGATAATTATTGTTGTACTCATGATAATACTTTGGTTCATCAATATTAAACCATGTGCATGAAGACTGAAAACGACTTTCATTTGTGTCTCACAACGAGAGCAACAACTTCACTCCAGTGCTCGAAACATGGAAATGTGAGGGTGACACTCTCAACCGAGTCATTGGTGAGTTTTCAAAGTACATCATTACACTTACAAAACTTCGAGAACAAACCTTCCAAAGTCAGAATAAATTAGTGAAAATGAGTCAAGACACTATAACTTGAATAATTACACTTATTTCTGAGATAAATTTGCCATGATATAATTATAAATATGGTTTTATGGCTTTCAGAGAATGATGAGTGTGAATTACCATTTTACCATTAAGTACTGTGGATATTATTTATTTTTGACATTGCTTTGAGATTATTATCAAGCTTTCACCTTGTATTTATAAAAACCTCTGATATTACTCTCCCATGTCGCACAATGGCTTCTCCCGATTTATTTCCAATACCAAAAAATGCTTCTTACACACCCTTTGACCAGATTTTATCGACCAATCTTTGTGAGGAATTTATTCAATCCATTTCGCCAGCAGTAAAAGATCACTGGAAACCAAAAATAAAACCAGCTCCTTCTCTGAGTTACTATCATCTGGGTACCTTCACTGATCTGGGTTACTGTCATAACCGAATGCCCGGGGCGATGCAATGGTGTCCTGGAATGCGCAGGGGGATTACCAAAACATAATCAATGTTCTCATTAAAATATACTGTAGTGGCTGACTCACGACTGCCCGACTTGAGATCACGAGGACCACACAAAAAATTCCCGTGCTCCTCCTCTCCCGCCACGAGGAGCACACGGTAACCTTGCCAACATGTGACGCGTAATTCAGAGGTGTTCCGAGTTGAAAGGAAACTGCTTCAATGCGAGGGGTTTCTTGATTTGAGCCACTCTCAAGTAAGTTACTCGGTGAAAAAAAGGGAGATGACACAGAGCGGTATTCGGGTAAGGGTTAAGTAGGTTGGGGGAGGGGTTCCGTTTAGCAGCAGAGGGAACAAAGGGAACATTTTCATGCAACAGGTTCACGTGTATTCAATTACCTCAGGATATACAAAAGAAATGTGCAAACAACAAAAGAATATTATCTTTGATGGAATGATTTAGCTTAATGTTAGTAATGATGCTGAGGGTGAATAAGTACAACAATAATCTAATGATAATCTCTCTCTCGGTAGCGATTTACATGTCATATGGAATAAGTTGAATGATTGACATGTTACAGAGGTGGAAGGTCTCAGGGTCCATCCCAGGGAATGATTTTACGTTCACTTGTGGAAAGGGGGACATGGGGAATGTAAAAGTGGTAGACAGGTCACTTAGGAGGTTCTGGTGCAATAATTGGTTCACTGAGGCTGACAGCTTATTCAAGTTCACATGGGGGGAAGCAGCAGTCGGGACAAAGCAGGGTCTCACAAGGTCCGTGGCAGAGGCAGAAGAACCTTTGGTTATATGCTAAACACTGACTGATCCAGTCCGTGGTGCGAGGGCTCAGGCAGGATGCAGGCTCATCTGGTTGTGCGGTCCTCCTTTTTTTGTGGTGATGGACGGTGTCAAAACTAATGGCCTGGGCTGCTCCTTGGGCTCCTTTGGTGGCTCATGCGGTTGTATCCTCCGCTGATTCCCAGTTGCCGTATTCTCCATTGGCACATCAGGGCTTCCTTCATCTAATGGTCCTTCATTAGACTCAGGGCTTAACACATCCATGAGATGGTCGAATCATGCTCCCTGCAATCCCTGGCTGTTTCACTCTCCTTAGCTTCACTGGTCGCCTGCACGCATTCCCAGTTCAGAATATTGCCTATTTCTTCACTCTTCGTGAGCATCTGTCTGTTAACGACCATCAGTTCTCTTTCTCTTGCAACCATTCCCCTTTTATACTCGTTAGGGAGTAAGGGGGAGGATTAAACCAAGAACATAAGCGGGGGGAAATACACTTTGATTCAATGGGGGCTCACACTCTGACTTCAGTCAACATCACTCACACTGCCTCTGCGGTCACACTTGACCACACTCTCACATATCCTCATTCACTCTCTTCTTGTCTCTTTACCACTGGAACCCGGAGGGCAAGGTGGACTTGTGGTAGGGGGGGTACTCAAAATAGGAATGGGGAATATCAAGGGCAGGGACGGGCTGAAACCATCACATTACGCAAACAAACTGTTGAATTATTGTAACTTTTTGCTGTAAGATCTGTTTTAGTCATAGATTTATCATAAGATTTCACTGCTTACTTAGGGGGGTAATAGTCCTGTTATCTAATGGTATAGTTTTCTTTCGGCGACACTAACAGCAACACGAGTTTAGGGAAGTGCACAGTCCTTTAATTTCTAACTCCATGGTATAGGCACCAAATACAACAGGTACAAATTTTTATGCCCTATTTGCAGCAATTTTGTTTTGCTGAAGGGATGGTCCAAATGCCGACACATTGTCCAGGTTATGGTCAGATAATCATCCACTAATTCCCCTTCTCCTTGTGTTTGCATGAACATATCTCTTTTAAGGGTAATATTAAAGCCCAGCGGTAGAAACTAAGCTCTAATTTCTAACCCATAGTTGTCCCAGCCAGTAAAAACTATTGGCCATCCACCATTGTTACGCTCCCCTTCCCAATATCTCAGTGAACTCCACAGTTCTACCTTTAATACTCCTTGACTCTTGCGGAAAAACTACTCTTCCCATAAAATCGATTGCGCTCTCACTGGTTCCACATTCAAATCTCAATCCCCACCTCGCAATCTCGTGGCTCATGCGGTTGTATCCTCCACTGATTCCCAGTTGCCTTATTCTCCATTGGCACATCAGGGCTTCCTTCATCTAATGTTCCCTCATTAGACTCAGGGCCTAACGGAGGGCCATGAGAAACCATGATTTCTGCCTTTAGGCAGATGCAGAACATCAGTACTGTGGGCCCACACCCAAGGTGGAAATTGATGAAACTAAATTACTATCAATAGATCGCCACTACTTCCCGAGAATCTTGGCACAGGGCAGACCGGACAATTTTTTCATATCTTTCCTCCGAGGCCGTGCATTTTCTCCAATTTTTTTTGCCCCCAGCTATTAAATAATTTATATCTCATCAACTTTATAAGACATATGGTTTGAAGATTGTGAAAAAAGCAGCAGCTACATGGTTAATTAATAATTGGCAAGTCATACACAAAATTATTTTATCATAAATTACATCTGCAATACAATTGCATAGTACATGTAAACACGAGTATACTTGTAACCTGTCCTTAACAGATAGCACCAAAAACACGAGTTAACTCATAACCGGTCTGCAATGTGTTAGGAGAAGCTATAGAAATAGCCAAAACCACAATAAACATCAAATGAGAAACGGCAGCTATGTGCACGCTAGTGCATGGAAACAATTATTCAGCCGAATGGATCAATTACGAAGTATTCAACCTAACGAAGTAGCAAAATAAACACAGAACATAGGTCTCTTCAGTGGCCTCAGCTGTCAGTCATATTCCCCAAATAACTACAACTAACTTAACATATCCTTCACAGGATTTTGAGGTTCCATTTCAGGAACCAAGGGTTTTGAACATCCAAGCACTCACTCTGCGATTGTTTAGAGCTGTACATTTCCTTGTAAATTTTACTTGAATGCAAGTAAGCAGGTTGCTCCATTAGTCTCACGTAATAACCTAAGTAAATTCAGATAGCATGCTTCAAGCTTGGTCATTGGTTTTTGTCATTGTTTTATCCATTGACATTTTCACGAGATTCAAGTGTTCCGCTGTTACTTCATAACTCCCATTGGGGAATGGCCCATTGGTTAATCTATAACTAGAGATCCGTGAAATTCACGAGACGTGATATCGCGAAATGACGCGGAATACCGCGAAATTGGAAAATAAAACGAAATTTCGCCTTTTTAGCGAATTTTACGTGAATTAGCGAAAAAATCACGTGTAAAGAGTCATAATCGATTAAAGCCTAAGCCTTCATTGTTTAACGCTGATGACGTTCATTCGCTCTATCTCATTACGATTCAAAGGTCAATTGGTTTGTTTTGTCTCGTGCATATCGCATTCGCGTAATATCGCGCACTGTAGTGATGTCTCCGCCAGAATTTGCCGTTAAATTAATCACCGCCTCTCTCATCAATTCACATTTATCAATCCTGAAATTCTCGGAAATATCCTGAATGATGCGCTTTCTCTCCTGAAGAATTAGATATTCTGAAACAATAATGTGCTGAACACAGCCGTGGAAGAGCGGAAATATAAGCTCACGCGCCCGGCACTCGTCAATGCCGAGCAGTAATTCCGGTGACTCACCGCGACGCAGTAGACAGCGTAATTGGATAACTTGAGCAGGAAAACCTTTAGTGTGGGCCTGATGTAACAATTTTGTAGACTTAAACACGGCCGCTGGCTGGGAACGGAAGCGCTAGCAGTTGAGGCAAGGGGGGAAGTAACAGAAAAGATAGGAGGAGAGGGGGTGCTACTTATTAGCGGTTGATCGTCGGATATTCGGTGCTCCACTGAGCTTCAATGAAAAAAAATCATTTCGACACACCCCCAGTTCAAGTTTCTTTGTTTCTGATTGTTTTTAGTTATGCGTGCTTCTTTCTCTGCCTTTCTTGTTATGTAAAATGCTTAATAAAAGTATAAGCATTCACAAAATGTGTACCAAAAATAATAAAATGCCTAGAAATGCGCAAAAATTGTAACATTATAATAACACCACCAAGATTTTCTATAGCACCGAAATCACAAAGTTTTAAAACGAATTTTAGCAAAAAATAAAACCACTTTCACGGACCTCTATCTATAACTCATTCTTTCTGCAGTTGCTTTTTAGATGGCATTTTCAATTTATGGCACCTTTGATTAACCTCTCCATTTTTGTATAATACAATTATTGAGAGTTACTTCAAGGCAGTATCGAATGCATGAAATCAACTCTGAATGAATGCAATTACCATCTTAAATTTTTGGGCCCTTGAAACCCGAAATTAAATTTCTCCCTTCCCCTCTCCAGAGCTGAAAGTTGCATGCATGTGTAAATCTGCATGATTTTTAACGAAATTTCTATTGTCATTACCTTCGAATGCCTCTTAGGGACATTGTGGCATTTGACACTGATAGCAACACTTAATGCGAAATTCATTTAAATGTGTTTGGTCTCTAATTGAAGTGTGCTACATGGCCTTATAAAAATATCAATCCATATTTTGGAATGCCTTAAAATCATACCAACAAGTGAAATACCACTAAAGTAATTGTTTTACTGCTGAATTATTTTTTTTCCAAATTTGATTTGTGTATTATGAATAGCTCTTCCTCATAACCAATATGGTCATAAAGTAACTCTTTTTGGTTAACATCAACCAACTCATGGTCAAATTTTATGCAGTTTGAATAATGTTGCAAAGTTGTGTACATATAAATGGATGACTAGTGTGGATGTACTAATTTTGTTTTTCTCAAAAACTATTTATAGTCAACTATTAATAAAGTTTTCTTTTATTGCCACAATAGAACGGCATACTATCAGGTGTTCCTGAACTTTGTAAATTTGGTTTTGGACTCTTCTTCTCAACATTAATGGATTACCTTCTCCAGCGGAAAGTTATGTCTCTAACATCTATCCGGAAATTATCTGTGGCAACATGTAAGTGTGACAGGAGATCAGTTAATTGCATTTAGAATTGTAAGATGACATATGTGCCTGATAATATAGCTATTTAAGTTTAGAGTTTTTCTTCATTACCCTTTTAGCTATCATTCATTGTATTATGTCTTAAACAGTTATTAGTAACTCAAATATAATATATTTGGATTTACCCAAATCCACAATTTTAAGCTTATTACATTGAATAACTTGGGCTATATAATGGCATGCTTTTAGAATACCCTGGTAACAAATTATCTATGACCTAAGTATAACTGGAAATCATATAACTGGAAATCATTATGAGTTTCTGTTGTGAGTACTTAAATTCAGTGCTGAAAAAGAAAGACCTATATAGTTACTTATGTGTAGAGGTAGGGATCTGAGTGCAGACCTTAAAATGCTTAAATTCATATGGCCCTTATGTAGGGACCAGAATTCCTCCAAAATGTCTCTATATTTACCAGAATTTCAAACCCAGGGAATCAAGATTGAAGATCGGTGCACTATTCTTCACCCTGACCCAATCTTTCATGAAGAACATGCTGTAGACTTGCAGGCTTATGGTTCACAGGATACCCAAAAAGAAGTCTTGCTCTGAGGGATGGGTTGTGGAAAAAGAATTTCCCACACAGAAACTTATAGCTAGAGGTCCAGGAAAATAGTATTATAAAAATTCAAAATTAGTTTTAGGAATCTAAAAATTAGTGTAATATAGTTTTTTGCTTATTTTTGCTCTTTTCCGGTGCAAATAAGAGTGCAAAAACGAAAAATTACAACCTTTTTACTGTACATTCAGAGGGCACAAAAAATAATTTGTAAGATATGCACATCACACTTTGTCATTGCCCTAAGTTAAAGTAGTTATAAATTAAAACTAGAAAAATTAGAACAGAGCTCATTTTGATTGTACACTAACTGACAGCTTGACTTAAAAACTGATATATTGTTCTCGGTGTCTTACTTGCCTTATTTCTTAGTATTAACAGTGCATAAAAGTTCATTTACTTTAGGTTACCATTTTAAAAGTTCATTTACTTTAGGTTACCATTTTATGTAGAGCCTAAGTTACTTGATGCAAACATTGTGAAAGTCACATCATTTTCTGGTTTCAATTGATGTCAACGTTTGCTGACTAAAGTGGAATACTTAGAGAATGACCTCTCACCATCCATGTTGTTTGTGGGTATCCACAAGGATTAAATGGCAAATTTAGCATACACTGGGTTGTCTTCTTTCATTGAACGGAGGATTGCCATAATGTCTATGCCTGTGTTTTTCGCATTTTCCAGGTCATCTCTAACAGTTTTCCTTAATATAGCATAACATTCTCGGAGTTCCAAGATAGGTGCTCAATCAACAAGAGAAAAGGTGACTGAATTTTCCTCAATGCATCCTGGTTAAGACGTGTATTAACTAGAAATAATCCGAATAGCAGATTTGAATATCTGGAATTTCGAATACCTCGAAACTATAGAATTGCAATTCATATGTTAAATGTTATTCTGCTGTAATTAATTTATTTGCTACTTGGTGAAGGAAAATGCTAAAACGTGATTAAATTAAAATATTTAAATCCAGTTTTAAAATATCAAATGTAAAAAAAAAACTTTACTGTCAATGATGGACTGTTGAATACATAAACTTTAATAAGTGTTAATAAGTGGTCAGAAGGCTTCAATACACAAGTTATGAATCAAACAGAAAGTAGTGTATAGTTCAAGTAAATAGAAAATTTAAATAAAATATTAAAGTTAGAAATATTAACCTCAGATCCGATGAAATGAACTATGGAATTACTATGACCAGGTAAACATTGTGCATGTAATGCAATTTCGCGTAGCTCTCAGGGGCGAGGAAATATTAAGAGGAACCAATCTATGAATTTCCTAATGTTCCTAGTTGAGGGAATCGAACAAGCCCTCAAGAACATTCCCAATGATGAACCATTGCTGCATGAAAAAGCTAAGGACTTCACCAAAAAACTGGGAATAAAGAACTTTTCAGTTATAAATAAAAAATTCTCATAAATTTTCTGTAACATTGATGAGATTGAAAAACATGTTTGGGATTCCAAATTAAAAAAGAAAAAAATAATCTACTGATATATTGGTGTGAAAGTGTGAAACAATGTTTGGATATGTGCATAACACAATTATTTTTTTATTCCCCACAATGTTTTACTATCTCTCTGTAAGTGAGAGGCTCCTGAACCTCTTAAGTGAGAAACCTCTATAAGCAAGAAAAAATTCTTTGTCCCTTCAACTCTTGCTTATCCAGGTTCAACTGTATATGGTTAAATGTGCATAATATCTATGTTTTTCCAAATCTTTATATCCCATATTTGTGTTTATATCACGTTTTTCAGAGTGTTGAAGCTGACTGATGGTATACGTTTCAAGCAAATAGGAACAAATAGGTCAAGTTTATGATCCCATCTATGATAAAATCCCCCAATGGTAATGCCAATGAGACAAGATTATGGAAAAAAAAAATTTTTAAATTACTGATTCAAGATTTTGCCAAATTTTTTTGTACCATTTGTATATTTTGCAGGGAAAATATTTTGTAGTTTTTCCCGTAAATATGAATGTTAACTCCAGTGAACATTTGGTGTGTTTATATGAATTTTCACTGACTTGTAACCCATTTCTTTCCCTCTTTATAGCCGAGTTCATTCCAGCTGCTCTCCTCTTGACATTTTACTTTGTTGATGCCAACAAGAGCACTAAAACGGCTGTAACTCTGCTGGCTCTGACTAGCACTTTTGGCGGAGCAAGCTCATCTGGAAACCTTGCGAATATAGTGGACATCAGTCCTCAATTTGCGGGTGAGTTTCTTTTATTATTTTTCGCTTAACCTGCATTAATAATATGTATGGGACAGATTGCAGATGTCTCAAATTTAATTATTGAATTAGTATATTCAAATACCTCAAATACAAGAATTGCTGTTAATGCATTTATGCTAATTTATTTGCTGTCTGTTTTTAGTAAATAGCTACTACTCAATTAAAATATAAACTAATTCTTATTTTAAAATTTCAATTATATAAGCAATTCATTTTATTCCTAATTATTGTCTGATCAATATTCTACAATAAAAGATGAAATTGGCAGTATTAACCTCAATCTCGCAGAATAAAGCATGGTATTGCTGTTATGTGGTATACTGTTTGCTCATAATGGATGTACAATTCCATAAGGATCTAGCTTGTATTAACACGTTCACTGCTGTGCTACAATTATTAACACATTCAATGCGGACCCGATTTTCATGAAAGTCGTCAGAAATGGCTGATTAAAAATTTTTTTTTACTTAATTTGTATTTAGTATAGTTCCTTATGCATGTTTATGCATGATTTGCATGCATGATTTAATTATTTATGCAAAAATCGGTACCACGTCAATTGACATGCTCCGTATTTCACGCTCGCCAAGCTAAAAAAAATGAGCGTGTTGACTAGCTTTCAGGATACACACAAATTTTCACGAAGTTTGCAGTAAAGCTATTTTTGTCGCTTTGGCGCTGGACTTTTTTTATAGTTGTCGGGGATTATTATACGTAAAAGAAAGGACGACTACTGTGTGATGATGGGGCCGCGCTGACCCGAGTTATGAAACCAATATACGACGACGCGTCCGGGATCAAGTGAAATGAAGTTTTTTCAGCCAAGTTTGTGTGCCCGCCCGACACATCGACCACGTCAGCATTCCACCGGTCCGCGGCACTCACTTCTGGGAAAACCAAAACGCACCCCCACGCTGGTCGTAATGTGCACAAGGTCAGCGACCGCCCTGCCGAGAGCGTTGGACAGCTGCAGGGGCTCAGACACCCCTTTCGGGGAAGGAAAGGCTGTAAGGGCGCCAAAGGAAGAGTCCGGTGCGACCGCTGGGACTTCCCATCCCCTGCTGTGCATACAGGCGAGGGTACCCACTTCTACGGGAATTAGATGCCTGGCCGACAAATAGTACCGAACATCGGCTCTAGCTAAATTCCCACCCACGACGGTTGGGAAATTGACTGGCACCATAGGCGATAAGAGGGTCTGCTTATCGGAGGGTCGAGAAGAGTTGCCGATGATAAGGTCCTAGGGTCTTCAGAGGGAGGGAGGTCAGTAATCCCGCTGAGTTGGGCCCCAAGGTTGGGGATGCAACTATGCCACAGAGGATATTACCATCGAATGGCCTCGGTAAAAATTCACAAAGAGACTCCCAATGAGCTAAGGATACTAAAGATATTTCCATGACAGGTTCTGCAGTGCAAAAGAGTGAGTTATATCTATATTTAGTGTTGCTGACGCATTTTATTATGCACTAGGAGAGTATACCCTTTGATAGGGGACTAAGGATAAAATATGGTTTTGTAATGTATGAGAATGAATTAATTTCACGGCTGCTACATTGATTTACAAGTACAGTAAAACCCCTCTTTTACACTTTTGAGGGGGATAAGGGAAAAAAGTGTAAATCGTGGGAAAGTGTAAATTGAGGGTAGGCACAATTTAATGAAAATAATCGCTTAAAGTATTGCTAAATGTTATATTTTTCAATTGAAACGTGTCTTAATATAAAGTAAGTATAAAAAATGTAATTATCTCAATAAAAAATTCTTTATTAATACCAAACTCTCAGTGAGGTAGATTACACAATATGTCAGTCATCATGAAAGAGATCATTTTACATAGGTGGTAGCTGATAAATAAATAAAATGGAAGTACATATTCCATATACTCCATAAAATGAAAAATATCTTCTCAAAGTAAAAATATTTAAATCTTTGGATAAACTAAACAAAATATGACTTAATCAGTGTTGGTAAGTAATCGAGTAAAAGTAATCGGATTACTTGTAACGATTACTTTTGCAGTAATTTGTACTTGTAACGATTACTTTTTACAAAATGTAATTTTACTTGTAATTTACTCCTTACGGTGAAAGAGGAATCGTTACTTTCGCTGTAATCGTTACTTGCTAGTAATCGACGATTACTTTACTCGCTCCCACGTAAACTTGAATTACTTTCAGGCACCTTCGCTGGCCGGTATACAAGCTTGAACAGGGAAGGGTTCAAGGTCGCGTACGTCGGTCGGTCAATCTTCCCTCACAGGAGAATTTGGTGTCTCTAGCCATGGAGGAGACACTTTCCTATTTGTCTTGCATTAATACCGCTCTGTCATTGCTATTGAAATTTCCCTCTCTGAAGTCTCTATTTGTGAAATATAACACAGGTCACAACACAAACATTTGTGAAATATAACACATCAAGTGCTCCAGTTGAAAGACTTGTTAGTGTGTGCAAGGAGGTGCTATCAGCAAAGAGATCAAGACTCAGCGATGAAAATTTTAATATGCAACTATTCTGCAAGGTCAACAAGGATGCGTTAGATTAAGAATATCATTTCATAATTTTTAGGCTTGTTTCTAGTTAATAATAATTTTCTCTTTGTCATGTATTTCTTATTTTGTGCATTTTAAAGTTGCATAATTTACTTCATCGTATTTACTTATTCACTGATTTACCTAGGCCTACAGATAACTTCGAATCCCTGAGTACCATTATTTGCTTGTTTAGGTTCAGCCACCCTTATGTTGTAGCCTACTTATGATGGGTACAAAATATGACACCCCTTGTGTTGTTACAGCAGTTATAATTGTATGTATCGCAAGTGAAATTGCAACTTTAGCAATTTCTATGACTCAATCATTCCACATGCTGCACTAATTTTACTGCACTATTCGACAGTTGCCAGATGGTCTCTATAGAGTGGACAATCTTACAAGAATTAATTGTAATTGTAACTGTAATTTTACTGATTACTTTTTAAAATCAGTAATTTGTACTCGTAATTGATTACTTTTTTTACGAAGTAACTGTAATTGAGCCCAGTTACTTTTTCTCAGTACTTTTACCAACACTGGACTTAATAATCCACATAAACCTTTAGTTTTAAAAAAATATGTACCAACCTTTACTCTCAAAAAGTCATGTAAAAATTTAAGCCAAAGAACTATCTCAGAATTTAAATAAAACATTCTTGGCTGAATTCAGCTATAACAAAAAAATACACCATAAATAAATGTTCATTTAACTAGCCTCCTTCTGGAAATATTCCATTATCTTTGATTGCTTGCTCATTTTATTTGTATTAATTGATTCTACTCTCTTTTCTATTCTGTCCAATAGCTCTAATTCGTTCTCACTTCCTGCAACACTTGATAAATATAGTCGTAGTACATTAACAGCAGAAATAGCATTGATTGTGCTTATTTTGGTGTTTCCGTATCTTCATCATCCTCCTCGCTTGCTACCTCTTCACTGATATGCAGGTCAATAGCTTCATCAATTGTAAGAGAGTTACTTGTTGATAATTGCTCATCCTCTCCGACAAAATCCGAAAAATTTATTTCAGCTCCAAATAATGGCAACTGATCATTGTCTCCCATAGCTCTATTATCTCCTCCCTCTTCTTCCAGTGGTTCTTCACTATCCTGTTCTTCGTCCTGTTCTAAGTTGCAGTCTTGAGAAAAACTAAATCCTGCTTTTTTAAAACAATTTGAAATTTTTCTGTCATCAACTTCTTTCCATGATCGTGTTATGTAGTGCAATGCATCGAAAACTGTGACTTTGAAGCTCTTAGGGTCCCTCCCACTGTCTATAAGATTCATAGCTTTTCTCACCAGAATCCTGCAGTGTACATGGATTATCCCTAAATGTAATGGCTGTAACTGGCTGGTACAATTGGGTGGCAAAAATACTAGTTTTACACTCCTCCAATTAATATTGCTTGGGTGGGCTGGGCATTGGTCTAAAAATACTACAATTTTTCGGTTTTGTCCACCCATCTTTGCATCTAGAGCTTGCATTTGTTCCTGAAAGACATGTGACCTCATCCAAGCTTTGGTATTAGCGGCATAGGTTGTGGGAAATGTCTTGATGTTTTTAAAACATCTGGGATTTTTGGACTTTCCAATGACAAATGGCCTTAACTTCTCACTACCATTAGCACCTAACAATACTGTCAGACGAGCTTTACTATGCTTTTCCCCATGGCAAGATTCACCTTTAAAGTCTTATGAGGAAGTACATTGAAAAAAGGCCTGTCTCATCTAAATTGAAAATGTTTTTTGGTGCATACCCTTCAATATGCTGTCATAAAGAATGTTCCTTCTACTGTGTAACTGTCTGGGGATCAACACTTTTTGACTCACCACAAATTGATTTATACACAACATTGTACCTAGTTTTAAATTGGCTTAACCATCCGTTTGAAGCCTTGAAGTCTTCAATTCCTAACCTCATTGCCACAAGTTGTCTTTTGCTTACGAATAACTCCACTGATGGGTATGTTAGATGCTCTGGCGCACTGAAACCATTCCTTCAAAATTTCTTCCAGTTCATCATATTTTGAATACTTGACATATTTTCGCCTCCTTGCACTGGGTCCGCATTCCACTCCACTGGTTTCAATGGTTTTGCGTGTTTTTACAAGTGTTCAATGTGGATATTGGAATCCCAAGTGCTCTGGCAAGGGAAACACGTGAACCTACATGCGAGTCAACGCTTCCAGAAATTTTTATCCTGTCTTCTATTGACATTTTCCTCTCTCGTTTGTGGGCCATTTTTTGTTTTGTTCGCGTTACTTATTGACGCTGTCACGGAAAAAGCAGGGAAAGTGATTACTACGATTGGAATGACTTTAAAATTAATGGCAGAACTTCGTAATGCACGAGAACAATAAAAGTGCGTGGATCATCATGAAAACCACGAATATAAACAAATATTATCTATATTCGGGGAGACGACGCTTTCAAGTAAGGTAGAATTATTCGCAGGCATGACTGTTAAAGAGAAGTGCATATCATCGTTTTATTTTACATATTTACAGCCAACTTCTTCCCGGAATACAGTTTTACGATCGAACATACATATCCTTCATGATTTTACCGCATAATTGCCACTCGTAACGTAATATAAGGCATTTGGGGAACTAGCACAATTGTTATAATTTTACCTGATTTGCCTCTTGAAGAATAAAAACGAGTTTATTACGCAAATATGAGCTGAACCCAGAAATAGAAGGAATTAGAAAATTTATTGTAATTCAAAGGTCTTTCGCTTGCAAATGTCCCGAAACTTTTTCCGCCGATTTCCATTTCGTTCCTCATATGGTTGTGATACGCTATCCGCCATGTTCCTTTTGGAGGCCTAGTGCAAATGGCGGACTATTTAAAATTTCGTAAGTGTAAATACGGGGAAGACATAACACTGTGGAGATAGATAAATCATCGGGACTTGATGAAAATGTCGTAAATTGCGGGAAAACGTAAATTGCGGGGGTGTAAAAGCGAGGTTTTACTGTATTTATAACTTTTCCACCTAACTTTAATTAGAGGATTTAGAGTTAGTCGAAGGAAACAAATGAAATAAGAGCTACAACCTTTATATATCGATTCACATTATTCACATAAAATATACACATGGCTCAATATGGTTCAGGAGTAATTTTTACAAAGCCCTTATAAGATATGCACATGTACCACAATATATACAATATACACAATATATACAATATATGCAATATGTACAATATATAAAATATGTCCAATATTTACAATATATTAAATTTAATGTTTGTGGTATTCCCTGAAACAGGGATCCAGGCAGAGCCCAGGACCACCCTCACAATCTGGGCTGCATATATTCGTCTGCTTCCTTATTTTTTTGGCTCTGAAAACCCTGCAGTCTTTTTGGGAACTTTTCTTGGAGCCAGTGGGGGGGAGGAATTTAGGCCAGTGGGCCAATATATCAGCCCAATATACAGTAAAACCTCGCTTTTACGTCCCCGCAATTTACGTTTTCCCGCCATTAACGACTTTTTCTTCATGTCCTAATAATGTCCATATATCCGCAATGTAACGTCTTCCCTTTATTCACGCTAGCAAATTTTTGAATGGCTCGCCATTTACGTTTTACGAGACGATTTTGCCGTGATTGTCGTCCTGGTTGCATAACTAGTGGTTGGACTCAACGCTCCGTGAAAGACAAAGTAAAAACTCATGCAGTAAGTTACCACTATGAAAGAGAAATAATATTTGCCCAGATATACCACCATTTATCGTGACGTCGCTCATCTGTGCAATTGTAATGCCGCGAGGGATTACAGTACACGTACGTCGTTTTTCTCGCGATTGTTGTTCAGGTTGCATAACTCGCGGGATTGCTGATGCTATCGCATTGGTGATGAAATTTTTCATTTATTTAAGAAGTGTATGCTTTTCAGCATTTGCGGTCTTGTCTTTCTTTTTTGGAGGCATCAATACAGATTTTAAAAAATCCTCCAGCCAAATTTCATCCTCATATATCCTACGAACACACCCGTAAAATCATCTCATTCTTCTCTAGCTCGATTCTTAAGTAGTTTTGATAGAATATCACTATAGTCTCCACACCTTCTTTTCTCATAATATTTACCCTAACTTACTAGCATGTTTGGATCAAGACTCCTGGCCTCAGTTCATCCTTATCTATGTCATTCTCCTCTTCTATTCCCAAGTTCCCTTGTCTATCATTAATGCCATGCAGTTCTTTTCACATTTTCCTTACCCCTATGCTGAATCTCGTTAAGTTCTATCAGCAGCTCTCCTGACTTAACAGTAATGAACAGTGTCTTGACCACTCTAGTGTCTACTACACCATCCCCCTCTCCTACTATACCCCCCCCCCCTCCATCCTTCTCAACTGCTTGCTGTTCTGCATCTTCCCTCATACACCTGTAAACTAATTCCTGATATTCTCTCCAATTTACAACTGTACAATTTTTTCACACTCTTCCTAATCTTGGCCCAACCATATGTAATCTAGTTAATATATCTCCCCATGTCCCCATGCATTTCAAATAAGAGATTTTGGCATTATTAAAGAGGTTTTGTTGGAACTATATTTCAATTTTAAACTTGTCATTCAATGAAAGCAAGAATTAGGCAGGCAAAATCAAGAAGCAAGGAGTTATTCTTTCAGGCATAACTTTCATATAAAATTGCATACCCTCAAATTACACTTTCCCGCGATTTACACTTTTTTCTCTAGTTCCCCTCAAAAGTGTAAAAGAGGGGTTTTACTGTAAATACAGTAAAACCTAGTATTTGCATTATCAGAATTTATGTTTTCCCGCAATTTACAATGTTTTTATCGGGTCCCATCCAATTTAATATGTCTCCTGCCTATTTAGAACCCTGTATTTACACAATGACTTTTCCATTTTTTTCGCTGATTGCGTTAGATTCGGGTGAGAATCCGATAGATTAGAAAAAAAATTCCCTTCTATGACATTTAGCCAAATATACCTGTGTATATGAAACCCTTTTTTTACATCGTTTCTTGCATATACAGTGGAACCGCGGTAGTAAAAGTTTGGCCTATTGTGAGACCCATGCCATTACGAGAGATTGCAGGGGCAAAGTCAATTGACCCTATGATTGCCATATAAAAAAATACGGTTTTTACGAGACCCTTTAGGTGTTGGCCCTGCTATTGCGAGAGTTTCCGTCACTGGCAAACAAACACCAAAAGTGGCCAACATCTGCCATAGCTTGCGATCTGTTAGCAATGCAATTAATATGAAGTGTTGCGTATCAACTGCACATTGTAAATCACCATCCGATTAATTTATTGTTAATATTGGTGGAAATACTGCAGTATTAGCAGTATTTGATCTTCTTTTGTTTCATGGGTGGTCGAGAGCACATTCGCACGTCTGTGAGTTGAGAGCATTTCCATGATAGACACCATGGCCCAAAAACGCAAAACACTTAAGTGTCGGAAGGGAAAAACAGCAAGCTACTGAATTGTCTCTCCTAAATTTGTTTTCATATTTATTTCCCTCTATATTTATCAATGTTGAACATTTTCATGAGTTAATTTTATAATTTACGAGATTATTGAAGTTAGAGAATTATTATTTGTTACCTATACTTGTAACTGCTTGATGTAATGTGATGAACGTGGTGCCAAAGGAGTAGCGCCCTTACTTCATGGACTTTCAATACGTCTACCGTATTTACGCGTGTAAGCCGCGCACCTTTTTTCCTGAAACGCTGGAGAAAAAATGGGGGTGCGCGGCTTACACGAATCCTCCAGATTTCGTGTTAGTCGCGAACCTATTTTCCTCAGATTCCTGTTGTTTTCTCTCCTAAGTTTCGCATTCTGTCTAGTAGTAGTGGTATACTAGTCTTCGCAGCATGGTTTAGTAGTAAATCGTACATTGTAAAGTATTCTGAAATTTTGAAGTATGTAATTAAAAATAAAAATCCGAGTTTAACAAAGTCTGAGCGTACAATGGTACTGGAAGAAACGCTAGATCAGAAACACCATTTGTCAAAGCAATAGATTTATCGTGTATAGATCGTAAGTAGGACAACACATTGGAGCACTGATATGTATTTAAATATACTGTATACTATAAGCTGCCGCAAGGAGTTTTATGTTTTTTCAAAATCGTAAGTGGATTTTGTTTCGGCATCACGTATCTGTAGCAACATTTTCACGAAATAGATAGCTCCTTTTGCGTACACATTAAAGCTACATTGCAAAGACACGACAAAAAATTTGTTACGTGGTGGCAATAGTTGTATGCTCAGAGAATATACCTTCTTACTATCCGTGCTATCCGCTCCAAGCGTGAGAGTAGTAAACGCGTTCGAATCGATCATTTAGCATTTTAAAATAATTTGCTATTATCACCCTAAAATGAATTCTGATATGAAATTTCGATAGTTTCCTGTGAGTATAAAGCTACATATTATAAATAATGCCAAAAAAATAGGAAATCAAGCTCCATGAAGGAAATATGGTGTATCTGAATCTAGCAGTGAAGAAAACTAAGAATGAGAACTGTTATGATATGAATATTCATTAGTGATTTATGATTATATTTCCGGGAATGTGTTTTTCTTTAGTTTTATAAGAATTATAATTGTTATTACATTGAGCTTAGTTTTTTCCGTGTGTTCCCAAGACTTTTCGGTGTTGTTAAATCGTCCCAGTCCACAGCTACTACAGAGAGCAGACGAGATCACCGCTATCACGTACGGATGGCGTTTGGCTTTTTTTTGTTGATATGCCAACGATTTCCGTAATAATAGAGTAATCACAGGTTGAAATTGTATATATTTTTGCAATTATTTCAGTTGGATGTTCTTTTGAACAAATGCTGTTTTTATAGCTGGATGATGTGATCGTATGAAACTGTGATAACTGTGAGATGCTACGAGAAACAGATGCACAGTAAAAGAGGACGATCATGACGATAATAACACGTATAACGTGCATTGATGACGATCATGACGATAATAACACGTAATTCAATTAATTAATGAGAAAGACGTACACGTAATTTAGGCACAGCATTTCTATTAAAGAACGTGATTTCATGTTATGACAAAATGATGCAGACTCAAGGGAAAAAAATTTTTTTTTCGATAGAAATAATTTTTTCCTCACGAACCAGCCCGAAAATAGGGGTGCGCGGGATACACAAGGGCGCGGCTTACATGAGTAAATACAGTATATTCCTTTCTATGTTTTGCTGCCTTGTTTTGTTGCCATTGAGCAATTATATTAATTAATACTCAACACATTTGTTGGTATAGGAGGGCTCTTCTTTAGACCCATTTTTTCAGTCCTTGGTATCATACTACCATTGCGCATATACACCCGACAAAATTACTGTACATACATCGAGGTCCTAACAAAATCTTAAAAAAGAACGTATTGTGATAAAACCGCTATTTCAAAAAAATTGTTATACATGGTAAAGCAGATTGTTTTTGAATGTGGATATTACATCAGATGGAAGAAAACCACCTCCAAGGCAGGATCCCTTCCACCACTTCCATGGTCTCTTTTCGTCTGCTGAAACAAATGCGATACGTCATTCCAAAGGGCTTCCGCAAAATGTCGTGAAGAATGTCAATATACTGATCATAAAAATTAAGACCAACCAAGGGAAAGCGTAAAGTCTAGTAATAAAGGCGATACAATTTTGATATATCAGTTATGGTTTAAATTTTTGGCAAAACTAATCAAAATTATGGAATGAACATTAGAAAATAGAATGAGCATTAGAAAAGAGTAGCTTGGTCAGTTGTGCATTTGGGAAAATGGTCGGCAATTTGAGGCTTTTTGCATTTTTTAGAGCAGGTATGGTGCTTTTTGATCAAATGGTTAGTTGGTCAATTAAGTAGGGATATGAATTACTGCAAAAACTTACCCCTTCTTTCGGGATTTGTGCTCAAATTCTCTGGATGGAAATACTTCTGCTACCACAAGAACCCGATCCTTAGAAAATGGTTGACAAGAGGTTTCATGGTGATTATTTACAACAACCTCAGTAAGATGATACTTCACTATAGCGAGGGTTTTCTTGGGCACCTTGAGGTCTCATTTTAAAGAGGTTGCACTGTAGATGATATTTGGAAGTGATTATAGATGTTTTCTAGATATGCATAGAAGATATTGTATATGTTTCGTGGACGTTTAGTTAATACTTTGTCCTCCAATTGTCCATTGGAAATACCTTTAGTTACAATAAGCACAAAGTTAAATCAGCAGAAATGCTAATCGGTTAGGTGCTTTTATTTGTTTGTTGACGTCAGGAGTATGAGAAATTTACTAACCAAACGTTCTCAGAGAAATCTCGGTTTATAAAACTGAGATAATAATAACAGTGGTGGGACGCAAATGAGAGAGTATCGAGATACTAATTTTAATGGAGATAATGTAAACTGCATTAATGGGAAGTTTTACCGTCATTGGTGAAACTGGCCCTTATAGTGTAAATTAAGTAATTTTCAACCGAGAAAAATATTTCAAAGGGGTCAAAGCATGAAATACAGTAGAAGCCCGGTATAGTGAGTACGGCTTATTGCGATAATCGCATTATAGCGAGTGACTGTCTTTGTACCGCCAAAAGGCCTATGTTTTACATGTAAAATAAAGCGGATGTAGCGAGGCTAAAAAGTTCCTTCCACGGTATACGCTCGGTATTACGACAGATATCTCTCGAGGGCGATACACCGCCTGGCAAAAATAAACTATTGTGTTTTGTATTATCTGCTAATTAAACTAAAAATACAAATTTGTGCCATATCTACAGCACCTAAAGCCATTTATGTCCAAACATTAGCGATTTATGGCCTTCAGTACGCTCTGCACGCCTACATTTTACGTTCTTCTTTTGTTAGGCCCAGTCATCAGTGGGAGGGGAGTGAGTGGACGACGAGCAAGATGCGAGTAGGAGAGGGAGTTAGGTCTAGGCATGGGCGATATTGATAATTCAGTATCGGGATACGATAATTTTAGCATATTGTAAGGTGGCGATAACGATAACTCATAGCGTGACGATAAACATCGTCTTATTGTGCCCCGATATGTTATCGGGGCACGATAAGATATCGGGGTGCGATAAATATCGCTATAAATAAGTATCGCGATAACTATCACGATCAAGGGACCATGATCACGATAAATATCGTGACCATGATAAATATCGCGATAAAATATCATGACATCGCCTACCCGATAAAATATCACGATATATTATCACGATAAATATCGCGATAAAAGATCGGTGCTCGTTCAAACATAGTGTGTTCGCGCCCGATGAATTATCGTGAAATTGCACCGGTTAAGCGTGTCAGAAAAAAACAGCCGTTGAGTTGGCCTTCGCTTAAGCTTGAAAAATATCTTCGACCCCCGAAACATGCTGTATTTCAGTGAACCTTCAGCCCATTTTTCCCAACTGATGGACGTACTGGTTAACATTCGAAAACTCGACAAAGCTGATATTAATGTCATGACATATTCGCAAAATTATCCAAAAACTTCCACAGTATACCTAATATTTTAATTCCGACTAGTTACGCTGTCTTTACAGCTTTCTTCGGCGATCGAAAAATAGAAGAACTGGAAGAAAAACACCAAAACTAGGGGAATTAATGTTTTATATAATGGAAAATGTTGTGTTTCTTTCATGAAATATGTTGATATTCTACCAGATTGTGTCTGAAATGACTTTTGCTGTTTACCTTCGTCAAATACCACGGAAACAAAAGAAAAACTGTAAATACGAACGACTATGAGAATTAGGTGGGTTTTTTCAACACCTTCAGATATAACGAGCGCTCGATTTAGCAAGTGATTTCCGGGGGATTATGAGCACTCGTTATACCGGGATTCCACTGTAGATAACAAGTATCATTATATAAATTATACTAACTTTGGAACATGAACTGGCTACTGGGTGAAAGTGGTGGAGATCCATTATATTCAGGGATCTCTTGCGAATGTAGACCTTTAATGTATGCCTATTACTTCAATGTGTAAAAACTATTGCCATCCTTATGAGGTTTGAATATTCCTGGTGTTGAACTCACTTTTTCAGTGTTGCCAAGTTGTCGAATTTTATTTAGTTCCCATGTAGGCCGCATTTAGACGCCAATCACCTTTGCATTAATTATTTCCCCCACTGTACAAACGCTTGTGTGAGGAAATTGTACTGTGTAAAGCATCACATTGTGTAAACGTTTGTGCGAATGTTTGAATGACTGTATGGAAAATAGAACCTGTTTTAATTCCATTCAGACAAACATACAATTTCATTCAGTTTATACAAGTGTTTGTACAAGAAATTGTACAAAAAATTGTGTTGTGTAAAGCGACCTTTACCACGGATAATTGGCACTCTATTGTATATTCAAATTCAAGACTTCTGCTATTCAACCCACCTCTTCAAACAATATATAGCAAGAGCAAAATAGAGAAAGTAACACGAGAGACAATGAAAAAAGTGAAGGCATTTGAATTGGAATATGAACCAATGTTAAAATTAGAGTATTTTAGCACTTATGGCCTAAGGTCTAGAGTATAAAAATAGATAGTGGTTTACATTTGGGAAAGATTTGTAGATGTGACAAAAAAAAGTTTCTTACTTTTAACCCTTAGAGTTCCGGGGAGCGCTATCGCGCTCCTCGTGCAGTGTCACTCTTAGATGCTGGTAGTTCAGTGATTGGTGACAGATGGCATCTAAATGCAGATTGCTTATGAAGCTTAACCTTTGTAGTTTCAAAATTGACCACTGGCGTCTATCTTCCTTTGGTTTTACATTTGTTACGGTTTTATAACCTTTACTTAGATTTTGCTACCCCAATACGTCAAAATGGCATCAACATCCAAGTCTGCGTTTATTAGTGACGACGATATAGCCAATTTTGTCAATTCTTGCGGTGAAGATCATGATTTTGAGGAATACATTGAAGACGAGTGTTCCCGTGAAAGTGATGAAGACAGTCCGATCATTTCAGAGTCTGAAAGTGATTACAGTGATATTGTTGCTCCTTTGAAAAGTAAACGAATTCCTGTGATAACTGAAAGTTCAGATAGTGACAGCATTTGTGAAAATGTTAAAGATTTTAATAATTTCAGTGTTCCTGGGTTTACGGAAACGCAACCTGGACAAGATTCATATGCCCAGTCTGGTCCTTCTTTCCTTGAATCATCTGGTCCAAAGCATGCTCCTCCGCAGGATGCCAAGCCTATACTATATTTTGATATGTTTTTCACCTTGGCTTAGTGGAATCTAATCGTGGCTGAAACAAATAGGTATGCAAATCAGTTTTTGGGTTCCCAGCAGCAAATATCACCCAATGCTAGAGTCAGAGAATGGAGGCCTGTAAATGTGCATGAAATGAAGGCATTTGTGGCTGTGCTTTTGGAGATGGGAATTACTCGCAGGCCCACCATATTCTCATACTGGGTTCGGAATAGTAGAGCTATTCCATGGTTTGGGATCATGTTCTCTAGGAATAGATTCCAACTGATTTTGAAGTTTTTTCATCTTGTTGACAATAAAAAACTGTTTCCACCAGGTCACCAAAATTATGATCCCTGTTCAAAATTCATCCCCCTTGTTGAGCATGCAAATAGGGTGTTCAGATCACATTACACACCTCATCAGTACTTATCCATCGATGAGTCGTTGGTTGGCACCAAATGTCATTCAAGCCTAACACAATATCTTCCAAATAAGAAGCACCACAAGTGGGGAATAAAGTTTTGGATGTTGTGCGACTCTGTTGTACATTATTGTTTAGGTTTTTTCTGCTATAAAGGTGCAAAATGTCAGGAAGAAAAGGCTGAGATAAAAAAGAATGGCCTTGGTCACGTAGTAGTGACCAAGTTGCTCCAACTCGGGAACTACCTAAATAAGGGATATCATGTAGTCATTGACAACTTCTTCACCAGCTCTGTCGAAGTCCCTGTTTGAAAATTCAACTTACCTCACTGGAACAATAAGATCAAACAGAAGGGGCCTCCCAAAAGATATTATAGCAGGGTATGATGTAGGACAGGTGAAATACTTCCGTAGTGATGAGGTTCTTTTGTGTGGATTTAGAGAAAAAAAATTTAAAAAAAAGCCAGTTTTGCTTCTTTCAACTCATGCAGTTGCTAAGAGTGAAACCTTGAAAAGACGATAATTTTCACGTGAAAGAGAAATAACCAAGCCAGCAATAATAAACCAGTACAATAAATACATGGGGGGAGTAGATGCATCAGATATGATGCTTTACACCTACCTAGATGAACGAAGAACCCTAAAATATTGGAAAAAGGTGGTTTTCAGTATCTTTGCCAGAATGGTATTAAATTGTTACATTATATACAAGGAGAATACATCTGGCAGAATTATGTCCCGTATCCAGTTCACTTCCTCTATTATACAGGCAATTGAGGAAGAATGGCTGGCTGTAAAGGGGAATAAAGCAGTCACACCTGTACCAACAATGCAAGAGGATGGTGCATTATTGCAAAAATTGCCCGGCAGAAATTTGAGGTGGTGTGCTGTATGCAGCAATAGAGATGGAGGACCTGTAAAGCGATGTAATACTGTGTGTTCCAAGTGTGGAAAAGGGCTACATGGGCTATGTGTAGGAAAACACCAGTGTTAGTAATTGAAGAAGAGATACAAGAAGTATGGCGTACATACTGAAAATGTTTGAATTGTGAAAAAAAGTTAAATATTTTTTTTTCATTAATTATTGGACATTGAGAAAATATTTTTTGCATGCATACAAATAATGCTCTAGATATCTTACTCATATTTCAAAAGTTGACTACAGATTAAAATATACCTACACTTATGTCTTAAAGTCAATATTCATTTTATTTTAACATTTTATATTTTGTTTAAATTCTTACTGAACTCATATTTTGTAAAATAATCATCAAATAATTTATGAAAAAGGTAAAACCATGTATAATAAAGTTTTTCTATGAGTTTTCAAATGTTTATCTTCACTTTTATTGGAGATATAATTTTTTTCCTAAACTACTGCAAAATCAGCAAAAGCGCCTCTGCAATTTTAGCATATATCCTAAAAAATCGGTTGGCACTCAAAGGGTTAATGAAAATGAATCCCTTACAATAATACTTACTTTTTGGATTGTTAGGCCAAGAATTACTTCTATAATTTTCGTATATATTTTACTTTTAGGTGTGATATTGGGGTTGATCAAGACCTTAGCAGTGATGCCTGGCATTCTATCTCCATTAGTAGCTGGTTACTTGACTGCAGATGATGTAAGTTTTCCCAAGTGCTTTGTTATTACAGTAAAACCTCTCTATATCGAAATGGAAGGGACCAATTTTTTGGTCATTTTGATAAGTGGAGGTTCATTATAAAGAGGTTTTAGCAAAATGAACACACATTTCTACCTTATGAAACTTTTTGGTAGTAAAATGTGCTGCTTTCTCTTTGATTACTATATTTGTATACAGTAAAACCCCGTATTTGCGTTATCGGAATTTACGTTTTCCCGCAAATTGCAAGATTTTTTTTGGGTCCCATCAAATTTCCTATCTCTGCAACGTATGTAGAACCCTGTATTTACACCGTGTGTTTCTCCGTTTTCCCGCTATTTGCAATACGATGTGGTGACTAAAAAAATAATTTCCCTTCTAAAACAGTTACTCGTGCATATCAGCCCTTACAAACTATCTTTTGGCGTCCTTTCGTTGATATGTACTTAAAAATACAAGAGAGGGAGAGCAGTAACGAGAATTATTTTCGGGAAGAATTTGAATGTCGCGGGACACAACGCCACTAGTGTCGGAAATTTGAACTATGTCATCTCGCGATCTGTCTGCGAGGAAAAGATTCATGATATGAAATGAATGTTTTGTAGGAATACCCAGCTAGTAATAAATACAATGTAAGAACACCTGTCAGAATGTTGACAGTGTTGATTTACTACAGAATTTGATATCATTAAGAATGAAAGCGACTTCTGAACTAGACGTGATGAAACGTAATAAATGCCGGAACTAAATAACGTGACCGACAACTGGGATCATTTACGCTGACTTGATTCAACAGTTATAACAATGATGGGTTACTTAAATATAAAACTTATTGAAACTTGAATTATCCCATTCAAGCCACACTGCATCGCAAATAATTATAATATTTAATAATTATGAAGTTGCACGACAGTTTGCACTAGTAGAACGGCGAGGTAGCAGATACTCGTGTGTTGCTAAGTTACCCTCCATTAGTACGGAAAATAGAATTTATCCTCCTTGAAAATGGAAAGGCGAGGTGAAAAACGGACATTTTCAATTGAGGAGAAAATGAAAATTTTAGGGCAAGTTGATGCCCATATTGGAACCCGAATTGATCTGGCGAAGCAACTCAAATTGCCGGTCTCGACATTGAATACCATTGTGAAAAATCGTGATGCGATCGTAAAACATGCAAACCAGTGTGGACATTTGTCAAAAAAGAGAAAATATGTAAAGAATTCCAGGTATGAGGAATTAGAACAAATGCTGAAAGAGTGGTTTTTAGGTGCAAGATCATCAAATGTCCCTGTGAATGGCGTCATCTTACGAGAAAAGGCATTGCATATCGCCACAAGATTGGGAATCGAAGATTTCACGGCATCCAATGGTTGGTTGGATAGATTCAAAAACTGATACAATCTTGTATACAAAACTGTGAGTGGTGAAAGTAAAGGTGTTAACATTGAGACTGCAACTCAGTGGAAAGTGTCAGAACTGATTAGACTTCTGGAAGGCTACAGCCCAAAAGATGTGTTCAATGCAGACGAGACAGGATTATTCTATAATGTGCTGCCAGCAAAAACACTGTGCTTCAGAGGGGAACAATGTCATGGAGGGACCCTTAGTAAACAAAGACTTACTGTCTTATTAATCACAAATTCAGATGGAAGTGAGAAACTTCAGCCGCTAGTGATTGGCAAATCAAAAAGTCCTAGGTGTTTCAAGCATGTAAAACAGTTGCCCACCAGATACACCGCAAATACCAAAGCATGGATGACCTCAGCAATATTTGAGGATCAGCTTCATGCTCTGGATGCGAAAATGGGGTCACAGAACAGGAAAATTCTGCTGTTTATTGATCAGTGCCCAGCCCATCCACCAAATGTACACTTAAGAAATGTACAGTTGAAATTTTTTCCAGCAAACTGTACCAGTGAGCTCCAACCATTGGATTTAGGAATAATTCACTCATTTAAGGTGCATTATCGAAGAATGATTGTACAGAAATTGATATCTCTGCATGATTGTGGTAGGGACATAAAGACAATCAAATTGAGTGTACTGGATGCCTTGCACTACATATCATGGGCCTGGAAACAGGTTAAGGACTCTACAATTTATAACTGCTTTAGAAGAGCAGGATTTCATGTTGATAGTGGCGAAGAAATTCCAGTTGAATTTACTTGTGATGTTGATACCATAGACAATGACTGGAATCTTCTTGGGACAAATTATACTTTCTCGGAGTTTGTCAAATTAGATTCTTGTGTTGTGACAGCTGCAGTAGAGAGTGTAGATGACATTTTGGATAAACACCTGGAGGACGATGCAGATGAGGACACAGAGGATGAAGAGACTCCTTTACCTTCATACCAAGACACAGTATGTGCTGTTCACACATTAAGGAATTACTTGTTAGGTGGAAACTGCAGTGAGCAAATGATTGATGAACTTCAAAAAATTGAAAATAAAGTGCATGACATCAATAGGCAAAGGAAGACAAAGCAGTTGAAAATATCAGACTTTTTTGCCTAGTAATATGTTAATCATTAGATTGTTTCAATGATTCCTGATAGCAAGCAACAGTGAAATGACACTGCCATTGTAATTCTTGCTTATATTTACAATATCCTCTTTCTTTAGATACATTATTGTGTGTAGGATCCACATTACCTGAAAATTGCATTTTCATTAAGTTCTTTTTATACATTTGTTCATTTTTTGTTTGGTTTTGTGCAATATGATGCAGTCCTAATTTATTTTATGTTATGGCAATGAAAGAGAAAAATAGTTTGTTTTTTATTTTATTAATTTAAAATATTTAATGTTATGTTATTCACAGTAAATGAAGAGAGCTGTTGTTAAAGAAATAAATAATACTATTCCTCTGTTTCAGTTTATCAGCCTGCTTTTTATTTTTAACATTTCCCAAGCAAGTACGTATGTAAAAGTGAAAATTCTCCATTTCCCACTATTTGCATTTTCCCGCAATTTGCACTTTTTTTCTGGGGTCCCTAGAAAAGTGCAAATAAGGGGTTTTACTGTATTTAAATATATGCAATTATGCCTTTTCATAGTTTTAATGTTTATAATAATAAAAGCAAGGGACAAAAACTTACTTAAGCACCCTCCGCCGAAAAAAATTTGTAATTTCTGTTTGTTTCGTTTTTTTTCAAATTCTTTTGAGATGATATCTTCTATCTTATTTAATAATAGTAGATTTTCACTGCTGCAGTCCTCCATATCAAAAAAAATCTTTCCATCACCCAAAGTATCCTGCACCTCTCTTTTGGTTGGCTTTGGCATAAAATCCTCACCATCACTCTCTTCTTCTTCCATGTTATGGACTACTACTGGAGATTCCCTGCCAGCTTCTTCCTCCATTTCTTCTAACACCTCTCCCTCATTTGGGGCACATGTTAGCAAGACATTGTCAACATTAATAAAGTCGTCAAATGATGACTGAACATTAATTATTTTGTTTATTTCAAGCCATTCTTTCGGTTCGTCCTCATACAAAATATCTTCCTCACTGCTGTCCCCCATAAATCCAGCCTTTTTAAAACATTTTTCAATAATTTCTGCCTTCAATCAAGTCCACGAAAGACAGAGCCTATGCATGGCCTGAATTATGTTCCAAGAACACTTTTTCAAATAATTTTTCTCCTCAACTGTTCGCAACGTGTATGACACCAGTTGCTGCCTGTAATGTCTCTTCACAATAGAAATTATTCCTTGATCAAGTGGTTGCAATTTGCTGGTGGTGTTTGGAGGAAAATATACTACTTTGACGTGTTGTAACACAATCCCCTCAACTTTATGTGCTGTGCACGATCAATGAAGAGAACTATTTTCCAGTTTCTCACTTCCATCTTTGAGTCCAGCATGGTCAACCACACACAGAATAAAGATGCTGTCATCCAAGAGTTTTTTGAGTTTTTGTATGAGCAAGGAAGTTTCTTAATATTTTTAAAGCATCTAGGCTTTTTATATTTTCCAATCACAAGAGGCTTCAATTTTTCTGAGCCATCACAATTAGCACAGAAAAGCACTGTGAATCTTTCTTTGCTTTATTTTCCCTCCATGGCATGATTGGCCTCTAACTGCTAAAGTTCTGTCTGGAAGCAAGTTATAAAAAAATCCTGCCTCATCATCATTAAAAATGTCTCGTGGTTTATACCTGGCTAAAATCGTCTGCAAAGATTTTTTCCACTCCCCTACCACTGTGTCACTTACAGAAGCTTCTTCCCCACTCATCTTCAAAGTTTTGAGATTCCACCGCACTTTAAACTTTTGAAGCCACCCATTCGATGCATGAAAATTTTCAATGCCCATTTTCACTGCTACTTCTCTTGCCTTTTGCTGTAGAATAGGTCCAGAAACAGGAATATTTCTGGCTCTACCTTCCATCAACCAATCAAATATGTGTCTGTCTGATTGTTCACTTTTCACCGCCCGCAATTTTTTATTTATGCATCCTCGATGTGCTGCCTCTTCAGTTTCTTTACGTTTTTTTAAATTTTTTTTTTTAATAGACGGTAAACTTACACAGAAGTTAGGCGTATTTCACTGACGGATGTCTTAAACTACAAAATTGTGGCTCAAATAACTAACAATGTTGCATGTGGGGGTACGGTAATGCACCATTTTTACGGATTGAAAGATAATAGAATGGTCGAGTTACAATTCGCGGTGACAATATCCAAAAGTAAAAGACGACTGACACGAGGCGCAAGCATGAAAAAATGCAATCATTCTGGTACGGCCGTAATAATATCGAGTGTTCGTAGTGAATTAAACTTCAAATGAATAGCTCAAAAATGAAACAGAATAGGCTAAATTCTCCTTAAACGATCATTTGTACGCTAAAATATAACAAATCTTCCGAAACGGTACAATAATCGCATCAGATGTTAATCTTGTACGTGGGCTCGTATGGGCTGTTTCATAGCTCGGCGTTGCGTTATCGCGAACGGCTGTCATAGCTCCGCGTTGCGGAAACAAACAAAAAGAGATAAGCGTTTCGATAAATCAGCCGCAAACTCATTGCAATTCTGTACATATCACATTAGTATTTGATTATAACTGTGTTAAATCATGTCTACATACAGTAAAATAAATATACAAGTATTATGAGTCGCCACCAGAATTTTTACAATTCCATCTGCACACTCGCTGACTTGGAACACCATTATTTTAATAAGTAACCTCAATGACTCAAAATATGAACTCAGTCTTCAAATCCTGTTATTGTTAATATTAAGCCAGTGTGGAAGAAGAATCGTATATATGTTTAACTAAACTATCTATATTAAGATATTATTCAGTCACTTGCGCTCGAACAACTCAATTGCAATTGTGTATAGTGTGCGATAGCAACGGAGTTAAAGTTTTCTGTGTCATTAAGGATTGGTGAGGGTAAATGCAAATAGAATATGCAGTGGTGTCATTCGTGATTATTTAAACCTAAGAATTAAACCATTTTACCGCATAAATCAGTCTGGGAGTTGTAAAAACTATTAGGACCCCGGGTCTAAATCCAGCAGGACATTTGTCGTAAATATTTATATATGGATGTTTTAATGATGGATATACAAAACACAAGCAATGCAAATCGATGAAAATAAGTCTTTGACGCATATGATTAATAACAAACACACTAACGACTGCCCAGCTAAGGCTTTTCGCGCTCCCAACGTAGAAAAGTCGGAACGGCCGGACGGAACTTTCTGAATATTTCATTCCATGGAGGTAGTTGGCTCGTCATGGGGGTGTATTCTCAGTACGAAGAGCAGAGTTTTTTCAAAAACATAGAGGTGTGATATAGAGAGGTTTCTCTATATAATTACATACAAATTTTGGCGGGACCAAGAAGTTATTACGAAAAACTGAGGTTTACGATATGAAGAGGTTCACTAGATAGAGGTTTTACTGTATTTCTATTAATTGAATATGGTGGAGGAATGATTGCAGCCAGTACCTTGTACCTCTAGTCACAAACACATTGTGAATGTATGCATGAAAGTAATTATTATAATGTTGGCCTTATATGGAAGACTGAAATGAAAATTTGTTGAATACATCTTCAGTGGTAGAATTATCATTTCTCTCTACCATTTCTCATCATCATTTAACAGTTATTGTACATCTCCAATGATAGATGAACAATCCATTTTGTGTTTTTCTTCTCACTTCTCACATACTTGAAAAATGAGCTCCGAGTCACAAAGTGAAGTAGTTGATCTGAGGACCAGTGAAAATATTCAACAAAAATGATATGGGGTAATTTATTTCAGGTAATTTTTCCTTGAATCCTTGGTATACTTGTCTACCTTCAGATGAGTCAACTGTTCTTTTAAGTCTCATAAAGTATTCTTCATTTCTCTTTCTTCAGCCACCAGAGAGTTCTCCGAGAGCTTCAATTTAATGGGGATTGATGCGAATTTTTTTTAGATTAAAATATGGTTATTATTAGTTCTAACAGAAAGAGGTAATTCTTGCCTCAGTGTCATTGGGAAACATATTTCAAGAATGTTTGTCATTGAACTATGTCCATTCTTAACTGAATATTGATGCAATAAGTTTGTTAGAATCATAACCTTGTATTGCATTAAGTTCAGCAGTAGGAATGAAGTCCAGTGTGTTTTTCAGAGCTTGGTCCTTAAAATAAGACTTGAATCACTCACATACTGTTCAACTCAAAGGCTGATTTGATGGGCGAGTGTGGACTTCACCCTGTACTTAGTCATTGGCCAGTAAAATTCACACATTGAAGGTAGGGGAGCCAGTTCCTTTCCCTGGGCCACCTACGATTTTTCATCAAGTTGTAACACTCAGAAAACCACATTGTGAGACATGTAGGTGAGGGTATACAGAAGGCTTATGCCCAAGATTTGAATCTGGGGCCCTCTGGTCTGCTGCCTAGCACTCCAACCACTAAGCCACCAGTACACATCATAAATCTGATGATTAACATCTATCACTTCAGCCAACCATAGTAGGTTGGTAACACTATCCTGGAAACCCAAAAGCCATCAGTTCAATTTTCATATATGGTATGAATGTTGTAATGTGCTGTAAAATTAATGTATGATCTACAGTCAAGCCCACGTATATCAAACCTGTTTTTAACGAAGTTCCTGTTATAACAACGTGAAGGCTATTCTCCGTCAAAAATTGCCATTTTATCATACTAAAAATCCCTATTTTAACAAAATGTTTATTTTTTGGTGGTCCATTTTTAACAAAGTTTTTTGTGCAATGGCTAACCCGTTTCTTTCCGTAGTACCCCTAGGTTGTTGTTAACATATTTTCAGTACTATTTGCAAGCTATACTCAAACACAGGCATACATCTGATAATTATCGTCCATAAATACGCCCGCCCGCCCCTCACTCAGGCTCCCATGAACACATACCACGAAAGCCCTCGCCACTCCGTGATTATGATTGAGTCAGTGTGGTCCAATGACATGCATAAGGATTGAGTGAGAGGTTAGGGGGGTCAAGGTTGCTAGGTTGGAAAGGACAACGCCCATGGCTAGAGATTGACAAATAGGTCTTGTGAAGAAAAAAGTCAGGGAGGAAAGAGAAGGATAAGTCTGGTGATTCATAGCCATATTTTTAGCTCTTCCTGTGGCACTGCCTTCAGTCTTTGGTTGTCAGTCAGTCGAGTCGAGATATTAGCGATTAAAAAATAGGCGAAAATGCAACCCGCTTAACACAGTGACATCACATTCGCCATCTCTGCGACTGACCCTGCGACTGCGACTCCTCCCCATCTCTTTGGGCCCCTCCTCCCTTCTGCTCGGGAATAACCCCTGCTCTCGAGGACGTATATGGCAGCAAGGTGCCAGAGGATGTGTTAAGGGCCTTACTGCTGATGGCTTACAGGATTGAGTTTCTTGAATTACGATGAGCGTTGAATCAGATGATCGTTTTAACCCTTCCGGTATTCCATCTCCCATCAGCCTCTCTCCTACTTCTTCCACGTCCCTACTAGTCTTTCCTCCATCCCATATTCCTCCCTTCCCATATACCTACTGTAGATTCGCTCTAATGCTTGCATGCAACTGTGTAATTTAACGAAGAAGTTTCAATTTTCGTGAGAAAACAACTGCAATGTAAAAGATGGTATACGGAATGAAAAACATAAATATAAACTGGATTTTATCATTTAAAAAATGTTTATTCACAGAAATGGTAATCATGGAAAAAATGACTAAAGCACAAGTGATACTCACAATAGGCACTTTTTATAAATACGGAGTCCCCACACACATTCTCGTCTTCATATTCACAGTATTTGTCAAAAATATTTTCATTAAAACAATATTGCACAGGAGTAATGTGGCATGGTGGCCGTTCCTGCAAGTACCCTGCCTTAACCCATTGGGGTAAAGCGCCGGCGATTCGCCGGTCACATGATGGAATTCAATGTTCTAATGCTATTCTTTTTTCCCGATTTATGGACCACAAGTCTTTTTTTTTATTTGGTGAAAATGAATTGAGAAATATTTAATTAGTAAAAAATATTAATTTCCAAAAAAAAATTTTAAAAAATTCCGTGAAATTTTTCAGAAAATTAAATAGAGTTTAAAGGGCAGAAAATCCATGGGAAATTAAGAGGCGAATGGGTTAAACCACGAAAAAATAATAAAATTTTTGAACCTAGGAGCAGAAAACTGGAAACAAGTGAGTGATTGCATTTTTAAAATATTGTTTCCCTGAAAGAGGCTCACATTTATCTGATCCAATATTACTCAATCACAAATTTTGCGGATGAAATCTTTCCACGTACGAAAAAAGTACATATCGAGAGGCTGAATAAGTCCCGTAGTTTTAGGAGGAATCGTCTTCACTAGAATCTTTTTGCCCTCCGGTGTCACTTCCGCTATGGCGTCTTCATCCTTGTAGGGGCCCCATGAATCAACCAAAAGAACGCATTCATTGTTTATTTTTGGGGGAAGAACTCGACCGAAATATTCCTGCATTAGAATATTTTTCGTCAGTAGTCCTGTGGTTGATGCAACAGAATGAATGTTGGAGGATTTAAATACGTTTGCATGCTTGGGAAATTTACTGTCCTTTTCCTGTAAACAGATGCGGAGAGGAGAGAGGAGCTCTCCTTTGATGGAAATTGTCGGCTGAATAGTGTAGGAATGTGTGGTTGCATGTACACTCTGAACGACTGATTCCACTATTTTCACGCCTCGTAAGTCCAATGTGCGACCGGAATGAATTTCTTTTTGAAAACCACTCTGATCGGTATTTAAAACTTGCGATGCACCACTATCAATCACTCTTTTCACTTCCTCGACGAATTCCTTTGCCTTCACTGTGACGGTTGTTCTAAAGAATATTTTTTCAAAACAACTTTTGTAATCTTTCGTGAAACTATGTTTTGCTGTTTTTTCCATTTCCATAGCCAGACAGGAGTTGCTTTAAAATTCAATATTGTCTGCTCGAGTTTCCTATTCTCTTCAAGAGCCCACCTTCGCAAATCCCTGTCGTGAACCACAAGGCAATCTTCTTTCGCTCTCTTGAAGCGTGAGAGGAGAGCATCTCGGACTGACCGGTATTTTTTCCTCAAAGCCCCAGCTTCCATTACCTGCTTTTCGTGTCGGTGCAGTTGTGACCTATTGGTGACAAAGCGGAAATTGTGGCGAACTGTCTCTAGTCGAAGATTTCCCTTCTTCCCAGATTTCCAAAAGTCAACTACCATTCTTTTCTGGAGCATTGATGGCTCGGGCCTTGGTTTTTTTATCGGCGAGACTTCGTAGGATGTAGAAGAAGAAGGGGACATAGGAGAAATATCTTCTTCCCTTTCGGATTTACTGCTGCTCTCTGGATACTCCTCAACATCTTCCTCATCCCTCTCATTTTCCAGATCAAATATCAGATCATCTTCGGTCTCACAGAGGTTTTAGTCATCTTCGATACAGGATTTAAGAATAGCTGAAACACGTACAGTAAAAATTTTAGTGATAGCTCTTTGAGTTGAACAGTGAGTAAAATAATCCACAATAAAAATAATCTATCATGTTAAAATTCCGAAATATTTACATGCAAGCTTATCCGGCAAATCGGTTTCTTCCACTGTAGTTTCCGAAAAAGGAAGCGTATCAGGAAATTTACTCCTCATCAGCTTCAACACATTTAGACAATTTATCACCTGGGCCATAATCGTCGCCTAAGCAGTACTAAAATACATGAGACCCTAGGTATGTTTTGGCATCAAAACTGAATCCAAAAGGTGTGAGAGGTGAGATTCTAGGATGTAAACGATGCATCCGAACAAACCGAAAGGTAATGTAGAGGACAAAAGTCAAGTTTCAAATTGTCAAGGTAACAATCGAGTTTTTATTAGTTTAATTCATTAAAGTCTAACTCTAACAATAACGTAGCGTGGGTCATGTATCGCTTAAAGCTGGGTCTCATTGTTGCTGTAAGGATACCAATCCACTAATTATTAGAGGACGATGGACATCGGCAGTCGCAGCTGCAAGTTAGGGGGAGAATCACGCATAACTCTGCAGTGCGGTGGAATATTCTGAAAAAATAAAATGGATATTAAAGGCTTATGGAAGATATTTCCGATATAAAATGACTTGGCAAACACTATAGCATGATAAATTTCTATTTTCATGTTAACACGTTCAACGCGGCACTATTTTTTTACGGTTTTGCCGGTGGCTGAAGTTTTTTTTTAAGTTTCGTAATATAATACCACTAAGAACAATAAGTCAAACAACAAAAATACCGTAAAATAAAAATTACGCGTAAAAAATGAATTTTTATTTTGGACGACGATCGTCGTCCGCCGCCACCCGATAGCACAACTTGGGTGTTGTGAGTGGTTGCATACCCTCCGCAATAGTCCGTTTCGAAGTTTCTTCCATTGATTCTTGTTACTTGCGATGAAATATGTGCGGACTTCCTTATTTCATATTATTACTTATATTGTTGTTTACAAAATTTTTAAAAACCATTCTTATAAATTTTCATGTAGTTCACGGCCTTCATCAATTCCTTCTGAAATCCACGATCTTGCAGCTTTCAGTTTACAGACTGCCGAATCCTTCGCAATAATTCTTTACGAAATATTTCCAAAGGGCAGACTGGAGGAGGAATTAGGATTTGATTCTGATTAGGAATGACCGAGGAGGGTTCTAATCATGGAGAGGCGTAAGCTGCAGAGAGATATTCTGGGCTGGATTTTACGGTAGGGGAAATAACTCTTAACCAAAACGAGGTGAAGTATGTGGATAGCAAGCTTCTTATACCATTTTAGAGTCTTAGCTCAATGGGGTGATATGGCATCATTTGATCAAAGTGATGAATGCCACTCATTGACTCATTATATCAAGCAATGGCCTCCGGTTTGGAAGAGACACCAACCCCTCGCCGACGACGGACATCGACAAAGTTACCCTCGAATTCGGAGCTGATAATCACAGTCTCGCGATTATCCTTCCACTTCATAACGCAGACTCCATCGGTGCTGAATACGTCCACTACCTTCCCCCGTTTCAGTTTTTTCGCTATGAGACGAGGTAGATTCCCCTGCCGGGTAGCTCTAATAGTTCTGGTAAAATAGGTCCTTTGCTCAAGCAAGTGGTGGGCCAAGTCAACACTTTTGCAGTAATTATCCATAAAAAGAGACTCAACAGTGCCCAGCTGTCCTTCCATTAATTTCCATACAGCATTTTTGACATGTCCGGCCCGCCTACATCAGAATCAGAAGACCAAGTGTAAATAAGAAATCGTAATCTGGAATGTTCGGTGAGCACTCCTTTTTCCTGGTAATGCCTTCCCTTTCATACTTCTCTGCTTTAGCCACCTCATTGAGTGAAACCATTCTGAAAGAAAAAATGTTTAAAAAGGTGAATGTTATCTCGGCAGTACGGCATATTTATGTGCATACCAGAGGAAAAATATTGAAACCCTAGGAAAATCCGTAAAATTACTTACCTACTGCCAGTAGAGATAAACGTAACCCAAGACTTGACATTTATGAGATATCTTTCTCTTGTCCCTAATGAGAGACAAAAAATATTAGAAAACAAAAATGCACAAAAAACAGCAATTTATTTGCTAAATGAATGTTAACATCAATTAGATTTATATCGTATACGTTGATAAATATCATGAGTCTTTTGTAGGAACTATGTGAAAAACTAGAAAAAAAGCAGATATTTGATCAATTGGGAATTCTTAACTAAGTATATTCTGGATATTTGCAAATAGTCTAGGATTGTTATATTTTCAATGCAGAAGCAAATTATAAAATCGGGAATAAATATATGTGAAAGATTTTTTGAAGCTAAATTCATAAGTAACTAACGAAAATACACCAAAAAATATCAACAGTGCATTTATAAAAATGAGGCTTGATAATGGAAAAAATAAAAAAAAGACGATTTATATACTCGTAAACTAATTTTTGTATCATTATAATAAATCCATTAGTGTGACGTACATGTGAGAGGATGTTTAATAAAATATATTAAAATAAGAAAACATTTTGAAAACAATCAACCAGATGTAAAAGTATTCAATGAAATTCGGGGTGTGGTGGAGGGGGGGAGAGGAGGGGGAGTGTGATTCAATCAATTGAAAAAATTACATAAGTATATAAGAAGTATTTGAGATCGAAACGAATATTTTTTTCATAAAAGTAATGGGAAAAACTCACCAAAACTGAAAATATAGAGCTAATGCACGCCCAAAAAACATAACTTACCTTGTAAAAAACAAATTGTTGTAACGGCGCTTCTCGGTGTAGGCAACTCCGGCTGCGGCAACTGAACACGCTCCGAGTGCTATCGAATGACTGACAACGAAAAAGGAAGAGCTACAAGGTGGCGTCTTCCGTCGACGGCCTTGAGAACGGATTACGAGCTTGGACGACGATCGTCGTCCGCAGTCAGCGGATAGAACCCAGTGGATGACAATCGTCGTCCATCAGCGTTGAACGTGTTAACTAATGACACTACACATAAAATGTTTGAATTCGTTTTTACAAAATAAATACCTAACTTCAAATTTATCTTAAAGAAACTAGAAACCATTATTTTTAATTATTCCCATGGTACTACAGTAAAACCTCCATACAACGAATTTGTTGGGACTGAAAAATTCACGACTTTGCTGTAGGGGGTTTCGTTGTATGGAGGTGATATGCGGGTTGCGTCATCGCAGGGGCACCCAAATGTTCCGTGAGGTTTACGATGCAAGTCGTGTAAATTTCTTAATCTTGCTTTATTCACCTTTCCTATAGTGATGATAGACAATTGTTATTATTTACCATCAAATACCGTTGCTATCACCTCGTGATTTTCAATCTGCGTATTTCTAATTGAAATTATTGTTTTTCTCGTCCATTCTGCTCTACACCTCATTGCTTACATTAGTTATGTTCTGATATTAAAGGAATGCCCAAATTAATGCTTGTGGATTACGTATTTTTAAAGTGCTCCATAATTTTTCTCAGTATCTAGTCGATATTATTCTTGGAGTGCTATAATTTAAGTCAATATCAATTGGCAGTTTTATACAGCAATTTTGCTTGAAAGAGCACATGTTGCCATTTAGACTTACGAAATAAAATGAATTGTTGGAATTGAAATTGAAATCCCATGAAATACTGGTATGTCGATATCTATGTTCGATACTGGTATATATTATATATCGATAAACAACGATGGAAGTTAGGTGGAATGAGTTAGTTACCACAAGTAAAAACGTGGCAGTCGGCAATGCCCTGAGGTCAAAATGGCAATCTCAGATGATAATGCATTGATGATGCCTTCGTAGGAGCTGGACACGATCGGTATTCTGTTGGCACACCCGTTCTTCGGTGCCAAAACGCAGTACCATCCTCGAGTACGCCAGGTAATATGTGAATCCACGCCTTGTCGCCATTATACTTGAAGATAACCTCTTCATACTTGAAGAAAATTTTAATCCAGGTTCGCCCTTTTTCAGTCCTTTGCAGAACGTCTCTCATTTTAAAATGTGCGCCATTTGCAGGCTAAAACTATTAACCTGGAATAATTAATCACTAAAGCAGAATCACATTAGCTAAATATGTCTTATGTTAGCAATTAAGAGAATAAAAACACGTAAAAGAACCTGAGCCCACTCTTTTCGCGTCTTTTATGACATTAGAAGGACCTCTTTCTAAACCAAGTATACGAGCGAAGATCGCTGTTCTGAAAACTCTAGTTGCACCAGTAATATTGCATGCTAACAATTTGGAATGGAGACGTTTTGAGTTGGACGCAGCAAGAAATCTAACCTAGCGCACGCACTGAAACGAGTAAGAGGAAAGAGTGCATTGCCAACTAACCCCTCCCAAACATTCCATACCAAAATGCCTATTATTCAATAACCTTCCCCCTCCGAAAGAAAGAATAACTACGCCCTTACTCGCCTCTTTCTCTACAATGCTGCTGTTATCTCCCATCCCCTTCCCACGTTCCTTCGGCGAGACCTCCCTCGCCCATTCCACTCCTCAATGACTCCCCTTACCCCTAACCAAAAGCTCATGTGATTCCGATATATCGTGACCCAGTCGTCTGCTGCTCTTCAAATAGCCCAACTGGTTAGGCACACAGAATAAGTACAATAGTTCCTGTAATAACTAATCCGGTTTTCGATTTATCTCTCCTTCACTTACCTCCTGACAAATATAAATACAGGACCATCTACCATCCTCGCCGTACATACAGTCAGCTCTCGCGCGACTTACCTCGGCCGAAGCATTCCATATTGCTTGAAAATGAGTATATTTCAGGAAGTTAAAACAAATGTCAAAAAATTACATAGGTTTAAATCAATTTTTTAATTCAAAATTATTCTATTCGAAATAGTTTTCTAAAGTCGTCTGTCTCATCCCTTTCCTTATTTCTTTGCTGGCTGCTTGCTCAACCTGCCGATGAATCTTCAAATTCTCTACTCCATCTTCTGACATTAAAAAAACTCGCTTCAAAACATCTATTTCGTCCACCACTTCCTTCCAACCGGGGTGCACTGCGCTATTGCTGGGCTCCTCTCTCTTCATCCCTCACATCCTGCGTCTCTGCCAAAATTTCGGGATCCTCATTGTCAGCAAAGACAGCAATATCATTATCAATTCTCGCATACTATTCGAAAGATACCTCTTCAATGTTTAATAATTGAGCGACTTCACCCTATTCCTCCCTCTCCTCCGGCTGTGGGTCGTCTTGGGCGTCCATCTCTCCGGGAAAGCCTGCCCTCCTGAAGCAATTCGAGATCGCGCTTCTCTCTACTCCATCCCAAGCAACACACAGACGCTTAATGGCTTGCAGAATGTTCCACTTCAATGACTTGATGTCTTCAGTGTTTCCTAGTCTAGCTAGAAGATATTCGACTAGTTGCCTTCTATATGCGCAATGAGTGAGAAAAAAGGAAACTTGACGTGACCCTGAAGGCGTCTGTTCGATGACATTCGATCAGTTGACGTCTCCGATGCATACAGCACTGAAGATTCTTTGAGCCTAACTACTTTTTCGTCGTTTATTTATTCATTCAAACCAACGGCAAATCCATTACATCTTGTACAGTTATCAAATAATATATATGTATCTTAAAGATATCGTTGTTGATCCTATTTCTAAAATAAGGATTTTTTGTCTTGAATTAAGAATTTTTAAAATTCCCGACTCAGACCAGAAAATCATGAATAATCCACGAACATTTCCATGCATTTAAAATTCACAAATAATTCCCGATTTTCCAGGTTTTCTCGGTCAGTGGACACCCTGATAAGGGATGCTCAATGGGATATTATCGAAATTTAATTTGGAAAGAGCTGCTCCGCAGATTTTCTGTCAAACCAGTTCGACTTGTAAACCGCCTAGGCGGTTCAGAGAGGAGCGCAAAATTGCCAAGCGCTCCTTCTTGGAGCGGCACAAAGGTCGGAGCGGAGCAATGGAGCCACGTGGAGCGGAGCTTTGGCTTCCCTTACACGTTTCTTATGGTGGGAACCATCAGAGTTGACTATGGCCTTCACCGAGCCAGAGCGTCAAGTTTCCTTCATGCCCTCCACTCCATAGGTCTCGGATTTGAACCCCTTCAAAGCTCGGAGCAGAACGGTTAAGACGCAGTACACTCCTCTCCGGTTCTACTTCCTGCTTATTACGTAAATATCGGTGGAAAAAGTTACTTGCAAATGCAAAATACTGCGTTTGTTCTCAATAATTCGTTTTAGAGGGGCACTTTTCATGTTTTGGGCCCATTATCAGACTTCATTGTACAGAGTTTTCGTAATTAGAGAGGTTCGTTACGGGAGGTTTTTTTTGCATGCATTGTCCATTGGAAGGGTTCGGGACCGGGCCAATGACTTCGAAATAGGGAGGTTTCTTTAAAATTTTGCTGTATGGGGGTTTGTTGTAGAGAGGTTTTACTGTGTATGCCGGTAACCTTTCACAAAATATTGGTCTACGGTGCCGATATCATTAATTCTTTCCTTTTGCCAATTGGACAACTTTTCGAAGAGACACAAGAAGCTCGAAACAAGGAATTAAGAAGGCATCGACAGCATCATACCAGAAAGATGTCTAGAGTACACTCAAGCAGGGATATTCTATTAATACTTTTAATATCATCAAATCCTTTGATTTCGAGCCCGAAAGAGCAGGCCCATAAAACAGGGTCATCTCTGTCTCATGAAGTTAAACAACTTCGGTTGGATTCCCCTCCTTCTTCTAAATATGATACAAGTGAGTGTGGAAGTGATAGTGGTTAAGTATAGAAGGATTTTTGTCTTGTTCATTTTGCTAATTGTGCAGTTGAACTTGAATGTTTTTTCTACCTTATTTCGTTAATTTGTCTATAATTCTGTATTACGATCTTTTTTCCCCTAGTAATGCTATAATACCATTTGCATTTATTGTGTGTGTACGTTACGTGTCAGAGAAAAATGTCCTTCTTTCCTGGTAGAATTAGGGATATGAACAGCTGTAAATATATCCAATAGTATAAATAAAAGTGTATCAATGGTTAGAGAGGCATAGGTAATCGTATGCTAGTATAAGTACCCTGCCGTACATCTTTATGGTGGCTTAACACGTTCACTACGGCGTGACCCACCGGTGGGTCACGCAGATGCGTCTAGCACCGTGGCCATAAAATTCTTTCAATTGTCGTAACTTGCGAGGAGTATTGTGAGAGTAGGAATCGAGAACTTCTCGAGTGACTTCACCCAGAGGTTAGTCACAGTTCAAATAATAGACTACTATGTGACACTTAGTGTGACCCACCGGTGGGTCACGCCGCCCCTCTTGAAACTTTTTTCAGCGTGAGCGGTGTGGCCCACCGGTGGGTCACGAAAAAATTTACATATTAGCGTATTATATCCTAAATATGTTTTCTTTTTGTTTTTTTTCAAGTTTATGTGATTTTTATACATAAGGATGAACAATACTCGATATAGTAAAACATATCAACTTATTAAAAATAATGAAAATGTTTAGAAAAATTTTTTCTCCTCGACATCTTGGCTGTCCGTCAGTTGCTCGTAAACTAAACAGTCCGAACTGCACTCGCCCGGCTGTGTGAGAGGTTGACTCTCTCTCTTCCCTTCCCCCCCCCTCTACGGAAGGGCAATTGGGAAAGAGTCGCGTAGTGTTCTTGAGCCAATCCCTCAGTGGTGGATGAGTGACCGTGCCCTTGCCGGGTGAACGTCTTCCGAAATGCAGACACTATTTTTTTCTGAGTGAGACAAACCACTATGTACTCTTTCCAAAGGATCCCCCTTCCCTTTTCTCATAGTGTGAGCAGGGCTGGGGAATCGGTACGCACGGATGGGCGTCTACGTCTCACAGACGGGCGCGAACAAGGGCAGGGGCAATTAACAGAGACGGGTGGGAGTCTCCTGGGTTTTCCGAATGTCAGCAGATCTTTACCACATGCATTGTATTGTTGCCCCTCTCTTCCCCCATCCCACGCCAGGGTCTAGAAGGTAGCGTGCACCACGTGGCCGGTCGAGGGGTGGGCTGGGGGCGAAGCTGGGAGTAGCCTCCCCCAGCCTTCCTCTAATCTCAGGAAACAGCTGAGTGTTGCCGCTTCAACCACCATCCCTCAGCAGTGGCCAGAAGCTCGGAAGGACTGTGACCCACTGGTGGGTCACACCGCCGATGCAAAAGGCAGAGTGTGACCCACCGGTGGGTCACGCCACGCTGTGAGGAGTAGGACTTTAAACAGCTCCGCAGTAAACGTGTTAAAGTGTATTATGTAGATGTAGAACTAACGACGACTGCTTTTGTATCGCGCCGTCCACCGAATGGTGGCGGCGGGCGGGAGGGGCTCTCCCTCCGGGGAATGTGACATCACTGTGTTAAGCGGGTTGCATTTTCGCCTATTTTTTAATCGCTAATATCTTGACTCGTGGGTCACGAGGGCACGTAAAATTTCACGAAGTTCATTTTTTCACTGTAATCTATGATCCTGCCAACTTTGATTCAAATCGGGGTGTAGCACTTCGTTAATGTTCCTTGTTAGTTATTTAGCTGTGAATCAGTCGTATGATGCATCTCTTTTGTATATCCTTAATGCGATATTTGCCTAGTAGGTGGCATTATAATTCATGATCACCATGTATTCCACTCATCACAAGGAATCCGAGGCTATGTTGTTCGGAAGATTATACAACTTTTTTTTTAACTTCCGAGAGACAGGTCAAGAGGTAGTTGCAGCACACTAGCTTGTAGTAAATACGTGCTTGCAGTTCTAAAAATACGAGACTATGATTATTAAAACGGTAATACAAGTACGATCACACGTACAAACAAGATCTTTTGTAAGATCATCGTCGATTCCCATACCCCCCTTCACGAGACTGTAAGAAGTGTCCTCCTCCCCTCCCCTCCTTTCACGCTCGATGCAATTATTGAATAGCCCCCTTAGCTCCATCTTGAAGCAATTGGGTCAGGTCACAAACCACCTCAAATATGATTGATATTCCTGAACATAATGCTGCCATTGCTAATTGCCTCCTGTTTTCACTCGCCGCGGCACGATTACGTTTTGTTTGTTTATGCAAATATTTTTACATTTTTGGTTCCCTCTTACAATCAAGGGGTTACAACCACGTTAATCAAATTGTTATTCGCTTCTAAACGTCACTCGTGCCATCAGATTTTGATCCAGTCTAACAACTTGGGCTTAGTTTGTATTTTTCGGGCAACCTGTGCCGGAGTCTGCCAGTAAATTCCTCATTAACTTTCCCTTCGATGCCTTTTCAGTAATTTTAAACTTCCCAGAGCTACCATGACACACTACCTCTTCCTTGAAGAATTAGGCATTGTCAATTTGTAATTTTACCGAAGGAAACATACACGGCCACGGAAATACGATACGCGGCTGCGTACCCATGGCCACAAAAAATGTATTATAAGTGTGTATAATTTGTGTTAGAGCTTAACTTGTGAAGGTTTAATGCATTTTTTCATTCTTCTAGCTTTTATGCATTGATTTCAGCTTTAAACATTTTCTGAGTTTTGACGAAAATTTATTTCAGCAGAAATAAAATATTCCGATAATAGCAGACCTTTTGGTGATCGGTCAGGGAAATTGGTAAGGCCATCAGGGAATAGTCAGGGAATTTGAAAATTGGATATCAGTAACCACCCTGAATAACCATAAAAATCAATCATTTACAACCAAATAAACAGCACCGTTGCCAAGTATCAACTTTCCTTCTCATGCAAATGAATTGCTATAATTCCACACCCTCCCACCTTTGCAAAAGTTAACTTTTGCAAATCAAATAAAAGTATTCTCTGAACTAGATTTAACATCAAATTCATCAAATTTCATCAAATCAATTAAGAAATATTTGAGTCACAGTCCAGCACTCTACAAGGCCGCCGCATCCTCTCCGTATCACCGGGTGGTCTGGATTCATGTTTCTCCCACAAACAGCATCTCCATGGTCTTGTTCGGCTTCCCCCTCAGCATCATCAGATCCCAAAGTGTTCGGTGATGTGTGCATGTAGACCTGTGAGGCCTGGTGATGTGATATTTTCAAATGCAACTCCAGTGGATCAAGTCTTTGTACTGGTCTCAGTAGAACCCCCTTTGCTGTCTTAACCCTAACCAGTCTATTCCCTTTGTCTCTGCCTGGGAATAACTCCACTACTTTGCCAAGAACCCAATCTAACCGTTTTTTATCATCACGGCCAACCAAGACAATCTCCCCAATTTTCACATCATCTCTCTCCTTTGTTTTCTGGCGCAGGAATGTAAAAGGCCTAAATATTCCCGTTTGAAGCACATCCGGAGACCCACTCTAACCTTTTGTAAATATCGCCATCTCTTCACAAGGCACGAGCTATCCAGGTTATCCAAATCAGTTACCACAAATCCGGGGAGACTTTGCAGAAAAGATGGTGGTTTCAGCGGCATGAGTTCACCAGGTTCCTCAGGAAAATATGTCAGAGGGCGATTGTTTTTACAGCCTCACAATCACACACTAATATATATAACTCTTCATAATTCAGTGATGACCGGCCTAGATTACGGCGCAAAAGTCCCTTTAATATCCCTATGAGGTGTTCCCAAAACCCACCCCACCAAGCTGCTGTTGGAGGGTTGAATTTCCACTTTATTTGCTGGAGACCACTTTCATTTTCAATTTCCTAATGTCTGTCTAAGGGCTTTGTATGCTCCCACAAAATTCGTGCCATTATCGGAGTATATAATGGAAACCCTTCCTTGGCGGGCAATGAAACGACATAGGCCCTGAATAAAGGCACCTGTGCTGAATTAGTTGTAAATGTACTGCTCTGTACACTGTGCACGTAAAAAACATGACCCAACATTTATGATGCGATTTTGTAAAGAGAGGGTCTGTTAAATCTACTCCAGTAATCTGAAAAGTGGCAGATGTATTAATTCTGTCTGCAGAAAGAGGGGGTACTGGCACGTGATAAGCCTTTGCTTGGTTCTTTCAGCAAATTAAACAGTTTCCTATGGCCGACCTCACACTTTTCCTACCCCTCAAAATCCAAACCCTTTCACGAAGTAAAGTTATGAGTGTTTGCACCCCTACATGTTTATTTAGAATGTGCTGGTATTCTATTAACTTCCTTACAACTGGATGATTCGAAGGAAGAATTATAGGACAAGCATACCATATTTACCTGATTTTAAGACGACCCCTCATTTTGAGATCCCAATTGAAAATAAAATGACAAATCACCTATAATTATGCTATATATCTTACATTTATCAGCCCTCTACTTTACTTGCATTAATTTTGGAAAATAAAACATATACTCTTTTCAAATTCAAACAGAAAGTATAACCAGAAAACATAACCAGAAAACACATGGCTTAAACTTTGTCCTGACCAACAGAAATTGTAGATACTTTCCTTATACATTTTTGCCTTTTAGCATACCACAGGATAACTTTTGTAATAGAACTGTTTCAGCTTCAAAACATCCAATTTAAGAGAAAACTTTCAAACTTTTGGAAAATTAAAAATATACTGCTATTATACACAAAAATATATAACTTACAACTTAATTCTGAGTAACAAAAAAATTTGATACTTTCCTTCTCCATAATTGCCTTCTAGCATGAAATATCACAGAATAACTTTTGCAATAGAACCATTCAGACTTGAAAACGGATAGCTCTTTGTTTCAGCAATGCCCCTGGATGTCTATTCCACACCACATGTAGCCAATCTTTCATTAGATCTTCTGTCTTCCATCCCTTTTCCTGGCATCTTACTATTATTCCACTCGGTATATGTCCCTTGGGCATAGTTTTCCATTTTAAAATCACATGTCTGCGCTTCTTTAGTAACATCTAGATGGCACTAAATAGATAGCAGCTGCTAATACTCCCAACATAACAGTCACTCGCATTTTTTCGTTACCGGTAGTTTTTTAAGGATGGACTTGGCTCCTTTCTCGGTCACGGTGTAATTCGACTTGCGAGTTTCATCTGCATTTCCTATTTGGCTCAAAAGATAATTAGTTTTTTTTAAAGTCCAATTGCATATTTTTGGTAAGCGATTAGTTTTTCGCTTATAGTCTTTGGGCAATTTCTGGCGCAGTGAAGTCCTGCACCATAAAGAAAATTATTTCCTCGCATGAGTCTGGTGCACCAACCTCTGCTTGCTTTTAATTCTTGTGCTGGTATTTTCTGTCTTCTAGCAACTTTGTGAGCTTTAAGAGTGATACATACCTACCGTTGAAACAGGCCATTCTGCCCCAAAGTTTGTGTGAACTCCACCACTTCCTCTTCGACGTGAGGGAATCGACCTGCTTTGGGACCTCTAAATGACTTCCTGGTAAATTTGACGTCCTGAATTTTGTGTATTGCAGATCTCAATCTTCACGCATTAGCCTCAGGAACTCCTAACTTTCTACTTGCGCACAGTTCGCAATTTGTATTAAAGTCTTAGCTTAAAATTAACTTAGCTTAGCTTCTATTAAAGTAGCTTAAAATTTGCGACGTAACCATGTCTAACATATTTGGTTAACTTTCCCTTCGCACTCACGCCACGTATTTCTACATGATATACCATTTTTAAGTGCTACATATGTAAGGTACATTTCAATCATGAATTCAAAACTTCAGACAAGTGTAAAAACTGCCGAAAGTGAATTCCAGCCTTCGTTTGTTTTTTGTGTATGCCCGAAGCGCTTGTTTGAAATACATCGCTGCGGTCTTAAATAATCATTGGCACTGGAAAAATTATCATACCCGTCGTTGTAATATAATTTTACGTTAAGAATTGTTTATTTAAGTAATTATTGCAATGAATTCTCATGGAATGGATCCCTATTAATCAATTAGTCACACATTCATACATTCATAGCATAGCGCCGCGTAAACACACAGTTCTAAGTTGTACTCGAATCTAAGACGAGTCTAGGTATCTTTAGCTGAAAATTAGTCAAAAAAGGTTGTCTAAGAATCGGGTAAATACGGTACTCATAGCTTTCTTCCCCATAGAGTAAGCGGGATTTCAAACTTATAATTCCTTCTTGGTCCACGAAGGATTGAATCTTCTTCAATGCCTTGTCATCATTGAAGCTCTCCAACCGCAACAAATGGAAGACTACCTTTTCTGCACTTAAGAATTCCTCTCCAGTAATATAGCATCTCCCTTTTTTCTTTGAGGAAAATCATAAGAGCCAAGTTACAGTTTTAACTATGCTGGGGTATTTTGACCACCTACTATTCAAATATCCAATTAATGTCACATGAAGGGTGTCCATTGCTACTATTATGGTTTTTCTTCTTTCCTCTTCAACCTCTTTGTCAGGAGGTTGCACGTGAGTCGTGAACCATGCACTTGGTGGTTGTCGCAACCATAATGGTCCCTCCCACCATCGCGGCAGGAGAAGATGTTGAGATGTACAACCAGGAGAAGCCAGATCTCTTGGAATGTCGACTCCCTTCACATGCCTCCATTTTTCTGGCTGGCTTAACTGACAAATTTCTCTCATTCAGTTTTCCACAAATACCAACCAGCAGCCTTGTTTGGAAATCCACGCCAATGTCACTGTGGAGTCCGACCAACAATTAATGAGCACATCATCCCTCCTCAATGCCTTATTAACTTGCTGGGCAAGACATACGCCAATTAGGGCTGCCGTCAGTTCTAATATAGGAAGGGTAAGGTTCTTCATTGATGCCACTCTTGATTTTGCTGGAACTAAACTAAGGTGTACCTCGCCATCCTTTTCTGTCCCTAAAATGCTACAGCAAGCATATGCCATTTTGCTCACATCACAAAAGACATGTAATGAGCTTCTTTGGCAGATGGCAATCAGGCGAGTTATCTTGTAGTCGGGTAGCATTCCAAGTTGACTAGCCCGTTTATCAAATTCTTTCTTGATGTCCTCAGGCAGAGATTCATCCCATCCCAGTCTCAATTGCCATACACGTTGAAGCAATAATTTTGGGATGAGGGCAACTGGCACAGTGAAACCAATTGGGTCGAAAATTTTCTGAGTACACGACAGCAACGTCCTCTTGGTTATTGGTCCAACATTTCGGCTCAACCTTTCACAGTCACAACCCAACTTATCTGTGGAGCAGTAGCATTTTAATCCAAGTACGTTCTGCACTGCAGTTTCGTGATCAATGCTACTTGCCCATCCTTTCAAATTGAAGCCTGCCAAAGGCAACAATAACTGCTGAGAATCATTTATAAATGTATCAAGCTCCTTCTTTGATGAAACTCCTGTGATGCAGTTGTCGACATAAAAGGATCTCTTCAATTTCGCAGCAGTATTTTTCAACTCAGGAGATGCATTGTCCAACAAGTGATTCAAAATGGCAAATAAGTGGACGCGTAGTTAATTATCTACTCCATAGTTGAACAACTGTTGTCAATTACAGCAAAAAAAGAAGTCGAAACACCTACCTATCCATTTTTGGACCTTTAGCAGTACCACTTTTACGGCGGCAATCAGTGAAAATTTCAGAAAGTGCCATTTTTTGAGAGGCCGTTTCAAATTAACATAATGGGACAAAGCTGAGAGTAACACAAACACAATCTTTATTTCACTGGATATTGAGTTCTAAAATAAGTATTATTCTCTAAAACTTCTTTTTTTGATTTAATGGACAACAGGCATCATCTATGGAGTAGATAATTAACAGGGTGGCGATCATCAGCGAAAACCAGGAATTGTCAGGGAATTTTGCATTTCTGGAAAAGTCAGGGAATAATCGTGTCAGTCAGGGAGAAACATTAAAATTCTCGTTATTTTTGTACCATTACGTTTATAGGCCAGTCTTTCCCACTATTTATTTCACCAACTAAAACTAATATCCGTCGCTGACGTGCATGGAATAAGCCCCATCAATTTGTGGAACATTCAGTTGTGAATCTTATTAGTAGTGTCTCTTAGTTACTTAGTTGTGAATCAGACGTACAATGTATCCCTTGTGTACATCCTTAATGCAATATTTGCCTAGTAATGTTAAAATTCATGATCATATGCATTCCGCTCATCACAAGGAATCCGAGGCTATGTTGTTTGGAAAATTTTACCTCTCGTTTTTTTTAGCATCTGAGACTCAGATCTAGAGACAGGTGGAGCACAATAGCTCGTATTTAGTACGTGCTTGCATTATAAAAATACAAGACGATGATTAATAGAATGGTAATACAAGTGCGATCACTCATGTAAACAAAATCTTTCGTAAGATCATATTCGATTCCCATAACCCCGTTCGTGAGACAGTAAGAGGAGTCATCCTCCCGTCCCCACCTATCACACTTGACGTAGTTATTGAACTGTCCCCTTAGCTCCCTCTCGAAGCAATTTAGTCATGTCACAAACCACCTCAAATATGATATTCCTGAATACGATGCTGCCGTTGCTAATTGCCTCTTTCGCAGTGGCTCGATTATGGTTTCTTTGTTTATACAAATATTTTTTACATTTTTGGTTCCCTCTCACAATCTAGGGGTTATAACCATGTTAATCAATTTATTATTCGCTTCTGAATGTCACTCGTGCCATCCGAGTTTGATCCAGTGCAACAACTTGGCTTTGGTTTGTATTTTTTGTGCACCTTAGTGATATCTGTACCGGATTCAGGCAGTAAATCGGCCATTAACTTTCCCTTCGATGCCTCTTCAGTAATCCTCAACTTCCCAGAACTACCATGACACGCTGCTTCTTTTTTGTTGAAGGATTAGACATCATCATTGTAATTTTACCAAGGAAACATATATGGCCACGGAAATACGATACACGACCGCGGATACATGACCGCGCAATGTGTATGAAAAGTGCATACAGGTTGCATGAGGGTTTAACTTACAAAGCTTTAATATACTTTTTCATTAGGGTATACTTGTAGCTTTTAATATATTCATTTCAGCTTTTAACATTTTCTGAGTTTTGATAGAAATTTAATTCAGAAGAAATAAAATATTTAGGTAATAGGAGCCCTTTTGGCGATCAGTCAGGGAAATTTGTGAGTCCATCAGGGAAAAGTCTGGGAATTTAAAAATTGGGTCTCAGTAGCCTCCCTGATTAACTACGCATCGACTTTACGGGAAGGTCAAACTATGCCGAAAAAAGACGTTGTAGCCCGATCACATCAGACTTTTTCACCATCACTATGATCAAATATCACCTATGGAACTATGTAATGTCTTAAACTAGAGTTGCCATTCCGAACACCCGTAGTTTGGCATCAACTCTTGCGAGCTATGCAATGAGTCGTGGTTCATCATGCGGTTAAATCTGTCATGGGGACAGAAACAAGGAGAAACTCAAACATGTCACTGTCTGAACATCTGCCTAACCAGGATGTCGATCGATACGGGAAATATACGGGAAATTAACATTACCCTGGAAAATACGGGAAATATACGGGAAATTCGCATAGTGTCCGGGAAATTTCAAGAAATGCTCTGTAATGAACAGATCCAGAAGTTCCCCATATTTTCGGTTGGTGGGACCTTAGCAGTGCGGGAGTCGCAGTGTTTAGCCCATGAAGATTTCGTAACCCTCTGAGCGCAAGGTTGTCATTTCAGCGCACGTGAGGCTGACTCGGCAAGTGTGGAAACAGCACACACACAACGTCTGTCGCCCTTGCCACAGTAGTAGGTTTCGTGTCGCACGATTTTGTCGAATAATGCAGCGTGATAATGTGATTATCCGGTTCGAAAGTCTAATTTAATAAGATAGAAAGTTTAATCACTTTATTTTACCTGTTGTACTAGATAATGCATATGGTGAATTATTTTGTAACTCTATCAGTGTAATTTGGACCGGTCCAAAATACACGCTCTTCGGTGGTCCAAAATACACTATGAGGATCAAAATAAAATGAGACTGAATTTCCCAGAAACATCCTTAAATACATTAAAAAGAATTGTTGGCACTTTTCTACACGAATTATGATAAGAGTGGAGTAATTTCTGTATTTGAACTAGCAAAAGTAACTTTATATTTTGCTGTCGCCTTAGGAGTCAGAGCCATTCCAATGGTTGTATTTGCCTAGAGTGTGTCTTCGTTGTTTATGCTTTGTGTGGGGGAAGAGAATTTCACGATTTCGCTCACTTAGCCTTTATGCCTCAATCACCTGGGCTTGATTGTTGAAATTTGGAGAGAAGACATTCCAAAAATACACCCAAACGTCTACACCCTAAACATGTTGCTACCCTTCATGAATACAAAGTAAAGCTATCGGTCCGAATTACACGCCGGTTTAAATTACACGGACTTCTCCTATACGGGAATTTAGCAAATAATCGTCCGGGAAATACGGGAAACATACGGGAATTTGAAATTGGGCCGCCGATCGACATCCTGCTAACTGAACATCCACTCGGATCCACATAAGTCAAGGACTTACTGTAGTCTCTGCCACTGGTACATGGAATCCGCATGACTGGTATTCAAATCTTTAATCCATTGATTCGTTCAAATCCAAAGATTTGATCGAGTATTTAAACCATGGATTCAATAGGATTCGTCCAAATCTTAGAATCCCTGCCCCAACCCTACTAAATATACCAGAAAGTCATACAGTGGTTCAAATCACTTCCATCATGTAGAACATGGACAGTAAAATAAGTGCATGCTCAGAAGCGGATAGGCATGCCTGTTTCGATGGATGACATGACTCTGAAAGCTCATAAAACAAATCAAAAAGTCTGATTACATATTTCTGGTAGTTACCAGAAATATTTTATTGAACTATTTTTTTCCTACCCTGATAGTTTTAAAATCTGAATGATTGTATTTCAATTGTTTGCAAATTTCATGCATGTGATGAAATAATCTTATAGAAAAGTGGAAAGGGAAACAAATATTGACAAAATGTAATTTTTACAATGATAATGTTGAATTTTGTCATTTCCCTTTCGAGAGTACTCCATATCAACAGAACATGGAGACTTATGGAGCTAACACCTCCTAATAGTGGACATTCTCAATAACGGACACGCGGTACGAGCTATCCTGTGAAAATTTCTCTTCCCCTAAAAAAAAACTCAATTTCTTGAAGCATTATGTAAGGAAATTTTCCAGAAAAAACTTTGTCTTAGCAACTAGGGAGCAATCTGGGCGTCGATTCTCGTTCTCCTTTCGCCCGGGTCTTCGCTTCGCCACGGCAACTCGAAGCGAAGCGAAAATTTTCTCCGCGATTATTCTCGTTCTTTTCGCCCCGCCTATCGCTTCAGTTCGGGTATCTTCGTTTCTTGGCGAAAGATTGTGACGTAAGCAATGACGAATTACCCATAAGTCAATGGGCATGATGACTATTTATGGGAAGGTATGAAAACCCAGCGGGAGTGTAAGAAAATTTCAGCGATCAACACACTTTGTCTCCGCAGTCAGAATCAATTGAACAGCGCGAGGCACGGTGTTAAGTTCAAATCATATTTCTAGAATATATTGTCATGTTTTGTTTATTTGGTGAAACTATCAAATTGTTACACTTATTATTGTTGCACAATACTTTTAATTCATTAGTCGTTTTCCGTAGTTGAACATAAAACCATTCTCTTTGTTTGTCATATTTTCAGAGATATACACGATGAGTCCAAAAGTCACTCCGGTGAAACTTATGGATTAGTATTTTCAATGCAAACCTAAGTAGTTCGTGAATTTACCATTTTTATTTTCGTGTTTGTTACTGCTAACGATGGTATCACTCATGTATGTAATACTTTTCATGAAGTTAGAGTCGATTGAAACATCTTTTATAGGAACGTCAGTAAATGATTTTGTTTCTTTTGTGTGCGTGTGTCAACGGTGTTTGATGTGGTATATTCACTCAGAGGACAACTATAAGGCACGATATCCTTATACTTCCACAAATTATTATCATATAACCTATTATAATCTTATCCATAATTTAACAGTATCAAGATTCGTTCTAAGTGTTTGTCCTTAAGTAGTACCTACATACGAGTTTTTTTACGAAATGTAACAAATTTAAAAGCCAATTTTGGATAATTTTTTAACTAATCATGAGTTAAATACTAGTTTCTTATTTTTTTAGTAAAGACAGAGCGTAAAAATGCCCGAGCCTCTGGAGCTCAGCTGAATTATTTAGTTGACTACATGATAGCACATAAAGAGTTAGCTGCCGGGCGCCTGAGTGGTGTGCAAGGAAAAACAAGTCAAAACTTCAATGGGAAAGGCTGGCAGATAGCGAAAATACAGATAAACCGCTCATCTTAGAGATTGAATGCGTTGCTTCGATCCCTCAGAGAACACACAACAGCAGCCTCTTCATTTTCTTCCACCTCCACGGCTAACGCATTTAGCATTGGCACTTGGGCAGCCATTCTCGTCCTTAATGCATAATAGTGAAGTTGTAGATCCAAATGCTATTTCACAATGTCCATCAAAACTTTTACCCATATATAAACCTCTGCTTCTTGCCTTACCTGTTGCGTTCCTATCTTTCTACCCCAGCGTCAGTCTCTTTCTTATTGTTTCTGGTGAAACGTTCACAATCAAAAGAACCAAAACAACAAGTTTTCTCAAGTAATCCAACACAAGAATACGCTCAGAAAAAAACAGCACACCCACGGTAGTACAATACGCTTATCAAACAAACGCTTCGCGGTTCATTCAAATGCAAACACACTTCTACTCCCATTTATTTAATTACATAGAACGATAAGACGAGTAAAGCAACACACTAGTTGTATGCCAAACATATTAATAACAATTAGACTAATTGGGATGAAAAATGTAACATAATAATGGTGTATAGCGGTAATTAAATCACGAGTCGGTCTCTCATCAATTCTTTCGCTAAGCCGCTAGAGCGACTTCATTGTCGTCGCTTGCGAAATTCGCTCTTGGCGAATGTTTACATTCGCTATATGTTCGCCAGACAGAACGAGAATAACTTTTTTGTCGCCAGATGGACGAAGCAAAGCATTCCTGGCGAAATAGCTAGCGAATGAAAATGAGAATACGAATGCGCACTCCGTTCGCCAATATTTTCGACAAATCGCGCTGGCTATAGCCAGAAAGAACCAGAATCAGGCCCCTGGCTGTACATCTATAAGTTCTTATGCTCCTGCCTGTTTTCTTTTCCCTCACTGCTTACTAAGATGCTTCTTATTTCTTTTTTAGTGGCCAAGTTTTTGAAACTTGTTGTGAATATGATGAATCCAAAAGTCACTCTATGGATAACATATATGGGTGGCTTTTTAAGTTGGATTTCAAATGCCTCCATTGTTTCACATAAACCCTGAATTCCGTGGATACTGTGTAATGATTTTTGATTGGAGTAGCGGGGATACAATGTAAACTTTCCTCCCACCTCAATTCCTTTCACAGGGATGTGGAGGAGTTGAACTACATATGTTACTGATGTCATTGTGTCATCAAGCGCGAATGTATTCTCACATAAGAAATATGATGTACGTCTTTGGATGGAAAGCATTACAGGTATCCCTCGTCATCCGTGGGGGTTACGTTCCTGAAAAACCTCGTGGTTGAAAAAACCCACCTTTGAAAACCACAAAGATGTTCCATTAAACTTCAGTTAAAATTTATGTAATTTCATTTTTTCTTAAATGATATACATTTATATAAATGCAGAGGTATTACCTTCCCACTCTTAGGTGGTGATCTTGTATACTATAGATGATATCCTTGCAGAAAAACAAAACAGCACAATTTGCCATCTGTGTTGAAATTTTGGAACTAAATGCTCTCGATTGGTTCTAAATTCGCCGTGAAGGAAGACGGCTTGGCATTTAAATGAAAAAGAGTCTGCAGCGGCATTTTTTGGCGAGATGTTGAACACCCTTAAAAAACATCTACAAAATAAATTTGAAGGATGGGACCCTGCAGGTGAAATAACATAGAGTGCATGGGTAGTAACTGATGGAACTCAACTGGTTAAATTAAGTGTGACACTAGATGAATACATAAATACTAGGGATGTGCGAGTAGTACTTTTTGACCTCGAGTCAAGTATCGAGTCGAGTTGTAAAGTACTCGCTAATTACTTGAGGCTTTAGGTGGGGGGAAAAGGGGGGGTCGAGCCAAATCTCACCCAATCTCACATGGGGGAGAGGGGGTCTCGGCAAATATCACGCAGTTTTGACCTCTATTGCCCAAGTGTACGTGGTGATCTAGAAAAGAATTGCTGCAGTACATGCTGTATCTACTTTTCATCCATCACAAGAGCTGCAGAGCACCTGCGTGCGGTCCACAGTGCACCAGTGCGCAAAGTGCGACCCTCACGGATTGTCATGCGTCGAGCTACTGAGCTTCTGTGTGCAAGCAGCAACAGTTTAGAGTGGCTAAATCAGTGCAAGGTTGAAGCAGCAGATGGTTTTACTGAAAATCACATGTTGGTTCCAGTAGTCACTGTTGAGACCACACATGAGTTCCCGTGGACTGAATTAGAATGACTATTCTTTTACAAATTTTTAGTAGTTCCTATTTAAGTATTTTATTGTTCAATTTTCTCACTGTGATTCTAGACTACATTCTTAATAGTCTTAAATACTAGTCGTAACTAGTCTTAAATAAAAATAATTAAGCACATTGTTTTCTTTAATAAATCCAATGCAATCAAGCATAGATTAACGTACATACTCACTAAAATAATTCATTTTTTTAAATCTCATGTGAGATTAGGGGGGAGGGTGTCGAGTCAATTGTCACGACATCTCACCGAGGGGGGGGAGGGGGTCGAAAAATCACCAAAATCGCCTCACGTAATTAATGGATGCCCCCTTATTGGTGTTACTGATTGGCAACTGAGAGATCCGGGTTCAATTCCTGGTCAAGTCACATGATTTTTTTCAGGGAAATATCATTCCTTGATGTATAAATTTTAGCACTCATGCGCGTGTATCTGTATATTAGTGAACTTTGTGAATATTTAAAAAAAAGCGTTAGATAGGTCAGAACTGTCCATACACAAGGGAAATATCGTGGTTGAGAAAAGTAGTGTCCAAACCGTTGACTGCAGATAACTAAGGGCCGTGGTATGAAAAACCGTGGTTGATGAGGGATACATACCTGTATTTCATTGGTAGCCTGTAGGATTGATACAAAGCGAAAAGGTTCTTAGGCAGCCTTTTTAATGGCATTGTAGTTGCATGACAAAAATTGAACTGCAGAATTCTGGAAAAATCTTCCATTATTTAGATACTCCTGCTGTTTGTAATTCCAGGTTAATTATATTTTATTGTATGTTAAATTGAGTTCATCAGCAAACTGTACATTTGAAGGTGATTGGCATGTCGTAATGTTCTGTCATTTCAGAAAGTATATGGTTGGTACAATGTCTTTTGTACCACTGCTGTAATCCACATAGTATGCTGCTCAATTTATGTGGTGTTTGGATCAGCAGAAATTCAGCCTTGGAACAGTGTTCCTGATTCGAAAGATGGAGAAAACCAACTTGAAGAGCTCAATCAACCCTTGGCACATGGTGCTGAGGAAAGAATGAAAAATAGTAGTGATGGTGCAAAGGAGCTCAATCAACCCTTGGCACACGGTGCTGAGGAAAGAATGAAAAATAGTAGTGATGGTGCAAAGGAGCTCAATCAACCCTTGGCACACGGTGCTGAGGAAAGAATGAAAAATAGTAGTGATGGTGCAAAGTGATTTATCTCCCAGCCATTGTTAATGCTGATGTGCATGGAGTTTAAAATTGGTTCCTGTAAAGCGCTTTTGTGACATATCATTGATTAGGAAACCTCAAATGTTTCAATTGATAGAAATTGAAAACAGTATTTTATATACATACATTGTATTTTTTATTGAGATGTGACATTATATGAAGTAGTCAAAGCATTTATGTACCTAGTAACAGTGAAAGTGAGTTAGATTTTTGTTTATAATAATGTTGATAATTAAGCCATTATGATGGAGTGGTCACTCTGCCCAGGAGTTCAGGGAAATCTGGAAAAAAAATAATTACTCAATGATCTCTACAAAAAAATGGATAAAATGCCTAAGTAGCTTAAAAAGTTATGACTTTGGTATATAAATGTGGGGTGATGTTAAAAAATGTATTTTTGGTTTAAAGTGCCATTGCACAATTAACATGTCACAGTATTTAAAGTACAAAGAAATACAAGTCAGTCATGTAAGTGAGTGTTTCTGGTGGCACTCATCTCAACGACAGGTACCATTACATAGATCATAATCAAGGCTTTCCAGATTTTAATTTAGAAGAGTGCTTTGGCTTGCTTCTCAGCTCAAACTTCCATTCCTTGAAGGAATCCATTTAAGTCAAATAATTATGGAGGGAGTTGAAGTGATAGTATTTTTTTATTGTGCTCAGATCATATGTAATACATTGCTGGTATAAGAACTTATTTATGATGTGTACACATTATGGTCTGTTATGTATGTTATGCTCGTCCCATCTCATGATGGGAAATTGTTTGCTCATGCTTTATGTCGTGGATGAGGATAATAGACTGACAAGAGTGCAGCAGCTTTCCTTGGAACGTAGGATATGGTATTCTTTTTCAATTCGCCCTGAACATGAGCTCGGGTTTTCCTTGTCCAGTTTATATTTCAGCTGATTCCTGCCAGCCCAAAGCAAACAGATTGCTCACCTAATTCAGATATCTAGATAACTACCCAGTATTTAAGCAGGTCAGATTTTATTTGCTGAAGACCTAGTATACGTAATCAAGAGTAACGTTGACTTAGGCCTTCGACCAAATGGTTCTTGTTATATTACTCTATCTAACCTAAGTGTTTAACTTTAATGCGGTCATAACTTCCATGTATGAGATTGGATTTAAATATTTGACCTTCACACAGGCAAGCCAGTTAATTATCAATGTTGGTAGCTGGCAGACAGGATGCTAAATCAGTTGAAATCAATAAGTCAGGAAATATAATCCAGAAAGAGTGTGTGGCCACCCTGTACTTCTGATGTAGATTACAGAGTATTGTTTTTTTATCATATTGACTGGTAAAAGAAGTGGTATTTTCAATGTGCCATGAGTAAGATAATTGGGTTTAGCTGTATTCCTTTAAATTTTGCTCATAATGAGCACACTTTTTAATAATTAGGGAGAGAGAAAGTTTTTTACTTCACAGTTACTGATATGCAAGGGTGGCAGATGGATGCAGTGCCATATTTATTGTGCTCCTTGCTCCACCAAAAATTACCATACCATAATTTCATCCAATTTTCTGACTTCTCATACGATTGATATTATTTTTCCATGTGAATCATATTCAAAATACCAAAGTCTTATGCACAAGCTGAAGTGCACTCCTATATAAATGGAAACTATGAAAGGGGAGGGAAATAGTAGACTTATCCAAAAACCATGCATTTCATAGGGATGAGGTATGGAGCAAGTAACAGTAGAGAGAGGAACTAGACCATTTCAAAAATTTCGGAGTCAAGCAAGAAAACCAGAGAAAGTATGACATACTGAAATATTCAGTGTTCATGGGTTTTGCATAGTAGAGAAAAATTGTGGGAAAAAAGAATAAATGTGGGGTAAAGTTATATGGTATAAATATACCATATCACCTGCAGGAGAATTCTTGTGCCATAATTTCTGCCAAATTAATGCATTGTACCTCTTTTGTTGTGTCTTACTATTCTTCACTGCTGCCTTTGCTAATAGACTGAAAAGCTGTGAATGACTGCCTTCCAGGGGGATGCTTTTGGTAATGGCATCACTCCTTTATTTCTCAGGCTGTGGTAACACTACCAAACTTCCTAAGATTTTTTTTAAATCTTATAATTCATGTTTTGACTGAAAGTCATTTCTGTAATGTGTTAAAGTGAATCCTGAAATGAAACTTTGATCCACTTTTAATTTCTCTGAGTGCTGATGAATTTATTTTCCTATCCTAACCATAACACTGTACATCCCTCTTGTTTTATGTAAGCTACCGGGCATCATCTTTGAGTAATCGACTATCTTGTTTGGTATTATTGCAGTGGAGCCCGTTTGACAAAGCTGCAAGGAGATATGTTTGAGAGTAGCCAATCACTTTGAGACTTTTTATTAATTTGGAACTTTTGTGTAGGTATATGGAAGATTGAAACAGAGATAACCTTATGGTTTTTCCCATAATTTAAGTTATTCATGTGCTCTCAAATTGCCTTATTAATGAAAATTTCAACATCCCACTTAACACTTGCGGAGACAACCGAGCAAACTTAAAAATTTACTCCTAAAATACATTATGTATCCCACACTCATGTAAATGGAAATGTGTATCCTATGCAAGGGAATTCTGCTCTACCGGAACTCGTGCAGATGATGGTTGATCCCTCTGCAGTAGCACACCATTCACTTTCACTATCCATTGAGCTAAATACCAAAATATTAGAAATTCAGCTTAGAAACTGGGATGTGGGGGAGATGTATAATATTGGAGAGGAGATAATTTAGAAAAGAGGAAATTATAATGGAAAGAACATAAGATAAATGCTGGCAATAGCAAGAGACATAAGGAATTTGCTGGAGGAAATCCGAGGGTAAATGGCTAGTACCTTGTAACTAAAGTGGATAGTAACCAAAAATAGCTGAGCAACTCCACAAAATGAAGCCTGAGATCATCAATTTTACTGTAAACAATGGTATTTTTTTAGGGCTGCAATGAAGGGGGGGGATCGTGGTGGCATAGTGAGTAGAGCGTTGATCTACTCATCGGATGGTCCTGGGTTCGAATCCCAGGCAAGAGCCTTTCTGGATGCACCCACCTAAAATCCTGGCAATTCGATTTTCTGTGTGTCAGAACTTCGTAGGAAATAGCAGGTGGCCCAGAGAAAGGAACTGGGCCCCCTACCCAGAATGTGTGATTTTCACATACTCAACTCAATGCTCATGCTCAACCCTCACCTATCAAAAGCCAACCTTCTGGTTGAACACCACTTTTTGAGAGGTGAAGCATTGGGCAAGCAGGGATGATGATTGAGGAGTGAGTTTTTGTTGGAGTTAACACATTCACTGCGGCATGACCCACCGGTGGGTCATGCAAATGTGACTAGCACCACGGCCATAAAATTCTTTGAATTGTCGTAACTTGCGAGGAGTATTGTGAGAGTAGGAATCGAGAACTTCTCAAGTGACTTCACCCAGAGGTTAGTCACAGTTCAAATAATAGACTAGTATGTGACACTTAGTGTGACCCACCGGTGGGTCACGCCGCCCCTCCTGAAACTTTTTTCAGCATGAGCGATGTGGCCCACCGGTGGGTCACGAAAAAATTTACAAATTAGCGTATTATATCCTAAATATGTTTTCTTTTTGTTCTTTTTCAAGTTTATGCGATTTTTATACATTAGAATGAACAATACTCGACATAGTAAAACATATCAACTTATTAAAAATAATGAAAATGTTTAGAAAAATTTTTTCTCCTCAACATCTTGGCTGTCCGTCAGTTGCTCGTAAACTAAACAGTCCGAACTGCACTCGCCCGGCTGTGTGAGAGGTTGAGACTCTCTCTTCCCTTCCCCCCCCCCCCCTTCTATGGAAGGGCAATTGGGAAAGGGTCGCATAGCGTTCTTGAGCCAATCCCTCAGTGGTGGATGAGTGACCGTGCCCTTGCCAGGTGAACGTCTTCCAAAATGCAGACACTACTTTTTTCTGAGTGAGACAAACCACTATGTACTCTTTCCAAAGGATCCCCCTTCCCTTTTCTCATAGTGTGAGCAGGGCTCACACTATGAGAATCGGTACGCACGGACGGGCATCTACGTCTCACAGACAGGCGCGAACAAGGGCAGGGGCAATAAACAGAGGTGGGTGGGAGTCTCCTGGGTTTTCCGAATGTCAGCAGATCTTTACCACATGCATTGTATTGTTGCCCCTCTCTTCCCCCATCCCACGCCAGGGTCTAGCCGATAGCATGCCCCACGTGGCTGGTGGAGGGGCGGGCTGGGAGCGAGGCTGGGAGTCACCTCCCCCAGCCTTCCTCTAATCTCAGGAAACAGCTGAGTGTTGCCGCTTCAACCACCATCCCTCGGCAGTGGCCAGAAGCTCGGAAGGACTGTGACCCACTGGTGGGTAGCCCCTCACAGCGCAGCGTGACCCACTGGTGGGTCACGCTGCCACAGCCTTTTGCATGGGCGGTGTGACCCACCAGTGGGTCACAGTCCTTCTGAGCTTCTGGCCACTGCCGAGGGATGGTGGTTGAAGCGGCAACACTTTAATCAGCCACGCAGTGAACGTGTTAATTGATGCAAGAAGAGGTTCACATGAGAAAATGGGTGTATCCAGTCACAGCAAACACAATTATTTTAGGTTCCTACATCTGCACCTAGCTAAATTACCAAAATACAGTGATATCTTAGCTAACAAGTAACCCAACTAATGAAGATATTTTTCACTGTCTTTTGGTCTTGGCTGATGAATTTGGATTTGGTTAGCAAACGTTTTAGTGGATGCACTCACTTAAGTAATGTAGCCATGTTGGGAGTTGAATTTTTTACCAATTGTCGTTAGAATCACTGTCACTAGTGCATTTTTATATTTTATAGACTTTTTTTAAATTGAGGGCACCATCCAGAGCAATTTAAATTATTAGCCTTAGAGACCTTAAGGAAATCACATTTCGACTAACCAATGTCATTCCACCATGAATTACTTTTTTTAGCCGAGGTATCACTAACTGCAATATTGAGTAATATTTAAAAGGCACTTTGCCTTACCTTGTGAAAATTCTAATATTAAAGGCAATGAATGTTCAGTATGCTATCTACACTTTAAATAACTAGCATGGGTTTTATCAGCTATGTGCTAAACTCATTGAGAGACCTTAAGAATGCCATATGATAGTTAAGAACTAGGTTGGTTAATTATTAAGTGATGAAGAGAATGTTGAAGTTTCAATATCAAGAGTGTAATTTTAATAATCCAATGAGTCCTCATACTTCATTCAGTAGTATGGTCGCAGTAATCATGCGATCTTACTCCCTATCGTGAGCAGAATCATCATCCTGTGTCCCCTGCCTGAGATGTGAAATTTGGCCCAGCACAAATGATAATCATTTGCTTCAACCTTATTTTGGCTGTTATTGAAGTATATCTCAGCTAAATTAACTGAGAAAAGAGATAGTGAAAATTTGTTGAATGATTTGCTAGTTCATTGTCGGTGGTATAGAGAGAACTTGCTCCCTGACACTTGCTGAACTAAATTTACATGGCTAGTGTTAGTAATGAGTTTTACTGGTGTCCATTATCCCCTGAAGTGTGATTTCAATTTAATCTAACTCCTGAGATGTGTTATTTTAATCGGGTACTTAAACCGCTCATGGTGATTTAAATTTGCTAGCTGCTAGGTTTTGTGCATACATCAGCTTTACTCTTTTTAATGGCACTTTATAAATAACCCAAAAGGTTGTCCTCATATACATGATGAGAAATTAGAGCATGCTTAACCCTAGAGTGGTGACACCCGGTCTCACAGACCGAAGGTATAATCTTATTGGTGATGCACATGTAATATATAATGTTCCAGTTCATGCTTTCCACTAGCTTACTATTTTACACTAGGCTTGTGCGATGAGTCGATTAATCGAAGTCATCGACGATGATTTCAGTCATCGCACCGCGATGACTGAATTCGATGACGATGAATGTCATCGACCATCGCCTGCGATGAGTCGATGAGAGTCATCGATGTCAACGAGTTGATGCGAATCATCAATGTCGATGAGTTGATGCGAATCATCGATGTCGATGAGTCATGATGTGCTGCTGACACGAAAAACGCTACCACTGCTGACTACATCTCTTCCTGGCGGAGCTCCACGAGAACAAGGAGGTCCCAGATTTATCCAAATCTTTGAACGTCCTACATTGGTATAGGGACAGGAAGGATGTGTATCCCCGTCTTCAGAAATATGCGAGGAAATACCTCTCTGTATTCCTGCCACTTCATCAGAGCGGTTCTTCAGTGATGCAGGAAACGTTGTGTTGGACGACCATCTTGTACTCACCGATGAAAATGTGGATATGAGAATTGTATTATACCACAACAAAGAGTTGTCCCTTGATATGTAACTTGGTGCTTGTTTCCCTCTTATAAAATAGGCCTTGTCCTTCTCAATTAATTTTGACTCAATTCAGTCTTCACTTAATAGCCAAACCAAACTGCCAACCGAGACATCTGCACCGATCATCGATAGTCATCGATCATTGACATTCATCGATCATCATAATTCATCGATCATTGATAGTCATCGACCATCGTGCACACACTATTCGATGATCGATGACAGCCATCGTCATCAAAGCATTTCGATAAAATTTTTTCATCGAAAATTGATGACCAAAATCGGTCATCGCACAAGCCTATTTTACACTGCTCTTCCGATATATAAATCAATTGAATTTCGCTATTTAAAGATAATTCAAGTAAATACTCATTTAACCTTCCAAAAAATCCCAGAGTCCATATCAGTCCAGGAGACCGACTTCACCACACATGACCCAAAAATTCATATCATCACTGTAGGATTAAGAATCTACCAGCTAAACATTTTTATTGGCTCCCCAACCTGGATATTAATAAGTAACCAGAGTATGTCAAGGCTGAATACAGGAGTGTAGGCAAAGAGATAAAGTTACATGAAGAGATGAATTCCCTGAGAAGTTTTCACTCTTTAGCATGTTAATTTTCTCCTCCAACATTTAGTGCACACCACAAATCTTTTAACCTTATGAGTTTCATTTTGGTGTTATCTTGAGTAAAATGCTGTCCCATAAGCTGTATTATCACAATGAGTAGGTGTCTGGAGCTCAACCTTTGAATTTATCTAAATTCTGTCCTCAATAATATGCTACCTTTATCTACAAGGAAAGATAAATCTTTGAAATAGACCAGGAATACTGTAAAAATTGTTCATATAAACACATCTACCATAGTTTCTTATTAATTTAATAATTTTAATTCTCTTATTTTCTCAGGATAACTTTTGTTGAGAATAAATCTGTTTCCTTTGCAATTTCATTGCCTATGCGAGTATGCTAGCCACAGTAAAAAGTAAAATCTCATAAATATCTTGAGGCATCACGTAAATCTTGTTTTATTCCAAATGAGGAACTTTGTAATGGGGAGGCTGTGCTTCCACAAGAGCCTACCTTTCCACAAGAACAATTATTCTGAAAATTGCTACCCTCACGTGGTCAATATGCACGCTGAAATTTATTTTTCAAATGCTCATAATGTGGCAGCATTTAACCCTCTCCCTATCAAAGTTTAAATGCCTCAATTCGCTCTCCCTCCGAAACCGGCCGGTGATTTTTAAACCTCTACCTTCTAAGTCGGCCGAAACCGGCCGTCTTCCCCTGCTCTACTAAGGGCAATCTTTTGAGCCTTATATGATTCTGTTTCGGCTTGAAAGTGTTTAGCGTCACTAATGCATGCATCTCTCTTATCCTTAGTTCCTCTGAGATGAAACAGAACCTCATAATATCTGTCACAACACCCACAAGATCCTGAAGACCTAATGAGTCTTTGGGATAGCATATTATCACCAGCGAAGTAACGAAAGAAGGTTCTGGAGTATTTGTAGAGGAGGGCTTGTTCTCTGAGACGTGATGAGCCATGATTTCTTGAATGAATGAATGGGACACTTTGTGATGCGAGAATAGAAGATGAAAACACCATGGCTGCGATGGCTTGCTTAGGCGGCCCAGGCCTCTCTCTCCTGTAAGATAGCCGAAAATGGGTGACCAGCATTGGCTTAAGAAGAGCTTACTTTCGGTCCTTCCACGCTTCTGCCTCCTCTAGGGAGCATTTGTTTTTCTAAGTATCGCCCATTCCTACATCAAGCTCAAAGAGACATGTGGCGCAAAAAAAGAAAAAATCTTTTAGCCCGCCGGACCCTTTCTCATTCCCCTTAGGAGTGAGGTGCTGAGTGATTGCTCCTTAGGTCATAAGAACAGTTCTCTTGACCTGTGAGGTCTATGCGAGGGAGCATTATTGCAGGAGAGAGAGAGATTCAAATGGTATACCAAAGAGAAACAGAACCAAGTTGACTATAGAAATGCGTGGTTTTTTAATCTCTTATAGATGTGTGGCCCCGAGGATTTGTCATCGCTAAACGTGCGTTTTCCTTATCTGGTGTTCGTGGAAAATGCAGAATAGTTTCAGAGCAAGAAACTCTTTCCAAATGCCCCTTAGTTCTGACCATGGCTTCTTTGAGTGCAGATGATATAGCGAGAGAAGTGGACAGAAATGTTTCCCTTAGTGCCGAGGCTCTTCAGACGAAGCGGAGGAATTGCTTGTACGTGCCAGTTCTGGTGATTGTGATATAGAAGAGATTGATACACCCAGTGTCAGTGATGCGACAGGTGATAATACATTCTGCTCTAAATGGGAATATTCATTTCATTAAGAAGTTCCATGTGCTTTTGTTGGAGGAAGAGGGCCAAAGCACGACTTACCCGTAGGATGGAATGAATTAGTTTACTTGAAATGTATGTTAAGAGGTGAAGATTTTTTTCACAGCATTGTAGGAAATGTTAACAAATAGGCAGAGTATCACCAACGAAGGGCTGGAAAAATAGATAGGCATTGGGTTGACGTTATTGATGAGGAAATTAGGGCATATTTGGGTGTCTTGGTGTATATGAGGGTTTTTGATCTGTGAAGCAACGGCTATTGTCTGCCATGACAGATGAAACATTTGCGTTTTATCAACAAACTGCGATCCAAACCTGAGTGTGATGGTTCCCAGGAAAACTGGACTGGGCAATATATATTCTTATTCCATGCCCAGAACCCATAGTAAGGTATTACAAATTAAGGGTGGGGTTGATAGAGCCGATCAAAACAGGTCTTACTATGATTTTGGAAGGAAGACGAAGTGGTAGAAATATATTTTTGTGTTTGTAGTAAACACAGCCATTGTAAATAGTTACATACTTTAAAAAGAAACAAATGCTTCCTCAACCTCAAAGCATGGAACAATACAAAAGGATTTTTGGCTAGCTCTATAGAGACAGATGATATGTAACTACTCCTCTCGCATGATATTAGGCCGCAAAAGAACCTACGCTCGTGCCGCTAGTTTTCGGGTGACTCCCCACCAACTTGTGAAAATTGACAGAAGAAAAAGAGTGTGTGCTTGCTGTGGTGCCCAAAAAAGGAAGACAAGAGCTGGAAGGAGTGTAGAGACCTCTTGGAAATGTCTTCAATGTGATTTACCATTGTGTAAAGTAGGATGTTACTTCGAGTACCACAGATAAGTAGCTTAAGAAATGGAGGCCAGCCATAAACTATAAGCTATGAACCTGGAGGTATGTCTATTAGTTTTAATAATCTATTTTTAATAAAAATCTGTTATAAATTTTAGGAAAGGGTTTCAGATTTTATAGATTATATTTAGAGATGTTAACTTAGGAGCACTGCTGGTGCCACTTGGGAATTAATAGTCTGGATACTGGGCATTTAAATTCGGTGAGAAGGCAGAGAACCCCATACGGCCGGTTTCGGTCGAGTTAGGAGGGAGAGAGTTAATGCAATTAAGGACCTCTGTTTAGAACTTCTTCATCAGTACATATATCTGTGAGCAGGAGAAATTTGCTAAGCAATGAATATTTTTCTTTACCCTTGAAAGAGAAAAAAGTGTTCCTAATATATATTGCTCAATGAAATAGGTACATTTTAAGAATCTGATTTCCATCAACATCAAAAAACCTAAAAATACCCTAAGTTTGGATTGAGAACCCATGTCTGGGAGCACAGTTTTTTCTAAAATTCTTGTTTTTAAGGCAAGGAATTGTTCTGCATAATGATTTGTTATATTCACTCTATGCATTAATAGCCTGTCATTAAAACACAACTCAAAATGGATCATCTAAATGCTAAACTGTCACCAATTTTTTTCCTAACAAAGTCACTCGTGAAAGGCTGAAGAAGATAACTGCTGTAAATCTCTTCTCAAGTACTATCTTGAGTAATCACAGTATGTTGAGACATATTTCTTCCACCTAAACTTCAGAATTCAGATCAATGATAAATCCATTAGAATTTTCCAAAATAGTATTCAATCATATTGCACTTTTTCTTCCGGCTTTTTCTGCTCAGTCAACTCACAAGAGCCAGAAGCCATGGTAAACTGAATAGAGATTCAATTGGGGATTGTCCCAATGTCAAAAAAAAAATTAAAAACAAGTATTAATCCTAGCATATGCATCAACAAAAATTAACCTTTAGTACTTACCATTATAAATACAATGCCATGAGAGCTTTCTTCTCTGAGCCCAAGGGAGTATAATGAGCAAGTGGTCTGAGTGCGCTTCTTCAAGAGTTAAGGAGAGAAAAAATGACCCAAAAATGCCGGCAACAGAGGATCATTGACTGAGTGCAGCCAGCATCAACTTGCATTCACTCTTATAGTCCATGTATTAAAACTTGAGTGACGAGAATTCATTTGGATGTAGACCCACTGACTGAGATTCTGGGCCTTGTGAATATCCCATGTAGACCAAATCCGAGTTCAGGGAAGATAAAATTAGAAAAATAAACGTTCTTAAATACCAATAATGGAGAACCTTAGAAAGGAAGCTGGAATATTAGCTTATTGACATACCTCCTAAAAAACCATGATTCAGGCCATCAACTCACTGAAAAGATTGGATGCAAGGTTGTGTCACATAAACTTGGGGTGTGAATTTGAGCAAAAACTAATACTGTGTTTGACCACAAACTCATTGGGCGAATCGCCTTTCATTTGTATCATAGCCTATAAGGTGATTTTAACTGTTAATCTCAACTCCTAATGAATGGCAATAAAATACAGAAATGAGAAATTATGGTGTTCTTCCAGGCAATTTATGAAATTAATTTTTTTTAGAACACCCATGGCATGAATTTTACTCCCTAAAACCTATAATAACTTTATTAAAATATTTTGTATGCATATTTGCTCTAGGAAAAATTTTCATTCTATATATTTGTGATCTTGGTCCCCTTTTCTGCCACAGTTGGTAATAAAGATACATCTGATTTTTCATTTACATAGCAATGTCAACAGACAGTAAGCATTACAAAACTGCGGTCGCTATGTCCCTTACTGTGCCATCTTATTTTGATTGAATAAGTATGTTCAAACCTTGAAATCATAAATGCCTAATGTTATGACTTACAAATACCTGATTTTTAACCACTTTTTTCAAGCTGTTCATTCACATTCACATTTGAAAGGTCCTATACATTATGCAGTGGACTGCTATTTTATTTGGAATAATTCTAAATCATTAAATGAATCGTTATCTTTAAATAGAGAACACATTTACTTCATTGTACCGAGATTCCTCCTTCCCGCGATATTTTAAATCGAAGAAAAGATACCGTCAGTTTTTGGAAATAGTTCGTGTAACTGCCGTCAGATGACGCGAAAAACGTTCCAATCAAGCCGGTGAGTGCAGCAGAAGTGGTCCATCGTCTATAGGTCGAAAAATTATTATGCATTCGAAGTTTCGGGCAAATTTCAAAATAAGGACGCTTCTCAATGTTACCTGTGTAAACTGACATTAACTAAAGGACATGCAAATATAAAGTGTCTTCAATGAGGAAGTCCTTAATTACGTAAGCCATTTGTGTTGCTTATACTACTTAGCGTTTCGCTTTTGTGTTAAACTTACCAATTTTTACATAATTTAGAGGTAGAATCCACAGCCCCCGTATAATTAGTGCATGTGTCATTGGTTTTTCCCTTAAATGAGGATGTATGGTGGTGAACCGGGTGAACCCATAACCATTCTGTCCAGTAGAATAACGAGCTGTACATGGGAAGTAATTATTGTCATCTATATTTTAGCGTTGGGGAAAATTATTGAGATGAGGCATGTAGTGTCATTGGATGACCAATTTATACCCTCCCTCCCTTAGAATAATATAGAAGCTATCGTGATAGTGTAAAATTCCGTGCAGCCATTCTGATTGATGCATCGGATAATTATTACTCTGTGGAGGCGACCTTATTGCTGATCAATTTTATTCCTCGCCCACAATCGCTCAGTACATGTTCACCATCTACATACTCTAGGTATATTTCATTAGCTAATTGCCTTTACAAGTCAGGTTCGCATCAATCACTGACTTATTCATAAAACGGGGACCGGGAAATGAAACTTGCTTGGTATAAAAATGTTGATAAACTCGGAGCGGAGCTTACTCATCGCGAACTGTGTCAGGAATGGGGGTTGCAGTCTTTTGTATTCTTGTCGTGGGCACCACGACTGCTCAGCATGCGCGTAAAGCAGCATTACGGTTTAATTCTCGCATTGATCGTTTCGTTGTTCGCCCGCACAGAACCGAGGTGAAGCGATCCAAAGCCCAATGACGTCATCGCTGCCTGCGTTAACTTCGTTGCTGCTGCGGCCGCTGCCGTCTCTGCCATGTTCTTGTTTTCTCACTGTGCGGTGGAGGGTTCAGCTGGAGCGAGGGAGAGAGAATCTACGCGGGCAAGTAGGAGTGACGATGGTTGTGCGAATGTTTGCCGCGATAGCAACATATCAGTCTCTGGTGAATCGAGGAGCAGAGGCAACGTCAACTGTCGATGCTGTACCTGTTGCCCGGACGCATGCTTGTGGCTGGGAAATTGGAATGACAGGTAATGTTTCTCCTAGGCCATGAATATGGATGAGTCATTTAGAATTAGCGCGCCGGACGTAATTATTTTGGATAAAAGCGATCTTTGTGGCCAATAGTATCGCGTTTTGTGCTTTTTTTGTTGATTGCCTGGCATCTTCATTGAAGAATAATTTTATTGGGAGGGTGACATTCATAGGTTCTTTTAAGTTTGCCGCGTGCATGCTAGCGTAGATTTGTCATGACTTCATGGCAAAAGCCGGTCGTACCAGAGTCACCGTTATTTTTGGGAAATCTAAGGATATTTTATCACTCCGTAACTCGGTTGAGATTCTCATAATTATTTTATATTTTTATTGATTAAATTATAAACTATAGAATGTATGCGTTTATGAAATGTATCTTGATACTACGTCACTACATTTACTTTGCTTGAAAATAGGCCAGTAACAACCTTTTTAATGGTTAAAGCAAAATTAGAAGTTTGGTAATCATCTAGTATTGGGAGCGCTGAATTAGGTTGGTGTGAGCTAACGTCGGCCTTCCGTCATAAGAATCCTCAAATAAGAGGGAGGATAATCTTAATTAGCTGGTGAAGGTAAAACGCAGGTTAATGCTCCTTTCCCCGGATCATGAGCCACCATTCGTTCATGCACGTATTACACATATGGGGCTGTGACTTGCAGAAAAGTAAAATCGGCGCGGCGCGTTTTATGTTTTGCCGGGCAGGGTAAGTGTTGTTGGATGTCACTCATCTGTTATAATCCGAGTTTTATTATGACTTACGGGTTTGCATAATTTACTGATTGATTGCATTGGGGGTTTCGACGATATTAACATAAAGTATCTAGCACTTCCACGAACCTCGGTCAACCGTTACGTTAGCTTCTAATTGTTGAGTAAACTCTTCAGACTTCCTCGTGGTCAGACAATTAATGTGGGGAATATGGGTGATTAATGTACAGTATTGATATGTCTATCATGCACTATCGCTGAGTCGTTCTGTGAAACTAACAAATGTGCAAGCGCATTTCTTTTATTTAAGAAAACACTCGCGCGTGTTTAATACTGCTTAGTGAATTGTTTTTAATGGAAGATTTTTTGTTTCTACTCATGCCTTTATATTTACTTGGTCGCTGACGTAGTGGTGGAAATGGTTTGGGAGCATCGTCCTTCTTTGGCACATTACTCTTGTACCTATATGTATGTCTTTTGAAAGTCAATCCGGCCTAGCGTAATCTATTGTTTATTTGCAGCGCGGTTCACAGCGGTCGCAGTTATGCGACCGTTCTATGAATTATGCGGACACGAGGGGGTCCCAGATCGTAATTTAGGTTCTCATAGGATGCCGTGGGTGGAATGCAAGCAATTTGTGCCCCCAGAATCGATTTTATCCTTGGAGAATGTCCCGTCCTCCTTCAACGAGTTTATTAAATTCCTCGATGAATTGGGGCTCTACGTCTTGTGTCCCAGAAATACCACCACGCACTGGATCACCCACGTGCTTAAATTTTTGCATTCCTGCATGGAAGACTTCTTTAAGACTTTTCCGTATGCTATTTTTACTATGCCTTGTTAAGCAAGGAGATATTTGAAACTCCTGCTGGTAACATCACTTCGAAATGGGAATTGTGGACGAAGTATGCAATGCCAATAACCTCTCCTCTGTTTTAATATAACTGACTGATCCAAATTAAGTTCACGAGATGTTGCTATCGAGGACTGTATTCCACAGTCAGCTGAAGCCGAACAGTGCGGAATCTATTCCAAAAACTTTTCTCTTGCTGCTCGCAGTTCTCGAATCTTTTCAGCATGCATTGAAAATCCATTGCGAATTTTTGCCAAAATCGATCGGCTCGTACCTCACGGAGTATGGTTCTTGTATCGTGGAAGAAATTCGACCATCGTTGAAGACCCTTTGTGGAGGACGTAGTCCACCTATCATTCAGGTGTGGCTTTGTCTTTCCTAGATATTTTTTTGGGCGTCAAAGTCCTCTCAGTGGGTCATTGGCTGATGATTTCGATGAGGGTGTCTAGCCTCGCACCACATCGGGTCTCGCACGAAGTGGTACGCGTGCCCTTCCGAAGACTTGTGCTCCAGTGGCATCCGCTTTATGCAACACGCCGCGCACGTGTGCGTAGCCATGCAGCCGATCCTGCCCGCTTCGCCCATCCAAAGCATCGCCACAACTCTTTGACGGTATCGCGTAATTTTGTTGTAGCGGAATTTTTTTTACGACTGCCACTCATGTTTTACGACGTGACGTCAAGAGTGTAAAGATATTAATGAGATGGTGATGGGACCCTTTACCGTCAATGCCTCGTTAAATCGGCGTGAAGTGTTTTATCGAATCACCGCGGTGGCAGAGATTGTAGTGAATTGTGTGGCATGTGGAATTGCCATTCCAGGAGGCTTAGATAGGTCAAGTACGCTCAGTTTTAAGTTTTTCATGCCGCGAACGATGGTTAAAAATAGTTCTTATATGTGGCTGAAAATCCACCCTCTGTGTCCAGCTGGATGTCCAAATTAAATCTTATCATTCTTCAGTCTCGTTTTCCTGCTAGTTAATCACATCGACCTGCTTTTAGATTTTATTGATTGTCTCCCACAACCTTACTGGATGAATGACCTCTAGTGGTTTTCGGAAGGGTGAGTCGATAGAATGCGATAGAAAAGCGAGCTTTTAGATAATATTCGTGTTCATCCATTGCGATGGCCAAAATTAAACTGGAAAAGTTTTGTTAAATAATCCGTAACGCAAATAAACTTTTAACTTCAGTGACGACGCGAGGATGGTGGAAATTTGAAATTATTTAAGGGATCAATTTTCTCGGAAACTTTGAATGTGATTTCAGAGAGCTCCCGCTCTAGCGCAGCTGTAGGCAGTAAAAACTGTACGGGGGTTGCATTATTTGCATATGATGGTATATAACGAGGGTTACTGGTTGGAAGGGATTCGGCCTATGCAAATTTTCAGTCCTAATGCTGCAATAGATGTGAGTGGACAAGGTCTTTGGGGTCAAGGATTCCCGTACCTTACTTGTGATCCGCCGTCTATCGCGGTGAGACGCGCTGTCACACGTTCTTGCCACTAATGACTATATAAGACATTGGCTTCCATATAGTTCAGTGGAGGTATTCAGCCATGAACTCAATCCAGAATTTCAAATATGGTCGTATGGGTTGGGCGATGTCTCAAATGTAAAAGTTCTTTCAGTTTTGGAAATGAAAAATCACAGAAAACGGATACTTTACGGTTCATTTACTCTATACATCCGTGTGAATCTCAAAGATTTTGTTTATTCTTCCGACATTCACACGTTACCATTTGGAAAACAACTATGCTGTAATTTATCGATACATTTCCTTCCACGAAGGAAATGTATCGAAGCGTTGATAAAGACGCTCAGTGTCGAAACCATGGTCGGTTGGAAAGATATATAGTGTATACTTTTCTTTGCGTTTTCCTTTTCCTCCAAAATTGCATCGGAAATTTCCTCTATGTAACGCTTATATCACTGAAATATTGAAGTTAACAGTTCATCCCTTTCCGTCGGTATGCTTACGCATTCAATGGTATTAAGCCTCAGTGGTGGAGCTAGTATCGCTGAAGTTATTTTATCTTGTTAGAATCAATTATGTAATCATTGTCGCGTTTAACCATCAGCACCCGTGCTGCTGATAAATGTGCACGCCAATTACTTTTTATTGCAATGAAAATTACCTTAGGGGTAATTTATTTGGGCGTCAATATTTACTTTAAGTCGACGTTTTTCCTCCGCAACCGGAGACTGGGAAATCATTAATTCACTCACATTAAGCCTTCGTTCTTAGTGGTGAAACGTCGATTTAATGAGACAATGAGGGAAAATCATCCAATGAGTAATTTTCGATCATTTTATCCAAGGTCCACCAAAGTTATAACGACTTGTACTTTCGCACAGCTATTCGTTATCAAGTATATAAACAGAATACCCCTTTGTTCCATTTTCATGCCCTACTTCAGGGCGGACCGATATGTTACATCATACTTAGCTATCACATCTCTCAGGCAAACATGTCTCGTTTTGTCTCTGTCCGAAAATGGTGTTTTCCCACTTACGCCTCTGTCCCTCGTGTTCTAGATACTTCATCATACCTTGCTCTACTTTCATATTCATGTTCCTCACCAGCATCTGAAACATGTGACATTTATACAGCCTCATTGACAGCCACAGACCTCTTTCCTCCGTGGATTTAGTATATCTTTAATATTGGTTGAATGCAGACACAAATTTATGAAACAGCTGGTATGTGAATTTTGTAACCACGGCCATTCAAAGCGAAGTATATGTAGTTACTACCAAATCAAAAAGTTGATAGCGGTGCTACTCCGAGTGAAATACTCTTTGTGCTGCTAAAATAGAAGTTGGCAGAAGCCCTCGGAATTGCTGGTGCAATATCCACTCATGTACGGTCATCACTGAGGACGAATTGGGTGAAAGCTAAATTTTTCTAATTTAGATTCAAGTAAATGCTTTTTACTCCATTCCGTTGGGTACCTTTCAGCTAGTTTACTGTATTTATCAAAGCCGTAGTTGCATGGCGTAAAAAATCGCTTATTCCATCGCATGTCTCATAGCGTGCTCGCCGACGAGTTGCTCATTTGTTCAGCTGGTCGCGTTTTCGTGAGTTCTTGGTCGAATTATTGGAGATATCATCACAGACGCCCCAAGGTGGACTTTCCGGCTTGTATGCCCATTTAAGCTTGATGAGTAGACGTCTAACTCGGCTTCTTGGATAAAATTTACTTATTGATTTGACTGAGAAACGTGGGAAATGGGATGTAATTAAGAAATGGTGACAGCGTAAAGCGTTGCGCTTTGAAAATATTCGAGTCAGCATTTCCGAGGTATCGCAAAGATGGACCCTCCAATGCACATTCCAGAGCTTTTTGATGTGATCTTTCGTAATGCACTACAGGGAATCCTAAATTTTTTTCCACGGAACGCTTTTGGCTGGAGGGGAAAATTACGTCATTTGAATTTAAATTTGACCAACGTGGCTGTGGTACTCTGCCTGGGGTTCAGTGTAGTTGGGAGTTAAGGAAGAAGAATATTTAAATAGTAGAATAATAAATTGGAGAGGCTGAAGACATCCTGAGAGAATTTCCGATAGTCTTGTGATTATTATCGATAACTAGAATATTTTTTTCCGATATTGACTGCATGTTAATATTCATGCTACATTATTATTTATACCAACCGATCATTGTAACTATTGTGCTGTTGAAAAATTCGGTTGGGTGTAGTTTTACTTACCTTAGGGGTGACCCAACATAACTTCTCTTATGGCTGGCAGTGTCTTTTATTTTTCTGGAATCAAATTATGGCAAAAATGTCTTAAGTAGTCGTTATTGGAGGCAGGCGACCGACAGCTAAGGTTATTGTCGCCGTTTGGATCTGGGTAGTAATTTTTCAAGACGCAGAGGAAGGGATGGATTGAAACCCGGCTTCGGCGTTAACCTACTTTTAGCGAAAGACGCCACGGGAACTTAGTTTAACGTCCCATCCGTCGCACGGAGTACAGCACTCTTAAGTGCTCTCCAAGTGGGGGCCGGAACACTAGTGAAAACGCTGCCACCCCCGGGATTCAATTTCGGACCCTCGAAATGGGAAGCCAGTACTCTAGCCACCTCACCAACCCGATCCTATTAACTTTCTGAAACTTTTTCAGCTTTACCCACATCCTTAATTAAAAATGTCTCCGATTCCTATCAAATGTGTTCCGCGATCCTATACGCGACTTAAGTGTTGCAAAGTAACACCGTATTTGATGTGATCATACCAAGTTTCGCTAGGCGTTGACGAATAACATTGTTTTATCATCTTGTAAGCTTAGAGGAGGCCATCGTGACTTTTGATACTTATTCGGAGCAATTTATCGAGTTTGATATTTTGTTGATTGTTAATCTAATTTAATTTTTACGTAGTTTTTCTAGTTTATTTAACTGCCTATCTTATTTCTTATCCAATTCTTATGAATCATTGTAAAAATGCTTAGGTTGTCCTATTAAGCAACCCACACTCTGTTTCGTATTCTTCCGCTGGTAAATACTTAAACAGATAGTAGTATTACTTAGCTGGTAGTATTAAAATAGTATGTTTTTTGCTTACTTGTGAACATATTTCAGTTATAAGTTATTGGACGTCAAAAAAAATCCCCCCTAATCGATTGATAGGAAAAATATAAGGGTACGTGGAAAAAGTTCGAAACTGGAATCCTGAGAGAATATCCGAGGGCCTTGTAATTATTTTTTATAACTGGAATATTTTTCCGATACTGGCTGCATTTTAATATTTATTTTCCATTATTATTTTTTCTAAACCACCCCAGCTGAATTACGATTGTAAACATTTGATAGTGTTTCCATTTTAACACAACCAATAACATATGAGTAGTGGGCACTTCGAGAAGTAGTGCTTATGCACAAATGCATAAGTGAACACATGTTCACATTATTATTATTAAAATAAAGCAGATTTCAAGCGGGCGGTATGCTTTATGCGGTACTTGAATGCATGTTTTCCAAATTACGGGAATTTTTGTTTCCATCAGAAAGTAATAATAAATTATTCATTGGCCCAAAGAAATACAGCGAAATAACACAGTTGGTAATATACATTAACAATGGGCTCTTAAAGAAGTTAATACTATGCAAGGAGTAATTAAAAGTAAGATTCTTCACTACTTGAATGTACGTGAATTTAGTTGGTACCATTTTCCAGACACCCTGCGTCCAACTGTGCTGTATGTGCTCGGTTTCGGAATGGAGAATATTAGTTCCACCACTTCACAAAGGCCATGGATATTTGTCATCGTTTATTATGCACACGATGCTGGTGGTCAACGTTTCTCTCTCTTCCCCTCTATTATTCTCGCTCGATATAGTTTCAACTCGCTCACAAATCAAAAGGAATGCCCCCAGGAGATTACTGGAATTTTAGTGGGAACGTTAATTTATTTCGCGTGTGAATCCTCTCCCGTTTCCCAGTACTCCCGGAGTGGTTATTGATTTACTCTCGAATCTGCGTGTGCTGAGTTGTTCGAAATTGGTGAAGTTCGGGTTTTCCGATCGTCCGTCTGACGATTCATTGCCTCGTGTGGCTTTGAAATCATTCCGGGTTATCCTGTGACCTGATGACCTTTCCACACGTTTCGGAAAAAGTTTTCTCTGAAATTAAGTGCCTAAAAAATTAAGTATTCCTGGATTTACCTTAAACCGACTTAAAAATTTCTCAGTTCGTAAAATGAATAATTAATGCAAAGTGAGTTGTCTCTCATGCGCCAGATCGAAGGCTACCGTAGAATAAAAGAATTATCCGTTATTACTTTTCTCCGTATTACAGCCCAATATTTTTTACGAAGTTCACTCGTGCCACATTTAAATCCGTTTCATTTTTTGCCCCTTAAAATAATTATTTATCAACTCTCGTTTGATTCCTGAGGTGCGAGTGCGATGATAAAAGCAGCTCGCCTTTCCGTATGCATCGAGAAAACATTTATGAATCATAATACGCCTGATAGTTCGCAGGTGGTCGATCTCGAAATGCAATGGGACAGAACGATATGTTCATTTACTTATTATGCACTCTTATATTCGTCACCTATTGGTCGGTGTTTGGAAATGCGCGCTCAAGAGAAATCTTTTGGAGAAATGCGGATACATTCCTTTGTTAAACGCGAGGTAGTTGCGCGACGGCGCTTTTAAAATCATTTCCCCATTTCCTGAAATTAAGGATATTTTAAAACCGCATTATATTGCCCTCGTCCAAATAATCCGTTCGAGATCGATTACTTTGGGAAGAGTTGTCTATGTCGTCGTTAATTTGCATAATACTTTCTGTAATTTAAAAAAAAATTGGCTGTTTTTGTATTTTATCCCGCATGGACTTGTTTTACAGGATAAAATCCATAGTCTAATCTCTTCCGATTCTGCCGTATGTAATAACTGAATGATACTCATTTTTGCAAAAGATTCGCTAACTTTATGATTCATTCATGGTTTTGCTTTGGAAATTGCTACCATCCTATTCATTCTCATAAGTTTCACTAAAAGTTTTTTAATCCGTGGACAAACTTCTTCCTCCTCCCGCTTATCGCTGGTTAGTCACCCTCGACCTCCATTTGCCTCACACCCTTACGTAAACAAACAGGGGATGATGCCAATAAGCAGAGGAACTTGAGATGTTGGGAGTCCGCTAATGAAGTGACGAGCATTTTGTGATTTAGGCTTATTTAGTGTCCTTAAGCGAGTACGGGAGGTCATGACTGTTCCCAATCGTGGCGGCATGTGGCTAACTCAGTACCACATTCTTTGCGACATATTGAGCTTTCTCTCCTACCATCCTTTGGCTGCCTTCATAAAATATTTTTTGCCTTCCTTATTTCGAATGGGAAACCTTTCTTTCTCATTCTTACTCAAGATTCATACCTTAGTTGTTGGCTGCTTCCCTCGAGGCTCGACATCTATGGTAATTAGCGCCATTTAGGATAAGTGAGTAGTTTGATATAGATAGGAATCTCTCAAGTTTCCGAGGAAGGGTTGAGTTAACCCCCGCGCTTGTGCCTACTCTTTACGAAAGGTGCCAAGGGGTCCTCGGTTTAACGTCCCATCTGACGGACGGAGTGCTGAACTCGAAATGTTCTCCGCACAGCAACCAAGTGGGGATCGGTAAAATGAAAAATCTGGCATCGACGGGATCCGAATTCGGACCCTCGGGATGAGAAGCCGGTGCTCTAGGCACTAACCGACCCCTTCACTAGACGAGAGTTGTTAAAGATTGAGAGTTAGCGAGATGTTGCGAGTTTGGTCATAATTCGAATATATGTAAAGAGTAGCAGGGTGAGTTGACTGACTAATATAGCCATTTGCGCCTTATTGGTAGGATAGGTGAGTACTTAGGCAGAGGTAGACATTTTTCAAGGAGCGTAGGAAAGTAATAATAGTAAAGTGTCTTTATACGGGCAAGGTTGTGACTGTAAAGTCCCCTAGGGTGAAACCCTACCTAGAAAGTAGTGTGGAGAGAAACAGCGTCAGAATTAGTTTACTCGTGACAAAAAGCGCCAAAGGGCCCATGGTTTATCGTGCTATCCGACGGACAGAGTATGTACTGAAATTATAAGTACTGTCCACTTAGGCACAGATTAAAAATCTGCCGTTTCCGGGGTTCAAAACCGGTCTCCTGGAATGAGAGGCAATACTTAAGCCACCAGGCCAACTCGATCCCCTACTCCTATTTAGAGGAAAGAATTAGGATAGATATGAAAGTGCCGGTTGCGTAAAAAATAATCCGACGACCCAATAGAAAATGTCACTCCGCTGCTAGAATGGCTTAGTTAGGAAACTCGTGACTAGGACGTTGCCCGCCAGATTAAAGTCGGATAAATGGAAGTCTCACGAGTTTGATGCTGACACTGAAAATGTATTTCCACTCGCGTGCTACGTCAGCGAGACGAGCAATGCGACGAATGAAGAGATATCTGATTTCGGGCTCATATATTCAATTCATTGATGTCAGGCGCAATTCGTGACCGCGATGCTGAAGGTCGCTTCTTCGTAAAGAAACAGAAAATCTAGTTCGTCCACACGGAGTTTTTACGACCCAGATTTCGAAGATGCAATGTCATCATCACAATGCCAGCGAGAGTTGAAGCGTAAAGAGAATATGTTTTCTTTTTTATCCGTTTTTCCCCTAAAATCATTTCGTCTAAACCTCTTTTTAAGGCAGTTACTTTACCACCCCCACCGCACGCCTTTCCGCCGGCTCGAATGATATCGTCTGTGTAGATGTTCCGACGTACTGGCTCATACACCGACAACGGACGCCAGTGCAGTTGTATCAGCTCATTTCCGCATGCCTCCAATTGTCACGATAGACCATCGCCGTGACCTGACCTAGAGAATCCACGAAGTGCTAGGTTCAGCTCCCCACGTGCCTTCTGCCCTGACCCTTGCATTGCTACTATGCCCCCGCGTCGAAAATCGATTTCATCTAAGTGCGCAAACGTGTTCTCCATTTTTTCGCGGATTTCCCAATACTTTGTGCGAGTGTAACAAAATTTTGGATTTATAGGTCAACAAAATAAATTTCCAATGAAGCCAGTTACCTTTCTGACGGGTTTCCACGTACAAATATTGTTAGTGGACATCCATATGTTACGTAACGCTGATTTTATGCCTTTTTCGACCCTCTCCCCGCTCCCCACAACGCTCCTTAACATTCTCTTACAATAAGATGTCCCCAAATTACGTAACTCTGAATAATGAAAGAGATGTCCTTTATGGATACCTTTGTCACATACCCTTTTATGTGCAATTCGCTAAGCCAACATGCACAAACAAACACAAAATGTAATATACAATAAATATTTAATCTAGGTTATTGGCGAACAACCACAAAAATTACATACATATGCCAAATTGTCAGTGAATAAAATAAAGTACACCAATGCACTTGATCTCACTATACGTTGCGGAAATGCATCCCTGTCTCGACGATCGTCCGGTCGCACATCAGAACTCTCACCCACGGGATTCCCTGCAGCAGTCTATCCACACCACACTTTCCCAAGCCAGCTCACTCGCAACAGTCACCCAGGAAGACTGCCCCAGTGCATTGTTGGAGTCTGGCGACTGTGCGGCGTCAACAACAAGGCATTATTGAGGCGAGGCAGCACAAACACATCGGGCCAGTGTCGGTTAATTGTTTCATTACATCTTCTTTATTTCTCAACACCATTTTGCCTCATTCTACCATTGTGTCATCACTATTATTTGATGAAGGCATGCCTTTATATAATATATTTCTCCCAACGTATCGAAGCCTGAATCCTCCTCTCTGGCGGGAGTGCAGCGTAACAATTGTCCCGACTCCTCCCCTCCCTTTAGCATTACGTAATTTATGGACTGTGATGTGATTATTCTAATTGAAAGAAAAATAATTGGATCTGGCATAGAGACGTGAATTAAAGTGCAAGCCATTTTTTGGGCTGATTTTTTTCTCATTGAAATTGAGAATTGTGACCTAGTTACGGGTGAGACATTCAGAATATAGCTCACCCGTAGGTAGAGGCATGCGGAATTGTAAACTGCCCCGTATGTTCCTGCAAACAGATGAGATGGCTTAAGTTAATTGTTTTGGTATCAGTGATGTTTGAAATGAGAGTGGGAATGGTATGGAGTTTTTTATGTAGGTAGGTATAAATGGCAAATTGTTAATTGCCACTTTTTTCAAAGGTGAAGTAATTACTAATTCCGTCGGCATATTTTTCGAATCGATGGGCAATAAAACCAGTCACTTTTCTGACGGGTTTCCACGTATAAATATTGTTAGTGGACATCCATATATTACGTAACGCTGATTTTATGCTTTTTGTGTTAGGCCTACTGCTGTGTTGTTGAACCTATCCACGGTAAATGTTCCAGTTATCCCAGTCTTTTCTTGCGATCCCAAAAACTTGCAATGGTGTAAGGAGGAAGCGATTTTTTCAGCCGCCAACGGCCAAAGAGAGAAATATTAACTTGGACATTCCCGTTTACTAATTATGATTTTGCGGTCCAAATCGGCAACGCTCTCGTTATTTTCATGATGTTTCATGAAAATACCAAATTAGGGCAATCGTACTTGACCCGGCCCTACCGATTACTGTGGAAAATACACAGTATTGGGGAATAACTGTGTTGCCGTTGATGAGTACTTTTTGATATCGTTACATTAAAAAAATGTAACTGTTACTAGACATTATTTCTGAAAGTTGTTGTTACTTACTCGGCTAACGTTTCGCATGATAAGTTCATACTCAATTTTTGCAGATGCTCTTCTACTTTTGGAGGTCAATATATTGACAACTGATTAAACTATAGCTTTGACAACTATAAATAGTGAAGCCAGAAGTTGGTTCGATATTTTATGATTTTCAGCATTTGTTTCAATCTTATCTCGCGACACTTCCATCTTACTGATTCTTTTCCATCAGCAACCTGCCATGGCCGGGATTCAAAGAGAGATCTCTTTTTGGTATTATATTGGTATTCGGTATTGGTATATGGTATTTTTCAATTAACTGACGGCATGAGTGCCGAAAATATGACTATGAGATACAAACTCGGCATTGGAGCTGGGGTTAAATAGTGTTCATGAGGTCACTTATTTTTAAAGAATCTGTGCACGCAGGTTAATTTAGTAGTTTAAATGTAAGGACGTCAGTGGGCATCACACCTTCCATTAAATTTGTTGGTATAAAGAACAACCTATTAAGTGGTTGGGTTCAGAGTTAAAACTATTGTTTAGATATAAAAACGTACTTATGAAAAATGTGGCCAATTAATTCATAGGAGTCGCCAAACCTACTTAAGTGATGCTATTGCTCGAGTATGGAATTTTTGGTGAATAGGTAAAACATTTGCATTAAATATAGTTCGTTAAAATAATATTTTGATGTAAAAACAGCATGTAATAGATCCTCCCAATTAACTTCTTAGACCCGGTTCTATAACAGTTTGAAAAGTAACCTGCCATGGTCATATAACTAGTCACAGTTACCATCTGCTTTTAACTGTAACTAGTTACTTTTAAAAAATGGAATTTGTACTTGTAACCTATTGCAAATTGGATGAGTAATTATAACTGTGCCCAGTTACTTTTCGGTACTGCGAATGACCATGGCCGTCGACGCACCTTAAACCTAACACTACTTTTCGGTGCTCTTCCAATTGCTTAAGACTTATTTCTCTCACTTAAGACTTCAAAGGGATATGTTACGTAAAGCTGATATTCCTATTTAATCCATCTCCTTCACCCTCTATGATGCTCCATAACATTTTCTAAGACCCCCCTAAGTTACGTAGCGCTTTAAATGAACCATTATCTTTTTCTGAATAATGAACAGCCATGTCCATTATCCATAAAATTTTATTTATTCATAAAAATTCATAAAAAAATTGTATTCATTAAATTTATTCATAAAAAAGCGAGTGGCAATGGGTGAGCAACCACCCATTGCCACTCGCCTTTACGACGAATCACAGGATAACATGCATCCGTGCAGGCGTTTTCAATAAGCATCCTCACCAGTTTTATAGTTTCTATACAATTTCAGGATATGAAAGAGAAGAAATACGTAAATATGACGAGATTAGCCGATAGGAGAATTTAGTGGAGAATTGCGTCATCAGGGTTGCTGACTGATGATGATGAAACAATTTCATTGATTTATCAGTGGTCATGCCAATTGTACGAACATCGTCTTTAGCTTAACATTTACACCAACAAACCCAGGATACTGGGGTAAAAATATTTAATACTGACTGAAATTACATCTTCTTTTTCATATAAATAGTCTTTTTCATAGTCTTTTTTACATATAAAAATATGTAGTTCCTTGGTGTCCTTGTTATTCACGAAGGATGATGTTATGAGATAATTCCGATTTTCCATTTGTATAAGCTTTGATGATGACACTATGATGAAACTATGATGAGACGCGTATGTCTCAATTTCTCCTTGGGGGAAGCCCCTTCCCCGTCGGCAGTATATCGTAAAAGCGTTACGTAATATTTGGACGGCCCCTTATTGTTGTTTTCGTAGTATCGCAGTTGTCGTATAGGTAGTAATTGCCGCTCGGGAATGATTATCCATGAGTTTGGAAGACGAGAAGTAATGTGAGCCCCTTTGATATGGTGTACCTTCGTTCCAATTGACCCCTGTGGGAATGAAGTCCTGTTTATCTCGCGTCATTAAAAATGTTCTGAAAGGGTTCACTCATTTACATTCGTTCGAGCTTGTAAAATTAGTGATAACGGATACCAGAACCGGTGGTTGATGATTGTTTTTTTGCTGAAACAGGTGGTGGTTTTTAATAGGTACGTTTGAGTGGGTTTATATGAATGGTTGCGATTCAAGTGACCATGATACCTCCACTTTATTTCTTATTTTTTCATGAATTGGTGGCATTACAGTAAACAACTTTTTTTATTGTACGTCATTCATTGCAGCCATTTGTAAGCCATACATATAATCTTTTTCCCTGCCAGGAGGTGAATTATATTTGCCATTTTCTGCCTCATAATAAGGAGACTCATCAATGTTGTCGTGTGCGAAGCATCCTCATATGCGCGGCGAGAATTATCGCATATGATGAACCCCCTCTTGTGCAATAATGCTAAAGAGTGTGATGCCTTATGGTAATTACCATGATATCTTCTTAGTTGTTAACAAGTAGCCTTTAAAATACGATTTGATGTTTTATGTCGCTGTTAATTTTATCGTAGTTTGCGGAGTGAATGCTTTCTTATGATCTAATAGTGAGCGATGATGTGAAGTGCTTTCGGGTGGCGGTTTGTTAGACCTGTACACTGAATGTTTGGAAACAATGTGGAGGATCCAGATGGTTTGCTGCTGGGTATGCCCCTAAGGCCCCATCTCATAAGTAAGGACCCGTAAATGTCTATAATAAGAATCCCACATTTCGAAAAAAAAGAAAAAAAGTTTTGGGTCAGAATAATAAAAAAATCATAATGTAAATACGAGCAATATTTGGTTTTGTTTGAAATATGTTGAGTATAAACATTGATTCCAGTTCGCAAGTCCAGCTGCACATAACAGCATAAATAATGAGAGCTACGTTATTGATTTATATGAAAAACAAATATTAAATTACATATAAACATTATTTTTCACGCATCAGTAGACCTTTAGTTTTTTTACTACTGTATAAAGCATAATTCTTATTCACTTCCATGACAGTATTTCAGTACTAAACATTACTTTCGCCTAAAACGAAAAAATCAAAACTTATACAAATGTAAAATCGGAATTATCTCATAACATCAGCCTTCGTGAATAACAAGGACACTAAGGAACTACATATTTTTCGTAGACGTGGTGGGTCAGGTCATCAACGGCTCCTTTTGAAAAATTTCAGTCAGTATTAAATATTTTTACCCCAGTGTCCTGGGTTTGTTGGTGTAAGTGTTAAGCCAAAGACGATGTTCGCACAATTGGCATGACCACTGATAAATCACTGAAATTTTTTCATCATCATCAGTCAGCAATCCTGATGACGCTATTCTCCACTAAATTCTCCTATCGGCTAATCTCGTCATATTTACGTATTTCTTCTCTTTCATATCCTGAAATTGTATAGAAACTATAAAACTGGTGAAGATGCTTATTGAAAACGCCTGCACGGATGCATATTATCCCGTGATTCGTCGTAAAGGCGAGTGGCAATGAGTGGTTGCTCACCGGCCGTAAAATAGGCTTTGGATGTAAAGGTATCTGGAAATAAACGGATTAAATGGTAATTGTAATTATAATTGTATTTTGGTCGTGGATGCTCTGTGAGAAGAACTACTAATTGAATATTTTTCTTGGTCCGTCAGTCAGTCTGCTTTTATTTGCCCCGCTGTTGTATGTGGATTTAGAATGTATATTCAGTGTCAGCCTCGAACACATATATTTGAATTGATGCAGCAGCTTTAATCTGGCGACCTATTTTATAGTCTCCAGAGTTTCACAACCAAGTCCAAATAATCGAGTTATAAACGGCATTTCTATGCGCTCAAGTGTGTTTTTACAGAACGAGCTGCTATCCGTAGTATATTTTTCAGTTTCTTAATTTACCCTTTCTCCGTACGATTCCAAGTCATGTCTCGTATTCTAGATGGAATATTATCAGAGTGAAGTAATGTAGGTGCCTATGCTTTTTCTTTCAAGTACCTCGTGATTCATTTGTTGGTTCCTTGTCTCTTTAACTAGCGCAGTATCATAAATGTATCGAATGTGATTCTCCCAAGATTGACTGTAAATGAGAGTGATGATGTATTGATAATTAACTTGACCCTTGTTGATAATATCTGCTCCGTTTTTGCCTATGCATGATAAATTTTAGATTAATCTACCTTAAATTTCTGCTTTCAATTTCAGCCCTCAGTAGTGACACAAATAATAAAGTTGAACCAATACTTGAATGAAGTTAAGATCGAGCGGGAGAGTCTAGAAGTCTCCTTCAGAGTCATTTCTAGAGTGATGACCACATAATCAGCGAATATCTATCATTGTTGGAAACTGTTTGGCAAGAACCTTATGTCTGATTAATTGTTGAAAGGAACTTAATGTGTTATTTCTTAGTTCATCATTCACGGAGCATAATTCATTCGTTCCGACGGAGTTCGTGTATGGACATTAATTTTTCATTCTTTTCCTGTGAAAACTATCATAGTGTGTGAGGAAATAGTACTTTCTATCGATAGGCGGAGAGTAAAATTTACAATTACGGCAAATAATCGTATGTTCGAACCTCTTTAACCGATATGCGGCTATTCAGTTCCATACTCGGGTTAATGGGTTTCGAAACGGACAATAGTTCCGCCGCTCCGTGATCCAGTTTGCTCAAATGGGTTTGCCTGATTGGATAGCGGCTGTAAAATTAGGTTTTAGATGTTCCAACCGCTCAGCCTAACTTCCACCGTCTACCTAATTTCCACCTTCTGACCTAACTTAATCCTAAGCCTAATTATTGAACAAACGGCCAAGGGTTAAACTGAGGTTTTTTAGGATCTCGGGTACACATGCTCGAGGCGGGAAGCGAACCCGCGGCGTTTGGGCATGTCACGCCGGCTCATTACCGACGTGACCTCCTCTGCCGGCACGTGTTCGGTCTTTCTCCAATTACTCCCTCGTCCTCGGCCGTGAACGACCGCGTCTACTGCCCCACTTCTGCCCGCCTCGCTTTTGGTCTTATTGTTTTCTCCGAACTGAGAAGACGTTTGTCTGCTCGGCGTGTCAAAGAAAGCAGTCGATCAGAAAATGAGGCCGGAGGAATTACGTCATGTTTCGTCGGTGTCAAGCTAAAGACCTTCAACCTTCGGGCCGCAACCCACCGGTGTCGCTGTTGTCTGTTGTGTCGCTATTGGGTCTCGTCGGTGTGGCGTTTACGGATGGGATCTTCGATAAAAAGAGATATTTCTAGCGGGCGGTATATTATAAAATAAATGTTCTTATGTCAGTTGCTTGAAATGGCAATTGAACACTTGTTTCTTTATTGAATTGAAAAAAAAATCATTCGCCCTTTGCTCGTTTAATTTGCTTTATCATATGTATTTTTTGTGACACTGCTGCCATAAAGACACATTTCCCGAAGGTTCTAATGTTACGTTCTTATACGGAAGAAATTATTTTCGAATGGCCTAAAGGTAGCTCTCATGAATTTGCGCCCACATATCCAGTATGCTAATGGATGTATAACACCTTTCCAGCTTTCTTATCGATAATGCATTAGTTATGTTTCAGCAGGTTTTACGTTCCTGGGATCGTTGGGATCATGTCCACGCATTTTAATGACCGACGTGATTGCCACTCCAACCTCGTTATTTAAGGTGATTCCTCTATTATTATTTTCATTTCGTTATTTTGGAAATTCGAAATGAGGAACAGGTAGTGGATGGCTTTTAAATTTTTTATTATATGTGATTAGAAGTAAAGTTGGAATTTCTTTTAAAATACAAAAGTGGATATGCCTAGCATATTGTTTGAGTAAAAGTGAAACATTTCGGTAAAATATGGAGTAGTTTTCGTAGTTGGTGTATTGTGATGCTTTTGATACCGTCTTTGCCGACTTCTTTGTCAACCTCTGAGGAGTTGGCAGGGGAAGAGGAGATGGATGTTGGAATTGGCTCGAGTTCTGGTTAATGTGGCGCTCAGGAGTTCATTGGCCAAGTATTTCAGTTCTGTTTCTAAGACCTTTACGGTTGAGACAATAGCTGAGCTCATGTAATCAGTAAAGCGCTGTCTTTCTTAAATACATCATTGAGGGCACTTTTTAATGGAAAAGTTGTGCATTTCAGGCAACTTTAAGTTGATGCTTTGTTTGCTGGATAATTCTTCGATTCTTAATTTAGGGGGAATGTTAACTCTGATTTATATATTTACATAATACTCTGCAGGCCACCATAAAGGTGTGTGGCAGGTGGTGAACTCACACCAAACAAGCATTACACCTCATGCATAAAAAAGGATTAGTAATAATATACTAGTCTAAACTTCAATTTAAAAAAAGATATAAATACCAAAGCAAGCATGAAACTACCTATGCTATCCATTGATAAACTCGTATTGGATATGTTTACCGCTATTCATATACCTAATTGTACGAGGAAAAAAGGACATTTTGAATCTGTCAGTTCGGCAATCAGTTTCTCTAATTTTGTGATAATGGTCCAGTCTACCCTGGTAAGTTGGGGTTCGCAAAATATTTTTAACGTCATCAGTGAAAAAAATATCTTGGAATTTATTTAAGAGACTAAGTGTAAATTTCAACCTCCGATTTATTATGTATTATTCCATGGTATAAATGGAGTACGTATTTTTCCGTTGTTACTTGGATTGTAGATGCCGATAGATGAGGATTATTGAGCTTACATGAAAATCAAATGATTCCCGGAAAACGTTGACTTTTGTCCTCCAATTATCTCCCGCAAGCTCCTTCGCCTCCTTACTGGAAGTGCAAAGACCTCGCCATAATTTGGACCCGAATATTATGATTCCCTTCTCCCGGATATTCTCCCTTCGCCCCTTTTCAACGGTCTCACCAAAAATCCCCATTGAGAGAGGACTTGAATTACAATGATGCCATAAAACGTTAAACGCCGAACGGCCCTCTCACACCATCCATTGCGTGTCGCAATAAACGGGTGCAATTTCACAATCTGACTCTCAATTTCCCCGCCCAATAACTCCGATGCTCACGATCATAGGTTGATGAACTCGCATTTTCGGACAGCCCAAGTAAAAAGGTATGCCTCCAAAAGTTCCGTTAATTGATCAGCGAATGGTTAGTGGATATTATCTTAAAGTTGCCTCTTTGCTCACCGTTATTCCCGATTAGGAAAATATCACCATTTACTTGGCTTTCAGATACTCCCACCTGGGAGTAAGAAAGCCGCCTTTTCCCTAGCCATCGGACTTCCGTCATTATATGTGTACATTTGGGTCTTTAGAATTCGATTGAGGCTTCTCTTTCGTTAGTCAGTTAGTTTCTCAGCCTACTACTCCCTTTCGTTAGCCTTAGTTACTAAGTTAGTTACTATTATCCTTCTCTAAACGACAGGTGCCAAGGAGACTACTGCGTACGTCCCATACGACGACGGACCGAACCTGAAGTGTCCTCCACTAGGCATCCAAGTAGGGGCCGGTTCGCCTCTGAAAAATCCGCCACTTCCGGTAATCGAACCCGGAACCTCGGGATGGGAGGCCAGTACTCTAGGCTCCACACCAACTCGATCACCAGCTTCTCTTTCTATTTTTAATGTGCTCCAACCTAAGCTACCTGCTCGAAATGTACCCTTTGTAATTGATCAACTGATTTTGGTATCCGTCTTAGCATATCGGTCAGTCATACTTTTTTTCTGGAGTCGTCGTATCAGACTTAACGTGTGAGTTCAAGTTCTGCGTGAATTGGGCGTTAAATGCCTGGCGTCTTTCGTTGAGAAAGGGAAATATTAGGTCCCATGAATGAAGCGAAAATTAAATATTTTCAAGCGATCATTGGTATACGTGGACCCAGAGGTTTATAATTTGTTGCCCGAAAAAAATAAAAAAATGTTAAAAATTGTAATTTTTTTTTAAATTAAGCCAAGTCATGGATACTGGCCATGAATAATGTTGTAAGATTTTTTTTGATGTCATCATATTTTTTTTGTCCTTGTAAGAAACCTTACTCGTTATCCTGTACTTATACTCATATTAGTAATAATTGAGATGTTAATCACATTTTTTGTTTATTGTTTACTACTTGCACTTTTGTATCATAAAAATTGAAGCGTTAGCGATGCATATACAACCATGAAGGTTGCTTCTGCACGGGTTCTCCTTTGAGGCAACCCAACTCTCTTATTCTTTACTGTAATAAATTCAATATTTTTTTGTTTGTTGAAAGTAATAAAATTTACTTTACTTCACTTAATGTAATTTAGAATAAGCTAATGTTGACGCCGGGTTTCCCTCCACCATTTCCCGAAACTAATTTCTCACCATATCCTTTGCTCGAAGATGAAGTGTTGGGCATGATGAAGAGAAACCCGGTGTCGGAATTAGCCTGCTTTGTACGGAAGGCGCCAAGGGGACCACAGTTTTAACGTGCCATACGCATCCCCGGGTTTGAATCCCGGCGGTGGCAAATTTTTCATTGGCATACCGATCCCCACTGGTGTGCTGCGTGGAGACGAATTCGAGTTCAGTACTCCGTCCGTCAGATGGAACGTTAAACCGTGGACCCCTTAGTGTATTTCGTCAACAGCAGGTTAATGCTGACTCCGAGTTTCTCTCCACCCTTTTATGTTCCCTAAAACATTCCTGCCTTGCCCCAAGTACCCACACATTTTAAATGGCGCGAATGGCCTCAGCTGTCGGTCACCTTCCCCGAATAGTTACTGCATATGAAATTCACACATCAGGGTTGGGGGACCAGATCTTTTCCCTTAGCCGCCTGCAGTTTCTCAGAAATTTGTGGCGCCCGGAAAATTACTCTGCTTCTGTTTAGCTGATCGTGTTTGAAATAATGGAGATTTAATGAACTCTCACTGCTGTGAAGGATTAAATATAAGTGAGGTAATTAAATTAGCAATAGCTTTTTCGTGTTCTTGTGGCTTCTTCCAGATTTAAACCCGGTACCTTTAGTCCTACTCTCTATTCACTAGGCTACCACGCCATATATTTCAGTTATGGTGTTCGCTTAATTCTTGCGTGTTGCATCAAATCTTATCTACCACACTTGACTTTTCTCCTAATTGCTATTGAAGAACAACGAGCTCCCACAATTCTGTCCGATTTCTCGATGATTGATGCGGGATATTCGGTAATTATTTTGTCCTACCAAATCGTTTCTCCTTGCGTGTGCGATGCCGATTAAGTTTATTTTTCTGGCCCTGAAGTAATACCCACAATGCAGCTGCTCTCCAGTTTTTCATGTACTTCTTTTCAATTTCGCCTCAATGGAGAGAACAAGTAAAATCGTAATCGATTGACACACTCTTTCTTACAAGTCTTATAACAAAAACGGAAAGTGTGTCTTTCTCTGCAAGTAGTACGCTTTCTGGTGCCCTCTGCCCCCATTAAAAATAATGGTGCTGTGATACAACTATCCTTGGCAGTTTAGAGTCTTCTCTGGTCTCAGTCTGCGCGTATACGAGCTGATGTGCCCCGCGTGGTGTACCTATCTAGGATTGGCCGCATTAGAGGCAGTCACGGGTATGTCAGAGATATACTTTTAAAAAAATGTTGCATCATCTTGCGCATGCTCACACGTCGGTGGTATGTCTGTGAAAGAGTAAAGCGGTCGATCAAAGTACCGCGTGTATTGCCATTATTTTTTATCGAAAGTTTTATTTGTTAAAAAAATTCCAATTGGTTCCGCGTGCCCAAATTGTGGAGAATTGCCGGGAGGAAATGTTTTTCCAGTAAACGCTACTCGTAAATCTGGTAGTTATGATAAGACTTTACCTCAATATGCGTTGTTTTACCGTGTTAGCATCCTGAGTAAACGCTCCGCACATGGGTTGGGTTTCTATATCAAATAGGAAAACTTGGAGATGCCGATTATTTGAAGTGTAAGCGTTGCTTCGGTGCTTTCTTCTGAGAGTTAGATTCCTTCGTAGAGTTAATACATTAGTTTACGTATCGCGTAACCTCGTGGAGAATGTTTTATCGTGAATTCTTCTTCCTTTTTCTTTCGCTCGTGCGTTGCGGTTGTTTTTGTGTGTATACCAGAGCTCAAATTTCGTCGAAATTATTGTTGTGACCTAATAAGGAAACGACGCTTGGATATACAAAAGCGGCTAAATCGATCAGAATTTGGCGGCATTTCCTTGCGTGGAGATAAATGAGCATTCCATCTCTGTCAGCCAGTCTCATTCGATATTCGCTCAGAAATAGCTCATAAGGTTTTCTCCGCAATAATTGTGAACGGAATTGTTTCAAGCTTTTTGATAGTAGAGATCAACGTCACACTTTGATTGATTCACTTGTGATTTTTCGTGTTCTTTTTCTGTGACATTTGACCGCGACCAATTTCACGTTGACTGTTTTCGGTATCGCACATTTGCGTCATGCTGTTAACTGCTTAAAATTCACCGAAGTCCTCTTGTAACAATTTTGATTGTATTTATAGCTATGTTATTCCTTTTGAGTTTGCGGTAGCGTGGTAGAAGTGGTATTCACCAGTCGCGAATAAAAATTCTCTTCCCAAAATTTATTTTACTTTCTCGTCGTATCGAATTTTTCATCTTGGTAATCCAGTTAATAGGTTCTATCTTATGAAGTATTTTGACAGGATAAACAACATATGATCAATTTTTTTCATAAAACAATTTTTTTTTCTAGTGAATGGCCTTCGCTGGTGGAAAAGTACAAATTCAGTCGTTATTGTGGTTTCGTAATCACTGTGAATAATGTCCGCTACGTGTAATTGAAAGTACTCGAGCAGTTATCCGGTAACATTCTATGAATATTGTTTTCACGATGCTCATGTTCTACGAAATTTGAAGGTATCGTCGAATTTTTATACAATATGGCCCATTAATTCTACAATAAAGAAATGTATTACGGCAGTGTACAGGTAAAGCTAACACAAAAAAGTATATATATTGCATATCTACAGCTCAATATGTCGGTAATGCTTTCTAAACCATTTTTAGATTTTAAGTAATTCATATTTCACGAAACAGTGAACGGTGATTTCGAGTTGTATATTTCGATTTACTGTGTTCATTTACATTTATTATTATTAGCCCCATTTTAAATTTGAATTACATAGTTAAAATAATTAAAGTGAAACTTTTAGGGTTCCCCCATTTCATTATTCAAAATCGTTATGCAATATGTCCGCATAATACATCAGAGAGAATAAAACCATATAGTCACCTTTTTACTTCGGTGACGTGATATCACATTATGTAAGACATAGCGACGTTTTCAAATGCAGAATGTGTTGAGACTGCGGGCACCGTGAGATTGATCTCGCACTTGAGAGTAATATGAATCACCCGACTTAATCGTAATAATCTGAAGCACTAGTAAACTCTTTCGAGTGCTTAAGATTTATTGCATTCATGTCAGAGCCTTAAAGTATTTTCAGTTGTTTTATTTTCTCCGCTAGTCTCAATGTTCCATTCATATTTGTGCCCTCCGACGTCTGCGATGTTTTTATGAAAAAAGTCAATGATTGGGTGGGATTCTCTTCTTATGATTCGACTTTGTTTTGCAACCGAAACTTAAATTTCTAGCCCTCGCATTCAAATTTCAGCCATGGTAGGTCATGTCTAACCTACCTTCCAATCCAATGCGCGTTCATTGCATTTAACCTCTCTCTAACTTCACCTCTCATGCCACAGTCCTCTTTTTCTTGGGAGAAATTTGGTGAGGATGCAATGGAAAACATAGGCGTACACGCATGGAGTGACTCGCGCCCAGAATACTCTGTAAAACCTCAATGGAGGAGTATTTCGGGATTTCAAGGCGCTGAAAACACCTTACCCTTTATCACCGCGAGCGTCCGCGTGTTTTGTCGGAGGTGGTGACATAAATACGATTCGAATAAATAAATGGATTCCGAGTACGAGAGTGACGGCCGTCGTCCTTCCGCCGCCGACGGCCACATCTCTGAGGAGGCAGTCCTTCCCTTTCATTTACTCATTCGCGCTCTCCGCCCTCCCCCTCCTCTCTGGGGCTCGAACGTTGCGAAATTACTCGCTCACTACTCCGCAAAAGTTGACGGCTACCAATCAAGCGTCAAGAGTGGCGCCGTCTCCGAGTGGAGAAGGAGCAAAACTAGTTGTCAGTTTACGTGGAGGTGCATTTCAAGTCAATCTCAGGGGCGCCTGATGATGTGCTATCGTTCCCTTTGCGAAACTGTGGCAGCAGTATCTTTGAGTATTCATTATGAATAACAGGGTGAACTTTGTAATTCCACAATTATTTATTTCACACTACTACTACCATGTTTTCTACGGTTAACGTCATAACGTCCTGATGATGACGTTAACCGTAGAAACCGTGGCAGTAGTAGTGCAAAATTAATACTTGTGGAATCACGAAGTTTATCCTACCATTCATAATGAATACAAGGAAATTCCATGAAGTACCGCCTAAAACCATCAACTTTATCTTTGAGCAGTTAAAAAAAATTATTTTCTAAATACATTGATGTGAAAAATTACTCTTTGTGTTTTCGGTTTGGTACTTCGCCAATGTGAAATGGACGCGCGTCTATATTATTGTGGAAATAAAAGAATTACAATCTTTCTGCCCATTGGTTTAGTTAAAGTTTCAAACTAGAATTTAAACGCTTGCGTAGATTAACTGCTGAAGTACCTGTTTGGAAATTAGTGTCGAACTCCGGTTGGTCCACTCACCGATTTTTAAAAAATGATGTTTTTTAATGGAAGTCTTGCTACTGTGAAAATTTCAAACAACTAGGCGTCAACATCTTTTACGTTTAAACGAGCATAGCCTTTTTAATTAAACCAGTGGACAATCCTAAGAAGTTTGTTGTTCTTTTATTCTTATTAAACGATGATTCACGAAATATGTCCCGGTACTGTAGAGTTATAATTGTGGGCAAAACTTCTTTCAGAGCCCATAGAATGTTGATAGCGTATTATTCCCTTCCAGCGATAGGTATCTCGTTTCCTTGGCTACTTCCTATCTTGTAGGTGTTTCCTTGGGTGCTAAGTTGGTTGGGATATAACAGTTTATTCTCTGATACCCCTGCTTTGGTCATCCATACTTTTGCCGGGATTTTTATTCAGAGGGAAGGTTTTTCTAGTTTCCACTCCTTTAGTATGCTTTTATATGTTTTACTCCTTTGTACTCCTTTCCATGTAATTGAAGGTGTGAATCATGTCTGGACTGAATTGGATGAGTTTTTTTCTCCCCAAACTTTTCAATTCCGTCTGTGTCGCCTGCGGTTTCTGCTGCTTTCGCAACGCTGTCCTCTGCGAATGCTGATGGTGAAACGATCAGCGTGCACCGCTAAGGTGTATGACTCATAATCGGTGCATCGAGCCGGGTCCGGTTGAATCAGTGTGTGGCTGTTTCATCCCTCACCTCATGTGAGGAAACGTATTGTGTGACTTTAATGAGATTGATGATATCTGTTGCACCATTGCCTTCTTTCAAATGCCTACCCGTCGTGATTGAGCGACGTGCCTCCCCTCGTACCGACGTGATAAGGGTAAACTGGTTGAGCAAAAGCCTGTCCCAGGATCACATTCAACTTTTTGTTTGATTAGCTTTTGGTTATAACCGTGGCGGTCGGAGGAGGATAAAAGTTGAGAGAGTATTGAAAAAGTATTTCTATGAAGGATGCTCAGTCAAACTTGACTATTGAGTAGTAACGTATAGGAGTGTATCCCTTTGGGGAATTTTGCAAAGTAATTGCCGCGTCGCATTTAAGATCATTGAAAGGGCCCTCAGCACTTCCAAGTGTAACGAAGTTCCTATTTCGCTCTGGTAAGGCCTCATCTCGGATACGCGTCGAGCATTTAGGGTATTGACAATCAAAATTAAATGCGGTGCGAAATAAGATGTGATTGATAGCATCTCATTTTGCGAAAAAAATCTCTTGTAAACACTGGAAATGCCACTTGGTTATTGGAAGATTTAGGTTAGTATATTGGAGACCAGAAGACTGAATATCAGATTCATGGAATTATTACTGATTGCTGTTCCTATTTATTATGTCACTGACACGTATTCGAAGCTGACGCCGAATATACATTTCTGTCGCCACATTCCGTCTAACGGGTAGACTAGAGGGACAAATTGAGAATATTGATCCGAACGATACAAGAATTCGTTTTTTCCCGCTTGCCATCCGCAATCGCTATCCAAACAGCTTCAAACGTGCCACAAAAGGTACGTCTCCCTTTTCATTCGGTGTTTTCCTCTAACCCATTTTCTTCTTGACCTTATTTTCACGTTTGCATGTTTGTTATCCTAGCTTGCCGCACCCCTTTTATTTGATTATCATTCTCCTCGCTGGAGATAGTACTTCTGGATGTTTCTCGTATTCTCCTCCCTTTTACGACGGTGTTATTTCTACGCTAGCATTATTAAATGCTAGCGGGTTGAGGTGGTAGTTGGATCACTGACTTCTTATCCAAAGGATCCGGGCTCTGATCCCAGCAATGGCATACTTTTTTCTGCAATAAACCTGTCCCCACTTGAGGCCTGTGTGGAGTACACTTCAAGTTCAGTTCTCCGTACGTCGAATGGGACGTTAAACTCTGGATCCCGGTTGGTTGGTTATTCAGGAGAGGCGGCCGACAGCTGAGGTCATTTCCGCCATGTTACGATAGCTGGGTAAATGGGTAATGGCAGGAGTTTTCAGGGGACGGAGGAAGGGTGGATATAAACTCGGCGTCGGTATTAGCCTACTCTTAACGACAGGCGCCCTAGGGGACCACTGCTCTCCAGCTAGAAATCTTCTCCACTAGGCTCTGAAGTAGGGACCGGCTTGCCACTGATAAATTCGCCACTGCCGGAAATCGAACCCGGCCCCTAAGGATGGGAGATCAGTACTCTAGCCACGACACCAACCCGATCCCCCTGGATCCCTTTGTGACTTTGTTAGGAGCAGGGTAATGCCGACACGGTTTCACTCCACCTTTTCTCCGTTCCTAAAATGTTCCTACCTTCGCCCGACCACCAACCTGTCCTACTTAAGTTGATCCGAAAAATGAAAGTCATGTCATTTTTTTATATTTTCAGCACTTATAGAACTAAAGTTCCTCTGTCTAATAAAGTAAAGATAATTATACTAACCCATACTCCTTTTTGCACAAATTGCATTTGAAATGACATACGATTAACGGCGAGAATTGCCATCACATGGGAATGTAACGTTTAAAAATACCATAGTGACATGTCATTTTTTGCAAAAAACTGATATTTTATGCGTAATTTCACAAGAAATAAAATGACACGAAAAAAAGGCATCAACCCACCGTATTTTTCGCTAAATCCACCAATTTCTGCGCTTATAGTAGACGAAATGCGTTAGTTGTCTTCAAGTGGCGCTGCGGTCGCTCTATCCAAAATGTATGGCGTATGAATAATATCATTACTAATGAGATATTAAAGCATATTTCAGAAAAATATTATAACATAATGTTTGATAGTAATATTCTGGTGTTATAAATTAGTAAATTCATTGAGTACATGAATTTATTTCTTTAAAGTAAATGCTGAATTGACTCCATAGTCGAGCTTATTAAAATTATCATAAAAAAGAAATTATTCGACTTTACATCGCATTTCTTGTGATACTAATGACTTTCAATAGCATAGGTAATTTTATTTGTGAAGTAAGGATCACTCAGCAGGCATATACTCGTACTTAAATTAATAAGATTCCTCAGACAACTTGACCCAAGCAGTCGCGAACCAACCTCCTTAACCCAAGCTGTCGGTCGCCTCCACCTCTACGCAAGTGCCCTTTGTCTGGAGCATTAAGAGTTCACTGCGTCACCCGTCGATTGGTTCGTCAGAGCATACATCCTGATTTATTGAGAGTCGTTTTCATGGAAAGCATGCCTTTTTTGGCCAGTGCAGGGCCGAGATTACGTGATGTCTGCACATCTCTTCCATTGCCACCCAAGCGGGAGAGATTTGGATGACCCGTATTTCCCTTTCACGTTCGACTTTCCTCACAAGCTCGCGATGTCGAGTGTGACGCAGGTGGCAGATTTCCTCGTGCCCAGTGTTCCAGGGATTCCCGAAATTTCCGAGCATCGTCCCCCCTCCCCGTTCCCCACGAATGCTGCCATTTCATGTGTGATTGTGAAATGTTCGCCTTTCTCATTATCATTATTATTATTCTTATTTTTATTTCTCAACGAGTGAGTGTGTGTGGTGGTCCCTCATGGACTATTTGCTTTTTCCAGCTCGCGCGCTCCCCGCCCCTCGGTTCTCAGTACTGGCCAATCTGGAGCAGGATTTATGGTGACGTCACACGGCTCCTCTTCGACCCCTCGCGACCACCCCAACCTTCGCCCTCCAATCCCAATCTCGCGGACGCCATCGTCTTGACGGTGAGTATCCCTGAGCGGAAAGGAAAAGCTTCCCTTCGCTGGGACACTGTTTCAAGGTCCCCTCATTCCGTTCCTCGCCGCCGCCGGTTGGAGAGGAGTGGCGATTATTCCCAAACCGAAGTAACAGTCTTGTCGAGAGCTTTATTACGTCTACATCTAGATTGTAACCTGCAGAGCACCCTGAGAGTGTGTCGCAGGTCGTGAATCATTGCTGACATGCCCCAGGATTATTCACTTACAGCTATTTTTCTCCGTGAGAAGAGAAACGTATCAGTTGGGTACGCAGCTAGCACATGCAACTGAATGATAAGCGTCATCTACATCTACACGATACCCTGCAAGCCACCGCGAGGGTGTGTGGCAGGGGGTGAAGATCACCAAGCATGCACTACTAACATGCAAACTAGCAACTATATTGTCTCATGCAACTTTATTGTTAGTATCTATAGAATGTAAGGGGTAAGACATGCATAATGCACTACAGAATACTCTAAAATATTTCCCCTAAATATCCCTTTCCTATTCTGCCTATTCTGTTCTCTTATAGTACGGGGGAAAAATGCCATTTTGAATCTATCGGTACGACAATCTATCTCTCTAATCTTATTTATCTGGTCGAATCTAGCATCATACGCTGGTGTTTTTAATATGTGCCTAACATCTTCAGTAAAACTATCCGATTGAAATTTCTCTAACAGATTTGATCTGTACTTTAACCTACGCTCTGATAATGATTCCCACCCTAATTCTTGTATTAATTCTGATACACTACTCAACCCATCGTAACACCTTTTGACGAACCTAGCTGCTCTACGCTGCACACTGTCTAGTTCTCTAATCAAGCCTAATTCATTAGGATCCCTTACACTGGCTGCATACTCAAGGTGGGGCCTATCTAGTGAAAAGTAGCATCGCTCTTTTGTCTTCTCATCACATTTCCCAAGTACTCTTTTTATAAATCCTAGCTTTCTCTTCGCTCGGCCGCATATTTCCCGGATGTGTCTACCCCACGATAAATCTTTAGTGATTGTTACACCTTCTTATGGTCTCTTGGATCTTATGGTTTCAACGTTTTCGATCTTCGTGTTATTAATTCTATAGGATCGCTCTATCGAATTATTCCTCCTCCAAAAGTTGATAGCTACACACTTTTTAAGGTTAAGTTCTAAGGTTAAGTCAATGAAGGAATAACCTTATCGGCAGCTTTCTTTCATCTACATCTAGAGAGTAACCTACAAGGCACTTTGAGGGTGGCTCGTTGGGCGTGAATCATAGTCAAACATGTCCTAGGAATATTCTCTAATAGATATTTTACTACACAAGAAGAGAAGCATGTCGATGAGGCATTTCACTGGCACATGCAACTCAATGAAGCTTTCAATGAAGGAATATAATGATTTTCAATGAGCTAAGCATGTTTGGATTCACGAAAATATACCTAAATAAGGTCTGTTGGAGAGGTGTTGACATGAGATACTTGGGCCAAGACGTTTTTTAGATGTAACTCATACTAGGCTATCTGTGATTAATAAACATAGGCTTTCGTGGGGCGGATTGTATCCTCTTCGTATGAAACGTTGTTATCCAAGGGGAATCGGGTTGGTGTGGTGGCTAGAGTACTAGCCTCCCATCCCGAGGGCCCGGGTTCGATTCCCGGCAGTGGCAGATTTTTCAGTGGAAAACCGGTCCCCACTTGAGTGCCTAGTGGAGGGCATTTCAAGTACATTCCGTCGGATGGGACGTTAAGCCGTGGTCCCTTTGGCGCCTTTCGTTAAGAGTAGGCTAATGCCGACGCCGGGTTTCTCTCCACCCTTCCTCCGTTCCCTAAAAACTCCTACCGTTACCCAATTACCCACCTATCCTATATGGCGCAAATGACCTCAGCTGTCGGTCGCCTCCCCTAAATAACCAACCAACCGTTGTTATCCAAGATTTCGTGTCCATTGTCGGGTACACAATCAGGGATAAAAGTAGGAAAAGATTTCTCCGATTCCGGGTCGGTGGCCTTTAATTGGTCGCAAGAAGGTCAGAGAAGCAATCAGCCATTACTTTTTTTTACTAAGATTTTCCAACCATCGCGTGTGTTGGTACGTTTCCTCTCCGTGGATGCTGGTAATTATGAACATACGCCTTGGTGAGAGAAGGGAGGTACATACAAGCTGCGAGCTCGAGATTTCAAAAGTAATAAAAAGTGATGCGTCGATCGAATCCATCTTTGATGTATTGGGTGTGTCGATGGAGAAGTTTAGATAATCTTTTTTCCCTCATCTTCCTTTTATACGAAACATCTTCCTCGTTACCCTTGATCAGTTATCTTGGCCGAGTGTTGACTTTGAAGGTTTCAGATGGACGATACGTGTTGGCTAAAAATTTTCTCGGTTGGCGTGTGTCGCTAGAAAATAACTCAGGAAGGCATTTGAGTGATTGCGTTTGGGTTTTTTCTTCGAAATCGGTTTTTCAATTTTCTTAGAAATCTGATATTATGTGAACATTTTCTGGAGATGAGCAAATTCTGAGTACAGCTTGGGTACCTGACACGTGTCAAATCTTCGCCAGGCACGTAGCCAGGGAGGGAGGGCTTCTGGTGCTTCAGCCCCCCCCCCCCTGGGCGCTGTAAAAGTAAATACCAAGCACTGAAAATTAAGGGAAGAGATTTGTAACATGTCGGCACCGAATGGGCAAGGCTGATTTGTTTTAAGTTACGCATGACTTAGCAAATTTCTGGCTACGTGCCTGGTCTTCGCCAACGTTGAACACATCAGAGTATTTTATTTTACGGACGTGTTAAACAGTGATCATTACTAGAATGATTAGAATTTGACCTCAGCATCTTATCTGCCTTTAATACAAAGTTATTCTTCGTATTTTTTTCGAGCCATGAAAGTTAGCGGTGCAGATCCCTCAAGAAGTTTAAGCACGTTTCATAACCAAAGGATCGTAGATATCTAGGTGACACTTATTTCTCACTTGAGCAAACAGATCCAAAACCACAAAAACTCAAACCCGAATGCTATCGGGAGTTTTATCGGATGAAAAACGGAAGTTCCCATCCAGCTGCGCCATTTTCCCCTTATCATCCTTAGTTAATGGGTGAATTCAGTGTTAGCTGTGTCTAATCCTGTGTTTGCGAGTGAATTCAATATTATAGCTCCATTATTTTCCCCGTCGCTGTATCCTGACGAACTCGGTCAGCTCAGGCCTCGAAGAAGACTTGGCTCCGTAAAAGTTCCCTTTAGACGAAGATTGCCGATAAGTCTTTCACGCGCTTAAAATTCTACAAAAGCACCGACTTCTAGGCGTGGCTACGATGCTAATTTACCGAGACGAATAAATAAGTAGTATTGAGGCTTTAACTCCCTTTCCCTCTTTCTTCTCAGTCATCTACCGGCCTTTCATCGCACTCTTTTTCTTTCGTAGTGCCAACGTGGGAACAAGCTGCCCTCCTAACTTCCGGAAATCCATCCTTGGATAGTCGCTGAGTACAGCATACACTCTCACTTTTGCTTTTGCTTACATGAGATATTTTTGCTGCACTTGTTTTGGGAAAGGAACAAAAGAAGCAAATTATTTTCTTCCTTTTCATATATAGGTATTCTCCTTAGGGTAATGTTGTTCACGTTCTTGGTAAAAACAAGACCACGTCTGCGATGAATTTTATTTTGAAATATTTCGGGTTTTTTATTCTATGAACAAATTTCTAGTGTGTCACTCTGTAGAGCTGCGCATACCATGTTTCGGGAGCGTAAGTTTGAACCCTGGCTGTCAGTGTGGAGCCATTCCTCCCGCAGCTAGCCGAGTTGAGAAAAATCAATACAACCTTTCCCACACACAGTTGTCTCTAGACGTTGGAAATGTTCACGTACTCCTTATTTGTAAAACCTCACGGTAGCAAACTGCTCTGTAGATCGTCTTATTGGTATACCGCCTGCGACTTAAATATAGTAGCTTACTAACACACATGACTCTTAAATTATCGCATGGCTTTCTCTCACTCTTCAGCCCTAATTGTTTTGAGTGTTATGGTGAAATATAGTTTATAAACTAAGTGTTTAGCGAATGCTGAGACGTGTGACGAGAGAATCAAAGCTTGTCAAATACACTGTTTCAAGTAACCCAAGTTATGGTAAACATAATTTTTTTGCGCTTTGATGCCAAAATTCGAATCTTTTTACGAGGGATGTACTTGGGTACATTATCGGAAAGAAGTAGGTCCAGTTCCAAATTTTTGAAATTGAGTATTATATCTGAAAGTGCACAAAACTTGCTAAGATGAATCCGCACCTAAACCGTCTTTACCGTCTAACCTACATTTATCCTAAGACTACGCAGGCAAGCGATTCATAGGCAAGTCCATAGCCGATCTTAACCGGACCGGAAGATCGAACCGGTGACCTTCGAGTAGCTAGGCCGGTGCGTTACTGACGTGGCTTCCTCTGCCTGCTCTTCTCCATCCTAATGATGTTTCCATCGAAGCTCTCCTCTCGGCTATGCAACTGCCTACAGAATCGCACGCAAATGACTCCGCGCGTCATGTTATGACATCATCAACCACGTTGCTGATCATTGACTTAGAATCTTCGGCGCTCTTGCATGAAGAGGGAGCCATGCCCTTTACATGAATTTCTTGGGGATTGGGTTGTATCGTGGCAAAAGTAATGGCTTCCCGACTCGAGGGACCAGATTCGAATCCCTTCTGTGGCTGATATTATTCATTGGAATTATAGAACCTACTTGGTTGCAATGTAGAGAGCATTTACCATTGAAGAAAGTTCTCAGTGCGTTGAATACAACGTTAAACTGTGGTAGTCTTAGCTAAAAACTTGTGTTCGACCCGAAGGTTGTTTTTTGATAGGTGAGGGTAGATCTCACCCCGTACTAAGCCATTCGCATGTAAAATTCATACGTTCCGAGTAAATAGTTAAGTGTCTGTATTGGGGCGAGATTAAAAGTCCCCCTTCCATCTAACCCCTAAGGGTAAGGGGTCCGGTTCGGACAACCTGCGATTTCCTACGATGTTGTGACGCACAGAGAATCGAATCGCGTGGATCTTAGGTGGGGTTGTCCTGAAAGGCCTCTGCCCGGGATTTTAACCCGGGACCGTCCTCGGGTCGGGTCGGTATCTCAGAGCTCTACCAACCCTGCCACCACGACCCCGCATTCTTAGCTACTGTCGTTAAAAGTACGTTAGTATCGTTGAAAACCTCGGGTTCCTCTCCACCCGCTTCCATGAAAAATTCAATTACTGATCCGTATAAATCCAACTACTCGCTCACTTAAAACTGAGCAAGTAGTTTTAGCTTCACTTTGAAAAACAGAAGGGAATCGGTTTGATGTGGTGGCTAGAGTACTGGCCTTCTGAGGGTCCCGGGTTTGAATCCTGGCATATTCAGATTTTTCAATCATGTACTAGTCCTTACTTGAGTGCTGTATTGAGAGCACATCATGTGTTGCTGCACATCCGTAGAATAGTGCGAGAAATAGTAGTCCACTTGTCATCTTTCGTGGAGACTCCGCTCCATTGATTCCTACCACTTCCCATCTGCCCACGATGATACAAATCACCATACGGTCGGTCGACTCAGATAAACAGCAACTGCTAAGTTCCTCTACTAGTATTGCCGTGAAATTACTCCTGAATAAATCTTAAGTAATGTTCAGAAAGGGTAATAACGACTTGAACAGATTGTGAGAGAGTCAATCTCGCACCGCATCCAAGATATTTCATGCTTATATTTCAATTGCTATTAAAATCGGAGCTCTGTAAATATGAAATACTATCCTTTATATTAAGTTCACAAGCCAAGATAATCTCTCCAGATAATCATTTCGGATGCACGATAGGGAATCTGTGGGCCTGCCCTAATGAAACTTGGTTTCATTTGTTGCATAGAGAGCTTAGGTAATGAAAGAAATGCTGGAGAAGATATTATTTCGCCTTATTAACCCCATTCATTTGATATGCCTTAATCAAGAGTGTATAGAGACATTTTTAATTAAGAACCTGGATGAGTCTGAGAGAGTATTGCATAGACTTCTAATTATTGTGAGGAGAAGAGAGATAATGGGACGGGATTATCGGGTAAATGCTAATAAGGGAGCCGGAAAAAAAGAAAAATCTAGTGAGACGAAGGCTTTGCGGAATATGCAGGGCTCTAGACACTTGTGATCACCAGGAGTTATTTCCTCGCTTAACAGGCACGAAGCCAGAAATTTTCTTCCGTGGGGGCTAAGTGTAGTTTACATCTACATCTACACGATACCCTGCAAGCCACCGCGAGGGTGTGTGGCAGGGGTAGTTTAGCGTAACTTGAAACAAATCAGATTTGCCCGTTCGGTGCCGACATGTTACAAATCTCATCCATTAATTTTTAGTGCTTGGTATTTATTTCACAGTGCTCATTCCTATCTCTTCTCATTGGTGAAGTTCACTGCTTGCCTTGATATGAAGAGGTTATTAAGGCCGGCCCCAGATCAGAAGTTCAACGCATGCATACATATCAAATTGAAAAGAACGGTTATTAACTACACACATGCATCAAACTAGTGACAATGTTTCAAGACACTTAACATTTGAATTATACGCAGTGTAATCTGGATTACCGAGTAATTTGGATGAAGCCCCAGAAGCCCCCCCCTGGCTACGTGCATGTCGCTTAACTGTGTGAATATACCAAACAATTGTTATATTATGTAAAAGCCGTGCATAAAATATTGGTGTAAATTCTTAAATGTCACAGTTCGCGATCACTTGAATACTAGTATTGAGCTGTTACTGCTGGTGTTGGAAACACCAGTCCTTCGATATTTTTTACGTATTCGTAACCACCGACCTCCGCATGTTTCGGGGAGAACTGTACGGTTAATATCCATCATACGAGTATTTACCACGAGAATACTGGTCTCAAGGGTCCGGTTTCGAATCCTGGCAGCGTAAGAATTTTTCATTGCTATACCAGTATCCTACTTGAGTGCCGTGTGGAGAGCACAAGTTCAGTAGTTTTAGTCGGATTTGATGGTTCCTTTGACATTGAACGTTGATGGTAGGCTAATGCTGACGCTGGGTTTCTCTCTGCCATTCTTTCACTCCTAAAATTCGTACCCCTTCCCAATTACTCACCTATCCTTAATGGCGAAAATGGGCTAAATTGACGGCCGCCTGCCGTTGTGACAGCAACATATATCACTTCAGTATGAAGAAAAATTTTTAAATGTGAATACGGGTATACTTTGGAGCTGGATTCACTCATTTCATTGGTAATATTTCAGATTTCACTCGAGGGAAAATTTTGGATCATGCTGTTTTTTGCTCATCCTTAGAACCAGCTAGTCTTTGGGAGTGGTCGTACCTGCTTTAAAACTTGTACATTTACAAAGTCATGATATTAGAAAATTGGTTATCACTTGACGAAATGAACCAGTTCTGTGTGGTGTGCTATGTCATGTGTTTTCCAATGCATAAACGGGTATATCATTTAGGTGACGTAATAGGAGCGCAGAGATTTCCCAATAATCATGAAGTAGTCGTATGTTAGTAGTGAGACCCTCCTGTCCTCATTTAATTCCAAAAAATGTGTGCTGTACTCTCACACGGACACTCACAGCTCACAATGTGCATTTTTTTCGTCTATAGCGTCCGTTTTACCCAAGGCCTATCAATGCGCGGTCTGAGGCACGAAAGGATGCACAGTGAATATCACTTCGCGCAAAGTAACGAATTGCATGTAAAAATTCTCAAATGCATGAACGAGTGCGAGGGAAATAGTTCTATTTCCATCATTTCATTCATGAAGTTTTCACGATTTTACGCAGCTTCAAACTGCGCAATTTATCACGATGGAAAATGTTTCTCAAACTTCCTCTTAAGTCTTTTGTAAAGAATTTCATGGTGAGACGTAAATGAGGAACGATTGCCTCCTTGGATAGGAAAATATTTTCGTAGAAGCCTATTTCATCTCATTGTGGGACGGGAGTTTGTGATATGATGTTTATCGGAGATTAGGGACCAGGGCCGTATTTACCATATGGCGTACCCGGTGGCCGCCGAGAGAAAATGTTAATATAATTGTAAGTAACCTGGCGTCTACTAGCAGAGTATTAATAGTGGTAGATATTTGTACTCATTTTGTATTGTCTTAAAAGACAAGGAAAAGTCTATGTCAACCTGCCAGTTGCAAGACTATAACATTGGGGGCCTCATTCTAGATTCCGCCGGGGGCCTCAGGGGTCATAAATACGTCCCTGTTAGGGACTCTAAGATACGATTGTAAGTTAAAGCGACGAATATTCCCTATGTCTCGCAGTTTAAGCCATGCACATTTTACGTCATCAACTACGCTGTCTCCCTACCCTCCTTACCCTTCATTTCTCGCCTTTTTCAAATTCATTTAAATTTGAAATTTACTTTTCTTGTTGACTGGGTTTTATTCATCCAAACTCGTATTTGCGTATAATGTATGAATGTATGGTGCGGCACGAATTACAATTAATGAATTCTGTTTTCTTTGATGAAGGAAACTACCCTATTGATCAAAAACGGGTCGGGTTGCCTGAGATTACCATGGAGAAAGGTTGTCAGGCTGCCAATATTCGTTTTTGATGGGTGGCTGGCTGTTTCGACGGCGTTGTCGGCTGAAAACTGAGGTCCTTCATTGAGACACATCCCGACTCGAAGCCTTAAATTCTTGGGATTGGGATTCATCAAGAGTCGATACCTCCTGCTGGCGCCGGCGTCTTCCACCCTATTCATGAGTGCCCCGTAGATAATGAGACGTTGTTCATCTTTAGACTGTTCTGTCGTAGAAAAATATTGAACGTGATATCACCTTACAACGACCGAAGAATTATTCACAGTTTGTATAAAAACCAGGAACATGTGATCAAATCAGCTTTGAAGAAGCAAAATTAAATAAAAGAGTGAGACAATGTTGTGCACTGTCTCTCATGCTTTTCAATGTCTAGGCCGAAAAACGCCATCGAAGAAGTCACCACCGGCGCAGAAGCGGCGTCTTCGGAAGTAAATATCCTCGGGGAGAAAATCAGCATGCTGCGATTTGCCGGCGACTCGGGAGTTATGGCAGAAACAGAAAAAGGCTTGAAGAAGACTAGGAAATATATAAAGGACAATGGCCAGATATCACCTGAAGATCAAAAAATAAAACTAAAGCATTTGTATGCAGTAGGGGAAAAGAAGCCGAGACCAACGTGAAACTAAGAAAGCAAAAAATTGAGGTGGTGAAAAAGTGTTGTTATCTGGGAAGCCGAGTAACCAGCGATGGACTAAGCAAAATATAAATTGTGAGTAGAATAGCCCAGAAAAGGGTATTTTACCAAGAGACGATTCTGTTTACAGCTGCAAATACAAGCGTGAAAGGAAGGAAACATTTCATTGGTACATTCATCAAGAGCATTCTTCTTTATGGGAGTGAATTAGGGGCGATAACAGCAGCAGAGAAGGCAAGGCTGGAAGCATTTGAAATTAGGTGCCACCGAAGAATTATGACACGATTGTTAAGACACGATGGCTTGACAAAGACAATCATCGAGGGAAAAGTGAACGAGAAGATTGGAAAAAGCAGACCTTGGATGAGATATATGGGACAAGTTATAAAGGATGTGAAAGAGAAGAATTGTGTCAGTATGAAGAGTGTAGCCGTTAGGACAATCGAGTTGGGAGCTGCGTTTAACCAATCTAATGTTTGTTGACCGGTGATGACGATGATATCATCTTTCTGTCTTCACAGCATTTGCGCTACGAAATTACAGATTAATTTGCTATGAATGCTAGTATGCAGGCGTATTGGAAAATCACCAGTTCCCCACGTTCAGTATAATGATCGCCGGATGCTAAGATTGCACTTGCGGAAAATCGCTTCTTAAGGTAAAAGATGCAAGAAGGTGCCTACCAGGAGACACCCAACCGCAATCAGAGACTACGTTAAGGCAAAAACCAAGTTGTTTATCTTGGGGAGGCGAGCAGCATCTGAAATTATTAGTGCCTTGGGTATTTGGGGTAATTTTCAGGGAATGGAGGAAGCAATGCGTTGGCGGCATTAGCCTACTCTTTCTGAAAGGCACCAGGGGTGCCACATTTTAGGCTCATTCCTGATGTACGTAGCTATTGATCTGGATGGGAAGCCAGTTAGTTCTCTGTAGACCTGGTTGGTGAGGTCTCATTCAGGCCCAAGGCTGCGTTTTATATTGGCGCTGAGACGACCGACCAAAGTTTTTATTCATGATGAGATGCATCCGTTGTTTTTGGCACCATTAAAGTTTCGGATAGGCAATGATTGAAGCGCTTGTTACTTTCATTTACTGAAAAATGTGATGTTATGACCGTTATTTAGTTGCTACTTTTGTCGTATTTGTGACGTATTAAATCAAGTGTAGTCTGTTTCGTTTAAGTGCAAGTCGCGCATGTTCTTATATTACGAAAGACTATTGATTTTCAAGATGTTAATTCAAGTAGTTTTAAAGGGAATCATGTGAAAAGTTACGCTTGTGCCTGGGTTATTGATGAAACCACGCGAGCGACTTTACTTTTATCTCAACTCTTCTGTCAACTGCTGTTATAGAGGCCAATGCTGATCGTTGAAGGAAGGCTTTGGGGATTGGGTTGGTGTGGAGGCTAGAGTACTGGCCTCCCATCCCGAGGGTCCGGGTTCGATTACCGGCAGTGGTGGATTTTTCAGTGGCGGTCCCTACCGCCCTACCGGTCCCTACTTGAGTGCCTAGTGGTGGGTATTTAAGTTGCAGTACTCCGTCCGTCGGATGGGACGTTAAGCCGTAGTCCCCTTGGCGTCTGTCGTTAAGAGTAGGCTAATGCAGACGTTTCTCTCCACCCTTCCTCCGTTCCCTGATAAACTCCTACCATTACCCTATTACCCACCTATCCTAAATGGCGCAAATGACCTCAGCTTTCGGTCGCCTCCCCTGAATAACATAACATACGAAGGTTATTAAACTTCCGGCTTGGCAACGCATAGGTCGCATGATTGAATCCCACGTATGAAGTGAATGTTGTGTTTTCCTTAGGATTAAGTTAATTAAGAAGGTGCGATGTAACCCAAGCAATTAACGTATCTTAAAAACCTAATGATGCTATATGGAACTCTCCAGGAAAGTAAGCGCATCGGAACAATCGCCGGAAAAGTTCTCGTTTGACCATATCTCCCGTTCTCTCAGGCCTGATCTACCCTCCGCGAAAGATGGTTGTCTATACCCTTCCCGCGAGGTGCACCATTAGGGCCGAGAACCCCCAAGAATCTCCTCTGAGAAGCGAAGCCCTGAGCGTGGCGAATGAAAGTGGGAAACCACAGCGCTTGACCCTCCAGCAACACTATTCAAGTACGGGGGTTTCTCCGCTTTGACCCTTTGTATGGGACTCGAGGACATGGACAAGGGGTCGAAGTGCCCCGATATCTTAATTTGGATCAGTGGCCGCCGCCTTCGAGATCGATTTACGCAAGAGTCATCGTCCTCGGGGAAGTTTCTTAACTTGCTCCTTCTAGTCGTTGATAATGAAGCTCTTTGCGCCGCCGACATCTCTGCCATAGTCACAAATGTCATTCTCATAAATTCATGGCCGCAGATCTGTCAGAAATTGTATTCAAGGCCTCTCGTTTCGTCGGAATGGACTGCGAACCCTGGTTTCCATTTGTTGTTTAATCTGTTTTTATTTTTTTCTGGGTGTGTTCCGTTCTATGGAAACGCAGATTTGGAAAGTATGTATATCCGTGTCGGCGCTTTCCGGAGAATAATTCACGTTCTCAGTACCGCCGGACACACCCAGAGAGAGGTGTTGCAATTCGGCCCCAGTAATATCGTGGTAATTCCTTGAATGCCAGGCCATAGGTAGGTCGTTCTAATTCGTTCTCGGTGGGTTGCTCCGTGCCAATTGATCATCATCATTGGTCAACAATCCTAGGATTGGTTTGACGCAGCTTTCCACTCGTTTCTTCTATCGGCCAACCTTTTCATTGTGACGTAATTGTTCTCTTTTACATTCTTCACGACCTGTTCCATGTATCTCATACGAGGCCTGCCTTTTCCAATCTTCCCGTTCACTTTTCCCTCGACGATAGTCTTCATCAGGCCATCGTGTCTCAAGATATGACCGATTAAGTTTTCCCTTCTTCTTTTTAGAGTTGTCAGCAGACTTCTCTTTTCTCCTACTCTTCTTAGCACTTCCTCGTTACTTACTCGGTCGATCCATTTAATCTTCAGCATTCTTCTGTAACACCACATTTCAAATGCTTCTACCCTTTTCTTCTCCGCTGCTGTTATCGTCCATGATTCACTGCCGTAAAGAAAAATGCTCCAGATGTATGTTCTGATGAACTGTTTCCTTACTTCTATGCTTGTATTTCCTGCTGTAAGTAGATTCTTCTTCTGAAAGAATGCCCTCTTTGCCTGGGCTATTCTACTCACTATTTCTTTCTTGCTTCGTCCATCGTTGGTTACTCTGCTTCCCAGGTAACAGAACTCTTTCAACTACTGCCAATTGATATGTGTAAAAATAAACAACTTATTATTACTGTAGTTGAACCCACATAATCTGCAATCATATAATGGATGTTAATTTTGAAATGTTCATCTGTTTTACATTTTTCAAGGAATGGGAAATTTTTTCGATAAACTGAGTGATTATTTTTTAAAAGAAAGAAAAAACAAACTTTGCGAATTTCACTGACATAATTTACTCACAACCCGGGTTTCGACAATTTATGCCATTTTCACCTGAAGACATCCGGGTTTCGACAATTTATGCCATTTTCACCTGAAGAAATCCGGGTTTCGACAATTTATGCCATCTTCACCTGAAGATGGCATAAATTGTCGAAACCCGGGTCGTGAGTAAATAATTTCTATGAAATTCGCGAAGTTTGTTTTTCTTTCCATCATGGAAAAGTTTCACAAAATTACCCCTGAAACCATTCGGTTAATTTTTTAATATTTCCCACTTCAAACTGGTGTTTACGATGCCCGCATATTAGCGATACCTTCATGAATCTTGCGAGTCGAATGTTATTTTTTCCTCTTTTCATAAGCGAGATGAATTTCTGCTGTTCCTTCATCTGAAATAAAAGAGAACAATGCTTTTCCCAAGAATTACCCCGTAGTTGAGGCTGCAGTATTAGGTTTTGATGTGCTCAAACTTCTACGGTTATATTGCACCATCTAACTTAACTTAATATTTCGCTTTATAGCAACACGCGCACAACATCCGTGCCGTAAGTGGGATACGACCCGGTGATCTTCGAGGTGCCAGACCAGCCCCTCACTGAAATGATTACCGCGGCCGTCGAGTTGCCTCGTGCCATGAACTCAAAGTGGTCCGGAATTCTAGTTCTCCTTCATTATGATCGTGGATTGTGTAATATTAACTATTAATTAAATCGTCGATTACGTATGCGGTAATTATATGAGCACGAAGTTCTTTTTGGTAGGTAGTTGTTTATGTTAGATTTTATGCGACTGATCTCTTTGACGTCTCTACTGAAACGTATAGCGCTGATCACGGAGCTACCTGGGTTTGACTATCCAAACGTCTCAGGTTCGAATCCTGCCACGCACTGCATGTTATGCTGTCTCAAGATTATATTCGGTACGTCAGTCGTGGGATCACCTTACCAAGTGTATTAATACTGAAGCCCAATACTTAAATGGACGAATTTATTGTCCCCGGCTGGCTATTTTTAGATTGCTTCAAAATTGTCCTTGATTTCTTTTCTGGCGGCTCGATTGTTTGGATTGTTTTTTAGGATTCTATAAACAGTATTTGGCATTTGATTTTCAAGGCGAGTATATTCGCTATAATTTGTTCGTATGGAGTTGGAAGGTCTCCTCAGTTATCTGAATTAAGAGGGCCCTTATCGGAGGCGTGTCTGCAGAGGCGGTCGTGATATCTTGAAGCGCCTTTTTTTTGTTTCTACGACAACTGCTCGCGTTGGGTAATATACGAGGAACCAGTGAACGTGACGGCCAGAACTTGGAATATTGACCTTGGCCTCGTTTGACTCTTTATGGAACTATTTTTTTCACGCACGGAGGCTTGTTTTCCGCTCTCAAACTTATTCGAAGGAGGTTATTTTTTTCCTTTTTTTCCATACGACTAACCTATTACAAGCCGGTTGCGTGCGCAGAATCGAAGACGGTTCTCGGCGACAAATTGAACGGGGAACTTCGTGACGAACTTAATTTATCATGCCAGAAGTTAGTACATGTTTTTCTACTTTCCTCAATTGTTTCGCGTATTTTGTTGTGAAAAGAAGTCGAGACCTAAACCTAGATGTTGCTTAGAAATCAGTTGTTTTATATTTTTTAATTTGGGCTCGACGCAAAGTATTTCAAGCTCTCGGCCCCTTTGTATCAAAATTACTTCCAGGATATTTATTTTGAATATTGATAGTTGTAGTTTTAAGTGAAAATTATGGACCATAATGTTTGAATGGTTAGTTTTAATCTTTGGGTGTAAGCTCAAACATAAACCTATAACCCTCTTTTCACGAAGGAGAACGCGAAAACGAAGTCATCTAGTTGTTTCGTGAAATTTGCATTAAAAAATTGAGTTAAATTAACTAAATTTGAAATATAAGCATTTCCAATCCGTTTAAAAACACCGTTCTATGAGGTGACTTGTGCTAGGTTCAAAATAATAATCACTGGTAGTTATACTACATTTTTCGTCTTGAGGTTCAACTGCGGCTTAAGGAAGTTTTAACTTTGAAATTTATCGAATTTATTCGTTCTTTAGGAATATGCTGAGATTCCAACAGATTAAATGCGGCTATAATTAAACTTGAGTTGTTTTTGTTGTTTATCATGAATGTGATCGATATTATTTTAAATTAAATCATGATGGTACCATATAGTCATTGCCGACGCATCATCATAGCATACTAGTGTTTTCGTCTCTTGCTAACAGCAATATGTGACCTCAAATGTATAATAATATACGTTTGTCTCACTAGTGTCTTTTTTACTCTTCTAGTCACGTGCTATTCTGAGCCTAGGAAGTTTTTAAGGCTCTTGATATGGGAATACTATTTAGTTTATAATCCGTCGCCCTAGTGTGATTGGCTGATTTCTAGTCGAAGGGAAAGTAATAAAGACATTTTGAATGTGTTAGTGCCAGAAACATTGCTTTCAATCGCCCCGTCTCAAATTTTGTTTCCTCATTTATTTATTTAGGAGAACTTTTTTCAGTCCATTAACGCTTGTTGTACAACATTATATCTTGGTGATTGATTTAATACCATTTGTAGGATCATACATGTAGTCATCAAATGTTCTTGAAGAAACTTACCGTAATATCAGTTTCCTAGTGTGAAATTTCTAAATCGCTACTGAAGCAAATTGTTTGCAATGCTAGTCTGAAGTATCATCCAATTTTTTTTTAAATCTATCATTTCTTTGAATATTCCCTCATTATTGTTCATCGGAAACGAATAAGCGTTTGGTCCCGTTAGTTGCTTCCGTGCCGCGACGGAGTATCTCCGGCATTAAAATGGCAGCAAGATCGCGAAACATCTCACAAAGCAGTCCGAGTGATTGCTCGTCAGTTCCATCCTCGATTTTATTGTTGCTGAGGATGTACGAGCAGAGCGCAGATGGCTCCAATGTGAGCGATTAAAATGCGATATGGGGCCACTGGAGAGTGGGCATTTGGAGCTTTCTATTTTTTTTACGCGGAATATCTTCAGCGTGGACTTTGCTGCATCCTACTCATTGCTGCGTGACGGGTTCATTAAAATTATCTGCGTGGAAAGAGGCGTTTCGTTTGAGGAATTTTCTTCGCCTTCGATCCAAATTGATTGATTTGTTTGTGCTTCAGAGCCTACGGCTTCTCTCCGGGTTCATGGGGAAATTTCCACCCTCTTCCCTGCGCTTCGATCACTTTCCATTTCCATGGACTCGGTTCCATTGAAGGAGCTTGGTTTTTAAAGGGGAACTTCTCAGCGTCCTACGGTTCATACCTTGCTGAAATCACTCGTCTCCATCGGTTCAATTCCTCTTAAATTAGTATGACCAATGAATGTGCATTTTTCGAGAACCCTTCTATTTCGTCCGGTTTTTAACTAGTCGTGTTTCATTTAATCCACAGTTACACATTATAATTTGTAAATTAAACTATGACTGTTAAGCATTGCAAATATATTGAAATGATAACAAAATTGCAATTTACCACAGGTTAAAATCAGACTTTAATTTGACCCGGGTTTCGTTGATACTGCAACATCATCAGGTGAAAAATAGCATCAAGAGCTTATGTATGTATAACATACGGGGATGTAAGAAGTGGGAAAGGGCTGGAGGGAGAGGGGGGGGGGGATGTCGCAGTGTCCACGAAGCCCAGGTTGGATTAAAGTTTGTTTTAATCTGTGGTTATTGAAAATTTTAGTTTTCATTTCGATAGTCACAGGTACGTTCTCAAAATGCCGCTTATGTCTCGCAAGCCAGCCTCGGCTCTAGAGAACAAAGGTACGATACGGCCCGCTTACGAGCGATAAAAAAACGAATATTTATATAATATATAAAAATATAATATTATATATAATTTATATATAATATAACGAATATAGACCATTACAGTGAATCTGGTCGTGGGAAGTAGACCATATTTCGAATCACCACGAGTCAATTTTACATTAGAACAGATGTTTCATAAGTTCTCTATTCACTACAATTCACAGTGACGATAGTTTTTATTCATATGTAGATACCAACCATCTAGCGTCATGTGACCCTATTATCTAATGTTTCTATGTAGTAACCTAGTTGCATGTCAATAGAGCATGTTTGGAGATCTCCTCCCCCTGCCACACACCTTCGCGGTGGCTTGCAGGGTATTGCGTAGATGTAGATGTAAATGTGTGTTTTGAAATGGCTGACATGTGCCCAAACCGATTAAATGAACATGTCGTTCGTTTATTTACTCTTTTCGGACCAGTTTATAAGACCATAATGCGATAGCACGTGGGATTTTGGTTTTTCATCAGAGTTGCTGACGTAAACCTAAGGATAGAGCGTTCGGCTATGAAGCGGAGGTGTCATGTTCATACGGAGGAGAATACTCTTCGGACGCCTCTGGCTAAACTTGTGCTGATTGCTTATTTTCCTGAGAAATCGCCAGCGAAATTGAGTGAAGGGATGTTCCCCCTGACCATCGTCTCTGGGCGTGTGAAACCATTTATGTGAGGTCCACACTCTTCAAATTACATGGGAGGCTTCAACACCCCATAAAATACTGTCTTTTAGGTTGAAAAGTGTGTTTTCAAGTGCCTTAATGTCCGCAACGTATTTAATACTTTGGAATATTCAACTTCGAGCTACTAATACGCTTCTGTTGCTCATTTCATTGAACTATTGGCGGGTTATTAGTGTCCTCTTACGTCTGGGATGGCAAAGAAGTCAAATGTCAGGGAAGTCGATTTTTAAAAGTAGACTTCAAGCAATTTTAGCGTGAACGTAAGCTTATTGCTTGTAGAATAATATTTTTGCGCCTGAGTTTGTTCGAGACTGATTAATTGACACAAGAGACTGATTAGTAAGCAGTGGGCTCCCAATGAGTACCTTTCAGTTCACCACCCTTGCATATTTGTGATCCAGTTATTGAGAATACCATTCTTTGGTCCATATGAATCTGTTATGTCGTGAAATATCGCCATTTTCTCTTTCACTATTTCTTATATTGCGTATTATATGTTGTCTTACTTCGTATGCCACGGAAAAAAATCATATTCGAGTAATTACGCTGAATGTGGCGGGAGAAACGAGATGGTTATCGGTAAGCCCTTATATGGTGAATATACGATATTATAAACGGCTAAACGTTGAACGCGAAGAGAAATTTCTCCTGGGCTGGAAATCGAAGCACCGGTCTTGCCGAGCGTCTAAGCTACTCGTAATTCCATGAATCCTATCTAACGTTTGATTCCTTCAGCAATTTTTAAATCGCATTCGTTTTATCATTCATAGCTGTATTCTCTTGTGAGCAGTAAAAACTCTTAACATTTATGGAGCCAAAACGGCCGCCTGATTTTTTTTATTATGAAATTCTTCCTTTTATTACAACTTTTGTCATTTTTTAGGCTCTGCAAAGGTAGCGTAAGGGGACCATGATCCGAGTGGGGTTTCATTAGAATTACGTTTTCTTTCGCATGCGAAGCCGTCTTAATGGGTGTTCATTATGTTTGTGCTCAAGTTTCATAAGAGCAGGTGAAGTATGCTTAACGTGAAGTAGGTGGAGGACGTCTAATAGCCTCGTAGTAAGGATGGTCCGGGTTACACATCATTTTTTTTCTGTATAAACTTATTTTCGGTTGCAATCACTGAGGTAGCAGTTTTGTTTTCATTGGTATTAATCTCGTCTAATACCCATGCTCCAAGTGCTTAGTTAGGGAGAAATACCCTTGATTCAGAAACTTTCATAGGATAAGTTGAAAAGTACTTTCTCTGAAAAGTGTCCCTTGTGGTTTTTCGACTGAGTAACACCGTCTTCGTGTGAATCATGAAGGAACCCGCTTCGAATTCCTGCAAATCTTTGAGGCTTTTTCGTTTAGTGCATTTTTGTTGGACGAGCTGTAACTTAGCGGGTATAAGTTGAAAAAAATCTTTAGCCTAGTCATGTTAGTGATCCTCTGGTGGGTTCCGAATTTGTAACCTATATTTATGTTGATTAATGATCGTTACCTAATAATTTGTGTAACCTGATTTCAACTGTCAAAAAATATACGAAGATCGTAAAGATGTATGATAAGACCAGATTTTGCCTTAAATTCTTGTCTTCTATTTTTCTGTGAGAGAATGTCAATCTAGGAACTATTGGAGGATGTAACGGAACGATGAACGATGTGAAATCTATATCAAGGTTTTCCCAGAGCTGGTAACTTGACGACCCTTGTCTTCTGGGTGTTCTGCCACGCTTGTCCATTTTGTTCGACAAATTCTAGCTGAATGTTCCGAAGCATCTACATCTACATAATACCCTGCAAGCCACCACAAGGGTGTGTGGCAGGGTTTTTTTTATGTGAATCTTCCTTGGGTGGTCAAATTTCCCTACCCTCCACGTTGGGTGCGTTAAAAATTACGGCCATTGGAGTTTGTCTTCTCTTTAAGTACATTTGAGGCCGTCGAGCTCCACCTTTTCATTGAATATATCGATAATGTTTAGTAAATAATAAATTTTGCTCTTAAAATTCACTTGGGTTTGTTCGTGTCATTGTAAATCAAAACCGGCTTTACGTGCATCTTGGGTCAGGATACTCGATTATTTATTCACCTAAATACTAGAGTTACCTCTTAACTACTACTCCACACTCATTACCTTGATTTATATCCTGATATCTCAAATTATTTTGAATTTTTTAAGATAATGGTTTTTTTCATTCAGATCTCTCGTTAATTCTCATATTTTTACTGACATTTCTGATAGATAAATTGATGAAAATTTTAACTTCGCCTTTAAGCCTACTCGATCATATGACGGAATTGTTGAAAACTGTCATGTTATGGTAGATTAGATATTCTCGATAAAGGAGTAACAGTAATCGAAAACAACGATCTGAAAACTGTACGGTAACGTTCTTGTATTTTTTGACTCTACCAATTCCTGACTACATCTACATAATACCCTGCAAGCCACCACAAGGGTGTGTGGCAGGGGGTGATTGCTCACCAAACATGCACTACATATTAAGCATCTTCGATGAAGTATCGAAGCATCTTCGATGAATGACGTGATCTTACGACGGAGTTATTATTATTGGTAATTTTTTTTCCACTCATAGATCGGTTTAATTTTTTGGCCTACAAAATATATGCCTCCTATATTTTCTGAATTTCAGTTTGAAGTAGTGGAAGTGAATCACATCTACGCAAATTGACGCGAATTCCCGCTACATGTCAACCAGTCTATCACAATTACATTTGCAGACGAAGTTGAGGTTACTTGCGATGCCGGGAATGAATTTTCCAAAACTTTCTACCAAAATAAGACGATTGACATCTTATTTGGACGATTTTTTTACTGTCTTAAAGACCTCACTGCTGGGAACTAATTTCATTTAATATGCAAATAATGAGGATTGATCCATTTGAATTTGCCGAAATTTCATCCATAGATTTTCGAAAAACCATTAACAATTATGAATCTTTTTCTTTCGACGCTAGTGCAGTGACTTCCCGTGCTTTTGTTTGAGATACCTTTGTAAATATGTAACTAGATTTAAATGGCAAAAAAAATTTTCGCTCTCTATTCGCTCTTAACGTTCTTGCGCTTATTTTTATACCCATTCACAGGAGTTTCTAAGCGATATATATCCTCTAAACTCCCAAAGATTTAAACCAATACCCTGTTCCAGATTTGCTCACTACGTTCCCGAGGTGAAAGTAAAATAATTTTTGTCGCGTCATGACTGTGTGTGTGAGTCCTTGTCTTTGGTGCCCTCTTGTGTGACACCAGGTTATTTCTCCGAATAAGAATTAAATATTAGACATGACTCATCCAAAGCTATGTATGTACGTGGTGAATTATCTAACCCGAGAAACCAAGGCCTAACCAATTATCGAGCATGTTCTAACCAGGAAAATGTTTCCGTGAAACGAGAGCGCACGAGAGGCTTTGATCAGTTACTCTGCGCCAGCTTCTTTCGGCCACCAGAGAAATAATGGGCAAAAGTTCCCGGAAAGGGTAACACACATGGTAGCCAGCTCGGTAACACGCCGAATGATAAACTAACGGTCGCGTTTCAAATTCCACTTCAATCACGCCATGGCCACGATCCGGTGTCTTTTTGGGGTTAAGTTTAAGTGAGGCGGTGTGATATGATAGCAGTCTGAAAACCTTGCATACGAAAAAGTATTCGGTGGAAAGGTTAGAGATTGCTAATGTGTGGTCGTTATAATACTGTTGGCACTGGAAATAACCCCTAGATCACTCCTATCACTAGGAGCCCAGGAGTTCGAATTCCAGGAGTGGCTATTTTTTCATTGTCATAACGGTCCCCACCGAAAGTCTATGCAGAGAGCACTTCAAGTTCAGTAACCTGTCCGTCAGATGGGTCGATAGACCGTGGACCTCTGGGCGCCTTTCGTTAAGAGCAGCGTCCTAATGCCGATGCCTCCTTCCTTCCTCCATATTCTAATTTCTTACTTGATTCGAAATATCCAACTGTCCTTAACGTGCAAATGACTTCATCTGTCGGTCGCCTCCCTTAATAGCAGCAAGAACGATCGTATGATACTAACGTTGTGGAAACATTTTACTTGCATCGGAATGGGAGAGAAACACACTGGTTAAATTTCCATACATTACCAGTGTACGTCTTTGCCATGAAAATAGAGCACCTTAAAACCTACTTATTCTGCTTCTAGGAAATAAAAAATCGTTAGATATACGCCCAACTGTCGCATAGCAAGCCGGAACCGTGCTAACTTTATCGCCATTTTATGCAGCAGTTTTATGTGGGAATCTGGCCTATGGCTCGAGTCCGATACGTTCAACCTCCGCCACTACCTTTCCTAAATACGATAATCGTCCTTGGCATCATAATATGAAACGTTTAGTGTCCGAAATGACTTGGGATGGGGTAGTAGTGAAGTTCATGTTGAGATGGGTTATGGTTTTATGGCATTCTTACGATAAGTGGAGAATATCGATTTAAGGCAAGGCTTCTTTTTCGGCCCATTGGTCGTAATCCTGAGAGGCTTCTTTTGCAGTGGAAAAATTATGTTTTTGGTGCTCCAGCGGTTAATACCATATTGCACCGTCCAACCTGAGATCGTAGCCCTCAGATAAATTTCATATCCATGCCCGAAGCGAGACCTGCGACCATCAGGTCCTCGATCATGGATCTTCATAAGGCGTGCGCTAGCTTTATCGTTATTTTTTGATTTAACTTACGTCAGATGGAACGTGCTCTCCGTTCTTCATTTTTCGCACAGCACTTCAAATCACTTATCACAATCAGTGGAGCGAATTTTATAGACGGTTATTGCTAACCCTGCGCTACTCTAGGGGTCAACATTAACGATAAAGATTGCGATAACGCGTTTTATGTGTCCGTGATTCCACACCAGGGCCTCGATCATGGATCTTCATAAGGCGTGGGCTAGCGTTATCGTTATATTTCGACTTAACTTATGTCAGAGAGAACTTGATCTCCATTCTTCATTTTTGGCGCAGCACTTCAAATTGCTTATCACAATCAGTGGAACGAATTTTATAGACGGTTATTGTTAAAGCTGCATTATTTTAGGGGTAAGCGTTATCGATACAGATTGCGATAACGGGAAAGATGCATCCGTGATTCCGCACCAGGTTACTAGGTTGTCGCGGTACCAATCTGGCTTCCGCGACTGGCAGGGGTATCTGTTTTAGTCCCTCTGACGAGAGTTTTCTCTTACTTCGTACGGGAAGAAACAATTTTAACTGCGCGGGAGGTGGGCTCTAGTGTTGCTAATGGTCTGTGTCGTGGGCTCGTGTTATATAAGATTGCCGCGGAAACTGGTTTCAGCTCTCCCCCAGCCAAGGGCTGCGTCTTTCGAGCAGTGGCTCAGAAGGTGACGAAGGCGGAAGGTATTTAGGGAATCGGGTCGGAGGGGAGGTTAGCGATTTGGCTTCCCATCCCGAAGGCCTGGATTCGAATATCGGCGCTAGCAGAGGTTTTTCAATGACACGCGGTAGAGATCTGTATCGGTCGAAATTTCCGGCCCGATCATAACTGAGCCGGAGCCCAACCCGGCCCGAACGTAAACTAAAAATTTTCGCTCTCAAGCCAGGCACGAGGCCGAACTCCCTCAGAGAGACCCGGAATCGCTCTTAGATTTACGATTCTTTTTTATCGTTAAAAATAAAAACGCTTTCATGTGAAGGCGAAAGAAGTTCGCGAAGGAAAAATCAGTCTCGGTAAAGTGACCGGATGAGTAAAACCCACGGGCCAAAAAATGAACATCTACATCTACATAATACCCGGCAAGCCACCATAAAGGTGTGTGGCAGGGGGTTAATTCTCACCAAACATGCACTAAATATCATGCATAAAAAAGGATTAGTATTAATGTAATAGTCTAAACTTCACTGTTAAAAAAGATAAAAATAGCTAAGCAAGCATGAAAAAACACGCTGTTAGTTGGGTTACCCTTAAGTCCTTAAACCGACATGCAGCTACCTATGCTATGTATATTTACCGCTATTCATATCCCTAATTTCACGAGGAAAAAAGGACATTTTGAATCTGTCAGTTCGGCAGTCAATTTCTCTAATTTTGTGGTTATAATCTAGTTTACCATAGTAAGTTGGGGCTCGCAAAATATTTTTAACGTCATCACTGCAAATATTATCTTGGAATTTATTTAGGAGATTAAGTCTAAATTTCAACCTCCGATCTGACAATGATTCCCATTTTAATTCATTTAATAGACTGGTTAAGCTATTATAGTTATCGCACCGTCCCTTTACAAATCTTGCCGATCTTCGCTGCACACGTTCAAGTTCATTAATTAGACCGATTTCGTAGGGATCCCATACACTGGCAGCAGCGGATAGCATTTAAATATCATTAAATAATAAAGATTAATCTTCTGTACAAAGCAAAAATTAAAATATAGGAATAAATATCACAATATGCATGTGAAAATAAGGAGCGAGCGAAAACTTTCGATTGAAATTTGAGACCGCATAAAAGTGTTTGGTTATGTGTTTGACCCAACCCGGCCCAGACCCAATAGCCCACCAGCTTTATTCGGACCGTGGGCATAGGCCCAGCTCATGCAGACCTAAATTAATGGTGGTGTACTAGATTGTTGTGTGAAGAGCTCATCTAAGAGAGTCTGATGGTTATTCCTATTCAAGTTCTTCTAGTAAGATGACACTAACACCGGTATTAGAACGATCTTTCACATCTATCGCTGATTGTATGTGTAAAAGTGTTACTTAATTATTCAGAACAGCCTCGGAAAGACCCATTTTTAAATGAGGCCCGTCGAGGAAAGAGCGGCATTTTTCTTTAATCGTCGAATCACGGCGTTATGAAGAGATCGCGTTTAGTAGTTGCTATAATGCTGGCTTCCCGTCCCGAGAGCCCTAGTTCGATTCCAGCAGTAGCAGAGATATCCTCTCAGTGGTAAGCATGCTTCATCTACATATACACGATACCCTGCAAGCCACTACTAGGGTGTGTGGCAGGGGGTGAAGATCACCAAGCATGCACTACTAACATGCAAACAAGCAACTATATTGTCTCATGCAACTTCATTGTTAGTATCTATAGTATTTAAGGGGTTAATACAGGCATCATGCACTACAGAATACTCTAAAATATTTCCCCTCCTCTCCCTTTGCTATGCTGCCTATTGTTCTCCTATAGTACGGGGGGAAAATGCCATTTTGAATCTATCGGTACGACAATCTAGCGCTCTAATCTTATTTATCTGGTTGAATCTAGCATAATACGCTGGTTTTTTTAATATGTGCCTAACATCTTCAGTAAAGCTATCCGATTGAAATTTCTCTAATAGATTCAATCTGTACTTTAATCTACGCTCTGATAATGATTCCCACCCTAATTCTTTTATTAATTCTGAAACGCTACTCAACCCATCGTAACACCTTTTAACGAACCTAGCTGCTCTACGCTGCACACTGTCTAGTTCTCTGATCAAACCTAATGCTTGTTTCGAGGGAGACGTTATTAAGCATCACACCCACCCGATTCCCTTCAACTATACCTGGTGAGGTGCTGCGGGAGTCTGCACTGGCTTATCTGAGTTCTCACGGGCAAAAAGAAACGTATTGAGACTCTATCTGCAGCACACTAAGCGGAATAACTCGAAGGAGCTCCTTTGATGGTAAAAAAATACATCAAAGGAGACGTAACAGCTTTTCTTACCTCGAGCTGGTTCAGTTTATCAAATGGATCATAACTGCGTTAGTGAAAATCGATGTGCAATTCTGCCATTTTATATTCGCCGTTTAAAAAAATACCTTCCTTATAGACAGTTCCCTTTAGCCGTCGAGAAGTAAATGAATGGCGCTAGTGTTGGAGATCATTCCGAGAATATTTTATCGCACATTTCTCAACCAAAGGAATCGAATACAATGCGTTCATGAGCAGATAAAAGCGGTTCCGTCGTTCTGATTATTCGCGAATATCTGAAAACGTAAGATGAGTTGGTGCCTCAATTTTTTTCTCATTTGACATCCAAGGAAACATCTACATATAATCCAAACCACATTAAAGGTGTGTGGCAGGGGTTGAATTCACACCAAACATGCATTACATATAATGCATTAAAAGGATTAGTAATAAAATATTCTAGTCTAAATTTCACAATCCAAAAAATAAAAATTAAAAATCAAGCATGAAAAAACATGCTGTTAGGTGGGTTAGCTTAAAGTCATTATACTAACATGCTACTGCCTATGCTATTGATGAATTGATACTCTCGTATTTATGGTATTGGATATATTTACAGATCGAAAAGAAGAAAAACTTTTGTAATTCACCACTGATTAATCTGTGGTGAATTGCATTTGTATCTTTTCGATATGTTGGAATACCACTCAGTATCGCCGGAATCGTATGAATTTATATTTACAGTTATTCTTACCCTAATTGTTCGAGGAAAGAAGGACTTTATAAATCTCTCAGTTCGGCAATTAATTTATCTAATTTTGCAACTATGTCCCTGTCTACCATAGAAACGTAATTATATTTGTTTGTGAAAATTGAATATTTCTACGTCACGCAAAGTATCTTTTCCTACGCGACACTAAATCACTCCCGCAAGTACGCAAACGTGCGGGAAGGTAAAACTCTATTGACGCAGGCCAGACTCCTATTTTCAGTGAATGACACGAATGGGGAAAAATGGCGAAAGTATTATTCTGCGATATGACCTTCTTAAACTGCTTGCATATTTTCATCGGTCTTGAAGCGTGACATGCTGTCGAAAGACAATGATCCATTCTCTTTCTGTCGGATCTGCCGTAGGAGCTGGGTCTCTTTCGGCCCATTCATCTTATTTTTTTGCCGCTCAAATTATTCAAAAACTTCTGTAGTCGACCGGGTTCGTCATTATGGATTGGCAATCGTTCGATCGGTTAAACGCAGCTCTCCCTTCGACTTTTCCATTGGCTACCCTCTTCTTGTTTACATAACCCTTCTCTTTCACTTTCCCCGCGTGCGCTGTATATTCCATGTGTGGCATTCCTTTTATATTTTTCCCGTTCACTTTTCCCTCGAGAATTGTCTTCATCAGGCCATTATGTCTCAAGATTTCGGTGTGGCAAACCGGTCCCTACTTGAGTGCCTAAGTAGTGGAGGGCATTTCTGGTTCAGTGCTCCGTCCGTCGGACGGGACAATAAGCCGTGGTCCTCATGGCGTCTGTCATTAAAAGTAGGCTGATGCCGACGCTGAATTTCTCTCCACCCTTCCTCCATTACCTGAAATGTTCCTACCACTACCCAATTATCCTCCTACCCTAAATTGCGCAAATGACCTCAGCTGTCGGTCGCCTCCCCTGAATAACTACACTAAATGATTCTGTTCTTCAGCGCTGGGGTATGGCCAGTAAATATTGCTTCTTATAAGCTCCTATGTTACACCTAGTAATTTTCATGGACTATGGTATCCAGAAAACCGCTCTGCTTGAATTTTAGTTGAAGTCGTCATAACGATTCTGCGAATTTGGGCTCATGGCCTTCAAACAGCTCCACTCGCTGGCCTACCGCTAATGAAGTGTTCACGGTATTCTGATGATGCCGTAAATGCCCATGATATTCTGGTGTGCTTTATCGTCAGTTATAATCCTGCAGTCGTATTAGTCTTTATTTTTCAAGAACCTCTGAGGGAATGGTGCTAAATGTCAACGGGGACCAAAATCGTAGTATCACTTATTGCGCCATCCAATTGACTGCGATGTTTTTCTCAGCCGTCGTGCAAGGAAAGCATGTTGAAAATTGCCAGAGGATAATATAAGGATTTTCCGGAGGGTATATCAATTACCTGACTTGCCCTTACTCGCCCCGCGTAACGAATATGAAAAATCTTACATTGATAGCGCAATAATTTAGAAAACTTTTCTCTTCTGACAGTTTTCAACATCCAATTATCTGATGGAATACAGCTCCTTTTAACTCCCGCGATATAAACCCACTCAGATGGGTCTTAACACAAAGATATCTCATTTGTCCAAATGAGGATAATTATAAGGGCTCTCTGTCGTCACGACTTTCTTTCCTCTTTGGCTCTTCTTAGAACCTTCAAGCACCTCTGTATTGTGTATATCGAGGATCAATCGAGTGTGATATCTACCATGAGTGGTGAGGCTTGGGTAAGATAAAACGAGTGGATAGGAAGCAGTTACCTGTCGGCAGTCTGTTTTTCTCTCACCGATAAATCATCCTCATTGTCCGCTGTTTCCTTTCCAGTGTCGTGACACGGCGTCAATTGTATTGGGTTTCCCTCGCGTGGTTTATGAAATAATTATCACTGGCAAGCACATAACACCTCGTAATTTCTTTCGACATGCGCATGGAGGGAAGATATGAGTGCTACGTTATATAAACTAACTCGTGGATCATGACGCAACCTTCTTGATTGCATTGCGTGCCCCAACAAATACGTCGTCGTACTAAACGAAGCGATCTCGCTTGCGTCTACATAATTGCTATCTCTATAACCGCCTTTATTTCTAAATGATCCCCTCTCTATTTACTTGTCATCATTTCAAAATATAACTGATTTAGAGTTCCCAAGTATCCGGTTCCCATAAAGATATCGCTCAAAGTTGTCACATCATTCTCCAGTGGGCCAAAGTATGGTGCGCGAACAGAGCCGAGTTGAAATGATGTCATCCGCGCAAACGCGCTATTAAATTCACTCCTCCATCCTTGGCGCAAAGATATTCTTCAGAATCATTGGCTCTGTAAAACGCTGAATCAGGCTTTCATTCCTACTGTTTCAGTCGTTTGTTTTGTGAAAAATTATTATTTATCCACGTAGGTAACTTTGTTGTTTGAGAAAGAAACGGAATTTTCTATTCCATTAAAAAGAGGACTGCCCGAATCGAACTTCAGATCTTTCAGCACGATGCCTTGCGTCTTGCCACCTTGCATCACTCCCCACAGAGAAAAAACTATCTACTAAATGTCTGCAAAATATCTACAGTATCTTTCGCCAATTTATGGAATATATCTACTTATACCTTATAGATATTATTTAGATATTTGAATGTTCGGGTTTCCTATATCTACTAGATATCTTCCAAAAAATATATTCTAGGTATTACATAGTACCTGCAGTTCTTTTTTAGGATATTATTACAATAAAGTCCACACGTTACTTTCACAGTAACACTTTTATTTGTCCTATTTATACTGCAATTATTCTTATACATTCTCATTTTTTCATTTATCACCCGTTTTTTATGCCTGATGAGTCATTTCCAGTACCCCCTGTGTTGTTCACTCTAACAGCATCTATGAAAGAGAAATAATAATATTTAAGCCTAATTACCAGGGCAATGATTTATAATTTAAGCTTCAAAGAGCGTTGAGCCAGAAATAAGCTGTTATATTACGTCCAGTACATATATTTCATTCTGGCAAAGACGAAAAGCAGACTACAAACACGCAACGTACCTGATTATGCGTTGCATTAACTTGTACAAGTTTGTGAATGAATGTATGTCCCTTCTCGTCCAGGGTAGTGAACACTAGCGTGCTTAAGTTCCAAGAATGAGTCAATCTATCTATGGTTTTCAAGCGCACAGCTTAACGTCCCATCCGACGGACGGAGTACTGAACTCGAATGCACTCTCCACAAAGCACTCACTCTCAAGTAGGGTCAATGGGTTGAGTTGTCAATTACGAATGACATGAATGAGTGGTTATATCATTCAGTGTTTATAATTTTTTATAATGTCCATGAGTTGCAAGGTGAAAGATTGTGTACAAATGTCATGAATTTTACCGGAATCCCTTATGTGATTGATTTCTTTTCTCAGTCAACGTTAAATGTTTAAATAGTTATCGACTACTCGGAAGCAGACATATTTCATCTCAAATTACAATTTCAGTGTTCTGAGATAGATTACCATGGGAACATTTAATGATGGATGACGATATCAGTGTATTCAGTTGTAAGTTGGCGTGGGTTTTGGTTTACTCATGCGAGACTTGGATAATAACATTAATTTTGACCACTGCTTCGGTTAGACTTCTTAGTTCGACGATATTTGAACCTTCCAAACTACTTTAATGGAATTAAATTAAAACTCGGAACTGTTCCTGGGGTCGAAGGGATATCATGCATAAAAGTTAAGTAAATAAGGTGATGAATACGTCGAGTTCAAAATTTTATATTTTAAACATTGCTCCGAAATTTACAGAAATATAAGCAATTACAGGATGTTTTATGCCATTCTTGTCTATTTCTACACTACTTCTGTGGCACTATCAAGGTTTACTGCATGATACTTACAGATGATTGGATATTAAATGCACATACAACAATAAAAACATTGTTTATAACACGGTGAATTTGTTTATCTTTGTGAATTAAGAATGACGGATGATCGAAATTAATGACATCGTACTTATTGCAACACTCCGGATTGAGCAATAAAAACTCACTACTTACCGAGAACAATTTCTTTGAGATTTCCAAAAAAGACTTCTTTCCTCTCACTGTTTGTAAATTTATACATCTTTATACATGGACATCCTTCCATGCTTTGCTAGTATCACACACTTCTATCAAAAAGTTTGTACTTCTTTAGGCTGGGAAGCAAAAGACCCCAGCCATATTTAGCAAATAACCAACAAATAATGTAAAATCAATTCATCCAAGATTACGTATTCCCTATCCCAAGTTACTTCAAAGGTTTTGATCGCCAGGTTATTTCATTTCATATACTGATTATTATGTGAGGCTATAAACTACATGTATATCTAATTGCAGGAAACAACTGTCACGATTCCCCTTCGGCATGATGGAAAATTCTTTTCTAAATGTTCACTTACGTAAGTGACAGCATATTATAAGAGTTTATACACTTATGCCTTATTATAATAATGAAGTAAATGAATGTCCATAACTCACTAAAGGTACTGATTATTTAGATAATCAGTATCTGTACAGTACGTTCCGTCACAAGTACCGTTGCCAATGATAACAACATACTGTAGCGCCACTTTCAGGTAACTAAGGCTTTTCTGCTTTTTTTCGAGCAAACATTTATTAATATCAATCAAGTTTGGTAAGGCGAGCACTTTTTTAGAATGCTAAATTCTGTATAAAATTGCGCATCTTATATTAGTTTTTCGTGAAAACGACATTTCTCTTTACATTATTAATCTGCAAATTTTACTGCAAGAACGCTCTGCCGTATTGCCACGTATACAATATCTGACTTTCAACGTCTTTTTTCTTCAAGTATACTATGGAAAGGTCAAACTATTTTATTGCCAATCGATAGAAGGGCCAAAAAAGTTATGTGTCCTGAAAGTTTCACAAAAATGACATCTACTTCAGAATTCGGTGGAGCCACCTTTACACGTTATTGGAGTGGTTATCACGGTCAGGTCGTACGATAATGTGATGTTTTTCGATATCGCACGGCGTGCAGTCACTTCCAGTAGTACAAGTAGATGCTGATCGTGGTAGCGAGGTCTTGCCGGCGTGCAACCCAAAGTTCGCGGGTTTGTATCCCACTTGGAGCTTGGCTATAGTGAGTGTATCTAAGGATTAAGTTTAGGTTCGAAGGTATGATACAACTTAAGCAGATGGATAAATAAAACTGTCCTTTGTAACTTTATGGTTTTCCATAGTCAACAAATTTATGACGGAAAAGGAAAAGTTTACAAAATACCACTTATAAAACATAAACCCTCTTACGAGTTGGGTTGCGAACGAATTAACGTCGTCATCTGGGTAATAAAACATGTTGCGATTTCTCTATATGCACTGTGTATGACCACATGCTGTAGGTACTAAACCAATGGCCATAGCCACAAACAGTGAGTCGAATAATTCCACAAATCTGGAACTGTTCGACTGTGAGAGTGTGGAATGTTACAAATTCGTTTCGCTTCCTTAAAACCCCCTTTACATTTTCGCTTCGCTCGCCTTTCACCCGCTTCAAGGAACTAAGTTCATTTACGATGGCTCTCACTCATTCATCTCAAGTGCTCTTGCCATTTGAACGTAATGAGATGCGAGCGAGTCCCAAGCGCTTGACGTTTCCCTAGGTGCTCAAGATGTTCTGGTGACTAGTTGACTTGCTCTTCGCCTCATCTCTCGTCGTTTAGCCAAGGCCCTTGACCGGGGAAATATCGGGGAACTCCGCCGTGGGTGTGTGACGAATGAATCCCTCTCATCATTTGCTGTGTTATGATAGCAGCCTTGGGGTGTTCCACGCAGATTTTGGTATCCGCGGGGGCGGGGTTGTCGTCGAAGAAAAATGAAATGGTTGGGTTGATCGACTGGTTGGTTAGTCGGAGGAGTGATGTGATTTTTTCCCCCTGGTTCGGAGGAAGTCTTCAACCGAATGGATTGACTCGAGGAAAGGAAGCGAAGCTCCTTCAATCGCAATCGTCGCGTCCGGAATCGCCCGTGGCGTTCTCGCGCCTATTCAAAGATCAATTGCAGGAGCGAAGGGGAATGCTGGAATAAAGCGTCTGAACGGAATAACAAGATACGAAGTCGCGCTCGTAAGAAGTCACATGAAAACATTGTCTATCGCGAAAAAGGGAACGTATTTTGAATCTGAAACATGAAATGACAGACCAACAGCGAACACGTCTTCATAAGTCCCATGCAACTCCGTATATTTTTTTTTGCGTGGGATCCTTAGGGATTCATTGTAAATTGCATGCTATTTTATTTTAATTCGTTATTTCTGCTTTAGTATAGGTGTAGATTTTTTGTGTTTCTTCCAGTGATACCAAATTTTACCTTATCATATTATTTTCTGCCTTTGTAATGAAGTTATTGTGTTTTCTTTTCATTTTTTGACATTCTGATATTTTGCTCTGAAAACTGATTCGAAAAAATACTTATTGTTTTTTTTGTGTTTTTTTGATACATAAGTTCAAATCGAGATAAGATCCTCGCTTTTTTTTCTTCTCTTCACGTATTCTTATTTATTTACATTGTTTCTGTCGTACATTATTTTTACCTTTGCAGTTTTCCTGCCTAAGCCTTCCACTCAAGTATGTAGGTATAACCTTTATTAATGTAGAGTGCATTACCTATGGTTGACGTATTTCAGTAATACAATTTTATGTGCCATGCCTTCCCAGACCATATTTTAAGTCACCTTTTAGGCATTTGTGTGATTTTCACATCCGATAAAGAATCGCGTCAATTGCGTTCCTAATCGTTCTCCCAATAGCAATGATGAAACAAGTCGTAGCGTTTAAAAAGAGTCCATTTATTGAGAGCATTTAATGTCTGGTGTTCTTCCCAAGGGATGTGGTAAAAGTGCTATAAGTTGGAGTATACGCTGGAGTTCTAAAACACAGTTTCCAGAATAAGTTAAGATTCTGGTTACGTGGCTCAGTAAAATTTTTATGTAAAATTTTATCCATTGCAGGTTAAAATTGGGATGCACTGAATCCCCTTGAAGGCCAAATTTAGCTGCTGACTCAGAGCCCGAGCGGATACTTATTCGGCGGAAGTTCCGGATAAAAAGCTTTTGATCCGTTATTCGGCTCACGTCTTCAGCAGATCGGAATTCCTATAGGATTCGCTCAGCCTCTCTCTCCTCGTGGATGTTTTGCTACTTGATTTGGATGGCGTTGTGGTTCAAGGATTCCACAAGCTATTGAAACGGGATGGTGAGTCAGAGAATAGTCGGAGGTGATATGCATGCTAGGAGAAGAGTCACTTAGGAGGTGATATGCATGTGGAATCATTATGTATTGGTGAATTATAAAATTTGTCCTGCTTATCAGTCTTTATGAGTAGTGTGAAAACTAGCTTGACCGAACTCATTTACGGCCGTAATTAAATCGTATTAATAGGGAAACAAAAAATTGTTTTGTAAATGTAGTGATGATGATTCCAACGATATTTCTCCAAAGGTACCGTTTGATATTTTCTACCTACTTATTAGTGATGAGGAAGATCCAATTGATCATCCATCGTCTTCTGGAGATTAATTAGTACTCAGGAGACGACCGTATAAGATTTTATAAGAAGGCATAACCATTTGTATGAAAGAATTACTTGATTTTTAGAAACCTATTCTCATGCGTGAGCCAATGCTGTTATACTTTAAATGGAGAATCTTACGTCTGCGTTATACCTTGCAAGGCACTGGAAGAGTTGGTGTGTAGCAAATGGTTGATGTGTGGCAAATGGTTTACTCCACAACAGGCATGCCTTATCGAATATCGATTCCTCCGTAAAAACTATTTTACCAAGAGAACACAGCGATTTCACATGCAATACAACATCTTATCCCACACTAACGAATAGCCGGAGAGATTCCGCGCAGTCATTTCTGGATATGTGCTAAACACAGGAGGAGATTTGGAGTCAAAAACAATTTCACTAATTCGTTAACATTAAGATTCTCATGTGTATATGTAAAAAAGGCGTCAATCTACAATAGCTATCGTAATTATCACGGTAAGCGAAATTACTGTAACTCGTCACAACAAATACCTATTATTGGCCTTAAATGAACGCGGAAGGAATGACATTTTAAACCATTTCATGCCTCTACATATCTCATTTTATCTTTGTGATGTAAGAAGAAGTACCTAGGATTTTTTAAAAATATTTTTAGCACCTCCCAAAAGGTATCCGCTTTAAATTTCTGTATGTCGGACGGAAGGACGTGGACCGTTTGAGGGCTCTCCCTTGTTGGCCGTATTCAGGCATTTCCGAGGCCTCTCTTCAAAAAAAAACGTTTTTAACTGAAACGATCCCATTCAAACGTTGGATGAATATCGCCAGGTAGACGACGTTATTTGCCTTTGAACCAGCAGTCGAGGAAAACTGTCCCCATTTTTCCCTTCCGTGTTCATCATAAATTCACCAAGGGAATACGAATGAACCGTCTCAGTTTATGGACTCTCGGATCACCTTATAGGAAACGTCTGCCAATTTTCCGTCAGTCGTTGAAACACGTTCTCCGACGTCGTTATCCACACAATGGCTGTCACCGTTTCCACAGACTGACGTGTTTCATCATGAGTTATGTTGATTAGCTTTTATCTCTTTATTAACTTCATACTTTTCTTCAGAGGCGAGTGGTAGTTACTGCATATTTCAACATCAGTTTGCGGAAACACATTTTATTTCCCAATCTCTTATACGAAAATTTCAATACTTAATTCATTTTTTTTTCTTTTCGAAAACTAATAGTTTTTAGATAATCCATAAGTGGCGTACTTAACGTGTTATGGGTAATTTACTGAATTAAATTGCTAAGTACTCGTAAGTGGTGCATTAAGTTATCCCATTACAGCGCGTAAGAGTTGTAAGCATTGATAATCTACCACGGAACATGTGGGAAACCAGGAAGAATGTTTTAAAGCGTGACAAATCCTGACCCTCGACGCTGTCTTTATGAGCGTATCTAGCGAAGTCTTGGAAATGCCCGTCAAACCATCTAGTTTTTCCGAGCTTGCGCTGCAGCTGGGCATCTATCCGCTGTGTAGCATCTCTTGATGTGCATATCTGCCGGCTCATATCTTTCGTGGGGTTGTCATTTGGGGCCGCGGGAGGTAGCGGCCTCGCCTTAATATCACCCCTGGCTGTCGCCACCGCCTCATTCCGTCCCTGCTTAATGATGTGATTCCCACGACGTCGTCGTATTGATTATCCCCCCTCTCCCCTCGGTGGTCCATTCACGCGCGCACCGACGCCGTCAAGTTGCAGAATGGCGAGGGAGGGTGAGTCGGTGAAAGGGCTCCGTCCGCGCTGCAGTTCATCCGTCCAAGTGGGCGTGCTACGGTTGGATGAGCTTACGGAGTGGGTGTAGCGGAGGCGGGCTTGGTCGTGGGCGTCCTCAACTCATTTTCTCGCTCGACGTGGTTGCGTTTTGCGTTCAGTTCCATCAATTGTTGTTATTCGGAGGAGGTGACGGACGGATAAGATCAATTGCGCCATTCAAGATAGGTGGGTCGTGGTAAGAATATGGGTATGGTGGAGAGAAACCCGGCGTCGGCATTCAAGGGTTCAAGGGGACCATGATTTAACGTCCCGTCCTGTGGACCGGCCACAGAACTTGAAGTGCTCTACGCGAGACTCTTAAATAAGGAACAGTTACCGCTGGAAAATCTCTTAACTGCTGGGATTCGGGTCCTAGCGATGGGAACCTAGCGCTCTCGCAACCTCTCCATTGGGTTATCAGGCCGACGCGTTACCGATCTGTTACCTCGGTCAGTGTAGTCGACTTGAGGTGATGAGAATTCAGTCTCTTTATTTCATGTCATTATTTTATCAGCCCGTACAACAATTATACTGGACTAGTTTTTCCTCGATTCAATATGAAACATACCCAGGGACGTCGGAACTATGTCCGCTGGTAGGGTCCAACTTTGAAAAGGGCCCGGCTTAAGAAAAGGGCCCGGCTACTATGAAAAGGGCCCGCATTTATTTGCGGATAGGAGGGGTTAGAGACTAGAATTCCGCTAAAAGTGCATATGAAGGTGGTAGAATATGCGTCCGAAGGGAAAAGGCAAACTAGAAACCAGTGAAATTATATTTTTATTAATGAAGACTCATTTCTCAAAGGCCCGGGGTAATTTCTGGGGGGGGGGGGGAATTTCAGGGGGAATGCCCCCCGTGCCCCCCACTTCCGACGCCGCTGAACATACCGACGTCGTAGCCCTGTGGGGGGTCGCAGGATCTAATCCGGAAGAGGTCTACGAATACATGCAGCTAAAACCCTAGCGATGTCCTTTTCTGGTACCATACCATCTTGGAAAACCACAGTTGTACAGGCAAAGAACTGGCCTCCTTACCCCGACGAGTGAATTTCGATTGCCTTTGGTATTAGTTATTAGTGAACATAACTTCTTAGTTCTTAGTGAGCTGCACTTATAGAGTGCATATTGTCGTCGAAGTGCACTCCACGCAGCACTCAAGTAGGAACCGACATTTCATTGTAAAATCTCTACCACTTCCAGTATATGAACCCGGGTCCTTTGGGTGCGGGGCCAGTACTCTATCCTCCTCGACAACCCGATCCAGTTTGGACAATTATTCCATCAATTCTCAATTTCCACCAATTATTTGTCTTAATCCAATATGGGAATGACCCGGATGAAGCGCTAAGTTGGAAATTGCCTTTATGCTCACGTCGTGTATAAAATATGCGCGAGTTAGGAAGATTAAAGGAAGTGACCTTAGGCCGCAAGTCGTTTACTTCGCGACCTTTAATTTTGCCGGCCATGCGAAACTAAAGGTCGCGGGTTAGAATTCCGTTTCAGGCGAGGCTGTCGTGTTTGTCTTATGTCTAAGTGAGGCTTAACTGTGTGATATAAAGCTATCAGCTGGAGCCTCTTAGAAGCTGAGTATTTCACAAATGGGAACTCTTTCCGTCACATATATTCGGCCAAATCAGCTGGAATTACTATTGTGGTTTGAGAATGGAATTTTATTTATTTTTGCAGCCCTACAATAAATGAAGTATAGGCCTAAAATTGGTGTTTGAAAACGATGTTTCTTTGTTATAACATGAGCGTGTTGAAATGTTTTTCATTGGCGAAAGAATTGTTTTTACGCTCATTTCGTTCCATTGTTTTCCTTTCGGAGCCCCTCGCAATATGTTATTTCTTTCCCTTTCTTGGTGTTCAATATACTTTCAACCATATTCTCATCGCCTCCGCTGTTTCGCGTGGTCGCGGAAAACTTAATTCAATTTTAAATTGACGGATGCATTGCCAGAATGTGGTGTCTTATTGGCAGAAGGGGAATTGCATACTCATAAACAGTAGCTTCAGTAGATAAAATGCCGTTGGTACCATAGAATTGAATTATTGTCTTCAAACCGTTAGTATTGTACATCTTTGATCAGGCACGTTGAGCTCGCCCATATCAAACAGTCACTAATTCGTGAAATTAAAAAAAAATGTGGACCGAGTCAGTTCCTTTCATTACTGCTGCTTATGTTTCTGTGTGCTAATTAAAACCTTTAATCCCTTAAAAATATGAGGTTGAGCATTGTTCCGCGAAACTTGATAATTTCCTTTACAGCTTCACGACGCTAGAGAAACTTCGATTGAAGAGAAGTATCCCATGATGAGCATGCGCTGACGCACGTCCTAGTCAAGGTAGTAGAAATCGATTTAATGTGATTTAGCTGCTAAGATTATATGGCACACTCTAGCCTAAACTAAAACCTAAAGACAAACACGACATCCATGCTCTAGGCGGGAATGGATCCCGTGACCCCTGGATTGTCAGGCCTACCGGTCTCTCACCCTTGGCTCACGCACCTCCCATTTTCGGAATCTACATCTACAACGTACTATGCAAGCCCCCTCGAGGGTGTTTGGCGTAAAGTGAGTAATCACCACATTCATTACACGTTGGACGTGTAGTACATACACTAATATTCACAACACCGCTCAATTAGAGATTCATTATGAATAACATACGAATCAGGCGCTTCACAGTTAGTACTTTTTGCGCAGCATGTAAGAAGATGTGTAAACAAAACTGCATGCATGATTCTAATATTTAAAGGTTGATGCTAACATGCAAATAAAGCCAAGAAATGGTTTCGACGTCTTTCTTAGATCATTTGCTCATAACGTTTAAAATCTACGTTATCTATCCTAATAATATCCTCGGTAAATTCGGTTTAATATACCATCGTCGCTTATTGTACGCGAGAATAATGGCACCCTGAGCCTGTCTGTCGTACTCTCTCTCTCTCGTAATTTTACCTTGACGATCTAAACTAATACATTCGGTTCTTGGCCCTCGTGATTATGATCACTCATTGAAAAACCGGATCGTGAGTTTTTTTGTGGAAGTTGTAAAAGTGTTTCATTTCGTGAATAAATTTGTTAATAACGGAATTCCCACTATTAAAGACTGAGAAGTTTTTATGTATTTGCTCTTTAATGTTTTAATCTTATTTTTACAAGCACTACTTGTTATTAATGAATTTAAAGTACATTTCCATTGGCTGGGTCTCACTTATCCCAAAATTATTTCCCTGCGGTAGGTAGATTTGTACTCGTGACTCCTAAAGTATTGAACAGATTCCTCATTAACATTTTGGATCCGTTGATTTAGTATTGTACTCTCTCGATGCATGTCATCCTTGGTGATGAAATGCAACGAGGCGTTGGCGAGTATCCGCGTGCAATGGCCGGTACGTTGCCAAGTCGCCAGCGGCGCCACGATGCGTCGGAGTTTCGCTCCAAAGAGTGCAACGAACCCCACGGAAAGTGATGACATGCATTTCCATGTCGGTGCCTCGAGTTTCCTCCAATTAGAGACAGCCGGATCGGTGTATCGACGCCAGCCTTTTTGTAAAGCGATTTAAGATGCCGAGGGCATACGCAGGTAACCGAGAAAATTTTGTAATCACTGCGAAACAATCTCGAGTGTCCTCACTCTCATCCTTGCATGAAAATATCTATATCTATCTGTCTATATCTACATAATACCCTGCAAGCCACCATAAAGGTGTGTGGCAGGGGGTGAATTCTCACCAAACATGCACTACATATCATGCATTTAAAAGGATTAGTAATAATATATTAGTCTAAACTTCACTTTTTAAAAAGATAAAAATAGCAAAGTAAGCATGCAAAAACGTGCTGTTAGTTGGGTTACCTTCAAATCCTTATACCAGCATGAACTACCTATGCTATGGATTGATTCACTCGTATTGGACATATTTACCGCTATTCATATCCGTAATTGTACGAGGAAAAAAGGACCTTTTGAATCTGTCAATTCGGCAATCAATTTCTCTACTTTTTTAATTATGGTCCAGTCTACCATTGGAAATTGAGGCCCGCAAAATATTTTTAACGTCATCACTGATAAAATTATCTTGGAACTTATTTAAGAGATTAACTCTAAATTTCAACCGACGATCTGACAATGAATCCCTTTTAATTCATTTAATAGACTGAATACGCTAATATAGTTATCGTACCGTCCCTTTACAAATCTTGCCAATCTTCGCTGCACACGTTCAAGTTCGTTATTTAGACCGATTTCGTAGGCATCCCATACACTGGCAGCATATTCCAAAATGAGGTCTAACAAGGGAAAAGTAGCTGGTTTCTCGTACATGATCGTCACATTTACCCAATACCCTTTTGATGAATCCTAGTCTACGATTAGCGTGGCGACATTTCACGTATGTGTTTACCCCAGGAAATGGGAAGGGTTTTCTTGCTCATTTCCGAGTGGGAATATTGAAGCATCCTGATTCAATAATCAGAAATTATTAAACTGATGATTCCAATATGGTGTGCAGCGAAGATCGGCAAGATTTGTAAAGGGCCTGCATGAAAACCTTATTAGCGTAACCAGTCTATTAAATGAATTAAATTGGGAATCATTGTCAGATCGCAGGTTGAAATTTAGACTTAATCTCCTAAATAAATTCCAAGACCATATTTTCAGTGATGATGTTAAAAATATTTTGCGGACCCCAACTTACTATGGTAGACTTGACCATAATCACAAAATTAGAGAAATAGATTGCCGAACTGACAGATTCAAAATGTCCTTTTTTCCTCGTACTATTAGGGATATGAATAACGGTAAATATATCCAGTATAAGTGTAGCAATGGATAACATTGGTAGCTGCATATTGGTATAAGGACTTAAAGCTAACCCAACTAACAGCATGTTTTTGCATGCTGTTAGTTGGGTTACACCTTTATGGTGGCTTGCAGGGTATTATGTAGATGTAGATGAATACACAATGTGCTGCCCCAAGTATTTTGCAGCAAATTCCTTAGGTAGGCTTTCGCGATGAGTCATTGTTGAAGATCGTTGTCTTTCGTGATTTCTGCCGCGTATATCCATTTTTTGGACTACTGTTTCTCCGATGTCGCAGTCGGCGTCTTCATGTCAGGAGTGTTCGATTATTTATATTTTGTCCGTCTTATATACCTCCCTTGTTCGAACCTGGTGCATTCTCATTGCTCGATAGATTTTTTGGTCAAGCGGGCTGCGGTCTGACTAATCGGTGGAGTATTTCTTAACCTGAAGACGCCGACTGAAACGCCGGCGAAACGGTTGTCCAAGAAACATGGATCCACGTGGCAGAAATACCGGAACACTAGCGTATTTTGAAGCAAATCTGCAGCCTTCAGTCACCTTTTCCACATTCGCTTCTTAGCAGTGATCTACATCTACACGATACCCTGCAAGCCACCGCGAGGGTGTGTGGCAGGGGGTGAAGATCATCAAGCATGCACTACTAACATGCAAACAAGCAACTAAAGTGTCTCATGCAACTTGATTGTTAGTATCTATAGTATTTGAGGGGTTAATACCTGCATCATGCACTTCAACATACTCCAAAATATTTCCCCTACCTATCTACATCTACATGATACCCTGCAAGCCACCGTGAGGGTGTGTGGCAGGGGGTGAAGATCACCAAGCATGCACTACTAACATGCAAACTAGCAACTATATTATCTCATGCAACTTGATTGTTAGTATCTATAGTATTTAAGGGGTTAATACATGCATCATGCACTACAGACTACTGTAAAATATTTCACCTTCCTATCGCTTTGCTATGCTGCCTATTCTGTTCTTTTATAGTGCGGGGGAAAAATGCCATTTTGAATCTATCGGTACGACAATCTATCTCTCTAATCTTATTTATCTGGTCGAATCTAGCATAATACGCTGGTGTTTTTAATATGTGCCTAACATCTTCAGTAAAGCTATCCGATTGAAATTTCTCTAATAGATTTAATCTGTACTTTAACCTACGCTCTGATAATCATTTCCACCCTAATTCTTTTTTTTTTAATTCTGAAACGCTGCTCAACCTATCGTAACACCTTTTAACGAACCTAGCTGCTCTACGCTGCACACTCTCTAGTTCTCTGATCAACCCTAATTCATTAGGATCCCATACACTTGCTGCATACTCAAGGTGGGGCCTAAATAGTGAAAAGTAACATCGCTCTTTTGTGTTCTAATCGCATTTCCCAAGTACTCTTTTTATAAATCCTAGCTTTCTCTTCGCTCGGCCGCATATTTCCCGGATGTGTCTTCCCCGCGATAAATCTTTAGTGATTGTTACACCTAAATATCTTATGGTTTCAACGTTTTCGATCTTCGTGTTACTAATTTTATAGGTACGCTCTATCGAATTATTCCTCCTCCAAAAATTGATAGCTACACACTTTTGAAGGTTAAGTTCTAACTTCCATTTATCGCACCACTCTTGAATTGCATCTAAATCCTTGCTAAGCGATTTTTTGTCTTCTTCTTTTGATATACCCTTATACGCTACCGCATCGTCTGCAAAAAGTCTAAGCTTACTACTAACAATGGTACCCAAATCGTTTATGTATAAAATAAATAGAAGCGGACCTACTACGCTACCCTGGGGAACTCCCGATGTGGCTTTGATTGTGTCCGACATGATACCATATAAGACAGTCCTCTCCTCTCGCCCACATAAGAATTCTTCTACCCAACATACAACGTCTTTATTTATACCAAAACTATCTAACTTCAAGATTAATTTATCATGAGGAACTTTATCGAAAGCCTTTTAAAAATCTAAAAATATCGCATCAACTTCAGTACTGTTTTCGCCGTGGACTAAAATATCGTGTACGAATAAAGCTAATGATTGAGTTGTGTCTTGAGTTGTGTTTAGGAGTCATGATTGAGTTTAGTCTTAGTTAGGGTGAAGAAGGGGCAAGAAGCGTGCGATCTAATGATTGTGGCAGTATGATGACTCAATGGGCATGTGGCTTAGTAGGTACTTTGGGATTCTGCACTCAAACCCGATTTATCCTAATAGCAATTTCCGTATGGATAGTGGTGCGATTAAATGTTACCACACTTGTGGAAAGCCTCAGCTTGCTGAGGAAAAGGACATGCTGAAGGCCGTTTAACATGATACAATTTTTTGTAAAATTTCTTGTACAAACGCTTGTATAAACTGAACGAAATTGTATGTTTGTCTGAATTGAATTAGAACAGTTTCTATTTTACGTTCAGTCATTCAGACATTCGCACATGCGTTCGCACAATTTGCCGCTTTACTCCGTGCAATTTCCTCATACAAGAGTTTTTACAAAAAATTTTACAAAAAATTGTATCGTGTAAAGCGGCCTTTACTCGATTAAGGTTAGACTCCTTTTTGTATGTTAGCCTTAATACCAGGTCACCTTTATCATCGCCAATCCAAAATCAACATTACGGCAGACCTTTGTCTTATATTTTGGTCGTTGATTTATTGTGGCCACTTTTGATCCGATGGTCAAATTATTCTACTAGTGCTCGCGTTAGACGCAGTAACGTCAACTTTGATGTCTTTTTATCTGCAAAGGAACGCTGTGTGTCTATATCCGTTGAAATGTGACGCTAACTGAGGTTCAGTGCAACATCCTCTTTTCCCTGTGGGAACTGATAGGTTCTGCCAATGCAGACACCCGCAAACACCTCCCCGAGTATGGTTGAAAACCGCAATGGCTTTCTCCGGAATCTGCCGGAGGCGAAGCAATTACAGGCCCTCCAAGTTTACAATCGCCTTTTGGAGGGAGGTACATCGCCATTTTCCAGGCGGGAGTCCGTTATTGCCCCGGTCCCCTAACTGGGCAAAAATTGAGCTGACGCAAATAATTGCGGGTCTTTCTTTCGTGCCAGCTGCTAGCGCTAGGTCGGTGGCTTGCTTGGTGGATGAAGTGCCGAAACATTCTTCCTATTGGTTTTAATTCTAACACTTTTTTGTCAAGTTCTCGATAAGTTTCTCGGAAAACTTATAAAGAATCAATGTTTTATTCCCCGTATCTAACTACGTAATATGTTTCTAAATGTCCTGTAACAGTGGCTGCGGTCGTTTCGACTCAAAAACATGAGATTTATAGGTCGTTTTATCGTTAATCGTTATGCAAGAGGGATGAAGAGCATTAAGGTTTTTAGCGCCGTTTCAGCCCTAAGTGATTGGATTCCTCGAGCGGGTATACATTAAATCAGGGTAGACAGAAAAGAATACCGATTTATAAATTCCATTTTATGGTAGAGTTAAAATTTAGTAATTGAGCCCGTGTTGCATTAATGCAAACAAGTTATAAAATCTTACATTGGTGCATGCCTAGCGATGGTTCACCCCATATCATACTACCTTACGTTGGCTTGCAGGGTGTTGTGCATATTCAGATAAGGATTTTGATGATAAAGTCCTAGCCAAGGTTGGGAACCCGGGTCGTTGGCGAGGGAATAACTAATACCGCTAAGAGTTATTTTACTGTCGGGAAAGAGCCGATTCATATCCTGCGACCTCGACTCGCTGAAGTATTTATCTTTTTCATTATGGATTGACGTTGAACGGATTATAATCTTTGTATATTAAACTTTCCACTACACATTAAACTTAACTTCGAGCGAAGTCAGAGAATCGGGTATTTTCTGTCGGGGAAAGGGAATTAAATCGAAATAGCCGATTTTTAAAACCTCGTCTGAATTGAAATTTCAGATGGAAGAAATTATATATACATGAGGCTAAAATGGCAATTGAGTGCGATAAAAAGGTCAGAGGGAAAAGGTGTCCTCGGTTGGGTATTACATTTGCCGGACCAATGCTCCATTACGCTGCACAGAATGTTTGGAAATCTTGAGTTGGATAGTGGTGTGCACATTGACCCAGTAGGCCGCAGTTAGAACCTTGGTTCAGTTCCAGGTGAATGTATTTTTTCTCCGTACATGTTATTACCAATAGCATTCTTCGCTGAATCCTATAGAGGGTACTTTACCCCTTCTCTTTGACATGAAATCCTGGGTTATGTAGTGGATTTATTTTATCCCCAGAAGTCGCAGGTAGCGTAGTGGTGTGCACATTGGCCCGGCAAGCCATAGGTCAGTGCTCCTATCTCGGTCTTTTTCCCCTAGAAATTATCATCGAATGCAAAAAAATTAGTAATGGAATTGAATCAGGTTTTCGTAATCTATCTAGTTGCTATTTCCTGTACTAAGAGATTCCCCCTTTCCCCGTGGCATTGCATTTCGCTGACTTTCTACACGTGTTGGGGAATGGCGAGCACGTGAATACGCTGAAATGATGGAATCTCTTCGACCAGTGGCCGTGAAGAGTTTCACGCTGAAGCGACACATTGCGTGTACATTTAAGACCACGGGTAATTATTTTCCTTTCGCGTCCTTGCTTGCCTGTGTGTCGTGCAAGCAAACCGATCCGGGTCTTGCATAATGGGTTCTGATAGAATAGATATTGAGAGATGATCTGTTATTGCTCCTCGCACGTAATTAAGATCGAACTCCGTTAGCCTTTCACCTGATTTACTTATTTATTATTCGAGGGCTCATTGGCTAACGCTAGTTATTTCATGTAGTTGACGTCAGTGCAATTTTAGCCCTCCTGTTCATTAATGTCGAGCTAATATTGTTTTCTGTGTGGTCATTCCCACTCAGGCAGGCACTCATGTGATTATTAGCGTAACCAGTCTATTATGTGAACTTAAAAAGAAAATCTTTATCAGACCGTAGGCTGAAATTAAGACACCCTCTTAACTAAATTCCAAGACAATATTTTCAGAAAATGATTAGGAATAGGGTTTCTGATGAATAAACCTATGTTCCAGTGTTGAAATTTTGAAGAGTTGCCCTTTGCACGTGAGATAAGAGTGTTTATTACAAAAAATATTCTGTTGAGCTGACTATAAACTTGACCTATTCTTTGATATTTCATCGACACATATGGGTTTATATTTATCTATAATCGCACTTAACTGTAATTTTTTTATTGCATGATGTTTTAAACGAGTGAAAAAGGCTTTAATGCGCGAAATACTGTCTGCATGCTATAAATTTGTATCGGATTTTACAGTTACTTCTAAACGGTGGCTGCTCAACAGTATTGGGCACCTAGCAATTCACTTGCCAGTGAACTTCGTTTAAATAGTGTTCTACGTGTTGATTGTTCTTACCAAATTCACCTCATTCTGCCTCATGGAGAATGGAGGTCATTCAGTTGAACTTGCTCACAGGTGCCTCACTTCTTTGATGTTTTACCGTGCGTTCCACTTACTATTCTGTGTTCGCATTGCTTCGCTGATAACCTCGGGTTAGCCTCAGTCATCGGTTGTAACTCACAGCATAATGACATAACATTGCGTGGGTAAATGCTCTTCGTGGCAGTTTACTAATATCCCGGTCGTTTCACGGTCATAAAACTGCACGCGCGGCTGATTCCACGCCGTCTCAGTACGCCTTGGAATATGAAATGGATGCTTTGAAATATATTGCACCACGTGGCGTTTGAGAATTCGCGCACGCATTTTATTCGTATGCGTGGAAGCAAGCAGTTACGCAAAATTTGGTGCAATTATTGATCCATTTGGTGCGGTCACTGTGCCAAGAAACTTTTGTAGCTTCAGTCACTCAATATTAAAGCAAACCTGAGCAATCGTGAAATTCTGTGCTTGTTAATCTAAAGGTCGTTTTACATGGTGAATGATCATGCGAATGAATTCCTTGAATGTTATGTGCAAAAAGGATGCGCAGTGGTTGACCTATCGATGGTAATATCGATTCACGGGAGATTTCCGACCAACGCAGCTGTATCGATGTTCGAAATTGGTCGAAATGTTTTGTTTGCGTCGTCTGATATACGTAATAGATTAAATAAAGCATGGTGTATATTTAGTAATTATAATATTCATTAAACGAAGCTTTCTATGTACTGCGTTGATCTGAAGTGAAGTAGAGCTATAAATGATGGATCGGTATGGTTTAATTTTCGCATCCACTGCTACAGTCCCCAATACAATGGTGGCGGCCACAATTTTGCCGGAGAGAGGAGAAATAGAGGTCAAGGTATGCTAGGCCTGATTCAAAATAAATTGTTATTACAGGGCCGTGAGGCCCATCGTAATTTATTTAGAAAGACTCTGGAGCAATTTCATACTATATTAAATCTCACCAGATATGATTATGAAAGATCGGACACGACGACGAGAGAAGCAATTACTGTGACAAGAGATCCTTATTCAACCCTTGTTATACATGTTTATAATTATATTGACATTTTCCAATTATTTTCGGGCTGGCTGTCACGCTAAGATTTTTTAGCGACGGGCGAATCATATCCATGACCGTATACGATTATAACGATCCCTGATAACTCAGCAAGAGTTCATGAGGGTAAAATGGGTTTAATTATGCATGAAGTGTGTAGGAGTATCTATCGGAATAGATAGTGTACTATTTAAAGGTTATATACGTGCTATTTGTTCTAATTTATCCCAGTTCGTGGTAACTATGATAACAAACAACAGGTGACATCCACATGAGAGACAATGGAAAAACGCCGATGGAGATATTTCAATGTATTGTTTTCAGTTATAATTTTCATGTTCTGTTCTAATATTTTGTTGCTCTCTACCTACTTGTTACAAGAATTATCAAAATCATAGAATACCGGTATCGGCCGACATAATATATTATTTTCAACTCAACCTTCGCCCAAAACGTGATTAATTGAAGAACTTCACCAGGTAAATGCCTATATAAATGACCTATAAGAATTACATAAGATTGTATGTACTCCATGGGCACGCCAATTAATTATATAAGTATGAAAAGCTCCGAAAACCAATTATAATTGCATTTCGTCCTGCACTTATTTCATTTGAATTCACTTCTGCTCGCTCATGAAACAAAGACGGACGTCGTGCGCTCGTATCACGTGATCATTCAGGGAATCATGCGAGGAGATTTCCGTATTACACGACGCATGCACTTCACGCGCATGATTTCATTCGCATGATCATTCACCGTGTAAAACGGCCTTAACGGGGGTGAGTGCCTGAAGGTTCTCTTACCTATAAAGTTCCTCGTATGTCAATCTATCTTGTCATTTCCTCTCTTTCGGAATGTAGATGTGGGGAAGAATGGGTAAGGTAGGCTGAGTTGAGAAAAGGAGAAAGAAATAAGATGGACATGATGTGATGAGGAAGTTCTTAGGGGAAATTTGCAGAAGGTGAAACAGTGAGTGTAAAGAGTACTGAAAGGTATTTGACTCATGAAAGCGGCGAGTGAGGGGAAAAGATGAATGGTTAAATGGAAAGTTTAAGATGATTGTAGGACGTATATGGCATAAAGAATAATAGGATAGTAATCTCGGTAGCTCGCTGGTTTGGCAGCCCAAAAGGTTTCGAGTTTGAATCCCGTTGCAGATACATCTACATCTACACGATACCCTGCAAGCCACCGCTAGGGTGTGTGGCAGGGGGTGAAGGTCACCAAGCATGCACTACTAACATGCAAGCAAGCAACTAAAGGGTCTCATGCAACTAGATTGTTAGTATCTATAGTATTTGAGGGGTTAATACATGCATCATGCACTACAGAATACTCTAAAATATTTCCCCTACCTATCCCTTTCCTATGCTGCCTATTCTGTTCTCTTATAGTACGGGGGAAAAATGACATTTTGAATCTATCTGAACGACAATCTATCTCTCTAATCTTATTTATCTGATCGAATCTAGCATAATACGCTGGTGTTTTTAATATGTGCCTAACATCTTCAGTAAAGCTATCCGATTGAAATTTCTGCAATAGATTTTATCTTAACTTTAATCTACGCTCTGATAATGATTCCCACCCTAATTCTTGTATTAATTCTGATACACTACTCAACCTATCGTAACACCTTTTGACGAACCTAGCTGCTCTACGCTGCACACTCTCTAGTTCTCTCATCAAACCTAATTCGTTAGGATCCCATACACTGGCTGCATACTCAAGGTGGGGCCTAACTAGTGAAAAGTAGCATCGCTCTTTTGTCTTCTCATCACATTTCCCAAGTACTCTTTTTATAAATCCTAGCTTTCTCTTCGCTCGGCCGCATATTTCCCGGATGTGTCTACCCCACGATAAATCTTTAGTGATTGTTACACCTAAATATCTTACGGTTTCAACGTTTTCGATCTTCGTGTTATTAATTCTATAGGATCGCTCTATCGAATTATTCCTCCTCCAAAAATTGATAGCTATACACTTTTTAAGGTTGAGTTCTAACTGCCATTTGTCGCACCACTCTTGAATTGCATCTAAATCCTTGCTAAGTGATTTCGTGTCCTCTTCGTTTGATATACCCCTGTACACCACCGCATCGTCTGCAAAAAGTCTAAGGTTACTACTAACTACGGTACCCAAATCGTTTATGTATAAAAGAAATAGAAGCGGACCTACTACGCTACCCTGGGGAACTCCCGATGTGACTTCGATTGTGTCCGACATGATACCATCTATGACAACCCTCTGCTCTCGCCCACTTAAGAATACTTTTACCCAACATACAACGTCTTTATTTATACCAAAACTCTCTAACTTCAAGATTAATTTGTCATGAGGAACTTTATCGAAAGCCTTTTTAAAATCTAAAAATATCGCATCAACTTCAGTACTGCTTTCCCCGTGGACTAAAATATCGTGTACGAATAAAGCTAATTGTGTCTCGCAAGATCTACCTTTCCGGAACCCATGCTGGCTGTTTATGAGTAATCCCTGACTATCCAAATGCCCCATGATCGAACTGACTACTATGTGCTCAAATATCTTACAAGAGATTGACGTGAGTGAAATGGGTCTGTAGTTACTAGGTTCTTCCCTATCACCGCTTTTAAATATAGGTGTAATGTTAGCTACTTTCCAATCCTTGGGTACTGTGTGGTTCTTTAGTGTTTTATTGAATATTATTTCTAGATAGGGGGCTATTTCAGAAGCTAATGTTTTATATACTCTGGAAGGAATTTGATCGGGACCTGGTGATTTGTTTTTACTTATGCTTTTTAACTGCTGCTCTATTCCGCGACATGAAATGTTTATTTCGGGCATTTGCTCACTGAAAGTGTTCGGCGGTGGTTCCTCTGCGTTTTGTGACGATGAGTTGAATACACTTTGGAAGAAGGTGTTTAAAGTGTTGGCTTTTTCTACACTGCTGGTGACTCTGATTCCTTTATCATTTTTAAGTGTGTGCACTGTGGACTTATTTCCCTGAAGCTCTCTCACATATGACCAAAACGCTTTAGGATTGCTATCTAAATATTCTCCTAACATCTTGCTCTTGAAATGTGATAATATCGATATCGATTGATATTGCGTTTGTCTTATGAGACAACAGTCTTCGTTAGTCTAACCTTAGCTCTTAATTCTATATAATTGAGAACTATGAGATATATACTTTGACGTACGTAAAATCCTAGTGTACTTCTGCTAAGAGTAAGGAGGGTTAGATCCGGTAGCACTTGTAGATCGGGGTGGTATTGTGGTAATAACATACCATTTATGGTTTATCACCGATAGTGATAATCATTTTTAAGATATGAAATTGTCCGAAGACCAGGATATCTAATTGCCAAAGTAAATTATGGAAAACAATTAATTTGGCATTTGGATATTCTGGTCTTCGGACATTTTCATTTAAGCCAAATTAGAAGCTCACCTTGTTTCATTTTTAAGATATGATGAATAATATTTGCGTGCGTTTCTGTCCTCCGCGGAAACTTAGATGCGAATGCGCGCCTTGGACGATTTTACCGATATTACCTATGCATAATGACTTGAAAAAATGCATTATAATGTAATAAGTTTTAGTAAGCAGACCGCGGTAGCCTGCTGGAAACACGGCGGGCTAGCGATGCAAAAGACCTGAGTTCGAATTCGCCTCGGGAATATATGTTGTGTTTGTCTTCGGTTTTAAGTTATTAAGCTATGCGATGCAGTATAACCTTATTTTTCATCCCTTCCCCATCCCACATTATCCCTAACTTCCCCTCTCCTCTTTTCTTAGAAACTTGGGTTAATGTAAACATGAATTTTGTCATACTATGTACCTGATGATGACGCCCGAGCGTTAAAAACTGCGGCACGAAATAAAGTTCCGTGAAAAATATAATTAACTTTATGTTTTAATTTAAACATGAATTTTCGCAAAGTGAAATCCAATTTTACTAACGTCATATATGTAATCGTAGCCGTCGGAGCACTTAAAATCGAAGCCTTCTTCCACAAGTTCTACTTCCTGATCACGGGTTCGGATCCGGCTTCGGTCTTTTATGTTGTGTGTTTGTCTGACGATTGAGATTATAAGTTAGACATTGCGATATAGCCTTAGCCTTAGCTGCTGGAGCACCTAAAACCGAAATCTACTTCTATTGCTACGTTTTGCTAGCCGAGTGATTTCAACATAGCCGTTCGTTAATTACGTTGGTTGTACTGAACATATTAAGAAAAATAACTTTGTAAAATTCCACAATTTTAATTTATTTTACCTATCGATTTCGACGTCTGAGCGTCATTGTCAAGGTACACTTTATTATATATGGGTCATTCCATGTCAAATCGACCAGGTGATTGCCCTAAGGGTTTACCGATTTTGACCAAATTTGGCAGAATGGCTCCATTTGATGTGGTGAGAAGAAGATGAATGAGAAAGTTACAGAGATCTGAAGACACCAGAGCACCATACGGTCGGCCGGTATAGGCGGGCGTCGCGGTGACCAGCGGACGTCACGGCTTCACTCATAAATATTTTTCTTTCTTAAATGAAATATTGCCTCTGGCAAAATTTTTTAATTTGTAGAGGGTCGTGTCTACAAAATAAAAAAATGAGCGAAATCGAAGGTATAGGTATGTATGTACATCGTCAAAAATCGAATTTAAACTAAAATTGTTCATATTTCACAATATAATCCCTTATTTTATTTGTTCAATTCAAGACCTTAAAAATAAGCCCTTAACCACGTCTGTAGCTTTAATAGTGTCGGAGATATATCGTAAAATGTGTAGTAACTTTTGCAAAATTCGAATTTTGCAACGTTGCAATATTTCGGAAACGGTCGCGTATTTTGCAAAAACGGCTTTGAGTTTTTCATTTTCTTATCAAATGGAACCGTTGTGCCAAATTTGGTCCAAATCGGTGACCATAAGGGTCATTTTTGCTGACTTTCTGGTCGAATTGACGTGGAATGACCCATATATATATATGTTTTATATTACTCTATATTTTATTTTTCTTAACATGTTCATTGCAACTAAGTTCCACCAAGTATCGCTTGCCTCCATCGGCATAATATGCTGGTTGTTATTATATTTGATATTTGATACAATTTTTCGTAAAATTACATCTCATTTGCAATTATTTTTATTATCATAAGAATTAAAGTGTTAAATTACAGTAATTAGTAGCTAGTGATTTGCCTCGGAGAGTTTTTCTGTTCTTATTGGTTTAGGATTCCGCCAATTCACTAATCCCAAAATACCTTCCGCGCTTCCGCCGTCGAAATTTCACCGAGCCTTGGTTTCTTGCAACGTTATAATTTGATATCGACCCATAGGCAATGGTGGAGATTTCCTTTGCAGTTGCGTGCCTACCGCGAGCTATAACTTCACCTATGGATCCGAGAGTATTGACGAAAGGAGACTCCGGTACTCGGAATCACGTGCTACGTTGGGTAACTGTGTCTCGAACTACTGAATATTTGCCTTGGTTTACGACCAGAATACTACTTGACCTCTGCTCCCACTCGTAGTTGAGATGGTGCTAGAAATGTATCCTTCTGTCTCTAGCAGTCCTAATGATGTACATTCAGGGTAACGTTTATGTCTCATACTGTATCTTTATTATATTACTCTGGAGTTGAAATTCAATGAAATATTTGAAATGACAATGCATACTCCTGATGTGCATTGTGTATATATTTTTATCTCTCATTCATGGTAAAATGGGTACCGTTTGAGAATTATTTCTATTTTACCCTGATGAATATTGATTTTTGTGTCCAGATATATCATTGCGTCATAGAGAAGGGTTAAAATTTATGGAATGGAATAGGGGGCATCCACTCCACATTCACGATTTTTCTGTCTTCGAGGGAGAAATCAAAATTATCCGTGTAAGAGACCGTGAAATTCCGTAGTATGGACGTGGAATCTACTGAATGAAAGCACAAAACCATGCAATGTGAAACATTTACTCTGGTTGTGTGTTTTCACTGAATATGAAGTTTTTGCGAAGGAGGAGTGGCATCTATTATCATTAAAATGTATATTCACATCTGACATTATATTCAAAGTACTAGAGTGAATTATCAATCTTTTATTTTAGGAAATAGAGTACATTTTCAGATTGGGAATTATTCATCGCTCTCGTAATATTTTCTGACACTGCAAGATTTGGTAAATTTTTGTGGCAGTGTATGGCATTAAATGGAATTTTAAGTTTCATTTCTGGTTCACGATTTCCAGTTTTCTGATAGTGTTGCTTGGATAACTAGTGACGTGTACGCGATTGAGTTATTCTCTCGAGCCTCACTCGTTCGATCTCGCATGAATAGCATTTTTGTCACCGTAGAAACGAGTTACTAATTCAACAACATCAAATTATCGATCAATCGCCAAAGAATATGGTCTTCGTTTCCGCAAGTCATTTGGTTTTATTCTGAACGTTTTCGGTTGGAGGTGAAAAATTGCTCTTCCGTACACTCTTATTCTCAGTCATTGACACAGATTTGTCCCTTGCCCTCTCAGCCTAGCAAATGATTTAAGGACATTTTCAGTATGAAAACGTTTTTTCCTTCTCTTCACACCTTTTGGACCCGTGTTCTCTGGCACATAATAGAGGAGACGAAATAACGGATTTTAATCCCTAAAATTATATTTCGTACTATGCCATATAGGTACTTCTGTATCTAAAGTGCTCGTGACGGTACTTACCGTATTGTTCCATGCAGAAGGTAGATTGAAGAAAGGAGCAAACTGGAAGCTTCCGGCAGAATGGGATCGTTTACCGTATTTTTTTATTTCCGGGTCTGATAGATTTTGTAAAATAAAAAAACCCGCATTTTTCCGTTTTTTGATCCGTCAATTATTTCTCGAGTTATAAGCGGCAAAAAACTGATGTTTTTAACCCTTTCGGAGAAGTGGGCCTGGTGCAACCTCTGACGTCATTACTTCGTCCAATCACAACTGAGCCCGCAAGGACACTTCGCCTTATCGGAAAGGGGGGGGACACAGCTGACTCTGCCAATAGGAGCGATTGCGACAGGATCTGTGCGAGCAGACCTTCCGAGAACCCCCCTCCACTCCCTTCCCTTCCCCTAAAAGCAGTCAAGAACGGGAGGAAAATGACGTCAATGATATCAAAGCAGCTTCTTCGGTGGGAGTCACCTTTTGCTCATTTTAATTTTTGATTTATTAGTGAATGGTTGTGGTTAGAAGATAAATTTTTTCACTAAAATTCGTTTTTCGTTTCCAATTAACAATTTCGTGTACAAAATTGAGATTTCGGTTCCGAGTAAACGCCCCCATTGACGTACGAATATCCACTTTAGAAAAACATTCAGGAATCAATGGGGAACATGCACTATTTTTTATGACTCTTTAAATGTGAAGTTTGTTAGCTGAAGTGTGCTTTGTGAAAATTTTTCTGAAGAATGAAGCTGTGTCACAAAGATATTACCTAAGAAGAGAGTGCCTCCATAAGGGAGTCAACCAAAGGCAAATTGTCGGATTGTGACAAATTGCCTTTGGTTGCGATTGCGCTTCTTTTAGCCCTTTTACTGCCAGTGGGCCGATATATCGGCCCTCTATTGTTGAGCGAAAACTGCCAAAGGCCGATATAATGGACCACCTACATTACATATTTGTAATATTATATTTCCCTCAAATCAGAGACAGCAAGAATGATCTCTTCATCCTCATAAAAATTGAAATGTATCATCAACATTGAGAAAAAATGCAAAATTCATGTATTAAAATTAAGTGTTTCAGATATATCTAAAATTCATAATCTAACGATATTCACGGAAATGGGCTTGGCAGTTTTCGCACAGTCTACCTTTTTAAAGAATCGTCGAGGGAAAAGTGAACGGGGGAGGAATGAAGGCAGGCCTCGTATGAGGTATATGGAGCAAGTTGTGAAGGATGAAAAGAGAGGAGTTACGTCGATGTGAAGGGGTTGGCCGATAGAAGAATCGAATGGAGGGCTGCGTCAAACTAATCCTAGGATTTTTGACCGATGATGATGATGACTACCTTAAAGGGGACGGCAGTAAAAGGTTTAAATCCATTTTGAAAATCTCAAAACAATACATTTGCTTCGTTTTCTTCTAAAACAAATGTTTGGCTCCGTAGCAATATGGAACTTACACCGTGCGGTGACGGCAGAAGGCGTTTCAGGTCACGTGACTTTCCTCAATTTTCGGGAACATTGTAATAGGTTTTAATAATCTTTGTGATTGGGATAGAAAATGTTGCCTTACATATTTAAATTTTTGAGAAAATTTCACATCAAGTACGTCATTGATACGCGCGAAACAAATTTCATACATATTCCCCATTGGCGGGGCGGCTGGATTACTGGCTTCCCATCCCTAAGGCTCAAATTCCAATTCCAGAAGTGCAATAGATTTGTAAGTTAAGTGACGGTGCTTGCCCGAGTGCTGTATAAAGAACACATCAAGTATAAAACTCAGTCCGTTAAACCGGCTGGAGTACTGATCTACAAATCGGAGCCCGGGTTCGAAGCCTGGCTGTTGTAATTTCCATTGGTACATCGATTCCGAGTGAGTGCTGTCTGGAGAGTATCTAAAGTCATTACACCGCCCCTCAGAGTGGGCGTTATGCAGTAGATCCCTGGGTGTATTTCGTTAAGAATACTCTAGTGCCAGCGTCTGGGTTCTCTCCGCTCTTCTTCCAATCCCTGTTAATCTTGCCTTAAACCCGGCTGCCCTTACTGGCTCAAATAACCTAAATTGTGGGGCACTTCCTCTAATGACTGACTATTCAATCACTTGTGCACTGCTCTGTATATAATAGCTATTTTAGTGTAATTTTTAGCTAACATTTCATGTGTCTCGTTAATGAGTGTCTGATATTTTTCATTACGCCTATCGATTGCATGTACATAGAGCAAGCGCTGGTTGGTGTGTTTGCCTTTGCAATGGTGGGTATAAATTTGGTTCTATCTTAATCTAAAATTAATACCTGGCGATAGTTCACTCCCTGCCTCACTTATGGTGGCCTGCAGAGAAGTATGCAGATGTACATAAGAACAGTTTGGCTCCCCTCATTTCTATTGGTGGTAGATACTGATTTGTGGTGCTGAAATGGCTAAGGTAATATTTTAACGTTTCACTTAGGGTATTACCTAGTTTTATAGAATTTAATCCCGAGAAAATGAACGTGTGCAGCGAAGATCGGCAAGATTTGTAAAGGGACGGTATGATAGCCTTACTAGCGTAACCAGTATATTAAATGAATTAAATTGGGAGTCATTGTCAGATCAGAGGTTCAAATTTATACTTAAACTCTTAAATAAATTCCAAGACCATATTTTCAGTGATGATGTTAAACGTATTTTGCGGACCCAACTTACTACATCTACATCCATACGATACCCTGCAAGCCACCGCGAGGGTGTGTGGCAGGGGGTGAAGATCACCAGGCATGCACTACTAACATGCAAACTAGCAACTATATTGTCTCATGCAACTTGATTGTTAGTGTCTACAGTATTTAAGGGGTAAGACATGCATCATGCACTACAGAATACTCTAAAATATTTCCCCTACCTATCCCTTTCCTATGCTGCCTCTATGGTAGACTGGACCATAATCATAAAATTAGAGAAATAGATTGCCGAACTGACAGATTCAAAATGTCCTTTTTTCCTCGTACTATTAGGGATATGAATAACGGTAAATATATCCAGTACGAGTGTAGCAATGGATAACATTGGTAGCAGCATGTTGGTATAAGGACTTGTAGGTGTTACGATAGGTTGAGTAGTGTATCAGAATTAATACAAGAATTAGGGTGGGAATCATTATCAGAGCGTATGTTAAAGTTCAGATTAAATCTATTGGAGAAATTTCAATCGGATAGCTTTACTGGAGATGTTAGGCACATATTAAAAACACCAGCGTACTATGCTAGATTCGACCAGATAAATAAGATTAGAGAGATAGATTGTCGTACAGATAGATTCAAAATGGCATTTTTCCACCGTACTATAAGAGAACAGAATAGGCAGCATAGGAAAGGGATAGGTTGGGGAAATATTTTAGAGTATTCTGTAGTGCATGATGCATGTATTAACCCCTCAAATACTATAGATACTAACAATCTAGTTGCATGAGACCCTTTAGTTGCTTGCTTGCATGTTAGTAGTGCATGCTTGGTGATCTTCACCCCCTGCCACACACCCTCGCGGTGGCTTGCAGGGTATCGTGTAGTTGTAGATGTAGATGTAGCTAACCCAACTAACAGCATGTTTATGCATGTATGTTTTGCTATTTTTATCTTTTTTAAATAGCGTAGTTTTGAACAGTACCTATTTAAGTACTAATCCTTTTTTTTGGCATGATATGTAGTGCATGTTTGGTGAGAGTTCACCCCCTGACACACACCATTAAGGTGGCTTGCAGGGTATTATGTAGATGAAAATCCCCCAGAGTCTATGCCCTGTAGGGGTGTGCTCCAATCGTTCGAGATTAATTCCGGTACGTAACTATGGACTCACTCGTAGGTTTTTACATTGCGTTCGGGATTATTCCTTACCGGAATCAATCTGGAACGATTCAAGCACACATCCCCGGGGCGGGATTTGAACCCGCAACCTATGGGTTGCCAGGCCGGCACGTTCCCGAACTGACTGCCGTGGATGGCCCCTCATTTGTTCAGTAATCATAATTCGCGCATATTCTCTGTTTAACTTCCTAAACACAATTCGTCTACATTGAGCCGTGGGATCTCCTCTGTGGGTGCACCTCTTCCTTCCTGAGTATTAAGTGGTCCACCTGCAAGTGAATTCAAGTGCACCCAGCAACACTTCTATTCGTAGTCCGTTTCTGAAGTATTTCTAAATCTACATCTACATAATGCCCTGCAAGCCACCATAAAGGTGTGTGGCAGGGGGTGAACACTCACCAAACATGCACTACATATCATGCAAAAAAAAAGGATTAGTACTTATATATGTACTGCTCAAATCTTCGCTGTTTAAAAAAAGATATTTCCTGGCCTTCATTCCTCCGATCTCCTTCGCCAAACTTTTTCGCTAGGAAATTAACTAAATTAAATTACTTGGAGTTATAAAATCATAAATGCAGCTAAATAAAGTGCTTTCTAAACTATCTTCCGCGATCGTATACATTGAACCATGGGATCTCCAATGGGGATACGTATCTCTCCAATGCATTTAAATTCAACTACATCTATATAATACGGTCCAATCAAGGGGTTTGTGACGGGTGAAACGGGAATGCATTTAAAGCAAGGGATCAAATCCTATGTTAGCTTCTACAATGCGGGTTTGTCTCACAGTCCAAAATATCTCGACTTAAATGTGTTTCATTAACCACCCTACTCTGTTTGAAGATATTATATGCTAGATTCGACCAGATAAATAAGATTAGAGAGATAGATTGTCGCACCGATAGATTCAAAATGGCATTTTTCCCCCGCATTATAAGAGAACAGAGTAGGCAGCATAGCAAAGGGATAGGTAGGGGAAATATTTTAGAGTATTCTGTAGTGCATGATGCATGTATTAACCCCTTAAGTACTATAGATACTAACAATCAAGTTGCATGAGACAATATAGTTGCTAGTTTGCATGTTAGTAGTGCATGCTTGGCGATCTTCACCCCCTGCCACACACCCTCGCGGTGGCTTGCAGGGTATCGTGTAGATGTAGATGCATGTGAATCACGTGAATTTTCGAGCTCGCTCGTGCGAAGTTTAGCGCGGAGTTGATATTTATGCCGGGCGACTGCGGATCTCGAGTGTGTTTTTTGTAAGCTTTTCAGTCGTGCGTCGGGGGAAGCGATCAGTGCTCTCGCGTCCTTTTGCCGACTCATCCTCGCCCCGTCATCCACTCGGAGCTAAAGCGTCGGGGTGGGGGTGGATAGGAGGGGGGGAGTAGGGGAGGGTTCTCCCAGACCCTCCCCTCTCTCGCATTGGATCGATCGAACTCCTGCCTTCCCACGTGTACGAGCGCCGCCCACGCAACCCCCTCCCTCCGCCACCCATTCAACGTCCAACGATCGGCCACCCCGGGCAAAACCACCACGATGAGTTTCCATTGAGTCATCCTCCAGCAGCTCCGGTTTTCGTCCTCCAGTCAGCTCCCTTAAGGGCACCGAAGGTCGGTCAAGGTCGCGCAGGATTCTCCTCCCCCCCCACCCCATCCTCGTAATCTTTTTAAAGGTTTCCTATGGTTTGGGAAATGTTCAATGCGGCGGAAAAACAGATTGGTGCTGGGCGCGGGGGATATTTAGAAAGGCGGAAATGAGTTGCGTGCTCGCAGTTCACGTTGCCGAGGCACTGTGCAATGAAACAATCGTTGTACGGGTCCACATTGTTTTCAGTCACCCTGGAAACGCTTGAAACGCTTTCGCGTCATTCCCAAGGGAAATGGTCATTCGAAAGGGGAAGCGTTCAAAATGGGATGCTCCAAAGTTAATTTTACTTCCTAATGTCTTCCGGGTTCCGCAAAATGTCTTAGCATTCTATTTACGTTACACTTCGCCTTGGTTCCGCCAGTGAGACGGTTTGCGGAGGTGGTGAGAGTAAAATAGTCTGTTACCGACTGTGGACCCGTGTGGAGGACCTTTCATTGATGAGTGATTAATTGCCTATTATAATTTCCTTTAGTGATTGTATTAGTAGTATATGACCCAACTACTTACCTCATATCATACCATCTACATCTACGCGATACCATGCAATCCACCGCGAGGGTGTGTGACAGGGGGAAAGATTTATAAACATGCGCAACTGACACGCAACTAGGCTACTGCATGGAAACATGTTACATAATAGGGTCACATGCAGCTAGATGGTTAGTATCTACATAACAATGAAGGGATTGGTTGTTAATACATGCATCATAAATTACAGGCTACTCTACAATTTTTCACCTACCTATCCCTCTGCTATGCTGCTGCTATTGTGTTCTCTTATAGTACGGGGGGAAAGTGACATTTTGAATCCATCAATACGACAATCTATTTATCTAATCTTATTTATCTGGTGGAATCTAGCATAATACTCTGGTGTTTTTAATATAATAACCTTACATCTTCAGTAAAGCTATCCAATTAAAACTTCTGTTATAGATTTAATCTGTACTTTAACCTACGATCTTATAATGATCCCCAACCTAATTCTTACCATCTAACCTACTCTTAATTCTATAGCAGTTACGACATCCATGCCTTGTTGGGGCTCTATATTCCCACTCTTAGCTGAGGCGGTGCTACAATTTATTCCTCTCTCTCTCCAAGTGTCTTCCTGAAGTGCATTCAGAATGACTTTCTCTCTCATTCCACATCTACCTATCTATTCGGAGGTGCTATGCTCGAGACAGAAAACTCAACTGAAAACAACGAGTTAGATTGTAATCAGCGTTACAAACACGACATATTTGCGATCCATTCTTCTTTGCACCTCGTGGCTCCTTGGTTACTTGTTCGATATAATCCCAACGGTTTCAAACGCACTCCCTGGACGGGATTCGAACCCTCGACCCTTAGATTGCCAGGCTCGTTACCGACGAAGCTACCGATTTAAGCCTAAGTTAGGTTCTGGTCGCTTTTAGTGCAAGCTCATGCCACGCGTAAAGTGATCATAATAAAAAATCATATAGCCTTTCCTTTCCGATGATTTGGCCACATTTTTTACTATCCATACAATTCCAATTCAATTATTGAACTTCAGGTATGTAAAATTTATTCCATGTAATCTTTTGACGTAAAATTTGTAAAAAATTATATTGTAAAACATTTTTGGCACTTTAAATATCCTTTAGATCATGTTACTTATTATTGTTATGTTATTGGTGGTTCATCCCATTTTTAGCCCTGAAGAAAGAAAAATACAATTTCCGAAACGTCGGCCGAAAGTTAAATAGTTTTCATTTTTAATGAAAGACCTAAACTCCCGAAAAATCATCCATATATTATCCATAGACCTAAATAAGGATACATTTTCAGCTGTAGTTAAATAAACTTTCGTTATGTACAGAAGTATTAGCGTTGATTGAATAAAAACCTCGTGCTAGTCAATGCTTGATCAAGTTTCATTCATATCCTTCTAATTAAGAGGTGGGGCGAGACCCTCAAATGACAAGTATGGACGATATCATGACAATTGTGCCACTATTGTATCATGACAATTGTGCTACTGTTGTAGCCCCTAACGTGCTTTGTGTCAACATTTTAACTATGATTACGATTCGCTAGATGCGTTGCTTGATTGATCGGTCTCGAGTGGGGGTTTATATTTAATAATTTGTGGTTATAAAATCGTCATTTTGATTTTGTGCGTAGCATCGCTTGCTTCCAAAGTGGATTTCCCAAGCATGTGCATTGCAAAGGCTTCGATATCGTGGATGTTTACTTTGAACTGATCATAAAACGTCTGCACTTCTATTAGCTATGTGGGCGGTTTTTCATCATCGTCATCGGTCGACAATCCTAGGATTGGTTTGACGCAGCCCTCCACTCGATTCTTCTATCGGAAAACCTCTTCATTTTAACGTAATTCCTCTCTTTCCTATCGTTCACGACCTGTTCCATATATCTCATACGATGCTTGCCTTTTCCAATCTTCCCGTTCACTTTTCCCTCGACGATTTTCATCTACATCTACATCTACATAATACCCTGCAAGCCACCACAAGGGTGTGTGGCAGGGGGTGATTTCTCACCAAACATGCACTACATATCATGCATAAAAAAGGAATAGTATTAATATAGTAGTCAGAACTACACTATTTAAAAAAGATAGAAATTGCAAAGAAAACATGCAAAAACATTCTGTTAGTAGGGTTAGCTTTAAGTACTCATACCAACATGCAGCTACCAATGCTATTCATTGCTACTCTCCGATAGGACATATTTACCGTTATTCGTATCTCTTATTGTGCGAGGGAAAAAGGACATTTTGAATCGGTCAGTTCGGCAATCAATTTCTCTAACTTTATGATTATGGTCCAGTCTGCCATAGTAAGTTGGGGTTCGTAAAATATTTTTAACATCATCACTGAAAATATTGCCTTGGAATTTGTGGAAGAGATTAAGTCTAAATTTCAACCTGCGATCTGACAATGATTCCCATTTCAATTCATTTAATAGACTGGTTACGCTAATATAATTATCGTATCGTCCCTTTACAAATCTTGCCGATCTTCGCTGCACACGTTCAAGTTCATTACTTAGACCGATTTCGTAGGGATCCCATACACTGGCAGCATATTCCAAATGAGGTCTAACAAGGGAAAAGTAGCTGATTTCTCGTACATGATCGTCACATTTACCGTCACGTCTAGGATGTTTTCAATACCATTACAGGAAAAAAACAGGATTTTCTTCATTAGGTCACCGTGTCTCATGATGTGGCCGATTAGGTTGTCCCGTCTTCATCTTAGAGTTTTCAGCAGACTTCTCTTTTCTCCCACTCTTCATAAGACTTCATTGTTTGTCACTCGGTCGATCCATTTTATCTTCGTCACTCTGGGCGGTTTTTGAGGTAGCAAATGGATATATTTACGGTTTAGGTAGGCGTCATAGTGAAAATAAGATTAAGCAAGCTCTATAATATCAATTTTCAGACTTCCGTAGCGATGCGAGGATTCCCTTCTTACGTCACAGCTATCCTGGTCTGCTTTTTGTACGCCACTTCATTCACCTTTATTCAGCGGACTGGGTTCTCAACCTTTACATCTGCCGGCTCCTTCTACCTCTCAAAATATTCTTTTTCCCTCAATCAGTGTAGCGTTAAGGATAAGTTCTTTCAGTCTTTGAAGCAAGCGTTAGAGCTACATGAAGACGGGCGTGAATAAGTGGCTATTGGCTATTATAAATATTTACTGTGTTTATTTAATACCGCCTCGTGAAAAATGTTTGTTTTGTTGCTTGAAAAATCTTGCTATTCTAGAGAGAGTGCTATGCCCCCTACCGAGGTATTTGTTTTCCACGCTCACATTCATAGATTTGGCAAGTGACCGGTGTTCTGCTTGTGGTTCTCCATCTGATTATCGGTTTTCCACATCTTGACTCAAGTATTAGTCCCCCGTCTACAATAATAAATTTTAAGTGGCGAATACAACGCGGCAATTTGGCGAATGCATCGTGTTATATTGTGACGCTGTATTCTACATCTACATCTACATAATACCCTGCAAGCCACCACAAGGGTGTGTGGCAGGGGGTGATTGCTCACCAAGCATGCACTACATATCATGCATAAAAAAGGAATAGTATTAATATAGTAGTCAGAACTACACTATTTAAAAAAGATAGAAATTGCAAAGAAAACATGCAAAAACATTCTGTTAGTAGGGTTAGCTTTAAGTACTCTACCAACATGCAGCTACCAATGCTATTCATTGCTACTCTCTGATAGGACATATTTACCGTTATTCGTATCTCTAATTGTGCGAGGGAAAAAGGACATTTTGAATCGGTCAGTTCGGCAATCAATTTCTCTAACTTTATGATTGTGGTCCAGTCTGCCATAGTAAGTTGGGCTTCGTAAAATATTTTTAACATCATCACTGAAAATATTGCCTTGGAATTTGTGGAACAGATTAAGTCTAAATTTCAACCTGCGATCTGACAATGATTCCCATTTCAATTCATTTAATAGACTGGTTACGCTAATATAATTATCGTATCGTCCCTTTACAAATCTTGCCGATCTTCGCTGCACACGTTCAAGTTCATTACTTAGACCGATTTTGTAGGGATCCCATACACTGGCAGCATATTCCAAATGAGCATTGCGTATTGGCGGTGTATTGTGACGTAATCGCCACTATACAATAATGGCAAATACAACGCCATCAATTAATAGCAGCCTATTAGCCACCCGGCATAAACATGTACTCCGGTGCATAAGGAATTGGCGAAGAAAATTTTTTCCATGTGTCTCTTGCTTGCGTAACTCATCCTTGCTTTTTTGTTAATTGATGCCTTATGATGTGAAAGAGAAGAAATACGAAAACATGAAGAGGGTGACTGATTGGATAATTAAGAGGAGAGCTGCGTCTTAACAATCTCAGGATTGCTGATTGATGATGATGTTGCATTATAACTTGAAGTCTGCCCCTTCCTTTCTTATTTGCTTGAAGTTCTCCCATGGGTTACGTGATGTTTTTAGTGACAAGCTCTAATGTTTGAAAAGTCGGCGTTTTTATGGACTCCTAGATTGATAAGCGTTGAGTGATAAGGAAACTATTGCCGTCGTATATCTGCCGCTATTGTTTCAGCGTGCAGGAAACGGAGTGATCATCACTTGTAATCCTCGGATAGGTTTGATGCAGCATACCACTTAATTTTTTTGTGGACTAACCTCTTCTTATTGACGCAGTTATTTTCTTTCACATCTTTCAGTTCTTGCTCCGTATATGTAATACGGGTTCTTTGCCATTCTTCACGCTCACACGATCCTTTTCTATTCTTCTCAGTCATTTTTCCCTCAACGGCTGTCTTCATTAACTCATAATGCCTTCAGATTCGTATTCCTGCCTTTTTTGTGCTTTCTGTAGGCACTTCCTTCTCCCACTCCTGCAACTTCCTTTGTCATTTTTTTTCCATTTAATATTTATCATTCTTCTGTTACGCCACATTTAAAATGCTTCCTGTTATGCCTATACTTCTGCTGTTATTTACCACGCATCAATGACATAAAAAAGTCCGAATAAGGAATTGAAGTTAGCGCATCGCTTTCTTGGATTGATCGTTGATCTATTATTCAGTCAATACAAATCGATTGCAAGCACGTCTGGTCGCATAACCCATTTCATCGGTGTGCAATCGCAGATTATAGTTTCATCTTCATCATCATCAACATCATTAGTCATGAATCCTCAGACTGGTTTGACGCAGCTCTCCACTGAGTTCTATCGGCTAATCTCTTCGTATTTACGAATTTCTTCTCTTTTGTATCCTTGACAACCTGTTCCATGTATCTCAAACGAGGCCTGCCTTTTCCAATCTTCCCCTTAACTTTTCCCTCAACGATGGTCTTCATCAGGCCATCATGTCTCGTGATGTGGCCGATTAGGTTGTCCCGTCTTCTTCTTAGGGTATTTAGAGGACTTCTCTTTTCTCCCACTCTTCTTAGGACTTCCTTGTTACATATTCGGTCGGTCCATTTGATCTTCATCATTCCTCTGTAGCAGCGCATTTCAAAATCTTCCACCCTTTTCTTTTCCGCTGGTGTCATTGTCCATGTCTCACTGCCATAAAAAAACTCGTTCCAGATCTACGTTATGATAAATTGTTTCCTTACTTCTACGCTTGTATTTCCTGCGGTAAGTAGATTCCTCATTTGATAGAATGCCCTCTTTGCTTGGGCTATTCTACCGACTATTTCTTTCTTGCTTCGTCCATTGTTGGTTACTCAGCTTCCTAGTTAACAGAACTCTTTCACCTCTTCCAGTTTTTGTTTTCCTAGTTTAATCTTATCCTTGGAAATATTGCTGATATTAGTGTATTGTATTTAGACATGCTTCTTGACTAGTATTCGTCAACCCTTTCATCGATAAGTCGGAATTGAAAACTGAGAATTATTTCATCGGGATCGGAAATGTGAATGTTATTGAATTCCTTCCTATTCTGAATACCTTATTCATTCGGAATGAATAAACACAAGAATCAGGTTGGCGTTGTTGCTCTGAGTCCAATCCATCCATCCCAAGACTCCGGGTTCTAATCTTAACAGTGACAGATTCTTTTCATTGGTATATCGTTCACCACTTGAATGCTTTATGAAGTACTCAAGTTGGGAACTTGAGTACTTTATGAAGTTCAGTAATCCGTCCGTCTGATGGGATGTTAAACCGTGGACCGTTTAGTGCTTTTCGTTACGAGCAAACGAATTCCAGCGCCAGGGGTCTCTCCGCCCTGAAAAATCCCACCTGTATCCAATTACACACCTGAAATAATGGCGCAAATTATCGTAGCTATCGGTCGCCTCCCCCGAATAACTAACTATCGAACGGACGTTTCGAAAAGTTGAAGCCCCGAAACAATGCCTTGCTGTCCCCTCGTAGGCTGTCCCAAAAAAACATTTTTTTTAAATTTCAAAATCGTCAGTCGGATTTCGATGACCCTCGGGTATACAAGGATGGGCAAAAAAAGATTTTTGAAAAATGTTAAATAATTAGTTAGCGAGAGGCGCCTAAATACCAGCACCCTTAATTTGTCATACGATTTCGCGAAAACTGCCAAAATAATGGTAATCAGGGTAAGTTATGACCCAAAGGGCAAATATTTCGTCGGTTTTTGCGTATCTATCACCGTTTAGGCTTTGCGGCCCGCGCAGCCTGGCGCCAAGAGTGGCGCTAAGCGATGCGGCTCGCGCGACGCGGCGCAACAGACGGCTGAGGCCGTCCCTTCAAACTAGCCTGATAAATCTTTACCGTGAACGTTTTTAGGCACGGGTACTCATTGCAGACACTGTATGGAATCATTTTCACGTTCATGCATTCGTTTCACCATTTTTCTTTTAATGTGAAACGGTACCTACCCTATCATCAAAAAATGAAAAGCAAACTAACTCCTCGCTTAAGTACCACAAATAGTTAGAGAATATTTCTTTAGCGATGAAGAGTAACTCATTGAATTTCGGCCTCTGGTCAATGACACTCAGAGACTTGAGAAATATCAAGTCATTAAATGGAGCCATGATGCGAAGTTTGCTCCACATATTCGAAGTCTATTCGTCCGAAAACGAAATTACCTGCAGCTGAGAAGAACAAAATTGGATTATACTTTGAGATTCGCATCCAATAATACTCCTTATGTATGGATCAGAAATTCCTGTGCCAAAATCCTGATGATCAAGGCTGGGCCATTCCTTGAGAAATAAATTGAAAATAGACACCTCTGCAGATTTTGCAGCGCCCAAACAGTGTTCGAACACTGCCTTCAGCACGATTTCTGCCACATGGTGGCGACAGGCCAAGTGTAGTAGCGTTCTTTTCAGTAAACGTTCAAGGCAAGCCACAGCGCCGTTATGGATACCAGTATTGGCGGACGTGGTATCAAAAACCGCGCCCCTTGCCATGGACGTTAGGTTCCACGTAGAAAGGAGGTTGAAGATAGCCTCAGCTTCCAGTTTCCCAGTCCCAGATGAAACTTTAGGTACACCCAGCAGTTGCTCACTTTCCCTTGCGGAAATAAAAAATGAAATGTCTTACGAAATTACCTTTGAAGTGCAGAATGAGGTTGAATAATTTAAGTACTCATTAATTACCCCCTGATACAAGAACGGCGACTGTCAACCTTTCCTTCCCCTGTGAGGTCTGGCAGTATTTTCCCGTCGAAGTGAACAATCAGAGGTGCGTCCTTTTTCATATTCTCCTTTATTTTGTCACAAATATCGGAGCGCGCCTGGTTGCGAGCTCGGTGCATCGTCGACCGACTCAGTGTACAATCCTCAAGGTTCTCTCCGTTGGAAATAAGGGTAGTTGCCACAAGAGTAACGGCCTTCCTAACGCTCACCTTGCCATAGTCCAGCGATGCAGCTACAAGAGGCGTTATCACTTTATTTTTCTTGGTGCGTGCACTTACTCTCGGCTTGAATTCATCGTCCTCACCATCGGAAGAAGTGTCCAATTCGTCATCAGGGTCGACTACTGTAGCTGTTTTCTTTTCTGCGCGTTGCTTATCCTCGTATTTCTTGGCATTGGCCTTACGTTTCTGTAAAATAGCCTCTTTTTTGGCCAATACGTTATCGAGAACTGAAACGTAGCCGATGCGCTCTGGAAGGGAAAAATTAGCATGAACTGCTTCATAATTTTTTTAAAAAATAATTTTCTTTTATTCAGACAAACACCTAATTATTAAGAACTTACCTGGAAGCATTTGCTGTCGCACGAAAGCCTTATCTTCATCAATTTTGATCAACTTGTCCCAATCATGATGCCATTGCCATGATTGCCATGAACGTATTGTCAAGAGCGCCAAGAAAATCACAAACTTTCTTGTCATGATTAGCACTAGTTCCTGGCTTGGTTTTTTTTAGTTTGTTCCAAAGTTCGAACTGCCTCTTGAGACTTCGGATCACATTCCACTTGTCCATGGTTGGTATCCGAGCTGTAGCGTAAATCATGAGAGCGGTATGTACCACTTCTATAGCACTGACGCTTATGATGTGCTTCAAATTTCTCATTCGGAATAATAACACTGATAGTAGATCACGCAATGTCGGTAGGCGTTTGGTGTCCGAGAATTCAGATTCAACTGAAACCTGGCTTTGTTGAATAATTTTCTCAGTAGGTTAATAAATTTGTAACGAGTTTCCAAAATAAAGTTAAGATTGATTACCATACGTGCCGACATGATTTGGTCTACGAAACGAGTTCAAAATCTGAATTTCGGAGAGAGAGAGAGTCACTGAAGCATTTGAGCATGGCGGGCGACCGTAGGTGAGTAGGGAGGGGAGGGGGACGGCCTCAGCCGTCTGTTGCGCCGCGTCGCGCGAGCCGCATCGCTTAGCGCCACTCTTGGCGCCAGGCTGCGCGGGCCGCAAAGCCTAAACGGTGATAGATACGCAAAAACCGACGAAATATTTTCCCTTTGGATCATAACTTACCCTGATTACCATTATTTTGGCAGTTTTCGCGAAATCGTATGACAAATTAAGGGTGCTGGTATTTAGGCGCCTCTCGCTAACTAATTATTTAACATTTTTCAAAAATCTTTTTTTGCCTATCCTTGTATACCCGAGGGTCATCAAAATCCGATTGACGATTTTGAAATTAAAAAAAAAATGTTTTTTTTGGGACAGCCTAGTCCCCTCGCCATTTAGTCAAGTAATGTGAGGAGGCTAAAGGCCGTTTTATGCGGTCATTGAAACTGCGCAAGTTGATGTTTCTTACGTTTGAGCAGTCGGCTGTGAAAGTCCGTGACGTAGAAAATTGCGAGGACGCTTGCTTGGAAGCTTTACATGGTGCGATCGTCGGTGCATTATGTCAGTGACAATATACCATTTAGTAGCGGTAATACCGTCAATGTATCGCATGGCTCAAGATCTTTAGTAGCAATTAGTTTGACGTGAAAGATGCGATAAATTACCACCACTTGAAAATGTTTTAAGCCATAGTCTAAACATAATAATGGAGACCCCAGTCCCGTATACTTAGCTCAAAATTTGTACCATCAATGAACGGCTGTGGGCCAAGGTAACGAGTTCTTCCTTTACGAACGAAATTTAAGCTTCCACGTCATCAATCGTCCAGCTCATCATTATTACACTTTATTCACTACCTAAGGAGTTGAGTGCAAACAAAAACACCCAACTCAATTGTCAACAACGTATTTAATTGCTAGAATTCCCCAGAGAGTTCGTTGCCGCTACATCTGCACCATCTAGTGAGAGAAATAAACTTCAAACTTGCGCGAACGCATACATTAGATTAGAACATGTTCTAATTTGCTCGCAAGCGTTCGAGCAGTGGCGCTGCCTCTCCTCGCAAACTCGTCGCTTTACACGGCGCAATATTTCTTGCGCAAGTGTTCTCGCAACAGCCTGCGCAGTATCAATGACCGTGCAAAACGGCCTTTAGAGCCCGTAACTTTCTGAGAGATGGATCCGTTTGCGGAGACGTTTCTCGCCCGATAATTGCCAATAAGATGCTCCCATCGCTGTCGGTGTTCGAGGCAGGATTGCCGCTGGCCGTAAGCGGGCCAATCATACGGCGAACGTTTGGGGGAGAGCGGTGTGAGAAGGCCCCACGTTTGCTCCCACTTCCGTCGCGGGTTGAGCTGGGGCGCCCCCGACGGCGCCTCTTTCCCGCCCCTCTCTTTCTCTTTTTTCGTGCCGCCTGCTATCTTTCATTCATGACGGAGCCGGAGGAGGTGCGTGAGATCCCGGGAATGAGTCTGCAGAAATGTTTATCCTCAGCTAGCGGGCACTCCGATAACGCTGCTCACCTCGCCTTGGAGATGAATACACAAACACACGCCACCTCCTCGTCATGAGTGCCCCAAATATTTCTCGGGTTCCATCCAAAGGCGCGAGAATACAGCAGAGTTGGAGTATATGAATTCATTCATAGGTAATTGAGCTCCAGACCGAATGCATGGGTACCTAGATGAGTCTATGTATTCCTCTATGAGTACATTGGTACCCGAATGTATGCAAAGGCAGCTACTATAGTGCCTCGGTAAAGGCTGGAAATAATTTGGTTGAATACGTCTGAATACGAGACCCTAACTGAGTTCTCAGACGATTACCCGAGTACCTCCATAAAATCTTGGCTTTCTACCAGTTCCCTAAGAATTCCGAATACTCAGAGGTTAGTCATTGCGGTTAATACACCCAAATTATGGACCTAGAGCGATAGTATACTCCGTGATCATTTTAAGTGTTTACCGTAAAACACTACAGAAAAATGCAAACTATGGGTTTCAAATACCTTAAATGCTCCCGGAATGCGGTAGTTTTGGAGATTTCCGTCCAGGATATCATTTTTCCATCGACTTGTCATGTGGCGGTGGCATCGCGCTGTCAATGACGCATAAATGTTCTAAGCTTTTTAGAATTTCAATATTTGCTGGAATGGAAATCAGGTTAGTATGATGGCTGATGGTCTATCCTCATGTATCGAGGACCCGGCATCCAATCCCGGCCATGGTAGAAATTTCTCACTACCTGTCCAGATGTGCAAAGTGCGCCTCACGTTCAGTACTCCGTCTGTCGGATGGGACGTTAAACTGTTGACCTCTAAGTGCGTAACGTTAGTGTTACCAGGGGATTTCAGCCAGAGTGAATTCCTTCCTCAGGGGAATTTATGGCTTTCAGGGGTTTTTAGGAACCCCGTTCAGCAAACTGGAATGCAACTTATGATTTAGACCAGGGATCGGCAAACTATGGCTTGCGAGCCACTGTGGATGATTTGAAAATTATATGTGTCCAAAAATCTGAAGTGAAATTGAAAATGAAAATTAAACAAGCATAGTTTCATGCATCCAATTTTAGAGACCCTTATTCATTTGCTATAACATTATTGTAAATTTCCCACACTTATGACTCTTATGGCATATAGTTATGGCTCTCTAATATTTTTTAATCTGTTGTGACGGATAGGTGCGCATTGGTTTGTGGCGGAGGTATCTTCACACCAGGAAGGCATTACCGTCGAAGGAAGTCCTTTTGTTTTATTAGATACTGGTATTGTGAGTCGCCTAATTCATCAAGGTAAGACGATGTATGAAATGTTGTATTTAGTCATTTCAAATTTTCATTACTCGTATAGTTGGTTGGTTGGTTATTTAGGGGAGGCGACCGACAGCTGAGGTCATTTGCGCCATATAGGATAGGTGGATAATTGGGTAATGGTAGGAGTTTTCCGGGAACGGAGGAAGGGTGGAGAGAAACCCGGCGTCGGCATTAGCCTACTCTTAACGAAAGGCGCCAAGGGGACCACGGCTTAACGTCCCATCCGACGGACGGAATACTGAACTTGAAATGCCCTCCACTAGACACGCAAGTGGGGACCGGTTTTCCACTGAAAAATACGCCACTGCCGGGAATCGAACCCGAGCCCTCGGGATGGGAGGCTAGTACTCAAGCCACCACACCAATCCGATCCCCCCTACTCGTATAGTATAGTAATGTATCATCTAATATCAAACTGCCATCATTCGGGGATAAACATTGCATGAAATATGTATAAACATTTCTGCTTGTATGCCAGATGCGTTAATGAATATGCATTGATGCCTACGCTCGCCACACCTCCCTAAGTGTTAATGCAACTACTCGCTCGGAAAGTTTCAGTTGTCTTTGGCAGATTTCGTGCGGGATTTGATTCTTTGGAGACAATGGGGTCGTTTCCTATATTTTTTATTGCCGAATCTGATAGAGTTTGTAAAATAAAAAGACCAGTATTTCTCCGTTTTTTGATCCGTCAATTATTTCCCGAGTTATAAGCGGCGAAAAACTGATGTTTTTAACCCTTTCGGAAAAGTGGGCGTGGTGCAACCTCTGACGTATATAGACTTCGTCCAATCACAACTGAGCCCGCGAAGCTACTTTGCCTTATCGCAATGGGGGTGGGGGGGACACAGCTGACTCAGCCAATGGGAGCGATTGCGTCAGCATCTGTGCGAGCAGACTATCCGAGAATCCCCCTCCACTCCCTTCCCCTCCCCTAAAAGCAGTCAAGGACGGGAGGAAAGTGACGTCAATGTTATCACAGCAGCATTTTCGGTGGGCGTCAGCTTTTGCTTATTTAAATTTTTGATTTATGAGTGAATGGTTGTGGTTAGAAGATTAATTTTTTCACTAAAATTCTTTTTTTGTTTCCATCTAACGATTTCGTGTACAAACTTACGATTTCGGTTCCGAGTAAACGCCCCCATTGTGATGAAATCGGTGCATCATTATTTCGTAATTATTTATGTCCGGAGTAACTTAAACTTGTTTTTGCGTGCAAAACATTGCTATGGATTTCAGTCTGGTATCGACCATAAAGTCGGAGTTAATGATTCAGGGTAGGGCTCCCTTCGTGTGTGGTCTAAAGGCGTGCAAGATTAGCGTATCCCAGGAGGGGTGTTCTAGTTCCATTCACCTTACCTCCTGCTGTTTCCAGCGGAATTCAATTATCCAGAAAATCGCTCTGCTTCGATTGGTGTCCCTGGAGAGGCTTCACCCGTATCGGGACTGAGGGTAGCTGAGCGCTACATGCCCTGGGATACTACGCCACCCCACGTTAAGCTTTATTGAGCCAGGGATCTGTTCGGTGAGGTGACCAGGGCCTACATCTACATCTTTATACGTAGATACACTAAGCACCTCGAGAGTGCGAGTCGGGGCGAATAAACTCCAAACATGCATAAGGTTCAGCTAATGGTTATGTCACAGCGCATTAAAAATCTTGTGCTTTGCTATTTGTACATGTACGTAGTACATGCTAATAAATGATTTAAAACTACAAAGGAATATATTTTCAAGTATACTCCTTCCCTATATTTATATTTGAAGCACTTATGTGCTTTCTCAGCGATATTAATACAGTAGGAAATAAAGGGTTACATACATTAGAGTTATAAACTTTTGCCTGATATACTACGAACTAAGTGCCCTACAGTAGATATATATATATCCAGTAGATATATATATCCAGTAATTATAACGCATGTGGTTAAAAAGATTTGTTTCAGGCGTGATGTGGTGAAATAGCATATTTAAATATGTTAAGCTTCTTCCGACCCTCACCCGAGCGTTCCTCCTTCGACATTGCTAGGCGCGGCGACACGCCAACAAAATGGGTTGTTGCCCTTAGCGTCGGAATGGTCAGAATAAGTACACCATACTGAGTTTCTCAGATTTTATATTGTAACAAATAGCAATGTGATGCAAAGCAGTGGGGGAGTGTGAAATGAACCGTTACACGGGAAGACCCGAGAGAGAGAGAGGGGGCATGTGGGAGCAAAGCTTAGATCTTACCAAGGGAGCAAGAACGACTTCCGATGACGGATTCCTGTCGACCGAACCGACATTCGGGAATGAACTCCCGAAACGATCTCCTGCACCGCACCCCCAAATGCTGGCCTCATTTCAGTATATATAGGGCCTAACGAAGGTGAAACTTACTGTCTCTTGGGACGCAAATAGGTATTTGTCTCCCGGACATTCAAGATCCGAAAAAGGTGAAAATCCCAATGAGGGCAGGAGTATGGGAAAGGAATAATCTTTTGTGCTTATTTTGATCTCTCTTTCTATTTCCGAATTCCGGCGCACAACAAATAATATTGGCAATTTTCCGCAAATAAATCTTTACTACGACCGGTTTCGATGTGATACATCATCATCAGGTGCTGATGATGATGTATCACATCGAAACCGGTCGTAGTAAAGATTTCTTTGTGGAAAATTGCCAATATTATTTAGTAAACGCCTATGGTCATACGGTTCGTATATGTAGTGAGGCACGTAGCCAGAAATTTGCTTCGAGGGGAGGGCTAAGTCTAGTGTAGCGTAACTTGAAAAAAATCAGCCTTGTCCGTTCGGTGCCCAAATTTTACAAATCTCTTCCCTTAATTTTCAGTGATTGGTATATACTTTCACAGTGCCCATTCCTATCTCTTCTCACTGTAAAGGTCACTGCTTACCTTGTTATGAAGAAGTTAATTTGATCGGCCCCAGAGCAGACGTTCAACGCATACATTCATATCAGATTGAAAAGAACAATTATGAACCAAACGCATGCATCAAACTAGTGATCACGTTTCAAAACATGTAACACTTGAATTATATGCAGTGTAATCCGGATTATCTTGCTCAGTTAAAATCAGAGCAACAAAATTATTTGGAAGAAATAACGGGGAGAGGAGGTGGGGGTTGAAGCCCCAGAAGCCTCCCTGGCCACATTCCTGTGCATAGTCTTAGTTTTTTCTCAAATATTTTAATGTATTTTCAATGATATTTCTCTAAAATTATTTTCGAGATGGGTCGTAAAATGCGTGAGTTCTCAAAATGTCTCTAACATGATCGAAAACAGATAATTAACACATTTTCCTGAAAGACTCAGTCTTAATAGCTTCCTGCGGTCTGTAGTGATAGCGATTCTCATTAGCCTTATTGTAGTGAAGGTGTATGCCCTGGATTCTCATCTTGGAAGCTCAGGTTCGTATCGCGACTCTGATAGCAATTTTTCAATATAATCCCGGTACCCTACTTGAGCGCGGCGTGGTGATAATTTCAATTTCAGTGCTCCATCCGTTGTGTGGGACATAAAGCTGTGTACTCACTGCACCTTGCGCTGTGAGCTGGCAAATTTTGCCACCAGGTTTCTCTCCAACCCTTTCACTTCCAAACCCATCCTAACATTTCCACTTCCAAAATGAAGCGACCTAAGTACGGTACATATTTGACACTCCACACTTTGCATCTTCTCGAACCAAAATTAGCCTCCAAACTGGTCAGTTTCCAAGTTTCCAAGTAAGTAGGTTCGGTCGTGTGAAATTAAATGGTGCCCCTTGTTCTTCTTGGTGGAAACTAGAGAAATTAGAATGATGGGGGCGTTTACTCGGAACCGAAATTGCAATTTTGTGCACGAAATTGATAGATGGAAACGAAACAAGAAATTTAGTGAAAAAATTAATCTTCTAACCACAACCATTAACTCATAAATCATAAATTAAAATAAGCAAAAGGTGACGCCCACCGAAGAAGCTGCTGTGGTAACGTTGACGTCATTTTCCTCCCGTCCTTGACTGCTCTTATGTGAAGGGGAGGGAGTGGAGGGGGATTCTCGGAAGGTCTGCTCGCACAGATACAGTCGTAACTGCTCCGATTGGCAGAGTCAGCTGTGCCCCCCCCCCCCCTTTGCGATAAGGCAAAGTAGCTTCGCGGGCTCAGTTGTGATTGGACGAAGTTGATATACGTCAGAGGTTGCACCACACCCACTTTTCCGAAAGGGTTAAAAACATCAGTTTTTCGCCTCTTATAACTGTAGAAATAGTTGACGGATCAAAAAACGGAAAAATACGGGTCTTTTTATTTTACAAACTCTATCAATAAAAAAATATGGTAAACGACCCCATTCTCTTCCAGTGTACTATGATGATGACGAATGTTTTTCTATCGAAGGCTGTTAGACACTTGACACTTCAAACCTTCGCCAGCGATACACATATCTTGTGTATGTACATATCCCCCCACTACCTCCACCAGTTCACGCGCGGTAAATGCTTATTTGCCTCTGCATATCTCCTTTCCTTCTCTATTACGTCCACAATGCGTCTTCTTTTATTTTCTTCCCTTCTCTACCCTAAACTCTCCCCTCAGCCACAGCCCTCAGCATCCCGTCGACATCCAACGCGACCTTAACCCCTTTTTCTTCCTTTATCGAACGTGCCCCAGCCTCCTTCTCCGAACCCCACTTATCTCACCTCGCTGAACAACTGTTCCTTTGCTTTACTCTCCGCCCAGGCTATCTTCCCCAGCCTCGATAAAACCCCTCAAAAGTCACTAATCTAATCTAATTCTCTTTTCTCGGAGACCAAATTAAAGGTCTCAGATTGTTGTGTCCCGAAATTTATTGACTATGGAATGCCACCGCGTTACGGAAGATAGTTTTATTTTTTGTTGTGTTCCGTTTCTGTAAGTGATGACTAATCTTTTCCCCGCGTTGCTTCTTGTAGCCCTTATCAATTACCCCATCCACGTAAAAGATGGCAGTGCAGTTCTTATTTGTCATTGTACACGGTGCATCGTGTACACTTCATTATTTTGGGATGTAGCTTAGCTTCGTCCATTAATTCCAGTCTCCATCTGCATAATACCCTGCGAGCCACCACGAGGGTGTGGGGCATGGGTGAAGATCACCAAACATGCACTATTTACATGCAGGCACTTGAAGGCACAGGACTTCTGGGGCTTCAGCCCACCCAAAATTTTTTCCCGATAATTTTGTGGTTCTGATTTTAACTGGGCATGATAATCCGGATCACACTTCACATAATTCAAGTGTTAAGTGTCTAGAAACGTGATCACTAGTTTGATGCGTGTTGTTCTTTACAATCTGATGAGTAGGCATGTATGCGTAGAACCTCTCTTCTGAGGCCGGTCAAATTAACTACTTGATAACAAGGTAAGCAGTGACCTTTACTAGTGAGAAGAGATAGGAATGGGCACTGTGAAAGTAAATACCAATCACTGAAAATTAAGGGAAGAGATTTGTAGCATTTCTGCACCGAACGGGCAAGGCTGATTTGTTTCAAGTTGCGCTACGCTAGGCTTAGCCCTCCACCCCCCTACTCCCAAGGAAGATTTTTCATGTAGATATGTTTATAAGAGTCACGTGCTACAAGATGGTTATTATCTACCGAGTAATGAAGTGATTACTGGTTGCAAAGCCATTTCTCTAAATACATTTATCTGTATGTGTTGCATGTATGGGTTGATAATAATAAATTTCTTCCCCTACGTCTGCATAACGCATTGCAATCCACTGCAAGGGTGGGACAAGGGTTGAACCATCAATGGGCATGCTTTATAAATACTAATGCCAGTGCTAATCTGTGGTTTCAAACTTCTATCCAGCCCGTCTACTTGTGCTTTTATTAATCTGACAGAGGGTGGCTACGGCAGCTGATTTGGTTGATTCAAACACGAAGGTCCCCTTTACTCGTAATCGCAAACCTCTCATATCTTATCAGTGCGATTTCCTGCTTGAGGGAAGCAATTCTAAGCTGGCGAGGAATTAGGAACTAGAGACATCAATTCAGCTCCATAATGTACAAACATAAGATTATCTGGCGGTAGCATTTCTCGGTGACAGGAGTTTTTGTCTTCTGTGCCGTCTTCATTTAATCTCGAGTCGCCCGCCTCGTGAATAGCTCTGTCTGGAGCTCGGGTGTCCACGCTCATCTTCACCCCCTTGACCTTCAGTCTGCGCCTTTACGTAAGCAGGGGGAGGGTAGGTTTGTGTGTGTTGGGGAGAGGAAGATGGAAAGGCACCGGCGCCTGGTTGCGGCGCCACCTCCCCCCTCCCACCTCCCTCCCGGGGGCGTCGCACTTGCTTCTTCTCCTATTGAAGTGGCCGCCGTTGTCGGGAGTGCCGCATTTTCTCCTAGACGCCACTCGTTTCTTAGTTTCTAGTTGAAGTTATTTGGGGGAGGCGCCCGACAGTTGAGGTCATTTGCGCCAGAGAGGATGATGAGTGGGTAAGTGGGTGAAGGCAGGAGTTAGGCCTGCCCTTAACGAAAGACGCCAAGGGGACAACGGATAACGTCCCATCCGACGGACGGAGTACCGAACGCGAATGATCTCCACGTAGTACTCAAGTACATCTACATCTACATAATGCCCTGCGAGCCACCACGAATGTGTGTGGCAGGGAGTGAAGATCACCAAACATGCACTATTGACATGCAACTAGACTACTACACGGAGACATGCTAGATAATAGGGTCACGTACAGCTAGATGGTTATTATGTACGTAGTAATAAAGGCATTGTTTGTTAATGCATGCATCATGAACTACAGACTATTCTAATAATAATTCACCTACCTATCCCTTTGCTAGGCTGCCTATTGTGCTCTTATAGTACGCAGGAAAAATTATATTTTAAATCTAGTATCGGTACGACAATCTATCTCTCTAATCTTGTAAATCTGTTCAAACGTAGCATAATACGTTAGGGTTCTTAATATATATCAAACGTCATCTGTAAACAAATCAGTCACGAATTTACTCAAAAGGTTTAACCTACATTTTAACCCCAAGTTGTGATCTTATGAAAAATCTTCCAGTGCCGGGATTCGAACCCGGGCCCTCAGGATAGATGGGCAGCCCGCTAGCCACAACGCCAATTCGATCCTTTCGTTTCTTCGGTCATCACTTTCGTCGGCGCGGACTATGTAGTTTGGAAGAATATGGTTTTTGACCATCAATTATTTAAGGACTTGGGAATAATTGCTTGCCGCTACAGTCGGGTTTGAAAAGCGCCAGTGGGATCCCAAAGGAACTGGGTTCGAATCCAGCTAAGTGCGTGGATGTTGTTCTCTTATACGTCACCATTTTCACCGTTCTTCGACCAAGGAAGAATGGTTAAATTTCAGCTCATTTGGGTCGTATCAAAAAATTGAAAAGAACCTCTATTATCTAAAATTGTATGCTCTTTCGCCTTAAGTTATAAGAAGTTGATATCCGATATCCCGATATGTCGATGTGTCCATATCACGATATTTCCTATTTATATCGCGAAACCGATATATCGGCGAATCCGCGATATCAGAATGATATCTTCGTGCAATATCCAAAACAGAATATCGCACAGCCCTTTACTCGAGATGCACCTTATCTTTGCCATTAGCGATTGCAGGGTGCTTGAGTTTAAATTCAAGGATTGCGAAATAGCTGCGAAAAACCGTAACGGAGGTAACCGGAAATGGACCCCGTATACCCTATTTACTTTTGAAGGTATTGCATTTAATAATGTTAATTTACAACTTCTCTCGTGTTCCCTTTCTCATGCTGTTTTCGTATTTTAATCGACATTATGGTTTCTCGTTCTGTGGTGATGACGAAGTGTGTGAGTACACGTAGCTGGGTGATCGGGCTGGTGTGGTGGCCAGAGTAATTGTCTCCCATTCCAAGGAACTGTGTTCGAGTCCCCGAAGTGGCGGGGCCTCAAACTTGATATTCAGTGGAATACCGATCCGTGCTCGAGTGCCTTGTGGAGAGCACTTCAAGTTCAGTACTCCGTCCGTCGGATGGGAAGTTAAAATCGTGGACCCCTTGGCGCCTTTCGTTATGAGTAAGCTCACACTGATACCTGGTTTCTCTTTATCTTCCCGCCGCCTCCTTAATCCCCAACTCTATCTAAATACCCACCTATCCTATATAGCGCTAATGACCTTTCTTTTTGGTCACCTTCCAAAATAGCAGTAGCCAGGTGCACAGTCAAATTGTTATGATGAAATTTTGAAAACAGGGTAAAGAAAATATAATTAACGTTTTCAGGCGTGATTGAGTGGAAACGAAACATAACGGCACTTGAATAATAATGAGAAATTTACACTGAGATAAATTCTACCCTGGTCTTTTAAATCTTTAGTTAATGGTAAAACAACGAGATTACTTAGCCAGTATTCACGGCAAACGTGTTGAAAATTGCCTTTGGGATTTGGAGTCCTAGGTAGCGTGGTGGTATGCGCATTAGCCCGACGAGCCAAAGGTCCGTGGTTCGATTCCCGGTCCAGGAAATCCTATTCTTCTGGCAATTTTCAGGTTAAGACATGAAGGTAAGAAAAATAATCGCCTGTCCTTCCCACAGATTAGTAGTGTCATTGGTAGAGATTGGAGGACATGAATTAATGATACTTTGCACTATTCCACATAAAAAAATTTATTTCATAGGAGTCAACATGTTTCCTGTTTCGTGAAAGTAGGTTCGATTCCTCGAAATGGCATTGGCTTGATTACAGCCATTCACGGAAGCAAACGTGATGTGAACTCCTTAGCGCCTCCTTAAAGTGGACAGATGTATTGTTGTTTGCATCTCTTGGCGCGTGACTTCTTTTCCTTCGGGACTGCCAGTCCCATAGAGTTACGAAGGTGCTAACAATCCTTCCTCCTTCGTCAGCCTACATCGCGGAAACACCGTTCGCTCTTTCAGGAAAGGGGTTCCGCGTTAATGATCGCAAAGGCATTTCCATTTTGTGTACTTCCATGGCTTCAATCGATCCGTATTACAGGCAGCAATCCGTGCAGAGAATGAGGTCTGCGGATGTAGAATATCATGTGCTCCGCTCTATTGGTCGATGTACGCTTCATTGTCATGCTGCAGTAATCTAGGCTTTCAAAATTAATCATTTCCTTCTTTTTGGTGATTTATTCTCGTATAGGACCCACAGCCTGAAACCAATCGCTGTATTCCATAATTATCATTAATGTAATTGGGACTCGTTAGCCGTTAACACGATCCACCTCCAGGCCGAAATAACGACAAATTAACCGTTGCTCTGCTATGTTAATCGAAGTACGCTTTATTGTCTTGAAGCAGTAATTTAGGTTTCCAAAATTAATTATTCCACTTTATTCCGGTAATTTACGTCTCGACAATCCGTAGGACCCACAGCCCGAAAGCATTCGCCATAGTCTAAAATATTCAGTAACTTATTGGGGACTAATTAGCGGTTAACACGATTCGCCTCCTGGCGAAATAAGGACTAATGAACCGCGGCTCATTCACCTCTTGCTCTGTTTCGTAATCGTAGATGAAAGCTTCAATAGCTTGTAGAGTAAGCGTTGGTACAGATTTGTTCCTTAGCTGGTACATAGTTAGACCAATTATATTGGCTCTGCAAAAATTGAGATGATATGAACTTGGTCTTCAATTCCGGACAAGGAGAATCTTAGACGAATGTATCTTCCAAAAGCTAACTTGTCATCATTATGGCTTTGGAGACAGTTTGTTTCTTGTTCAAATATACTTATCAGTGGAATTTATTTTTGTGGATTTTCAATGACAGCTTTATCACATATTTTTTCCGAGAGAGGTGATAATCACTTCGGTTACCGGCGGAGAAACTTATCTGAAATCCGCGCGATTATTTTTTTCTGCGCAAGTTTAAAATAATAGTGCACGGCCACAAGTCGTGTGGCAAGTGAAAATAATGGATGACGTAAACATTCTGTTGCTGGGACTCCATGGAAGACGACGTACGCGTGGAATTTGTTTTTTAGGTCGCATTTTTATCTGCCCGTAGATGCATTAGCATTCCTTCCCGGTTTCATTATAACTGATTAACGTTAACGACACCTTGATGTAGACGCTAAGTTACTGCTACGGTCGCCAGTTCTTCTGGCTTAAAAATAAAAAGTACAGGTGGTACGTACGTACCTACATTTACGGAAGAATAGGGTGTTTACAGAATTAAAGGTCAAGTGGCTTGTGAAGTAATTAGTTGTAGTAGTGCTTGGGTTTTAGGTGCTCCAACGTCTAAGGTTATATCGCCCAGTCTAACCTTAATCGTAAGATAAGTGCTCAGCATCGCGGATTCAAATCCCTGGGTGGGATTCGAATCCGCGACCTTTGGGTTGCCAGGCCAGCGTGTTACCAACCTGACTACCGCGGCCAGCCGAAGTCATTTAATCTCACCTCTCACCCCCTTCTTCCATGCATGGCAAAAATATTTTATTTTTTATGCCCACTTTCATAATAAGTAGTAGATTATCCTTAGCCGGAGGGTGGTTCGATATTTAATATGTCGTATTTACGGAGGGTTTTGGTATCGGAACATATTTTACTGTCGGTTCGTTGGCGTTAGTATTAATGGTGAAAGACAGAATAGCGGGAGTCTCACGGAGAAACGATCGTTCGCCTTGACCGGGACTCGGACCCGATCCAATCAAAATTCCACGGGGAAAGATGACGCCTCGGTATCTTAATTGGCTGAAGCTACTGGCAGAAAATCGGGGAATCCGGGTTCGAGTCCCGGTCAAAGCGAATGATTTTTTTCTTTGTGGAACTCTGCCATTGTAACTGTAGCCTTACCCGTTGACATTGCATAATGCACCATAATAACGTTCTCGCGACCAGTTCGCGGTACTTCAATTTGGTGAAAGACAGACTTCGATCGTTCTCCTGAAATGAAAATATTTAACTAGGAACAATGAAATTGACCCTTAATTGGCTCTTCAAAATGAATGGATATTTTTATTTCCTAATCTTTTGCTTTATGGTAATAAATTCCTGACATTTTCACTGTGATATTTAAGAGGGCGGAGTGCAATCAAGTTGCATTTGGATGGATTAATGTATTCTGAAAAGGAAATTTTAAGGCTCAAAAGATATTTTGTTCAATGCATATCATTAAACCTGAACAAAACCATCATCTAAATACAATTTCCCATGTACGCATTTAAACCATTTCTTAAACTCGGAGATATCTTTTTTTACCACCGTAATAATCCAACTTTTATCCTTAATTTGACTTGAAAGCAGTGCATCAATTTTATTAAACTGCATTTTTCGTAGCCTATGAACCCGTCACAAATTATACCATATTACTCGTATTTGATGGATTTAACAGTCCACCTATCCATCCAACTAATTCATCGATGAAATATGCTACTAAGGCTTTTGTGAACAAGATAAGGGAAATGGAAGTGAACTCCCGTGGAAACATTGCTCAAGGTGCTGTCCCAGCCTAACTAGATATTTTAAGTCCTGAGCTATCGCTACGTCGCTATCCTGAGCTACGTCGCTATATTCGAGTCCCGGTAAAAGTGGATTTTTTTTCTTTGTAGAAATTCTGCTATAGTGCATTTCAGCGGGTGACTCCGCTGCCACTGCCACCTCATAATCCTTGACTTTACATCCATCAGAGACTAGAGCGCTATCATCTAGCCTACCGTAACCGTGAAGTCATATTTAGTGGTATTTGCCGATTTTATTGCCTCATCATCGCGCATTCGATAGGGTTACGGCTTTCTCAGAATATCTTGCCGTAAAATTTGGTTGTCTAACCTACTAAGAGTCTTACGTAGGACATGGTATATTAGTAGGAGGTAGGATCCTGTATTACGAGCGTAATTTACTTTGCGGTTAGCGTTTCATGGAGCTATTTCTCTGTAAGTGTCGTAAATCGAGAAGGCTTCTCTGATGTTTCCGATTTTCCTGGAATGACGTAGCTAACCAAAGTCTTTAAACTGACGTGAGCGCAGTGCTATTTTCCTTCAGCTCCGAAATCAATATAACACGAATAGATCGTCATTCCTCTCCTGAGTCACGCAAAAACTTGCCACTGCTCCTATCTTGTGCGTAGTGAGGCCGTTTCAAGTTTGCCATTTTTAGCGTTATTTCTTGAAGGACATCCCTTTTTTTTTGCTGCTGGTGTAAGAATCAGGAATTTTGCAGTTGTCGTGACGTGACCATGAATTCGCAGCTTCGGTGAGAACAAAGAATTCAAAGATTCGTTTGACGAGTGGTGTGGGTTTTTTTTGGGGGGGGTTTCTCCGCGATTACGTGGTTTTCCACCAACGTTTTCCCTCCGCTGCTGGAGGCCTCTTAAGGGTAATGCCCGAACATAAGCTAAAATCGAATCTTTAATCGAATTAAAATTTTCTAAGTGTTGTACGTGAGTTAATTGTGCTGGAAAATGTTGAAAAAAAAACTCGCATAGCTGTTGATTTTGCAATAACTCGTGGACAAACCTGGTTATTTGAGACAGCAACGTTTAAATTCAAAGTGGAGCACTCGATGATCTACGTGCAGCTTGGTTTGCTGAGATTATAGGTCACCCTACAACGCCTCAATAACATGCGAAACAAGTGCGCAGGAAATGATCGAAGTGGATTCCGTTGATGGAAACAGTAGAAAGGCTCCATAACGCAGGCTGTGTTTTTTTTACGTTGCATTAGTTCCTTGGGCAATGGTACACTGTGGATTGGAATGGATGGAAAAATAGGAATTACTACATTTTCGCAACTCTGAAAGCTAAAAATCATCCGAAGAACGAAAAAAGAGAAGTGAAGCGTGAGTATTTTCGAGCAGTGAGAAGTACGTCTTTCCTATCAATGTTTAACGTACCAACACTAAACATTGATAGGAAAGTCGTTCATGTTGATAAAGGAAAATCGTGGATATTGAGAAAGGATATTGGTAACGCTGGTAATCAACGTACCAGCATGGAGAGAAATTTAAAGAGTACATAGGTGAAGATTGATTTAATCGGAGGAATAGCGGCCGAAGAGAATTGTTGTTGATCTCAACTCGGTGGTGAGAATGGGCATCTTCTGCAATCATTTCCACCGTGAATCTGCACTAAGCCTTTGACTGTATGGAGTGGATCAGATTGGACGTTGAGTGAATTGAAAGTAGGCAACAGCGACGGAGGATTGGCGTATACTTAATCTGGAGAACATGCGGCTCTGATCAAACGAGGTGGACGAGTATTTATAGTGAAGGACGTACAATGAGGGTACTCGTTTACACCCTTGATCGTGGAAGCATATACCTTCAGTGCTGTAACCTAAGTGTTACGGAGGGTGACTTCGTTGGGAAAATATCTGCTCGTACAATATTGTGAATTTAACGCTGGCTTTGTGACGAAGGATGACAAGTAGAGGAATGCATTATTCCGGTTGTAGAAAGATGGATTTTGGATTTTGTGGTGGCTAAAGTACTGGGTTCCCATCCGTAGGGCCCGAGATCGAATTCCAATTTTCCGTGGTATGCCAGTCCCACCTTCGTTGCTATGTGGAAAGTTCCTCAAGATTAGTACAATGGTAGGTTAAACCGTGGACTCCTTGTCGCAATTCGCGTAGGCTAATACGTAAGCTTGGCTTCTCTCCATCCTTCCTCCGTTTCTTGATAAATTCAGACCTATGTTCAATTATCCACCTATCCTCAAAGGCGTAAACGACTTTAGCTGTTGGAGCTTGCAGGAAAACACTGTTAACGATGGAACTAAATTAATGGGACGTATATGAGCACCTTTTGATGCTTTGTAAGGAAGTGAGTAAGGGAATAAGAATCTTTAACGGCGCTAAAGGTAGAGGAAGGCAGTTCCACGTTCTGCCCCGGCTAAGAAGGGCTTCCACGGAAGGAAGAAACGACAACAATGCAAATTGTGCATGTTGTTACAAAAATGTTGGTTCTGTGAATATCGGATCATGGTCCATTGAGTCTTGGTTTTACTTTTTCCTTCGCTGGGTATGTGGGAGTACGAGAGGGCCAAGAAAAGTGGAGGCGGAAATCTTAACAAGTGCGTGCTGCAATAATATGGCATAAAACAAATTTTATCTTTTCAGTCCATTTTTTAAGAATGTTGACGAAAAATCTTCAAACGTTTATAAAACATGAAAATTTGGATTGTAATCAAAATCAAATTGTGAGACCATCCGAATTTTGATTTGTTTGTATTGGTTAAGCACGCGGGAATTATCCAAAGGTAAGAATTTCGAGTCACTAATTGCGTCTGCATCTACATTAAACCCTGTAAGCCACCTGGATGGTGTGTGCTCGGAGAAAATAATCACCAAGCAAATCGTGCAGTTTCGGTGCATGCGCAAAAAATTATTGTGCATAATAAAGGGAATTGGTTATTGGCATGCACCAGGCATGTGAAATTATATGAGATAATTAAGGGTTATGCTTTTTAGAATATGTTTTAATTCACCGCAGTACTTAAGGGTTCAGTATTAGTTTCAAAGGATAAAATAGGGGGAAAAGAGTTGAGATATGGAATATCCACAACTGGAGTTGGAGGAAACGGATACCGTAGGTAGTGGGCGAAATTCCGCGAAAAGAATAGATGTGATGCGAAAGATAGCGTATTGTTAGCTTTGAAAATGGATCCAAATGGTTTTTTCCTTTTATCTCATTGGAATCGGTTATATGGTTAATGTGCAGGATTTAAGTGTGAAATAAAGGTATTAAATTGTGTTTTTCTCTTTGGATAGAAGTAATTTAATACTTAGTAGTCAAGGGCTAGCATTAAAAATATCCTTGTTGATTACTTCCTTCGTTTAGGAGTGAGTGGATCTGATTTGCGTCTTTATATATTGCGATATTATATAATGCTTTCTTGTTGCCATCTGGAACTTGGAAAGAACTCAGTATTTCTTGGCGATGCTTAGTACTTCGATGGTTCCCGCTGCCTCTTCGGTGAGCTTACTTGATTCGACTCACTATAACTGCCCTCGGTCTCACAGATGCAACCCTTCGCGCTGAGCCAAATACCTTCAACTTTCCTGTAGGCGCGTAATAGTATCCTCCAACCTTTGCCTTGCCTCTAACAGCACGTTTTTATTGCTTTTCGCGGAAACATGAGATTAGAGCGAAGCAGTTTTCGCCCCACGGCTTGGGCGTTTCATGGATGGGCGTCCATTAATCTGGCAGTTGTGTTTCAGGGAACCGTTTAGTTTCTCACGACACCCCTTTAACAACTTTGCTCCGTAAGGAGTGGTTATCAGAGGGAGACGACCTACAAGTTTACCATTATTGCCAAAGATAACAGGTACGGTGTGGGATGTTCGTAGGCTATTAAGGAAGAGCGTCGATAGGGTTGAGACAAACTCAGCGTCGCCATTTGGCTACTTAACTCGACCGGTGCAAATTTGTTCACTGTTGAATGTTCCATCTGCTGTACTGATTGGTCTTGAAGTAATTTCCGCAGGGGGCTGAAATAGGGTCCGGGGTTCGGGAGAAATGTTCTTGTCCCTGGCGAGAATCAAACGCTGTTCCTCTGGATGGGCAGCCGGTACTCTAGCCCTCATGCTACCACAGATCCACTCTTTCACATAAATTTTGGCCATCACGTCCTGATTTTCCTTTTTTCCTGGCGTTCAAATTCAGTTTTGCTATATTTCAACCAGCGCAAAAAATACCATCATCAAATGAATCATATTATTTTCGGAAATCACACGAGTGTCTTATTTGTCTCTTCTCTTACCGTAGGTTTATTTGCGGGTTTGTTTCAAACTTGGGGCTCATTTTAATTTTTTTAACGCAACAAAAATATATTGGAAGTTTACACTTATTCCCCAAGTCACGTGATATGTAGTGGGAAATTTTTTGTATCAATTAGGTTTTTAGGTGACTAAATTTGTCCCAAAAATGGAACGGGTAATTTACATTTGACTACATTGCATGTTGAATATAAACCATCTTACATTCTTTAGAGTATTTAAAGAAATGTATTTCGTTCTTCAATGTTTGCCAGTCGTATACTGATTTGAAGAGAGATTAATGTCATGACTCCATTCAAGAAATTAATGGGGAAGCAGAGCAAAATAGAATTATACCACCAAAGCCTACTTTATCAGAAGGAATACCCTGTAGTAATAATTTTAGCCATAATTAGCGTTAAATTCGGACGGAAGTTGTGATTGTGTGCTTCGCACCCTCTGAAGCTAAGTTTCATTTATTGGCACATCGCAATATCTTGAACCGCCCTTCTTTCCCACGAGTTCTAAGGACAAAACTCACTAATATAATCAGGGAATGATTAAGTACTCATAAAAAAAAACATTTTGGTCAATATTTTATAGGTTTCCACGATAGTTTTTCCGTGAGCAAGGTTGCCTTACCAATGAGCTAATTAATAACTATGGTAATCAGTTATGGCGTATTAGTTTTGGCCTATTTATGGGATTGATGAAGTCAGATGACTCTCCTGTATTGATCGGTACTTGAGAGTAAGAGGGAAAACCCACCATTTCCCTGCAATACGCTAGGATTCTCAGGGTTCGGGTGGGATTTTTGGCTTTTTCTTTAATGTTCGTACTTTATCTTTTGGAGCGGAGTTGCCTAAACATGACGATATCTATTCAAAGAATTTCTCTTCAAATCCTGAGAATGCTCAGGTATCCGTAGCGTCAGTATAGTCGTCAGTCTCAACAAATCCGTCCACCATCAAAAGTATTAAAATATTACGAGTAGATTCTTCTCGGGATTCCCACCGGGTTGGTATTTAAGGTGCCTACGTTTCAGTGGCTGGCTCTACCATCATCTTCTAAGGCATGTGCCAGGACTTTATTTTTTCCGACTTATATAGCCAAATCGTCGGTCAGGTCACCTCCGATTGGATGGCTTTATTATTTTCCCACATAGGCTTCTCAAAGTTTACTTTTATTTCTCTTATTTTGGGGATCATGTAGCTACGCATCAGTCCAAATTAGTAATCCAATTCACTACGACTATAATCGTTGACGTCACCGAAGAAAAGTTTAAGCCATCTAAAAATTATTTCAAATATCACAATTCAAGATACGCATGGGTCTTCAACTTTTTAAGCCTTGACTACTTCAAGATTTTCTTAAATTTCTGTATATGAGATGCAATACTGTAAGAATAGAAAAAGATCAAGAAAATTAGTATAGAACTTAGTATAGCCGTAACTGAAGTTAAAGGGAACCAATATCGAAACGGAAGTAAGTTGACGTAATTCCCGGTGGAGAATGAATGTAACGTTTCATTGGACGCAAATGTAAATTAAAATTTCCTTTTTATGTTATCGTATGAAGAGTGGTGAGATTGGATTTAGCTGCGTAATAGGATGTTAAATGGCGAATTTTCCCTTTTAGTGGAAATTATTTAATTGTTAAAGATTGGCATAATTGCCGCTTGTTATGGTGTTACCACGAAACTAGCTATCATCTTGTCTGGGAAATGAGAGGAAACAACGGACAAGAAGTCGATACGGGACCGTTTTGCCTAGTCAAATCATAGCCATCGCCACGAAACACGTCAGATCTCGAAAGAAGAAAATAGCTGCAAAAATAGGCACATTCTTAATACTGTTATTGAGATTACCTATTTTTCTAAATTATGAATTTTCTCCATAAATATTTTCCCCCAGCGGTTACATAATACCTAAATTATTCATCTAGGATATAAGTAACTTTCACACAAATTTGGCATAACTTTGATGAGGGTAAACATTCTTTGCCGACTGTATTTATTCTGAGCAAGAGTGCCGTTTCAAGAGCGGCCTATAATCGCCTTCGTACCGATATTGATGATAATAATTGCCTTGGCTAACCCAGGGAACAGTGAATGTCGGGGGGTTTACATAATGTACAGAGATATTCATTCGTGTCTACGTCTAACGAAAAATATTATATGGATCACACTCACACTTAATTAGCTTTAATAATACTATTGGCGTTGGCAATCCGGTCGGTAGCGAGCATGCCTCGTGATTTAGAGCTCATGATTTCCAATCATGTCTCGTGTACTGCTGGTTGGCTCCTTTGTCCTTGCCCTGTCTTAGGTAATTGGCGAGTCATGACGAATGCAGTTGTGATAATTGAAGCCACATTACACCACTTTCATAAGATACTACTCTGACATGGAAACGAAAATGGCATAGATTATAATAAGCGCCCTTCAGTCTTGAAAAAGGGCCCTACGTGGTTGCAGATTTCGTCACGGGATTGTCGTAGATTGGCGCGATTTCCACATTAGCGGGTAGGCTATTAGTGCCCCGTTGAGCCGATACTCCGATTACTCCGACTCCCTTTTCCCATACGTCTGCTGACCACAATTATAAGAGGAATTGCAACCCCGTCACCCTGACTGGGCTACGAGGCTGGGCTGGGCTTCCTCTAAATCCTTAGTGTTCAACCCATCCCGTGCTAAAGCTTTGAAACTTCATCGTCAGCGTGTCTCACCGCTATCACGCTTGCAAAAGTGATGAACGCTATGTACTCAGCCTAATCTCCCGACAACTATGTAGCTATCTAGCAGGGCGATAAAAAAGCAGCCAGTGTTTTTTTTAGCCTTTTCCATTTTAGCAAATTCCATCGTACAATGTGAGTATGTAGACACCCTATCTGTTTGCAAAAATCTCCAAAACCATGATCGCAAACTTTGCAACGCATGGAACCAAAATGGCAACTTAAATTTTGGGTTCCGTAGTTCCTTTCGGTAATGAAGGATCACAAGCATTGACGCCAAAAATAAGCCGATTGCTGGAGACTTTATTGTTTTTTTAAGAAAGAAAACTACATACAGTAATGATGCCATTTTATAGTGGCCAATAACAGTACATACATTTTATAACAAAGACAAGAAAAAAAATAAAATAAAAGTAAGGGGAAACAAATAGTAGGGAAGACTATTCTGGGGACAGATGCGAAATAGAAAGGCTTATGAATGATTTAATTGGGAGTGCAAAGGGATCAATGTGTTGTGGGAGGGAGTTCAATAGAGAGGAGAGAAGGAAGAAAAGAGAACGTTTAGAAAAAGAAAGTCTGGGAGTGGGCACATGGAGTAAAGGATGAGAGCGGGTGGGGCGGGATGGAACTTTGAAGTTGACAAAAGAGAGCAAATCGGGGCAGTCGATGGTGGAATTGAGAATATTATAAATTAGTTTTAAGTCTCATGTGAGTCTAAGAGTGCTAAGATTAGGGATGGAGAGGGAGGAGAGAATAGTGTTGGTGGACATGTTATGAAAATGCGGTAATCTATTTTTAACTATTTTAGCAAAGAAGTTGGAGACACAGTCCAGAGATGAGAGATTAGTTTGAGGAGAGATAGACCAGATGGGGCAGGAATAGGTAAGAATTGGAAGAACGATAGAAGAAAAGAAGGTTCGAAGGGCCTGTGTGTCATTAACTTCAGCGAAACGATAGAGCAGGCCTAAGAAGGACATTGCTTTGGACTTCAAGGTTTGAATGTGTTGTGAAAAATTTAATTTACTGTCTGTAAGAATACCTAAGTCTTTGGATGTAGAGACACGTATAAGGGAGCGATTAAGAACAGTATAATTAAATTGATGAGTGAACTTTTTTAGGGAAATGGACATCACGCTACATTTGTCTGGGTTAAATTTAAGCTTCCATACATTGCACCAATTTGATGTCTGCCGTAGGGTATCTTGTAGTTCATAACAATCGGAGGGCGTTTGAATGTTCTTGAAAAGTTTGCAGTCATCGGCGTAAAGTAGGGTGGTTTAGCTTTGGGAGAGGGTGGTTTAGCTTAGGGAGTTCGTGAAATGTGGTATTAAATTTTCTTTCTGCACGTTTTGTGACATTTTGTTCAATGTGAGCCCTAATTGAAATGAATTGTATTACAATGTCTCTGGGTTCGCAGTAAATGTGCTCTCAAGATTAATGATCTCTTAGTCTAACTTTATGGACCGTAAATGTAGCATTGCAATTCAAAACACTCCTTCAGTGATTGGTTTCTTATGTTTTATTTTTATCTGTAAACGAGAAGACGCTCAAAATTTCGCTCGAGGCTGAAAGAAGACTGGACTGCACGAACAAGAAACGAAACGAAACTGGAGTACAGAAAACGAGAAGAAACCGAGACTGACCCCAAGTCTTGTCTCGTCTTGCCGTTACACTAGCTATTTAGGAGTAATGCAGGCAGTATAGCCTGTAATTTGTTGTTGATCGGCCAGCATTTTTGCGTTAATATGGTTGGCCTTCAAATTTGCTTAAGTAATTCGCTCCTTGTTCTCCATCACGCCCCATGCGCCTGCTTATATTTCAAGCTAATCAACTTTTATTTGAACCAAGTTATTGCTGAATATTTTTTTGTCATTCTTTCAATATATGTTCATTCGTAAGGTCATTATGAACTTAATTCGTTCACGCGTCATGAAGGTGTAAATTTTCATTTTTTTATTTTAATAACTTTCCCTTTGCCCGAGTACAGATATTATGTCTGCTCTCAATGATGATGTCATTTAATTTTTGTGACAAACTGCTCGCCGAATTCAAGTTTCTATTTATTATGCTGCTATCAGCACAACCAGGACTGTTCTCGTACGCACTAGAGTGGATTTGAGAGAATTTCAGTTCTCTCTTTTAACGATCGTTTTGCGCCTTAAGCGGCATATTTCAATACCACGTAATTAATAGGAAGGAAGCCTGATTTGTAGCGTATTCTCGTGTAACTGAATATTCATTGCGGTGTGGTCAGCACAGCAAGGCTTTTCTCACTGAAGAATCCACACCTCCACGCCTGATTAAACGTTATTCAGCGCAATGAATCACGCTCGTTATATAACAGCCATGCGCCGGAAGTTTGAACGTATCAATTTTCAAATCACAAGGAAGACGCCCAAGGATGTCAAGTGCTCGGCAACGAAGTTGAGCAAGGAGGTTCTTTGGAAAAATTTCGCTCCCATAGAGGAGAAACGAAGGGCACTGAAAAACGAAAGTGTTATATAACAGTTATTAACTCGTGGAAGGGATCATCATGGCGAGTCCGTCGAGGGAAGCATTCGCCGGTATAATGCGCTCATGCCCTCTCGCCTCGTCTGACTCCACAGCTACAATTACAATCCTCTGTCGTGGGAAGTGAAATGGCTGAATCTTGGGAGATTACGGCACTGCATCGCCCTGACGGGCAGGGCGCTGGTGCGGAGATTAATTCGCCCGGAGGCGGGTGCGTTGGTTACCTCCAGGATCACGTAACCGGAGGAGGGGGGGAGGAGGGAGGGTTTCCAGCAAAGTTTGTGGTTGCGGGAGAGGAGGGTTGCAGGGAAGGTGATGCCGAGGGGAAAATGCAACACTTATATGCGCCGTAAAGACGGCGGGCACTGACGAAATAAAGGACTTCAGCTCTCCTGCTCGTGGAAGGGCCGACAACCACCCAGGTCAGTCGATTATGTCTTTTTGCAGTTGGGAAATTGTCGGGGAGTAGCCGAAATATTACTTTTTCATTTCTTATAGATCGCGCCGCAATTAGTCATTTGGCCTAGTGGGTGGATTCACTTCGAAATATTCCTTTTTCGTTCATCGAATCGCGCTCGCGCAAAGTTGGCTTAGCAGTAACCGATAATGTAATGATTTTCATCACTTTAAGCATAGTTTAAGAAGAATAATAGAAGCTAATAGATAGATAAAATATGCCTTTACCTAACGTCAACAGTCGAATGGATAAGTTAACATTTCTCTCACTAATAAAGCAAACATATCTCGCCAAAGGAGGGATTCATAGTTGTTTGATTATAACTCATATTTCACCGCTGCAAGGAGCAGACTACACGACACTTCTTGATTAAATAATATAATTAAACATATAAAAATGACTATTTAACATAATATAAAAATAGTGTCCTTACCTGTAATAAATATAGCATCTAAAGGCACAGATAATTACAGTACTCGTAGAGAAAATGTATTTAGAACGATTTAAAACAACAGAGTGGTGTGAAAAAATGGACACGGATAACAGAACCCTCATTTTAATAAGACTTAGTTAATAAGACCAAGAATAGTTTCAAAGCATATTTGAGCATCTTAAGTCATTGTATCGTTCAAAATCCTATTTCCATCCTCGTCCTTCCAACATTTTTCCCCATATCGAAACCTTTAGCCCTTTTACCTCTCAATACTCATCCTTCTTTTCTTCTACTTGTTTTCTGGTTCTAGTGTCCCGATACCTCTTCTAGTCTTCGCATATTTTCCTCTCCGCCTCGCTAATCTTCTCCATTCTTCTTCGAAGCAGCATCTCAAAAGTCTCTAGCCTACGCTCATCCCTTTTCCTGGAATACCGAATTTTAGAACCATACAATGCTACACTCCAAAGTATGCCTTAAATAATCTTTTATTTGTATATTTGCGGAGGATCCACATCGTTTATTTTCCGTTTCTTTGTAAATATGTCTATTTTTGGATCAGTTCCTGTTCTCACATCCTTTTTTGTGACCCTGTTTCTTCCAAAAGACATCCTTTGTACGTAATTTATGTCCCTGCTCTTAATTTATATTCATCAAAAAAATAAATAGAATGGAAATTTCATCTTAGGGAGTTATCCAACCATATCTTGGTGACATGAGCTGGCTTATTGCAAACAAACGAAAATAGCTGTTGATATTTGTCGTAAATTATAGCGGCCGGTCTTCGATGATCGGTCACCTTCATGTCGGGTGCTCAATTTGTTGAAGCTCTCCACTGAATTTATTCATTAACCTTCTCGTGCCTTCTTACGTAAAATATTGTTACGCAAAGAGTGTACGTGTAAATGCGTTGCTGGTGACGCTTGCTTAGACCCCTCAACTAGCTCAGACAGCAAGCCTGACCAAGGCTTTTGGATGGGTACAGGGCGTCGAGTTTTCCTCCGACACTGATAGAATTATTAAGTTAATAATATTCCAATAAGGTTGTACTATTCCTCCCTAGAATCTATCCCTACAATGGTAAGGTTGTATTCCTCTGTATTTTATACTATGTATAGGTACTCGGCTGATAATGGCGGTATAACGGCTGATTGGACTACTCAGAAATGGTTATAGAAAGAGAATCCATTACCGACAGATTAAAACACCCGTTCTTCCCTCAAACTATTCGTGACCATAATAGCACCATGATATATAATTCCAATTTGTCTTGATAGAAAGGCTCTAATAGAAAGTCATGTTATAATACAGTTATACATGCCGCGCTGATTAATATGTAGTTAACCTAAGTTAACAGGGGGATGATTAGGGTATTACGTATGGATTTTAGGGATTTTTGGCACGAACCATTAAATGTACAATTGTTGTTTTTTCTTGAATATCTCCTTACATGCTCAGTGAAAGGTGAACTTTTTAGTGACTGCCCCATGGTGTAAATAGTAATCATTAATTGGAGTAATATTGCCACCATTCGTGCGTATGCGTAGTGCATGTTCAGCAATTATTCATTCCATGGCATACACCCTCGGGGAGGCTTGTAGGGCATGCAGGAGACGAAATGATATGAGTCATGACATCGTTTTTCTCGGCTTCCCTCGGGGATCGGTTTGCTGTGATGACTTGAGTACCGTATACAATTTCGGTAGCCCGGGTTCAAGTCCTGGCAAGGCAGATTTTTTATTGGTAAATCGTTCCCTAACTGAGTTTTGTGGTGAAGATTTGAAAAAAAAGGTACACCGTCCATCGAATGGGACGTTAAAATAATGGCGCCCCTTGACGTCTTTCGTTTAGGATACACAAAAACCGACGCCGGGGTTCTCTTCTCTATTCCCTATGAATCCTTCTTTCACCATCCACTCTAAATGTCCTTATTGGAGCAAATGACGCAAACTGTTGGACACTTCCCCTTGTAACAACAAATCGGTTTCCATCATTAGTTTAGTGATTATGATCGACGCTTATCCACCGTACTAATTTCTAAAAACTTCCTCTATCCTCTTTATTGAGCCATTGAATCTCCTGTGAGGTTGTGCCTTTTCCTTCCTTTGTAGCTCTTTTATTGATCACCTGAAATGCAATGCACAAGCGTGTGGCATCATTTCTGTTCGTAGTTCCGTAGTTTCTGCCAGTTTTTGGCGCATACTATACAGTACATACTACTCTATGCTACATCACCTATTTCCCTCTCTTGTATTTTGGGTTATTATATTAACGGAGGAAAGCTGGGCCGGCCAAAAATGTATGCTTTTTATAATTGTATAACGCGATTATGTCGGTGTACAAATCAACTACTTAACTCACAGCATTTTGAGCTCAGTAATAATGCCTTTGTATAGCCGCCGGTGATTCGGGGACTTCATACGAAATTTTAGTTGTGTATGATTTTGGCTGGCCCCAGTTCAACTAGGCAGTAGCGAGAACCGTTATTTAGTAGTTCTTTCGTCGATCACCGCCGAAGCTGAGCGGCATTGAACGGAATAAACTCATATTTTTAGTTGCATAGGATGCTCTCTCTGCTAGCTCACGCACATATTCCGTTCGTGAAGTCCTATTGCACTTGAGTCGTTAATGCTAATTTGTACGGAAACGACAACTTATTTATGAGGCATATGCTGCCAAGTGCACGAGCCAGTCTTAAATGCGTATGGCAGAGCTATAATGTTGCAAAGTAATCCTTTTAACGGAACCGTTTGATGTATGGCCTGTCAGTCAGATGTGAGAAACAGTGGAACGCTCCCTCACCGCAAATTTATTACACATCTGGACGACTGGTGTAAAATGCTTGTGTTTGCCAGCTTATATATTCCCATCCACTCACCAAACGATATTTTCTTGGGCCCTTGATAAGAACTGTGGTTAGATAGGTCCTTGTTTGGCATTCAGTGATTCATTCATATTGAAAGGGCCACTCGGTAAAAATCTGCATTTCGTAATTCAAACCAACACAGGTTTCAGCAGCTCAGTGCCATTTTCATGGTACATACTACACGTGAATATATTTCTTATATTCAGCGGCATATCTCCTCTGGCAATGCTTTACTCGGCCTATTGAGTGTTATAAACAGATCGCGATCTTTTGACGAATCATCCATTGGACAAATGGAGCTGTTTTTGTCCCGTCTCACCGTATGGATTCATTAACTTCCTTTGCTCTCGCAAGATGTTATCAAATGAACAGCTGTTTTCGATTTGTGATCCATGTTTTAGTAATTAAAAGATTGAAGTGTTTTTCCGTTTTCACTTAGGACCATTATTTTAGTTGTTTAGTGAGAGTAGTAGCGGTAGAATTTGTCTTTTAAGTGCCTTAGGTGCTCAAAATGCCAAAGTTTTATGACACCATCTGATCGAATTTGATCGTAACCCTAATCCTTAGACAAACACCTTATCTCCGATACGGAATTCGAACCCACGTCCTTCGCATTGTCAAACAAGTGCATTACCGGCCTGATGAGCATTGCCGGCTGGGCAGATATTTTTAGTGACTCAGTAATTTTCCACGACCTCTTCATTCGAACCAGTGGCACTTCTACTGTGGGAATATTTCTCATTTCGCTCGATACTCGTTTAATTATTCAGCTGCATCAGGGTAAGCCCGATATTTACATCGATTGAGCTGCGACAGTCAGGTCACACAGTCACCTAGAAACTAACTCCAGTATAACATTTTTCGGGCACCCATCTCATTTTATAAAAGTAAAAAGTGAACAGATAGGAAATGTTGGGCTTTAAAGCTCAGAGGATTATTTCGAATTACGCACAAAATAAAGGCACGTCCATCGCCGGGCTTTAACGTTGAAGCAACCGTCTGTCCATTATTGGCTGGAAATGATATCGGCAGTGGTAGCAAGGTTGGTTGCATGCCATCCTAGATACGATAGGGTCAGGGTTTACATCCAGCGTATGGCAAGGATGTCGTGATTTTTTACTATAAATTTTATATTTGATGTCGTGGTATAGCATCAGCAGCTTGAACGCCTAAAAATATAATTAAGCTACTTCTCTTTTCTGGATCTTAGCTATTATCATTGTGTGTGTTCCATACCTCACTCATAACTATAATAATGTTGGTTAAATGGAAATTGATTCGTCATACACAACTAGCAGCTATGTAAGATAAAAGCTATGTAAGATAAGAAATAAGATTAAATTGTACTAATTGCAACGAGGATATAAACACATGGGGATATTTGGAGGAAAATAGTCAGGAATTTGGGTAAATCTCTAGGAAACCTACCTACTGGCATCAACCGCCACGGTGATTTGGTGCTTGGTCTTCCAAATTTACTTGTCCGCTATTGTGTAAAGTTTCTTCCGAAGAATCCATTCCAGAGCACTTTACGAATGCGAATGTACATACTTGCCTTTCTCGTTTTGCGTGGAAGAAAAGTCCAGTGTTGAGATGTGTGACGTAGGGATGCCAACCGATTATTGACCTCTATTATTGATAGAATTTTATTTATCGTTATCGATTTCTCGATAGTATGTAATCGCTCGGTTCTCAACCGGTATAACTGGTTAATCGCAGCATCATAGATCAATTTTTGATGTCAACAGTAGCTCTTACAGGAGTTTTTATAGCGCTATGTTCGTCTTCTGCATATTTTATCTTGATTTATGGCACTGTGCTCTGCTACATGATTCACGTATGATAATGAAGTAACCTAATATTGTCCCTCTTATTAACTGCCTTAATGTTGCTCTTTAGAATTGCGTATTTATTCAGTGTGTGAATTGCATAGTGACCAGCTTTTGTTACCAGAATTATTCTCTGATTTAATGCTTGAGGTAAACGTTTCGAGTTGAAATCCAGGTGTAGGGTTAAGTTTTTCCTAAATTTTGGAATCTAAATGTAGGTTACATTTCCATTGTTAAATGTGTGAGGATTTCTGTCATGTCATATCGTTTTATATTAAAATTTCATGAACATAAAAATGAACCCAAAGGGATTCACTTTTTGAGTTAAGAGTCGGACACATATCTACTATCGGAGACTTGTTCTAGCTCCAAGGAAATTCGTTTTGTCCTTTTGGTTCCATGATTTGGGTGTGAAAATAATAATTTAGTTAGTATTCGACAATTCTTTTAAAGAAACTTCCACAAGTGTTCATAGCTATCAAGCTCTTTGCCCTCGAGTCTGTGAAAATTCCTGACTCATATACTTCCAACTCATCAAGTGGCAGCTAAGGCGTGAGCCATATTGAAGGAAGGGTTAAATTGCTGTTTATCAATCTTCCGTGACTGACGTTATGTTGAAGCTAATAAAAAATGAGTATTAACTCGCATCAAACAAGAATTCAGGTCTACATTGCCTCCAAAATCCCACCACGCAGTCAACTACACAATTCAGTTTAAAATTAGTCGTATTTTTTTTCAATCAAATCTCGTGAAATACAAAAAAATGGGTAAAAAACTGAATCAAAATAATTGATAGGCGTTTCATATGCACCTTCCAAAATTGATTGGATTAATCGATAATTTTTGGTGAACCATTGAAATATCGCGAGGCGTTCTCGATTGTTAGTTTCGTAGTCTGTATGTTACTATTAAGATCAACACTGAATAGTTGACTTATCGAGTGGCGTAATCGATAGTTAGAGCCCTTAGTCTGGATTCAGGCGTGCGGATCAACGTGGTCTCGTTATTTCCTTTCGCTGCAGCAGGCTTGAAAACTGGGTCAGTGTTGGACACGCACCTGCTGAACTGCAGTATGAAAAGATAGCATAGTCGTGATTTTGTGGTGACCGAGGCAGTAACATTCCACATTTGTGGCCACAACTTTCCCGGCTATTGAGAGGACCGGCCTCTTGACGTGCTCGGAATAAGAGAAGATTTTGATAAATTACGGAGCGAAGAGGAGAGAATTATTGTTATAAAACTACCCAATCGCTGCTGCATTTTGGCTCGGATTGAGGATTTGCAGTTTCGTGTTTGACGTCACTAAGCGTCTTCGTGAATTGCATGTTGATTTTATTTGCGTAATTTTTCCATCACAGGGAATGGCTAGCCGCAGTACATTACTGTTTCTCTGTTCCTGATATTTCCATGCTTAATTATTTTGCTCCAACACGGAGTCTCCTCTCGGATCTGTGACTTTTTTTTCGCCTTCCTTCGGGTGCTAGGTGAATATCTTACGGGAAAAGGTACAATAGAATCTATGAATAAATGAATATCATCTAGGGAATTTTTTTCGCATATGAATTGGGCTTCACATGCTTGAACTCTTTTTATCTCATCGTCAGTCGCTGCGCAATGAATCACAGTGCCAGCAGCGTTGCTATAGCCTGCTAGATTTCTTCTTCAAATACTTCGCCTTCTTGGTCTTAAATTGCGCCCGCGCTTAATTATTGTCACCGAGGGAAAATGTGCTTTGATGATCAGGCAAACAAAAAGCAAACTGCAATCAATTGCAGTACAATTATCTTCAAGGTGATTTAACGTAAAAAAAATGTTTATAAACTCTAGGAAAATTTCGCGTGTATTACTTCAGTTTGTATAAATTTCACTCGATTTCTCGAGATTCTTTGGATTGCATATGAAACTAGGATTCATTAAAAGAGTAGTAAGAAAGTGTTTGGATGAAAAAGTTAAAAGTGAAGGTGATTGTACTGCAATCGAAACCGGTCGGTGTCTGAGTAAACTTTTGTGGAATCTTCCTCTGTGGTGTTCCTCCTTGTTTCCTCGGTGAGTGCGGAGGAAGTCTTGAGACTGAGGCGGTCTTGTGTCTGATACAGATCACCAGAGGCGTGCAACCCCATCTAGACTTCCGAAATGACAGCTTTTTTTGTGAGCCCTTTTAGTCACTCATCGTCATCATCATCATCATCATTGGTCAACAATCCTAGGATTGGTTTGACGCAGCTTTCCACTCGATTCTTCTATCGGCCAACCTTTTCATTGTGACGTAATTCTTCTCTTTTACATCCTTCACTACCTGTTCCATGTATCTTATACGAGGCCTGCCTTTTCCAATCTTCCCGTTCACTTTTCCCTCGACGATGGTCTTCATCAGGCCATCATGTCTCAAGATACGGCCGACTAAGTCGTTCCTTCTTCTTTTTAGAGTTTGCAGCAGACGTCTCTTTTCTCCTACTCTTCTTAGCACTTCCTCGTTACTTACTCGGTCGATCCATATAATCTTCAGCATTCTTCTGTAGCACCACATTTCGAATGCTTCCACCCTTCCGCTGCTCTCATCGTCCATGCCTCACTGCCGTAAAGAAACATGCTCTAGATGTATGTTCTGATAAACTGTTTCCTTACTTCTACGCTTGTATTTCCTGCTGTAAGTAGATTCTTCTTTTGATAGTATGACCTCTTTTCCTGGGCTATTCTATTATTTTTTAGTCTCTAACTATTATTGTTTATTCGCCGATAATGCCCAGCTGACTGCTCGCCCGTAGCTGGATGAACATTTTCAGATGGACGAGTGACTTACTGTTGGGAATTATAGCATCCGTTAAAAGTATCTTTGCGATAAATGGAAAATTGATGTTTACGGTCTGTGGCGGAAATGGACCAATCTAAATAATTGAGGTGGCCATTACGTATTATTCGCCACGACCCAAAATTTGACCTGGCCTTTTGTTTAGATTCCCCCTACCTCATATGATGTATCCCCATGCCTCACTTCCCTTCCCATCTTAACCTACAACCTTTTTACACCGCAGCGTTCCTTCAAATTCCTTCCCCTTCCCAAACAAACATACCATGTATGTTTATTTGGGAAGGTCGTAAAAAAGCCTTGAAAAGAATCCCTCTTTCCCGCGGACAATTCGTGATCATAACTCAAGTACGTTAGGATAAACAGTATTTCAAACTATTCCGAATGCTCTTCACTGATGCTCGTTCCCTTTCCCATCAACCCAATGACTAGTGGCCTAACACCCCCTGCGGTGATTTTCAGGGTATTGCGTTTATGTAGAAGTTTATATTAGAATACGAATAATATTTAAGTTAAAATAAAAATCTTTTATGGTAACAAAAGAAGAACGTCGCAATGGGGGACGTCGTAAATTAACAATGAAGAAGAAAGCATTCTTTTCGGCAGGAGACGTATGTTGCTTTTAATCGTGCAAATGAATGACTAATAATGTAAATTGTAAGTACGTTCTTATTAAACTGTCTGCTATTTTTATATACACTTTCATGGCAATGTCATTTTAACAGCTCAACAAAAGAATAAACATTTTTGGGCAATATTTGAGGGGAGCAGGTTGTGCGTAGGAAAGATTCGCACAGGTTTATCACTTAACTTTCCGCTGCCATCATGAAAGAGAGACACGGTACTCACATTTTAGAAAGAAAGAAAAAAGATAAACAATAATTGGAGACTCATCAGTCTGTTTCATTTTCTTACGTCATTATTTACATGTATATTAGTATAAGTGTTATAATTGCATTTTTTCTCTGTTTCAAGAGAAAATAGTTGGTAACCAATAGAAATGTAGCACTACAACGAAACTAGTCGTGAATGAATTCTATTATAATCAGTGGAAATTGTATTGATATATTTATGAGGAATTCCACCATCCTAAGCCTGAAATAATATTACATATTACGTAGGGATTTAGTTTCAATCCACCAGGTATCACCAACTATGTCACTCGAAGATCTCGTATAGCGAAGTGAAACATGCTTGGATTATCGTCTGCAACGCGTGGTGTGATTACGCCATGATTGGAAGTATTGATTTCGAGTTAAACGGCGACCAGAACCAGTCTACTATAATAATTACCGCCATGTGTGTAAATGTAGATTTCGGAATGAATATAACTTTTGCTCTTCGATGGTATATCACTGCTGATCCTCCATTTGATGCAAATGTCTTCGTTTTCGTAGAGCGGTGAAATTAGCAAATGTGAATTTGAAAGCTTTTGTTGGTTTTCCTTTTCTTTCATCATTACTTGTTGTTAGTTTGACTAATTTTGATTTGTAACTCATATTATGAAATGATATTTTTTCAACGAGAATGATGTTTTTTTGTGAAAGAAGAATTACGTACCTTTCTCGTGTAATTTATACGAAAGGTTTCATCTTGACAGAGAAAAAGGTCGTGACCATAAATATTTCTATTATTTGGATTCCTTGAATGATTTTTGGTCCTAAACACTACATTTCCTATCATGATGCAATCAATTCACATGTTACAATATATTGTAGTGTGTGTTATGATCATTTCTACCATAACGCAATTCACAGCTTAATGATGATCATATTCGTTATCAGCATTTCAAAATAACTTAGAATAAGAAGGTACTCCTCCTTTTTTTCGGCTCTGAACTCACAAATTGATTTCAGTGTTAGTTTTGTGTCAGGGGAAACCGTTGCGGTTAAAATCGAATTCTACTGCTTCTACTCATTTGAAAGCGATGTTAGCCTTCGTAACGCTCTTCGTTGCATCCGTATGTTATGCTTGGATTTGACGTCTCGATTTGACAACTGGCTTGGTAGTTGGCGGTGGTATCCAACGCTAGCGCTTCTTTTTCTTCGCCTGAGGTGATTTTTATAACCTCATCCGTCGACTCACCTAAAACCCAAGTAAAGTGAGACCTCGAGCTAACGCCGAAGATGATTCGTTATTCTTCGGCTAACGAAGGTGATTCGTTCCGTAATCACATTTGTTAGCCGAAATCTTCATTAGCTGACGTATCAATGTATTTTCATTTTTTCTTAGCGTATTCGCGTACAGCGAAATGATTCCGAATTGGGCATTAATGAATCGGACTCAAGTGATACTGATTTTAAAGACGACCGGTGTGGAAATTCGGCTCCTAAGGTGTTGTTGCGTTATGTTAGCATGCGCATCCACTATTGTTAACGTTTGTTAACCCTTAAGTAGGCGCACCTCACTTTGTGACGTAAGTGGGCGCGTGGGGTGTTTTAATACCCCATGCGAAATTGTTTATATCTTCGCCAAATTTGTTTATTTTACATTGCTGTTTTTTACATTATTTATTCAAATCAGGATAATTCAACATACGTGCCTTTAAATTTTCCTATTATTTGAACTATGAGGTTTCATAGCTTTGAAAGTGATTTATGAGATAAAATATTTCCTTTGTTAAACCCTTGGGGTCTTAAAAGACCCCACGCGCCTGCTTAAGGGCCCATATACCCCATGCGAAATTGTTTATATCTTCGCCAAATTGGTTTATTTTACATTGCTGTTTTTCACATTATATATTCAAATCAGGATAATTCAACATACGTGCCTTTAAATTTTCCTATTATTTGAACTATGAGGTTTCATAGCTTTGAAATTGATTTATGAGATAAAATATTTCCTTTGTTAAACCCTTGGGGTCTTAAAAGACCCCACGCGCCTGCTTAAGGGCCGAGGCCGAAAAACAGCGAAAAATATCTTTGTTATCCGAAAAATTCTGTAGTCGGGTTTCTTGTAAGCTTAGTTATCACTGTACTATTACTACGAGAATCTATCACGTGGATTCAGCTCACAAAGTGGTTGAGTTATGCTAGCATGCGCATCCGCTGAAACGTTTGTTAGCCGAGACTAAGGGCCGCATTCAGATGTCTCCACTACATCGCCTAGTCGCAGCTTCACTCCATGAAGATTAGTGCTCCTTCTCCTGCAAATTGGCATTCACACCACTACTTCCACTCCTTCTTCCGGAGTGTTGATGGTCGCTATGTTGCCAACTCGACTCAAGTGTAAGCAGCGACATTTACGTAATCCTGGTTACGGTTATATACGGAACTAGGTGTAAAATAGAGGGAGTTTTGAACATCAATCCCATGGTCTCCATTGGATTGTATAAATATTATTATATTATTCTGATATACATGATCAATAATTTAAATATTATTAGAATATCAGTCTCTTATTCGTAAAATAGCTATTCTCACAGTCAGTACAAAATATATGCAATAAAAATAAGGATGGCACATTTTTCACACAGTTATAATATTGAATAACATTGGTTTTTATTAACAAGCCATACTCTTACGTACATACACTCCACATTACTATGATATTTAATCATATGCATTCTAACATGCTCCTGAAAATGTGCAAAACATTAATTCTTCAAAATTATTTGTTACCGCTGGTATTTTATCAGTTTCCAAGCAATGTCCCTGGTTCGAAACTCTCTCCCACCAGAACATTTCGCCCGATCACCCGAACATTTCGGTAGATACTTACAATTATATGATTGCAGAGCTTAAGTTCTTTTTTCTCTTGCGATTAGTTTTTCCAAAAAAGCACAGTGCTGGAAAATCACGGCACCAGGCAAATTAGAACAAATGTTGTACGTGCGTCGGGACTGCGTGGCCAGAGATACGGAAATTAAAAATCACGATCACACTTCATGCTCTTCCGTTAATTTCGTACACAAAAAACTACAGGGCGTGCGGACGTATTTCCGCCACGTGCTAATTACTTACGTGATTTAGGTAAATAACGTAATTAACTATTTTACGTAATAATTACGCAATTTTAGCAAATTACGTAATTAGTACGTGAAATAGTTAAAATGCATCCCGGGTAAACAGATTAAAAATATGTAAAACCAGGGACAGTCGTACAACGAAACTGCGACGAAAAAAAATTGGAGGAGGAGAGTTACGAACCAGGGGCGTAGACACTCTAAAGCAAGCACCTAACCCCTAACCCAAACTGCCATTCATGTGTGTTAACTACAAATTTTGATTCATACCCAGAATCCGTAATCAAGATATTCCTGCCAAACAGTTTCATTGATCGCACACAAGTTGATATCAGTGTAATCTTGCTATGTTGCTTGATATTACAAAACGTATCAATGACGCTTAATAACCTTATATCCAATGAAAACAGCGTTTATATTTGCGAAGCGTCGACCATTATACGCCGTCGGCCATGTTGATATTCGATGTAGTGGTGATTTTAGGGTGGGTATGGGTACCCTACCACTTTAGGCCGGCTGTTACTACAACCGCAGTGAGACCGCCACTCCATAGAGCTTCTGAATACCATGTAGTGTTGATTTACGTCATAAGGAGTGGAAGCTCCACTCCATTGGAGGTTGTGAATACGGCCCTAAGTTAGTTAGGCGAGGCCGAAAAACATCGAAAAATACCTTGTTAGCCGAAAAATTCTATAGCCGGCTTTCTCCTGAGATTAGATATCACTTTTATACTAATACGACAATCCACCACGTGACGTAACATCGATCACTTCCTTCGAGCGAGGTGTCGGCATTCGTTCGAATCGTGAAGTCGCTCGTTCCCGCCAAGGACTTCGGTGTGCGGAGATGGGTGACTCACTTGTTTGAGAACTCCCCGCCCGAGACGTCAGCACGCGCGCGATTCAGTCATCTGTAGGGAGGAGCTGGGAGGGGTGAAGTCTCACCCCCCGCCTATCCACCCTTGGCCCGATTTCACGGGAGTCGGGCCGACGAGTTTCTTATCGTCTGTGGCTTGGGCTTCGCAGGCGGGAAGGAGGGAGACTGACACTCGGGAAGACTTGAGGAAAGGAGTTGAGTGCCCCCGAATCTGTAGCACACGCTAAGTTACCCGTCGGGAGTACAAATTTTTCTGGCTCCGGAGAGTCAGTTGGTTTCTTGCTGGGAATGTCGTACGAGTTGGGACCGCCCTTGACACCGGAGGCTCGCTCTGGTTTTGGCACGTGGCCCATTGCGGGGTTGTGGTATGGGGACACGGCTCTTAATCTACGCGGCACCCTGCAAGCCACCACAAGGGTCCGCCGCCGAACACAGTCCTAGTGTTAGCAAATACCTTGTCGGCTTCACTGTCTAGTTAATGGCGTTCCTCAAGTAAAAAGTGCTTGACATGCAATTATTATTAATGTTCTACCGGTTATGGTAGGCTTAGATGGACTTAAATATTCTTCCCACGCAACCTATGTTTCAGATGCTGCCCTTCTTAAGTTCCGCATACTTTTAACCGTTCTTTTCCTTCCCTATTCCGCATGGCAAACATTTTTCCCTCCATCACGTCCTTAAAATCACCCCTGCCCTTTATTACCGTATCATCTCCTCACTCCTGGCTTCTGCTAATTTTTTCAGCAAACTTCCTTTCCTCCTCTTTCATCCCCAGCACTTCCTCATTCTTTCCTATTTCGACACATTTTACCTTACACATCCTTTTGCGGATCCATATCTCAAAAACCGACTGCTTGTTTCCAATCTTTTTCGTTAAAGGCCATGTTTGGGTGCTGTACAATGCCACGCTCGATAAAAGACTTTTTACCAGTCTTTGATTTACGTCCATACTCAGTGACCATGTCGTTAGTTCTCTTCTGAAAGTAAACGCCGCTCTTAAGCCAGCCCTGAGAGACAGAACGGTAACGTGCTGGTCTGGCACCTCAAAGTTCGACGGTTCGAATCCCGCCTAGTACATCAATGTTGTGCCAGTACTGGGATTAAGATTAAGATCTTAAGTAACACAGTGCGATATAACATCAGTCCTTGGAGCATATTAAACCTAAGATTATTGATATTCTTTCGACAACGAGATTCTCTTTCGAACTTAAGTGTTACTATACCGCTTTCATTCTAACATACTACTAAATTTCTCCACCTAATTTAGTTTGTGCCCTCCAATGTTTCAATTTAATCTGGCCATCTTAAGATCCCATAACCAAATTAATGATGAACCACGAAACTTAAGCTTGCTGCCGCAACTAAGTCTGCGGTGAAAGTGGATAAATGGGAAGGCAATTCGAAGTCGAAAGCGTGAACACGTAGCCTAATCTCGCACTACTATACCATAGAACGCAGGCCGATTTTGGACGTGTTTTGAATAAATTGATTGCGTATTAAGGGTCGGGAAACTCGGTACTTCGTTTGATAATTTGGAACTCAGTTCTTCCGGTCTGTTTATCGTCGATCCCGGAATGGACTTCTTTTTCATCAACAGCAACACAATGCCCTATGAAAATTTACACTTACTATCATGGAGTCATGCTAGAATATTATTCCGTAGCTGCACTAGAAAAACATACTAGTGACTGAGAGGTACAATGCAAGTTATGCATGCGCGAGATACATGTAATTAAATCGTTAGTCTCTACAAAGTAATGTGATAATTATTGATTAGTTAGGCATTTATTTCAATATATTATTAATTTATATGTTCCAAAGCGTGCATGAGTTAGTAGCTATAGGAATATATTTTTTTAAATCCCTACTGACTACTCTTCCGCATCAAAATTTTACATGACTGTTCTAAGTTCCCCAAGTATCTTCGCTGTAATCTATTACTGTCCCGAACTGTGCGAGGAAAAAATTAATTTTTTACCTCTCTGTCGTTCTATCTATCTCTCTAATTTTATCTTCATCATCCAGCATGCCGTAATACGCTGGCATTTTAAATGTATTTGTAAAATCTTCCGAGAGCATGTTCTCCTCAAATTTAAGTCTGTACTTTAACCTAAGATCTAATAATGATTCCCAACCTTATTCTTCTAATAAGTTCGGAACACTACTAAACCTATAATAATACTTTTTAATAAACTGCTCTTCGCTGCGAACCGTCTAGTTCTGTGATCAAACCTAATTCATTTGGGCCCCATATAATTGCTGACTGAAGATTTAAAAAGATAACTAAGATGTTGGTATGCAGCAGGAGAGAAGAAGCCAAGACCAATGTTAAACTAGGAAAACAAAAACTTGATGAGGTGAAAGATTACTGTTACCTGGGAAGCTGAGTAACCAGCGATTGATATAGCAAGAATGAAACAGTCAGTTCAATAGCCCAGACTAAGAGTGCATTCTACCAAAAGAAAAATCTGCGAACCGCTGGAAATACAAGGGTGAAAGTAAAGGAACAATTCGTCAAAAGTTACATGTGTAGTATCTTTCTTTATGTGAGTAGGGTATGGACGATGACAGCAGTAGAGAAGTTAACGGTGGAAGCATTCGAAATGTGGCGCTACTAAAGAATGATGAAGATTAAATGGATCGGCCGAGTAAGTATCGAGAAAGTCCTAAGAAGAGTGGGAGAAAAGAGAAGTCTTCTGAATACCCTAAGAAGGAGACAGGGCAACTTAATCGGCCACATAGTGAGACACGATGGCCTGACGAAAACAATCATCGAAGGACAAGTAAACGGGAGGAAGGGCAAAGGAAGGCCTCGTATGAGATGTATGGAACAAGTTGTGAAGGATGTAAAAGAGAAGAAATACGTTAATTGAATAGATTAGCTGACAGGAGAATCGAATGGAGAGCTGCGTCAAACTAATGATTGTTGACTGATGATAATGATTGCTGAATATTCGAAGTGGGGCCTGACAAGTGTCTTTGCCCCACACTTTTGTCTTCTCCTGACATTTCCCTAGAACTCTTTTAATAAACCCTAGCGTTCTGTCGACTTCACCGCATATCTCCCGGATGTGTTTTCCCCACGATAAATCTGTCGTCATTGTAACACCAAAGTTACGGATTCAAAGCAAACGATTTTGGTTTCACTGATGTTATAATGAATCGCTCTAGTGAATTTTTTACCAAAAGTGTATCGCTACATATTTTTTGAGGCTTAGTTCTAGCTGCAATTTATCGCGCCAAGATTGAATGGAATCCAGATCCCTCCCAAGTGATTTTCCTTTTCCTTTCCGCGAAGAGAAGAGCGCGCGCGGCAATGCCGCTCGCTCGGAGGGGAGGAGCATTTGTTTATGCTGCGCGGAATTATCTGAGTGAGTAGCGGGGAGGTTCTGCGGGGCGGGGTTGGGGGGGATGATTGAGGGGGGGATGATAGGAGGGGCATGGAGGGATGAGGCGGCGGAGAGGGCGGTCGAGTCGCCTCGTGATGAAGTCTCCCGCCGTATCTCCACTCGTCTTCTGGCGCTCGTGTCGTGAGGACGTGCCCTAGTGTCCGACGCTGGTGCGGCTTGAGTTGGTGTTGATGCATCCACCGGGAATCGCGCTCGTGAGTCGTGGGTTGTGATGTGCTTCTCCGTGTCCGGTGGGTAATTGCACTCCGCTTCGTCCGACTGGCACGTGGGCGGCGTGCAGCCGTGCTCCTTGCGGGAAACGGGTGAGTCACGTGTTTGGAAGGTGTAGTGCAGTCCCCTCTGCTGCTTCCAGTGATTACAGGGATTCCTCTGGCCGTGGACCGGCCCGGAATAGTGGTAGCATTAGGTCTTGAGGTGCGTCAGCTGCAAAGGTTGAAATATGCCTGCCAACGGTGCTTTATCTCGGGACAAACTTATCACGTATGTCCGAGTCGGGATTCAAACCCGCTCTCTCTTGGTTTCCAGGCCGACGTGTAACCGTTCTGACGGCCAATGCACCGGTATGTTTCTCCATATCACTGCTAAATTTTCAAGCCTCATGTAGTTGAATGGGCATCGCTGCCCTGTGACTATGCTTAAGCTGCCCCAATTTCCACCGATACTAAATTAAAATAATACGTGCTTTACGCTATATATAATTACAGCTACTCATTATTCAATCAAGGAATCGCTGATAGAGATAATGCCTTAGGTCTTTACTGGGGTAAAGAGGAAAAGTAGCAGGAAAAATGGACGAAAAATGAACATCATGTTATTTTATCTCACTTGGTTTTACTGAACTTTTAAAATAACTTTTAAGACCCGACTTGTGTATCCAGATAGGTGGACTGAGGGGACTTTACTCCACCGACCCGGCTACCTATTAACCTCGGGTTCGAATCCCGCCCCAGACGTGTCATGTTTGTCCTAGATTTGGGGATGCGATTTGACTTTGGGAAAAATCAAAATCTACTTCTCAATCAACTTTGAGAATCTCGTGTTTCAAATGTTGCGAGACTTCATGATGTTTTATGGACGTAATAATCATTTTATAGCGTGGTTATTGGAATAATAGACATGGATCTTTATCGTATTGAAAATGCTAGTTGGAAATCCATGAAAAAGTTACGTCACACACGAACCAGTGATAGTATTTCATTCAGTTTCTTGTGCTCATCCTTCCTACATTTCCAATTCATTTCCTCCCATGCCCTGCCACATATCGCTGAGTAGTTTTGAGGGGATAGCATGATAAACGTATGTTGAGTACGTTTTGGAGCTGACGTAAACATTAGTGAGTTACGTGGAGAATCCTTCGGGTCGCCTATTGTCCCCCAACTAGTAGAGGCTCAATGCATCATTGTCGTTGACCAGGCCTGTCTGATGAGGTCAACGATCGCGAAATACTCTGGTGCAAGAATGTAGAAAAATCCCGTGCAGGGTCACTTGATAGGAGATATCACTGCGAGGTCGTGATTAGTATGTGTCACGTTAGGCTATCGGTCTGCGTTCCCTCTATCTGGAGGACTTAAGGATTCTTTTTATCTTAAAGCACCAATTGTACCTTCTGTGTATAGACCGGGCTAGCGTCGTATCACCATAATATTTAGTGTATTTTAGAATTAATGACGTTTCATATTCTTGTGTTTTAGTATATTTACTGGAAATAATTGATATTGTGTAGGAGAAGTAATGCGATTACTATGAGTATAAATCGGGTGGGGAACGCGCTGGAGGAGGAACCCTGATATCGCGGGTTCGAATCCCGCTTCGAGCATAGAAACCGTGTTCGTGTCAGTTTAGGAAATACAGGGAGACGATAGTACCACAACAGTTGGAGCACCGTAGAACTAAATTTTACTGCCTCTGTGAAGTTTTGTTTGGATTAAATTAGTGTCAAATCGTAACGATATTATGTAACTACCTTTTCATAGTCTCGCCCACGAATGTGCTTGTCGTTGGCCAAGCTTGTTTTTCGTTGGGCGAGCTTGTTTTTTGCAGTCGAAGTAACTCTGAATGTGATGGTCGACGAATTTTGTCTTTCCGTCTCACCATTTACCCGAATTCCTTAATCGGGAGATAGATGTTGCTGGTAGAAGAGGTTGTGAAGTATGTAAGTAGCCGAAACTTGGCGAAAGGGAAACGAGCAGTGTTCTATAAGCGTAGGTTATTCGCCGCAGATAAAAACTCCGGGGGACCGGATGTCCCTTTTCCGCACTGCACTCCCGCCTGTTGCTTCCATCCAATGTGATTTACACGTGGGGACAAAGCTGCAGCGAAGAGGCCCTCGGCCCCTCCCCCCGCTAGGGGGGACCTGGTGGTATAAAATAAAAAAGGAAGGAAAATTTGTCTTACCCGTATTTATGATTCCTTGGTAAAGTGTCATTTGTGCGTAACAAGTTGAAATAAAATGGTGACAATGGCTGTTTTGTCTGTAGATATAATTTTCTTACGAAAGTTCTATTACAAAAATTATTTCGAAGTCACTAGTATTTTTTAGGAAACACGTTCAATAGCATCATTAATTGTGTACTTATGCATAGTTTTTAAGAGGGGCGAAGTAGTATACTATTGTTTTCAATTGAATTCCTATTCCGAGGGTATACATGGATTTGCGGAAGTCGTCCATCGTATTTTCGTAGAAATATAAATGTGGTACGTTATTTTGTCACAATTTCCACCGGGTATTTTTTCAGAGTTATCGTCTAGATGATCCCTTGTATATCTCTCCCTCTCCGTGGCACTACATCCCTTGGTGGACCTGGGCCTCCCCCACAATTTGCCTCCATTGCTTTTTTCCTGCAACTTCTACATCCTTCAATGTGCATTATCTGCAGATCTATGATGAGCTCATTACTCCATCTTTCGTTATTTCATTTTCTACCTCGTGCATTTTTCCACGTTTTAATCAAGTCCTAACATTCCTCGTTGCAATCCCTAAATCGTTATTCCGTTCTGTTTGGGTCGTTGTCCATCCATCATCCGAGGCTTTTGTGTCGGTTCCATAGCAATTGTTTCTTTTACGGTGTGGAGTTGTTAGCCCCCACGCCCAACCCCCAATTTGGAGGACCAGGGTATCTCTTCTCATCTGGCCTATCCCTCTTGACCTGTCCGGCTTGGATGGCACTACCAGGAGCTTACGACCCCGTCGGCATAGCTCTCAGGTTCACTTAGGCACTCAAGCCCCCTCATCTCGACAAGATACAGATACCAGCGAGGGGGATGTTCCCTTGTATGGGGAATATTATTACAGAAATAATAATAATGTATTTTCCTTCACGGGCAAATGATATATTTGCAGTGGGATTCTTAGCAAATGCGACAATCCTTCCATTTTATTCACCGCGTAAAAATGGAATTCGTAGTATTCACATCTTTGGTGCATTGGAGTACCTAAGATGGACGAGCGAGGAAGTGTCGGGGATGGTAAGGAATGAAAGAAGGGCTGAAATAAGGATTTATAAGAAGAAAGAATTAATTAATGATACGTTAGTAATGAGCGGAGGTATTTTGAAGATGATGATAGGGGGAAGATGGTTGGATAAGCGAGAGAGAGGGTTGAGAAGAACGGATACTTTGGATGGAGTGATGTGAGATAAGAAGCATGCGGAACTGGAGGAGGGCAACGTATGAAAGGTTCTTGAGAGGAATTCCATGTCCATCTAAAGGTGGTACACTAATAATAATAATTTGAATACCTTCAGGACTTGCATTAATATCACTGCAAGAGTTTTGACGTATAAACTTGTTATTATAGAGCTTTGACATACTTAACATTACAGTGAATTGTGTGAAATTATGCCTATAGTGGAAATTGTAGACGATGAGTATTTTAAAAGTTTTTGGAATTATGAGAATATACAACAGTGCGCAGGCACGTAGCCAGGGGGTGGGGAGGCTTCTGGTGTTTCAGCCCCCCCCCCCCGAAATTTTTTCCCAATACTTTTTGTTCTTGCCCAATTCTGTTGTTCTTATTTTAGCACTGAACTTTACCAGTGAGAAGAGATAAATATGGGCACTGGAAAAGTAAATAACAAGCACTGAAAATTAAGGGAAGAGATTTGTAACATGTCGGCACCGAATAGGCAAAGCTGCTTTGTTTCAAGTTACGCAAGACTTAGCCCCCCCCGAAGCAAATTTCTGGCTACGTGCCTGGCAGTGCGTAGCATTTTTTTTTCTGACAACCCCTGAGGGAGAGTCATAGAAAACTCTTTTGAATAAATATCCTGCTTAAGTGAAGGTTTTGAGCACTCCGTTTTTCTTTCGATATTTGCATGAATATGGTGATTTGTAGCAGCACGCACTTGTGCGCTTTCAAATGATGAGATACGGCCGCTATCGTTCCATCAACCCCCTTCTCTTCCCTCGTCCATCGACCTGCCGATGCGGATTCAGGCGGTGACTTCCTCCATTCTGGCCCTCGTTACCATAGCGGCCGCACTGAATTCCGTCCAGATTCTCACAGACACAGCGTCTCTTGATAAACGGCTCTCTCTCCACTCGTGATTATTTCTCATACTATACCTTATGCTGCTGGATTATTGCAGCAACGGTTTAATATGTCCCTTTTTAAGCCGATGGATTTAGTTTTAGAGTTCTGGCTTCCCACCCTGGAGGCCCGGGTTCGAGACCTGGTACTGGCCGGGTATTTTCATCAGTGTATCGATCCCTAATTGAATGTTGAGTGGAGGACACTTCTAGACAGCACTCCATCCGTAAAATGGGACGTTAACCTGTTGCGCCTTTGTCGTATTTCGTTAAAAGAAGGCTAATGCCAACGGTGGGTTACTTTCAACCCCTCCTTCATTTCCTGATATATTCTTTCCCTTATCGAATTACGTTAACCGCAAATGATCCTAGCTGTCGTTCATCTCCCTTGAACAATGACTACTGCGAAAAGTAATAGGACCGGGTCAGTTTTTTGATAATTCCATTTATGTTAAAGACCTTAATCATCGGAGCATAAAGGCGTTCTTAACATTACTCTTATGGTGACCTCAACTTTTGTAGTGTAAACATATTTGAAATAGCAGTGGCTTATCGTGGAAACGATTCTAGATTGGATTTTCGACGAAGAAATCATTTAAACTGCAGCCATTCTATCCGATCCCTGCTAGTCTTGTCTATTGGTCTACAAACTATTTTCACTGACCCCATGCTCTATCTTTTGTTGCCCTTCCTTTTTTGTATTCCTTCCTAGTATGAAACTTTAGGTTCATTTTTGACGTTGTAGGTGTAGTGTCTTGAATGTTATCGGTTTGGTTGGTTATTTAGGGGAGGCGACCGACAGCTGAGGTTATTTGCGTCATATAGGATAGGTGGATAAATGGGTAATGGTAGGAGTTTTCAGGGAACGGAGGAAGGGTGGAGAGAAACCCGGCGTCGGCATTAGCCTACTCTTAACGAAAGGCGCCCATGGGAACACGGCTTAACGTCCCATCCGACGGACGGAGTCCTGGACTTGAAATGCCCTCCACTAGGCACTCATGTGGGGGCCGGTTTTCCACTGAAAAATCCGCCATTGCCGGGCCCTCGGGATGGGAGGCCAGTACTCTAGCCACCACACCAACCCGATCCCCCTTGAATGTTATCCCCCTCAGCTAAAGTTCGGAAGTTGGTGTTCGCGTCTCGCGAATTACGTTGGATACTAATTATTGAGTGGGACTGCGATTTGTATCTTTGTTTGAAAGTAAAAGCTCTTTGACATCGGAACTCGGGGTATCTGCGTTTTTTTCCTCATATATCCTATATAGCTCTTCGAACCCTGAACCCCCCATCTCTCGGCGGGGATGTGAACCAGCGAGCTTTGTATCGGTCATGAAGTGGTCTTTCCCAGTGGTCCAGCGATGATTACATCTTGCACCTCTCAATCCATTTGGTAGCTTCAAGGAAACAACAAGGAAACGGTTTATTCTTCTATAGTCATGTCGTGATTACGTGAAATGCGTAGGAAAAAAGCTCGCGTCCACTTTTAAATGGGAGGAAGAATAAGTTTTTCATCTTCCTGGAAAGAGGGTGTAATGTCATATGTGTGAAACGGGCTTAACCTAACTTAAATCTGAGAGAGCACTATCAAAGCTCACGGCGGGATGTGAACTCTCGACCTTTGGGTTGCTAGGCTGGCTCATCGCCGACGTAGTCGCCGCGGTCAGTACCTAAACTACTACCACTCGTAAATTATGCCAGTAATGGCTCAACAAAGTGAATTACTTGTATAAAATAGTTCCATAACTTATCGACTCTTCAGCTCTGTTTCATTTCCTTTTCACGTCCATTAGCTGGTTTCTTTCCTCACTCTTTCTCGCTTACACAGCTAACTTACTGGATTAGATAATATAGGAGGCCGTCGTTCTCACCCATTTTGACTCAGGGGCGCCGATTTTTCTACTGAGCGTAGACGGATGATCTCCTTGAAGAAAGTTGGATGTCGACATCGAAGTTTTACTTCTTATTTGTTTAAAAAAACCTGGGCCGTCGGAACTATTTTCGCTGGGGGGGAGGCAACCTTGAAAAGGGCCCTGCGTCTAAGAAAAGGGCCCGCATTTTTTTGCGAATAGAAGGGGGTGGAGACCAGAATTTCCCTAAAAGAGCATATGAAGGTGTGGGAATATGTCAGAAGGGAAAAAGCAACCTGGAAACAAGAGAAATGTAATTTTTATTAATGAAGACTACGCATTACTCAAGGGCCGGGGAAAATTCTGGGTGAGGCCTTCGGCCCCTCCGCCCCCCCCCCCCCTTCCGACACCGCTGAAAAAAGCCGTATGGTTAGCGTTTAGTTAATACATCAAACGTGTATAAATGATCAAAAAGTAAAACTTCTGTAGCTGAATCTACTTCATCGTGGCGATTGGATTTTTTCCGTATCCTAAAGGTGTCTGAAAGTAATTTGGACTACTCTATAGAGTTTAAATTTTTCTCTGTGTGTGTTGTCCGTTTTAGGAAGAGGTCGCAGGCGGCGGTATCCACGTTCACGAAGGATGGTGGTGATGTTCAAACATTGACTTAATCCCTGGAGCTCAGACTGAGGACTTCAATATCCGGATGCTATTTTTTCCCATCCTACTCCGTGCCGAAGTGGTGAAGTGAAAGTAATCTCTACGCTGCGGATTGGTTCGTGCCGCGGCGCGAAATCTTTCGCGCCGATCCGACGGGCACGTGTCTGATGGCGGCGTGTTTAGCATTATCCGGGTGAAGTGCCGAAAAGTCAGAGGCGTACCGACTTAGGGTTTGGGGTTTAAACCCCTCCAAAAACATTCCCGTAATTTACTATATTTTGTATATATTATTACTGGCGTTTAGAATTGGGCTGAAAAATATAGTTGTATTGTCTTCACGAAAAGAGAATGTTAATTTAATTATTGTAATAGTGAATAATAATTTAAATTTCATTTTATGATGATGCACATAAATATTAATGAACTCCTCCCCAGAAGAAAATCCTGCGTACGCCCCTTTAAAAAGTGTATCCCAAGCAAGGACTGGCACATGATCGCGAGGTGGATCCTACGAGGTGACGTCTTCGTCTCAACGATGCCTTGAACTCACGGAGGTGTGGTGCCTTAATAGATGATTTCAGTCATTTGGAACTAATGCAGAAAGGATTAGACTGGTGAGGTGACTAGAGTACTAACTTCCCACGCTCAGGGTCCGGGTTCGAGTCCTGTAAGGAGCAGGTGGCGGAATCCTATTGCTTTTTGCCGAAGTTTACTTACAATGGACCGCTCTCAACGGAAGGCATCTAGGTGTCTTCGGCGTAACGTCCCATCTGACGGACGGAGTACTGAACTCGGAGTGCTCTCCACTTAGCACTCAAGTGGGGACTAGTATATATACTATATATAATATATATAGTATATATATATTATATATATATACTATATATATAATATGTGTATATAGCGATATATCGCTGAAAAATCTGTCACTGTTGGGATTCGAAACCGGACCCTCAGGATGGGAGGGCAGTACTCTAGCCATCACACCAAACCGATACCCTGTGATTGCTCCTAATGCTTGTTTTGGTATATACTATATCGAGTCATCCATCAGTGTCATTTTGAAATCGGATTGGGTTAACTTTTATTCGTGTAATTAGGTAATGAGATGTGTTCACTCTAGGGTAGTTGGGTTTTAACACCATATTTGCTGCTTAAAGTAATGAGCGGTCGTACTGTACAGGAGTAGTACTTTTCAGAGTTTAGAATCTCACCTCCAAAAGTTCATAATTCTGACAGTATTATGGTGGCGTAGTGAATATTACATTATAATAATATCTGCATTACATTTTTCGACTGTTTTCTTCATTCATGTCCTTTTTATCAATAATGAAAAGACGCTTATTGCCAACATTTGTCAACTATACAAATGTAACCCCTCTTCTTAACGATTGCAGTTGTCTCTCGATATATGCCTCGTTCTCATTTCTTGTTCTAAAGGGAAGTTCTAGAGGAATGCAATATATACCGGGCGTGCAGTACGTACATGCCTAATAACCGCAATATTATTCTATTAGATTAATATTACAATCATGTGGAACGAGAGCTATAAAGTTTTCTTTATTCACAAACTCTTCGGATATTTGAAGAAAAACTACGTGAATGCATTGTGCATTTAATAATTCATTCAGATGTGCATGGATGGCTAAATATCTAAGTTTCTTATCCTAATTATCTTCTTTTTAACTTTATTTAGTTGACTCTAACCGGTCTCATATAACCATCGTAACTCACAATTCCGCCTTGTTCATTATAAACCCAGTGCTTTTGTTGTTGATGGTGAAGGTGACCGATAAGGAAGGTAATTTTTGCCGTGATGGACTGGCAGGCATTTAGTATGGGTAGGCATCTCTGATATGGGGGAAAGGCGGTGAGTAACCCGGCGTCGATTAGCCTGCTATTAACGAAAGACACCAAGGACTCTATCTAACGTCCCATCCGACGGACTTGATATTGAATTAGAAGCGCTCACCGCTCAGAACTCAAGTAGGGATCGGCATACAACTGAAAAACAAACCACCGGGATTTGAACCCGAGTCCTTATGGTGGTAAGCTTGTACTTTATCCATCACGACAACTCAATCCCGCCTCTGATGGTATCATCCCGATTCCTCGACTAAAAATTCATTTTTTTCATCGTGGCATTATGGGTCGTATTGTACTCTGAAAATCGAAACAAAAATCCTATTCATTTGAAGAGGAATCGAGGGTATAACTACGTATGAGTATATTCTCGTGCCACAAAACTATCTAGAATGTCCTCGTTTTTTTCTTATACAATGTGAGTGTTCTGCTTTGCGTACGGGCTCGATTCTTTGGTTCAGGAGAGTAATCTATTAGCATTCTGGCCCAAAACTCGGGCCTGTGCCTCTGGGACTAAATGCTACACCTATATTATCCCGCCAAGCCACTCCGTGGGTGTGTGGCAGGGGGTGACAATCATAAAAATTATTACGTACATGCACTTTTATAGTTTTTATCATGATTAGTCTACCAGTTGAGGTTATCTTAGTGGGTGGAGGATATAAGGAACACGTTGGAAGCAAGGACATTTGTGAAGTCAAACAAAAATTCGACTGTTCTATCAAGCAGTTCTAGACATTGAAGGTAAATACAAGTGAAAATAACACCATTAGCGAGAGTAAAATTTTTATTTACTGATACAATTTCAGAGTGTTTTAGGAAAATTATTTTTTTTACTTTTACCCTATATATGTAAAATATTTGGTTCAAAGTCGCTAGTATGGTCACATTCCAATGGATGTTTAGAAAACATGGAAGCTACATCGCCAGTGACAAAGTATTTTTTGTCCCTTAATTCTAGTTGGATATAAATATTGTTAAAAATATATTTACGATAAATAAAATTTTACCTTCAGTTCCCGGATTCTAGAATGACAAAAGTTCACGGGTATGAATTTTATGACTCTGTATGGCAGTTTTCCTACAAATAATAGCTTATACCGACGTTAAGAATGTCCTTCTATAGTTCCACATACTTCCTACCCACTACTCTATCCAAACTACCCGTGCTTCTTCTCCCTCTACCCTGATTACCCAGCATACTTCCCAGTCACGCCCTTCAATGCCCTGTATGCACAGGAACATGAACAAGAGTTCCATCCACTTGTTCTGTCATCTATATTTTTCGATCAACTTCCTTTCCACTCCTGCCACCCCGAGCGCTCCCACTCGATCCTTTTCCTTTCCGCCCACCTTGCCTTCTTCATCCCTCTTTACAGCAGCATCTCAGAAACCGAGTAATTTGATAGATAATACTCAAGAGAAGCGTGTTCATTATCCATCATCGACGTAATTAAACGATTAGCGTCGCTTAGTATCGCTCTATTATACGGTATCGCTACCAGCAAGATGGAAGATAAAATACGAGCGAAACCCTAGGCGCGCATTCATTGCTACGAATGGGTTGCCGTTACCAGTTTCATTGGTCTTATGTTATATAATTCCTTTAAAGCTGTGGGAATTGAAGTTGGATATTCCTAATTATTTCGTGAGAATTTTTGCTCTCCCAACGGAGGAAGGTATAAACCTGCAGTATAGCTGTCGGGATCAATCTCATTTTGAGTATTTATTTCCCTTATGTAACAAGTGGGTGGTGTGTGTACAGGTGGTGTGGTGGGATTAACTAGTGGGTAGAGCGCTTGGCTACTGATCGAAGGGTCCCGGGTTCAAATCCGGGTTATGTCTTTGGACGTCCCCGAACGAAAAATCCTCGGAGTGCGAGGTGGTCCAGGGAAAGGAACTGGCCCCCCTACCCTGAATGTGTGAAATTCACACGCCTGTGGCTTAGTTCGGGGTGAGCTCTACCCTCACCTATCCAAACCAACCTTCGGATTGAGTCACAGAGTAACAAGCTATACAGATTTAGAAATCACCGGTAACTTTTGGTAATTTTTTGGAAGAATTATCGAAGAAATTTTGTTATTTGTGGCGATTCTTGTGTATCTAGAAATTTTTTCCACTGATGATACATTTTTTGCTTGAGTGAGGTGATGAATTTTCAATTGATAACATATTTACGTCCCTGTATTTTTCAAAATGTGACAGTGGAAATTAAGAAGAGGTATATATATATTATACAGTTAGCATGATGCTAAATCATATTTAATTTTTTTTTCGTTGTAATTATACATAGTTTAGTGATCTTCGCCCTCTATCACACACCCTCGTGGTGGCTCGCAGGGTATTACGTAGATGTAGGTGATCGTTCGCTTGTGCTGAATAGCGCTTAGCGTAAGCGAGAATCCCGGAGTAATGTTTGTCTTGAGAATCGCAACTTCATGAGTAGCTACTAGTCGATTGCGTCAGCGTGGCTGCCGGTTGATCGGTAGGCATCTAGCGGGTTCCGGGTTCAAATCTGTGTGATGCCACGGGATAGACTCAGAATATGATATATCGTATGTGCTTACCCGATCGAGGTAAGTCTAAATGTGAGGTCACCTAACTGCATTTCTATGGCTGTGTACATGTAGATCCGTAGCAAAATCGAAAATAAAACTCGTAACCATGATTTAATTCATGAATGCATGTATTAACTTAGTGAGGAGTAGGTTTTGGATCTTTCGTTCAAAAGTTTGCTTAAACATCTTGAGTATCAGCAAGGCCTAGATGAACGCTAAGCAGTTCTAAATCTTTCGTAGCAGTCTTATAAGCTTAGGAAGAGAGTTCGAATGCTTTTCCTTCGTATCTATATCTACGAGATACCCTGAAAGCCACCACTAGGGTGTGTGGCAGGGGGTGAAGATCACAAAGTATTCACTATTGACATACAAACGAGCTACTGAATGGAAACATGCAACTAGATTGTTATTATATACATAGTAATTAAGGGATTGGTTGTTAATGCATGCATCATGCACTACAGACTACTCTAAAATATTTCCCCTACCTATCCCTTTGCTATGCTGTCTATTGTATTCTCTTTTAGTACGGGGGAAAAATGACATTTTGAATCTATGGGTACGACAATCTATCTCTCTAATCTTATTTATCTGGTCGAGCCTAGCATTATACGCTGGTGTCTTTAATATATGCCTAACATCTTCAGTACAGCTATCCGATTTAAATTTCTGTAATAGATGTAATCTGTGCTTTAACCTACGCTCTGGCAATGATGTTGGTGAAGGCTATTCGGTAACTCCACCGGGTCACACTCGGCATTTCTGCCTACGTTTCAATGGGCGACACGTCAATCGTCTGTACTCCAAGCATAAATACTTTTTTCCCGGCAGATTTCTGGCTCCTGGTCATTTCCTATCGCTCGCTGATTCATGATGGCGCGCAATGATTGAGAATTAATCTATGAAAAGATCTTAGGGAAGACCAATGAAATTTGGTCTTCAGGGTTGGATATCATCGATGACATTGAACCCTGAAGACGATGAATGACTGATTGAAACGTCATCGGCATGAATGCATTGTGACCCGGTGGAGTACCCGAATAGCCTTGACCAGCGACTACGTCATATTCATAATCTCAAATACAACCTCACTTCTACTGCTTAGATCATAAAATCTCTATTACGTGTTCGGAAAGGAATATAGATTCTCCTTGATATGGCTCAAAATGGTATACAGCGTGGTAATACCAAATTCGCAGGTTGAATTTGTACACCAATTTGACTGAAAGTAGATACTTTATGACGTAAGCTGTGGAAGCTAGACTGTAGTTGAGATTCTGAATATGTCCCTAAACCTATCTTCACCATAGTTGGGAAAATTAACAAAATAATTAACGTGCTCCTCTTATTGACCTCTATTCTAAATCCATCAAATTTGCGAGTGTTGGACAATGGTGAATAAAAATACCATTGTTTGCCGACGTTTCGAAGTAGGGCTACGTAATAAGAATTTGAGAGTACATCAACACGTTTTATAGAAAATTACATCAATGTAATTTACAAAGTGATAGATTACCTTAGAATTTTAATGGTCATCATTACTGTTGCATCTGGATATGGCACAGTGATGACGATCATTAAAATTCTAAGGTAATTTATCACTTTGTTAATTACATTGATGTTAACGTTCTATAAAACGTGTTGCTGTACTCTCAAATTCTTATTATGTAGCCCTGAAGATGGAAGTATTTTACTCCGAAACGTAGGCAAACATTCACCATTGACCTACACTCGCTAATTTGATGGAAAAAGAATTAACCCTTTCAAGTTAAAGTTAATCTGTGAAAAGTAACTAGTTAAAGTTAACACTTACTTGTCTTATAAAGTAATTGATTAAAGTTAAAGTTAAAAAGTAACTTTTATGTTAAAAGTTACTTTTTCAGTTACTATGGCAAATTGGATGCTGTAGTAACGGAGGCCTTGATGGGTTTTTACTTTGGCAAACAAAGCTCTGAAAACTGAAATTGTGGTTTTTTCCATCCGTATCAATTTAATTTAAAATATTTGAAATACCGGGCCACAACAAAGGCATTTTAAAAGTAAAAACTGATATAATATTTAATTAAATAAATAGCAATAACTAAAGGACTACTAAATTTATCCGCTCTTCGTTGGAGGTGAAGTTCCGCTCTTCGTATAAGGTGGAGGTCGGCTCTTCGTAGAAGGAAGCAGTTAGGGGATTTGCCTCAAACGGAGCAGTCACAGTCACAACTCAACAGTCACAGTCACAACTCAACAGTCACAGTCACAACTCAACATTGCTACGCATACTCTCTATTTTTATGCCCTTCCTCCCCTTTATTGGCAAGTGTTTGCCCCAAACCCTCCTCCTCCGACAAGTTACATTGCCTCTACACATAGGACTTTCAATTCAAACATATTGTTTTAATTAAGGTGGTCTATTCCGTTTATTCCCCCCACTCCTCTTATTTCTGACTGCAGGCTTGAAAAATGTCGCGAGGTAGCTATTTAAAACTCGTGAGGGTTGAAATGCATACGATTTGATCTAGGCTTAGTTATATTGAATTACAGTAGATGCTGGGGATGTGCCTGCGCACCCTTTCTCGCGTTCGACACTAATGTATTGACGACGCGATGTCGCCGAGTAAGGTATTTGTGCCCTCCCGGACATTTTCTTCGAGTGATCTCGTGTTTTCTCATCTCAGGGTTCCTAAACTTTGGCGGTCACTCCCCTCAACCCCGCTTTTGTGTGGATGTATTCGTCTGGGCCTATTCAATGCATTCTTGCACATCTACTCAACGATGTATATTGCATTCTTAGCTACCGTTTTAGGCTTAGGCTTAGGTGCCCTTTGTTTGGCAAGCTTTGGGCCCAAAAATACGAACAAGTCAACATTCGCCAAAATTTAACGAAAAAAATTAACTGAAGTTATTTTTGTATCAGTTAATGTATAATTTTAACTATTAAAAGATTAAATTTAAATGTTCTAAAAATTAACGGTTAATTTTAATAGTTGATTACATTTTTAACGATTAATATTAATCGTTAATTTTTTAATGGTTAATCCCAACAAGATCTTCACATAGTAGTAATTATTCGGGGAAGACGAAAGGCAGTTAAGACCGTTTGCACCGTTAACGATAGGTGGGTGATTGAGGGCCCTACCCGTCGTCGGCCCACTGTTAACGAAAAGGTGCTTAGAGGCACGTGACTTAGCGTCCCATCTGACGGACGGGGCACTAGACTTTGATGCAATCCCTACACAAGTCTCAATTAGGGACCGGCACAGGACCCTTCTGTACTGGAATATCCCCGCCACTACCTGGACTCGAACCCGAGCTCTCTGGAAGACCAATGCCCTTCTCCCAACAGCTAACTTTACATGAAGCTCTTCTCTAGCTCTGCGTACATCTTCTGGATTAGTGTTTATACTTGCGCCTGCTCTTAGCTAAAGCTATGCATTGTCCGTACTTAGACTAACTTATTCAGCTCCCTACATGGCTCCTACAGCGGGATTTATTTTCTTTATACGGAAATATTCCATACTTTCTGTAATATGAGGTGGCTGTCGTGTAAGATCATCTTAATATTCTCTTATTTTCTTGACTATTGCACACCATCATGGATCTCAGTGAGCGACAGGAACTGACCAGAAGCCAAATTTCTGCCTAGAAAAAAGTTGTAATGTTTGTAGGGCCCAATCACTTCAAGTCTACCTTGAGCGATAGTGTATCGTGCCTTGAGTCGACGTACCGGGTTGCGGCGAGCCGTCTCAAAGATGTAGTGGTTGGGTAGGCCCGGTGATGATTAAAGTAATTTTAAGTATGAATGGGATTACCGTATCTCAATCAAAGAGATCCCGTTCAGAGTCGGATGCAGGAGATAAATAGATGCTCGCCAACTGGTGATTTTTACTTCCAAAGTCCGTTTCGGAAAGTGAATGTTAAAAATTTTTCTCTCTTTATCATTTGAAGGTGTTTATTAAGCTTTTGCAGGAGAATCAAAATCTTCTGAGAAAGACGGATCACTGCTATTTGCCATCGCCTATTCTATTTGCACTGATATCTGGGTGCTATTTTAAAGTACAAATATCGGTTAGGAAGATAATCCTCTATCTCTAGAGAAGTTACCACATGCCATAAGAAGTGGAGGTAAACTGTTCACTGAACACTCATCGGGAAGTATTCTACTATTTCGACCCTCACTTAGTGGAGGAGGAATTAATACCGGCGATTATGAAGACCTGTCGAAAAACGAACGGCAAAAGCGTTAAAAAGGATTAGTCCACTGCGATCCTCGCCTGTAAACTAGATGATTACACCTAACAAATGCCATTCGGTCGTGTATTCGTGACTTTGCCACCATTCATAAAGGCTTCCATGCTTTGTTTCCGGTGCCAGTGTGTCGTCCACTTTGCTAAACAATATGAGGGCAAGGCCACGTGCCCCCGATGGCAAAAACGGCCGTGTGGATGAAGCGAGCACTTCAAATCCACTTGGCGCCAATTGCGAAGGTACGCACTCCGTGAACTTTGGTGATTGTCCGGCGAAATAAAAATATCAAGCCCTGGAGATGGAGACGCTGAATTAAGTCTCGCACGAGAAAGAGAGAGAAAAGGCTTCGGACGCCCCTTGCCCCCTTACCTTGTCCTGTTCCTTTCATTTAGTCACCTCTGAGATCAACCCGACTGAAATGACACGGGCAGGAGTTCAAATGAGTGCATTAACACGTAATGACACTGCCAACTCAGATGAGGCATCTAAGCCTATAAAACCCTCCAGTAAGAGACTGTCAAGACTCTCCAAAGAAGAGCTCACGCATCCAAAGCGTGATGAAATACCACTTCACGTTCCCTCTGCTGGAAACATTTCCATGCATTCATAATAGTACCAGGAATCTCCGTCCCGGTGGCTGTTTTTAAGACAACCCCTGTTCCAAGTTTCACTCCTGACTCTGGGGTCGTATATTGGTGGAATTTACATTTTGGTTGCTATTAATTGGTGTTGATATCACCCTCAGGATCAGGGGTGAGCTGTTGAAAAACAACCAACGTAACGGAGAATCTGCTATGCAATATTACGCCATCAATTTTACGTCGTGGAACCGTGGAGAGAAACATTTTCATGCCTCCAATTGACACGGATGAGGAAGAAAGTCGTTCAAGTGTGAAACTCCTAATTGGTGGAGAAAAACACCGTGCATAGGGCACGGATTTCTCGGAATTTAACCTTAAATGCTGCATTTGATTGCATTTATTGCAGCGTTTTTAATGTGTGTAACTGAGAAGGGTTTTAATGGCATAAAGTGATAAGGTGATTAATAAGGCATTTCAAAGAGTGATTGAATTCATAATTGTTTACATCCTCACGAAAGGAATTTCGGAGCCACTGGCAAAAGTATTTTTAGTAAGTTCCCACCGTTTTAGTAACCGCCTATTCACCTATTAGTATAGGGTGAATTGGCGGTTACTATTCGGTAAGCTCCTACGCCTCTCAACTAATAGTAATTTATTAAACTTTTTCAAGCGGTCCCGGTCACTCTTCAGGACCCTGTACGTGCACATCGTGTTATGTTGATTTCAGAGCAAATGAATTAAACGGACGAATAAAATAAAATGGTAAAACAACAGGGTGCTATGATAACTAAGGACAAATTAAAAATACTCGTTGAGTAATCACCAAGGCCCTTCACTGTATTTACCCTCTATCTTCTCTTGCAATAACCTTAGTTTCATCGGGCAATTTCAACGGCAAGCATGGAAAGCTGAATCCCGAATGATGAAAAAAGACGCATTTTCTGCGTCGTACTATTTTGAGCGAGGTTAAGCCTGATTGTACTATGCAAAGGGGGGAAAGCCGTTCAAATAACCTTAAGTTTTCCCCAATTCGTAGGTTAAAACTTCACCCACTCCAATCATTATCACTCCGCTAAATTTCCCCTTTCAGCGATCGTATCCGTAAACACGTTCCCACAACGTGTCCATTTGACTCTTCATTTCCCCTCTCCGTTATTAAGCCCTTCCCCGCATCCGCGAGCATTATCTAGGTGACGACTCCAGAGATTGCGTATTACGGTGACGCGGGCTTTCCAACCGCCCGGGTTCAACTTTTTTCCCATAGAACGCCGGAGTTCCACCCCTGCTCGCACCACGCCCCCTCTTCCTATCGGACTCCTTCCCAACCTTCCCCAAATACCCGAGAGCATCACTTCTCTCTGACCGACGAAGGCGGCAAGACCGCCAATACGTACAAGCATTTTTGTGTGTCCTTTTGGAAATGTTTTGTGTGTAGTCCTACATTCATTTAATAATTAATCATATAAGTTCTTGTAATATTCGCAATTGACACAATTAAAAATACTGGAGTCGCAGGCATAACAAAATCGATGTAATAGAGGGAGGCACCTACACCAAATGTTTTTTTCGCCTTTCTCAAGAGAGAGAGAGAAGGAAACTGAAGAGTGGGAGAGGGAAGGTGAAGGATATAAATGAAGAAGTAGGTGTGGGAGAAGAAGTGTATGGGGACCGGGATAATATAGTTGTTAGAGTACTGGCTTCTCACCGGGGGTGCTCGGGTTCAAATCCCCGCAGTGGAAGATATTTTTCATTGGTAAATCGGCCCCTACTTGAGTGCTTTGTGGAGAATATTCGAGTACAAAACTCCGTCCGTCGGATTGGACGTTAAGTCGTGGTCCCCTTGGCGGCTTTTTGTTGAGATCAGGCTAATGCCGACGCTGGATTTCCGTCCACCCTTACTCACTTCCCTTTCTTTCCCATCCTTAGCCTTTCCTCCTGGTCTGAAGCACCTATTAGTGCGGAAACAGACTTGAAAACACAGATGAGGATCAAGAGGAGAAAGGGGCTGTCATTCGAGTGTGTGTTGCTCGGGCCTTTCGAGTGAAAAGCTCGGAAAATCCAAGTGAGCTACTGCTCTAGGGTTTTGAGTTGACGAGGAGAGGCTGGAGGAGGGGAGGGAGGCAGGTATGCCCACTCTGGTGCAGTTGTCACAAATTTAGAACTGTGTGTGAAGCGGCATACGGAAGAGAAGAAATTTGGGGGGAAGGATTATAACGGGAAGAGCGGTGGCCGTCCTTGCGTACGCTTAGGGGGGTTGTGCAGGGCCGGTTTAGATACTAGGGCAGAGTTGGCATAGAAAAAGGTAGTCAACATTATTGGCAGTGCAGGAGAGGGAGGGATGGAAGCGAGAAGGAAAGGAATTGCTGGGGATCTGTTGTTTCTCATGTGATTGCAGGGGGAGGAGGAAACTTTGGAAAGGGGATGAGATTTGTACAGGGATTTGGTACATTCAAGGGTATGACGCTTCCCTTATAGACAGACCACTCAGTAAAAAACAAAAAAGCGAGCAACCAGATTGTCAACTAGCCTTTCCCCACCCACCCCCTCTGAAACCAAATAGATTAAAATTCCTTTTTTGAAACATCTGTCTTACAAAATCCATAATGCATTGAGAAGGGTGAATGCTAAAGTATATATTTATAATTTTTCGACTCTTGGTGGTGTACATTTTAATTCGAAAGACAGCATTAATTTTGAACGTAATAGTGGTGTGTATACGTTAAAGTGTGATACAAATGGCTGCAATTGTTTTTATGTGGGACAAACTGGGCGTAACTCTAGGGCTAAGACAAAAGAATATTTTAAATATTTTATTAATTGTGACATCAAATGTTTTAGCCTGTCATTAATGTAATTTTAATCGCATGACGTATTTTAAAGTTGATGTTCTACACGTATGTGACAAAGGCGCAAAGCTGGATTTCATTAAGAACTTCGAAATCTTCGCATATGCCAAGCATTATGGTTTATGGTTTCTCAGCGAGGTGGTTCCATTGCATAATTCTCCTTTTTGCCATGTTCCTGTCCCTCCCCCATGAGAATGTTATGCGGACCCTCGGCTAAATGCTCCAACCACAGCTCTATAGTACCTTACCTTATTTATCCTTCCCCCTACTCATCCCCTCCCCATATACCCACCCAAATCATCCCCCTCCCCCTGGATACAATACAGTTGAGCATCTTTAATCCGGCACAGTCGGGACCGAAGTGATGCTGGATTAGGGATTTTGCCGGCCTATGGGTCATGCATGGCAACTGGTCTATTTTTGACGTCCGGATGTTTTCATTGAAACGAGTTGATTATTTATATCAAAATATATTCGTTTGTCATTTACTGAACATAATTTTAAAGAGTCCCTGAGAATAATCAGGAAGGAATGGTATCTTAATTCACAAAGTTATTACTTAAAAGTATCGAAGTTGCGCAGTGAGTGAAAATAACGGAATCAAAGCATCGTGTGCATCATTTTGCTGCCCATTTAAAAATATAATATTATTATTGGAAAATGGTACATAGAATTTGATCTTTCTTAGGCATTGCTTCGCGCAACATATTTCCTACCGCGCTTGGTTTGTTATCAGCTGATTCAGCGCGATGTCAACGCGTAGGTACGGCCGCTCGACACTACGTCGCGGGCGATCGGACTGGATGATTGCTTAAAGACAATCATCAACAGTAGTCTTCCTTCAGCAATTTCAGGCTCAAAATCTTCATCCCCACATGGATTTATTGTTATTAATTACCATTTCAATGATTTCATCAACTGTGAAATGTGTGGAGAGTATCGTGGCCGCTAACTATCCTTTCCTCTAAATTTAACAACTCTATTTCCTTCAATTCAAGGTTATGGATGCTGTTTCACAAAATCCATCATCATATTTTTATCCTCAGAAACATGAAATTTTTCAAATCCCCGCTTATTTCGTCTACATAAAACCTTAAAGCAGGCCACAATTTAAACAACGCGTGTTTTAGAACGGACTGTGAAATACTATTCCATGCACGCGAAATTTCCCACATCACGTCATTTAGATTCATCGCGTCTGTTTCTGAAATAGTTTATCCTGCTCCATTAGCATTTGGCCAGAAATAATAACTAAGGGCTTCACTTCGACGCAATCGAAACCACGCGATCTAAATCAGCACAAATCTTCTTTCATAGTTTTTCTCTCCGTCATCCATTTCTTCTTGTCACTGAACAGTAAAATTTTGAGGATTTTCTCTTTCAACTTCTGTATGTGCTATATTGTAGAAGATCCCATGCAGTATGTTTCAGACAAATGCTTTACTGATGCAACGGCGTCAAGCTTTTTCACAACTTGCACTTTTCCTGTGATCGTTAACGTTTTGTACTGATGCCTCACTCCTCTGCTGTCGCCACAACTGTATAGATGAGACATGATTTGGGAGAAACATAAGCAGTTAATAAATAATTTTATCAAATTACGCCTATTTGGTAAATCAAAAATGCGCGCGCCATTGAAAGAGGTCGATCTGTAAATTAGTTGTAGTCCGTTCAGCGATGTCTTCAAATTTATATGTTTACTTCAAGTTACAGAATAATTCCAGCGTACACAAAGTACCAGAAATTAATATGTTTCAATTATTCGGGTTCTCGGAATGGAAATATTGACATTAATAATGGGATAATATCTCGGCATATTATGAAGCAATATTTCGGTAAAAAATGTTTCGTAAATTTCCACAAAGTACCGGGTAGTTAGTCATGGCAAAATTGCCGGATTATGGGTGTTCCCGGATTAGGGATTCCCGGATTAAGGGTGCTCAACTGTATAAATAAGAACCGTCACAGGAAAGATTTGTATTGTCCCTTGGGATGACATGGAAGTGTTGAAACCGGTCGGGCTGTACCCAATAAGTAGTGTGGAAAACACAAAAGTTTACTTGATTTTTCTCCCTCCTCCCATGAACATTTCTCTCCCAGTCACGCAATTAAATTTTTTAGCAACATCCTTCTTGCAAAAAATCTCCAATCCCTCCTTCAACTGCTCACAACCCAAATACAACTTGTCTCCATCAGAAATCTCAGCCCTTAAGAGTCTCACCTTTAATACCCACATTGTCATCACACCTCATATAAAGGCTCCTCAGTTGTGGGCTTTAACTCTTCAGTAATTAAGTACTCGGACAACTTCCCGACACCTCTTACTATAACCCTGTAACCCATCACCCTAACCCTCGTATTCCTCGACGAAATTACTTCCTTCCTATACGGAATAGGCTCCGAGGGAGGTCTCAGCAGCCATGATACCACTCTCCTCACCCTTTCCTATCCTCGCATCTCTCATTTATGCATCTTCCTTAAAATCCGAGAACCCAACAACCCTGGCCATCTCATCACCCACCCACCAGGCTCATCTCCGCTTTTGTAAATTTCTACCTTCAGTCTCTAGTCAACAGTTTACTGTCATATATCAAAGATTAACTACCACTTCTTCGAACGCCTGAACAACACCGCTTCCTATTGGTGCAGCCATAATCATGGCTATCATCGATGTCACCTCACACTACACCTCAATCCCACATTCCGAAGGTACCTCCTTCCTCCACTATTTCCTAAACCAGAGCCCTATTCCACACCTTACCATCATTAAATACCTCCTACATCTTACCCATTTCATTTTTACTAATAATTCTTTCACCTTTGATAACAAGTTTTACCTTCAAACAAGGGGCTGTTCTTTTGGAAGTAGGTTTAGCCCTCCCTCCTAGCCTTTCTTCCTATGATAACCTATTCCTCGGCCTCCTTGAAGAATTCTTTCTATCCAATCTTTCTCCTTTGGCCCCATGACATCAATTCGCTTCATTCCTTCCTCACCTATTTTGATGCCTCCTCTACAATTTCTTTGACCTCCAACATCTCCTCCTCACAAATCACTTTCCTTTATCGATATCTCCCTGTCCAATAATAAATTCAACATTTATTAGCCAGTTAGATGCAACAGCCATCCCTACCATGCGAAAATGTCTTCCCCTTGCTCTTTTTCCATCTGAAGCCACCTCCTTTGTAATAACCAAGACTCCCTTAATAGATTCCCATCCAAGCTACTTTATTCACTTTATTATTTTATTGCAGTCTAAATAATGAAAAGGGTCATTGTCAGCCTGCATCACGCACAAGACTTTCAGTTTTTCTTGTCCATGCGACGAGCGCTTAGTAGTATTAAGACTTCGCAGAACTGAAAAAGCGCATTTGGCGAAACATTTAGCCAAGCAGGAGACATAAACTTTTAATGTGACCATAATATTCGGGAAAATATCGGAAAGGCCTTTTTCAGTCAATTCGTCAAAATTTTTGATGAGGACAGGCTTATCCGTAGGCTGGCTCCACGGGTTTGACTAGAAACCTGGAGTGACGGAAGGTATTGACTTGTTTTTTCAACAAAATATTTTCCGCTTTATAAAGTAGCGACTTGGGTTAAACATTGCAGATTATCGAAGCTTCAGTTTCTATAACCAATTTTAATTCTCTACAATAGGACGGCTGTGAGTCCGTGATTAGTTTTTGAAGATCATTTGAATGGTATACTTTCTGAGTAGTCAGTAGTTTAAATCTATCGTTTAAATCTATCATTTAAATCAAGAGGTTTATCTTTCGTTTTTTCACTTTTCTTCACTTTTTTTTTCATTTTTTATGCCACAGATTGCATTTCTCCTCATTTTCTTTACTATATAGAGCTCAATTAAAGATTTTGTTTATTTAAAGTCACTATAAAAAGGATCGCAAGGTCCAGCGCTCAAGATACCCCTCAGCTTTAGTGCATATGCGGGTAACTGCCGCAACAGCTCGTCAGAGTTTTCTGAGGCGGCATCAGTTTCACCATCGAGACGCCCTTTAGGGGAAAGCTTGCAGGAGTGTAAATGGATTGTATTTTTTTGGAGAATCATTGTCAAATAATTGTCCTAAACGTGGAGGTGCTAACTTCATCGCCAGAGTGCTCTTTTAGGAACGACCGTAACTGGGCCCAGATAGCGACTTAAGGTGTTTTCGTTGTCTTACAGCGCATTCAGCACCCAACGTGCCTGCGTTGTACTGGCTTTTGGGTTGATCAAAGTGCCTCCGGCGCCCTTCGGTGCTTTTGGGGACATTGGCAGCTACCCAGGTCTGCCAATGCGGAAATCCGGTACCGATTACCCCGAACGATCAAAGCACCCTGATACCCTTCTCCACTCTCTCTGCTTCCTGATCACGTCATCCCATCCCGATTATCTGACAGAGTATAAAAGAAGAATTTTGAAATTCCTGATGGAAATATCTCCTCTATCTAACGCTTATAAAGAAGCTTCTGTTCATCCTACGATTATTGTGTTGTGGTCTATCCCATTCGGTGCCATTGCCAACAACTTAGTTTATAATTTCGTAAAGGGGTGGGTGTCTTAACTAGGTTAATTATTATCCGAATGCCTCTGCTTGGCCGGATGGTACCGAGTTCCCAAATATTTAATTCCAGTGACTTACCATTAATCGAAGACGTGAGTTATTTACTCCACGGGAATGTCTCATTTAATATTTCTGATCCACTCCACTCATGCTTGAAAGAATCGCTCTCTCTTTACCCCTAATTTGGCTGTAATGTCATTGGCTAGTGTCGAACTTTTTTTTTGTCGATGTCAATATTTGAGTTAGGAACTTGGTGAAACTCTCATTTTCCGGCCCTTGTGAAACTGGTCTCCGAATGAACTGACATATTTCCCATGATTACATGTTTATACTTAAGCATAGCTGTGCTCTTTGTAAGGGTGACGAATGAATTTTTTTCAAATATTTTTTTATGAAAAAGAAGAAAACTCATAGTAAGAGGTGAAAAATCATTTTAGGACAATCAGGCTGTAGGATTTTAAAGCCTATGCAGGAAGGCATATAGTGCCATCGGTGTTTATTATATGTATAATGTTTACCTTCATAAGAAAGAAGTGACTGGCATAAGATATCAAGTGCTTACTCTATGGATAGCATCACACATGCTTGGTGGAAATTGAGATGTCTACTTTAGGAGTTTTTAGTCCATTACGTCCAAGGGAGGAGTGGACTTTTTCAAAAGTTTTTCCATTCATCAATCGATTTTACTCGGCCAAAGTATCCAATATTTTGGCAAAATATTCTGAAAAATTAATGTTTTTGAAAGCTCATTATGACTTGGACAAATTGTTTAAAGCTTGCAAATGTTCCCAGAAAATTATTATCCTGTGCTTTTCCTTATCCGTAAATACCTACAAAATTTCTTTGCTTCAAGTGACTTTCAAAGATAACTCATCTATTCAGCTCTTCCAATCCCTTTCAGAAAGGAGACTATCACATTTTTTAATATGCTAGCTGGTTCACATCCCTCATAGCTTAAAATTTTGCAGTTAAATGTGTTCTATATTGCTCTCTCGTATTCAACTCTGTGGAAATACAAAATTTAGTATCACAAATTTCTTGTGTGCTCTTCACAAAGATCTCAATATCGTAATTAATTGGCTTAATCATAAAAAATCTCTTCCACTACCAGGATTCATTATACACAACCCTGTATTACAGACTTGAAAATTGACCATTAAAAGTCATTAAATTTTTTATGCATGCATTGATGTATGAGAAAACTAAATGATGAAATTAATTATAGTTCTGTTTTTTTATGGTTCTTATTTTCTCATAATTACTTTCTTCTTTGCAGGAACTTATCATCCATGCTAGAGAAACACCTGGCCATACTTGCATTGAAGTATCTGCTGCAGGAGTTTGATTAGTTCTGAATTTGGTAACCGAAAACTATCCTACTCTGATCAAAATGAATGAAAACCATAATCCGTGAGTTATGAAAAACATTGCCACAGGAATTGTTTCTTGGGTTGTTTACTAATGGACATTTTGCTAATGATTTTTTCTTTAATACTTTTAGATATCCTGGAGATATAAGGAAAATGTCATATTCCAAAAATTCACGTCGAATGCAAGGTAAGCTTTCAGAATGTATTGCATTCATCATTGGTTAGTATTAGGCATTAATTCTGCTGTTAGTTCATCATTAACGCAATGAATTGATCTACATAATACTTCAGAGTGTCAAGCATAGTTGAGTAGCACATATGTGTTTAGGTTGTTTACCGCTCTTCGGCATAAAGTGTCATATAGTGTACTTATATGGTATCAAACAGTTTTATCGGTGAAATACCACATTATGAGAGAATTATTGTTTTTAAGATGATGGCATTTGCACAGTTCTCATATTAGTGTTGAGACAGAGCTATTAGACTTAATGCTGTGTTTTTGTAAGACAATTTTAAGTGTAAATGGAGTAAGTCCAAGGGTTTAAGGGGATTGAATATAGTGGCTCAGGACAGGCTGTACAACATGGACAGTATTACTGGGGGAAGTTTCAGTGGAGTGGTGTCCAAATGGTATTACGTATGATTGATGGATTTGGGGATCTGATCAAGACCCTTTGTGGTGTTCAAAGAAGTTTAAGGTGATAATGAACTTTGATAAGGGAGTGCAATTCTTACATCTCTATTAAGTTAGCTCATTCTTGGAAAAGTCAGTGGTAGTAGAAGGTCTGAGGAAGTGCACAGTGGATGTAAGCAACATTTTCAATTCAGGAGAGTCCTAGATCCTCGATTCATTTGTAGCTTAATAAATATATTATTTCAGTCACATTTATGGATTTTGTTGTGCATTGTCTCTTTGAAGAAGCCTTAAGGACTGAGTGTTCGGCTCAAATAAGGTGGTAGCAGTTACAAGTAAACTGTCTAGTCTTTAAATGCTCAAGCATTGTCAAATGTTATTTAATAATGCCCCTGAATCTGTAAACTCGAGTCTGATAAAATAATTACCAGGTCAAAAATATCGTGAGGGAAATGGGTCTCTCTTGAATTAAAATAGTTAGTTTTATCATATGACATTTCTGACTGTAGAGATCAGTAAATAAGCAAAAGTGTTATAAAATATAAATAAATGTCCAATGAACTTGTGTGATAACTTTTTGAGAGTTGAAATCTAAGTGTGTTGCAGCAGATGTAATTATCAATTTATGTTTTTTTGTAACAATTATGATATTCTTTAACCATTTAGTGTCAGCCCTTATCATCTGATACGTGCAAGAAAATGCAAGGGTCATTTGGATGGAAATGTTTGTTTTCAATTAAGATTTTTATAAAATTTAATATGAATACTCTAAAGTCTAATTTCTCTCTATAATGGTATAGGATATGTAAAAAAATTTAACTACGTTGTTTTCGGAGCTAGAAAATATAGTGTAAACGTTTTTATGTATTAGAGGAAATCGTCTATAAAATCCCATGTTGGTATTACATTATTAACATGTGCATGAAGTATTAAAATAAGACAGTTCAAGTTTTTTCAAACTCTGAAGTAATAATTTATTCTCTTGATCTAATTTTAAAAAAATTCTGCAGATCTTATCCCAGCCCGGGTTGTGCTGTACTTCCTGTCATTTACTGGGTTTTTGGTCAGCTTTATGATGAGAACAGATATCAATCTCGCAATGGTGGCTATGGTACGCATGCCTGCTCAAAATTCCAATGATGGTACAAGTCTTGCTGAGAATACATCATCGATTGAAGATGTTAGTGTTATCAACGCTCCCGCTTCTTCTGCATACTGTGCCAGTAACAGCTACTATTCTGCTGGTGGAATGAATGAAACGAACTCGGAGGTAAGCTTTTCACCGGATCATCAGTGGTTGTAAAATTTGAATATTTTTCTTTCATCGTGTGGATTTATCTTCCTCTCCAATTTTCAATAGGGACAACCGTTGCTCATTTCTTTTCATGGTCCGTTTTTAGAAAATTCCAGACTTTATTTTCTTTTATTTATTCAATGATTGAAATTGTTATCCTTTGTTTCTTGAAATGCTTTTTAAATAACCTCATCTATGAAAAGGATGGGAAAGTCACTGGAAGTATTACATTCATGCAGATTCAATACAAATAGCCAGATTTGATGGGAACAGAAGCACGTTATGAAGGGTTACCAACTAACCCCATTTGGAAGCTCTTTTCTCTTCTACTTCATTGTGTGTATCGGAGTGGTGGTTGTGACAAAACCTCTGTACAAGTATATCTCACCCCATTTTTTCTAGAGAAGGTATACATGAGAAATTCTCGCAGTTACTGTATTTGAACACTTACAAGACTTAACCCCATCTCTGTAGGGCACACTCATGATAAAAGACTATGCTAGGGTCCAACTAAATTAAGAAAAAATGTAATCTCTAACCCATTGCAGTCTTATTTCTGAGGGTATAATTTCATTAATTGACCAGCAGAGTACAGTACCACCAAGCTTGTGGGGATCGGGTTGGTGTGGTGGCTAGAGTACTGGCCTCCCATCCCAAGGGCCCAAGTTCCATTCCCAGCAGTGGTGGATTTTTCTGTGGCAAACTGGTTCCTAACTTGAGTGCCTAGTGGAGGGCATTTCGGGTCCAGTACTCTGTCCATCACATGGTTAAACCGTGGACCCCTAGGGGCCTGTCTTTAAGAGTAGGCTAATGCAGATGCTGGGTTTCTCTACACCCTTCCTCTGTTTTCTGAAAAACTCATACCATTACCCAGTTACCCGACTATCCTAAAATGGCACAAATGACCTCGGCTGTTGACCGCCTCCCTTGAATAACCAACCAAGCTAGTGCCTACTCTGTTATACTATGATCCATATGTGGTAAGGGAATTGAATATTGATATTCTATATATTCACATACTCAAAAGAATCCGTAGCATCCAACCTCCATCACAAACTCAATTTTTTTAATAAATATGTAGTAGTGCCAATTTTGTAAATGGGCCAGGTACTATGGGCCATCTGAGTTAAAATTAGCCTATACTCTTGAGCAAGTGCTTTCCAGTTAGGGTTTTCTGGTTAATGGAATCACCTTCGCATGTGATCTGGGGGTAGTTTGTTGAGACATTATTTTGAAAAAACCTTGTATGCTCTCAAAGGTGGTAATTATCCAAGTGTATTTTTACTGAACCATGAACATTTTTACTGTGATCAAGATTCTGATAATTTTCCCTTTGAATAAAAAAATTAAAAAGAAGGTGAGATGTTGTTATCACATGCAGTATTATATGCCATTTTCCAGATTTTTTACTTTGGCTATGCACTAAATATAACTACCTAATCTCAGTGCATTCTTAATCATTCAAATATATATGCAGTTAAAAATTCTGTGAATGAGAAATGGCCACAGAAACTCTTCATGTAACCCATTACTTTGAAAGTTGTCCATCCTTTACATCAATACTGCCGAGACCTTTTGTTTTGGTGGACCAGTAAAATTGTAATCTAAGGTCCATGGATCAGTGAGAAAGATGGCTTGTGGACTGACACCGGTCCACGGACCACTATTTGAGTTGCTCTGCGTTACACTAACCCTTATACTCCCAAGCAGCCGATATATCAGCCACGGCCTGAGTAGCCAAAGCCTCCAAGAGGCCGATATATCAGCTGCTCCTTTTGCAGGGTATTTAAGATGCTTTTTATTTTTTTACAACTACACTAAATGGGAATGAGGAGAAATAAAATCGTACATGTAAACAACCAACATTTCTACATAAGTGTGCATTTTTTCATGTTAATATGTTGTAAAAGAAAGGCAACAGAGTTTTTTTTAAATAAGAGAGAAAATTTCTATAAAATAGGGCTGGTATTTTTGGACACCTATAAGGAAAAAGTGCTTGGAAGCCAAAAGTTTAATGCTAGAGAAACTTCAGTTAATTCTCCCTACTACATGCCTCGCCTTCTGGACTGACGGAGATATTGTCAGAGTTAACCCAATAGGTGTCAATGTTTTTACCCAATTAAGTTTTTTGTAGTGAAGTTTGAAAAATTTTGCATTTGATTTTATGGGCAAATCCTGGAAGGGTGTTCAAGGATTGTGAACTAGCCATGAATACCTTAGCAGAGTCACCTGCTGAAATGTACAATAGAATTTCCACAAGGTAAAAATCCTATTCGACCTGAATTTTAACGCGGACCACCAGATTTCTGGGCAGGTACTTTACTCTGCGACTAGGTACCAGTGAAGCTAACAAGGCTTCATTCCTCTTCTGTGAAATCTTTATTTTCCTCGCAGAAATTCAATCCTGGAAGGGGTTAAAAGACATCTTTTGAGAAAATAATCAATAAAAAATGAGCGTTATGACTAGGGATGGGTCGGTGCGGTTCTTCGGTTCTCGGTTCCACCGGTTCTTGAGCTTAGAACCGGAACCGAGGCCAAAAATAATCGGTACCGAAATAATTGGTGCAAAAACCTGCTCACACTCAGAAAGTGGAGGCTTCACATTAAAACCTGGTGAAATAGTGTACTTAGATGCTTCAAAGTTGCCGAGAATTATTCTAATTCAGTCGTGAAAATGACTATATGATTTATTTTATTACATCCAATTCTAGTAAATGATGAAATACCGCCATAATAAGGATATTCTGATTGACAGGTATGTGCGACGTCAACCTCCTTTGGAGGTGCGAGTCCTCATATCATTTTCGTAAATTATATCATAATATAGTATATATAACACAAAAATATAATGAAGTAGGTATTATTTTTCAAGCAGTATGTCTCTGAAAATGATAATTGATTATCTTATCTTACCAATAAGCAATGCAAAGTAAGTGGTAATAAATTAAGAACCGGAACTGAGAACCGAAGTTAAGAACCAAACCGGAACCGAAAAAAAGTGGAACCGACCCATCCCTAATTATGACCCCCTATATTTCCGATAACCAAGGTTTGATTAACCCATTCACATCCTCTCTCTGAGATTTAAAGTGACTACAAACACCACCTACTTTTAAGGTATTATATTATAACTGACCAAAAAGTATTTAAAAAAGTAAGATGGCAGCAGCATCAACCTACAAGTAACAAAATGTGTTAGGCATACCAGTACACCGCCGATGATTGTGGCCAGATCCAGATCGTGTCCCAGTACGCTTATGGATGCGAATGGGTTTAACAGCCTCAAAGATCTCCTATATTTCTTCATTAAAGGTTTTGCTGCTCTGATTTTTAACATTGATGGTAATACCATTACTACATATTTTGCATGTGTTTATTTTCTGTGGCTTCATTTTGTATTTTTCTTCTGTTTCAGGAAGGGGAGTTTGACTGGGATGCCACAACTCAGTCTGCTATTTTAGGATCCTTCTATTGGTGTTACATCCTGTCACAAGTGGTTGGAGGAGTGTTGACTCAGTATTTTGGCACCAAGGCTGTCTTTGGAGGGTCTCAGTTGATCACCGCTTTGTGCTCATTGTTGATTCCATATGGTGCTGGAGTTCATTTTTCCTTTTTGATTGCCCTGCGCTCCATTCAGGGCATTGCTTCCGTAAGTTCAATATGGTCCCCAAGCAACAATCTGTCCCAAATAGTTCCATTGCATTATCTATCTAACAGTCTTAGATATTGGGGATAGGGTAGTTTCCTATTATTTTTTTACTGTCTTGATCAAAAGTTTATAACTTCTGGATAATGTATTTTAAGCCATTCAGTTTTAAGATGGTGTTAAGTATTTTTCTCATTACCTCACCTTAAATAGTACTTAAAAAGTGAGAAAATTCAACTTCGTGAAAATTTTCAGCGGCAAACTAATGCATGCTGGTAAATCATACGTGTGATGTGACACTCTTTCCTCTACCTGCCTCTAGGTAGTAGTGCGGACATTTCCAAGCAGACGTTGCATTCCGTTAAAGGTTATTAACTAGTATCGGAGGTATATTTATTCAGTTAATTTATTATGATTAACTTTTATTTATTTATTTAAAATTATTTATTCAGTTAAATCATTTAAAAACAGTTGGTATTCATTTTACTGAGCATACCGTGAAGTTGGCCTATAGTTGCATGAATTTCACACCATGCTTCGCAGTAGCAGAGGATTCCACAAGCTGGATGCCCTGGAGCCTATAAAACGACTATTAATACCATGCTTAACAGAGGAGACTTTTCAAACTTTCACATTTTTCACAGGCTATTATTATTACATATTCACTAGAGCTGAGGGGCTCTGTAATACAATGGTAAGTTCAGGAGACAAATATTTCCTGTGCCAGTGCATCTCATATGCTAGAGAATATATATGCAATATGATATCTTTTCTAAGTATGGAAGAATATTGAATTGTACATGAGGGAATTTCTGAATTGTACCCATTTTATTCAAACAAAACAAGACATTCAGAATTGGGTCTGCATATATCATACCTTATCCCTTCAGCTGCTGCTGCTAGATTTTTCGCCTGTTACTCTGTGGAAGAAAAGAGACCAGAGCCTGTCCCTCTTTTCCATAGTGAAGGGTTGAGTTGAGAAGACCCTTCTAATTCCCTCGCTACATTCCTTTACTCGCTCCCCACAGGTGTCTGGTGGCCTAGGGTTGGTGACAAATTAGTGGAACTTCACACTACAAAAATTTTTTGGGTTATTCTCAATTTTTGAAAGCAAGTAAGATATTAATTTTTTTGGCAATTTTCTGTTCATTTTAATGAAAAAACTGTAATTCTATATATTTTAGCCTCTATATGTTCCAATGTATTAATGCACTTTTTTCGATGTTGAATGCCTTGTGAATTTGGAATGTGACCCTAAATGACTGGAAGATGGACCAGTTCAAGACAGGAGTGAGAATGGCCAACTTCTTATCTCTGCTAAGAAAGAGTTTGGGTCGTAAAAATAAAAAAAAAGGGTTCTGGAGGCAAAACACAGTCAAATGTATAAGAATGTTTCTCCCTCAGTTATCCTAAAATGCATACATGTACATACATTACCGCAGTTAGAGAGTTTAGGTGCGAACTGAAAGTAGAATCAATTGATGGAAATAGTGGAATCCTCTGAATTGAGAAGCAAATTGAATTGAGATATCTATTGGTTTATTGAGTTGTAGAATTTAGGTGATGGAGGCACCTGTTTAAAGGCTGGTGTGCTAATTATTTTTGACAGCCTTTCAATCATGATCTCATTTAGACTTTACATTTATTATTTGATGGCACTTATAGAATTGTCATACTAGTGATTTCCTAGCAACAGACGAACTCATCTAATTGAAACTTGGAAATTGAGCGAGAAATAAAATGTGTAGTATTTGATGGCAAACTTATTTTTTAATTAGTGAAAATGTGTAAACAAAAATTAGCTGCAAATTTGATAATTTCCATTTTCTGTTGGTCAATTAATTGAAAGATCACTTAATGGGGTACATGATATCTCACTGCTTTCAATTTATTCTGCATTTAAATTTAGGCAAATGACTGGTACTACCTTGGGTCATGATAAAGAGCTTCTCCACATACGTATTTGGGGATGTTACTGTCTTTGCAAAGGTGGATTAATGTAACTGGAAATTGGTTTTTAGTACTAGCCTTAATTATTTTGTGAGGATTAGTAGTAGAGGACCCTTCATCACTGGTTCTAAGAATGTTTCCATGACAGACCTCTTAAGGCTCTTTTCTCCATATCTTTGTATTTTGTCTCTCCCGCCCTAAGGAGCTGCTTTTTTTTCTGAAAGAGCTTTATAGAACACCACAAGATACAAAGTTTTAGATAATTTACTCATGATAAATGTGATTATATATATTCAGTTATCATAGGAACTTTGGATTTTCCAGAGAAATGCTATAAAAACTCATTGCGTCTGTCATGGATGGATCATCAAGTGTGCTCACTGTTATAATTGTGAGACTTATTTACTTCTAAATGTGATAAGTAGCAGTCTGCAAATAGGTACTCACAGGCACAGAACTGCAGTACTTACAATTATCTACAGACTCAATCTCCCACCAAAATGCTACAAGCTTAACATCTCCCTTCATTTCATGTACATAATACCTTTGACCTAAGATTAAGGGTAAATTAATCAACCAAAACATCTGTGCATAGGTCAGAACATATTTGGACACAATGTAACCAACGAAGGATATTTCAATCCTGCTGCGTGAACAGCGGTGAAATTCACATTAGTTCACATGGAGAAGTTCACGTGGCACTCAGAAGTTCACACGGCAGGATCGAAGTATCCTACATTTACCAATAAGCAGGGCTTTAGCACTGGATGGGGTTCACCTTTGGTCGTGGCTTCTTTGAAGCTCTTTCTCCCTTGCATTGCCATCCTTGATGGACCGTAGGGCTCAACATCTAGTACGTTGAACCTCAGTAAAATTGCCATGCGAATTAGGGATCCTGGGTATAGTAGTGGTCTGCGCAGTGGCCCAAAAAAGCCAAAGGTCCGTGGTTCGATTCCCGGTCCAGGTGAACTTTTTCGCATGGTAATTTTTGTGAATTTAACCAATATTCGATTGTTCAATTTTTTATTTTGGTAATATTCAATTTCTTGTAATTATGTAGCAGTGATAAAAATGAATTTAATTCTACTTCAATGTTGTTGATCATGATGGCAATAGGTCATTATTTTTTTTGACTTGAGACAAAGTTGAAATTCAATACCCACATGATTTGTATTTCATGTTTTTTTCCAGGGTTTAACATGGCCTGCCATGTATGCTATTGTGGGACATTGGATTCCTACTGCTGAAAGGAGTAGATTCATGTCTTCTTTTCAGGGTAAGTCATCAGGGTTGTGAATTATGCCCTTAAAGATGTGAATTAACAAATGTAATTTACCCTGATATTATTTGTTTGTCCGTAACAATAGTTTCTAATTGAGATTTAGCAAGGAGTCTAATTAAAAACCTTTGTGGTACTTAATCTCAAGGAATGGCAGAGACAGTTTAGTGTCATTCTTCAAATTCCATATTATTTTTTGGGCATGGATATTTTGCTCTAAAACAGTAGGAATCAAATTTGTGGTGGTTTGGTGTCAGGCACACACAAAAAAATCCCTAGAAATTTGTGGATTCCTGACACCAGATAAAGAGTAAGGGAAAAATGTATCATTCATTGCTAGTGGCATTTTATTTCACATATTAAAAATAATTTTCTTAATTATCAGTCCTAAAATTCTCATATCAGATGTTATCAGCCTGTGCTCAGTGGAGGTAATTAGGATTTATATAAAGCCACCCTGCAAACAAAAGCAAAGGATGAATAGACTAATGGGACCCTTAGTTTGGACTCATTTCTGACTAGGTGTAGTTAACAACATTAAATTGCATTATAAATTAAACAAGCCAGGATTATTTTTGCAAATTTTTGGTGCAGTTGTGTTTACTGGTGGAAAATTCTTTGCTATTAGATCATTTTAATGGAAATCATTATGCCTGGTCCATAACTGTTTCAAGTAATTATTCTTCATTTCAATCACTTCTGGTAGTATGCATTCAAGAAGTAGAATTAGCTGTTATGATGCTCCAACAGATCAGTTTATGCTGCACTGTGTAGCCTAAATTAGTTCTCAACCCAATTCTCATGTAAGCACAATGCGGAGTCAGGATTTAAACCTGCTACATTTTGGTCATCAGGAGGCTGTGTTAATGACCTGATTACCCAGTTGCCATATGCATTCAACATTAACCATTCATTATTTTGTCAGGTACAGTTCTTTTGCATCTGGCTGTTAAGTATTTTTCGATCATACTGCCTTCTTTCTGTATTTAATGTGTGTTGTGGGCTCCCTGATGGGCTAGAGATAGACCGGGAACTTGACTGCAGCCCCTAGTTTGTGTTTAATCTATTCTCAATTTAGAGTTTGGATATGAGGGATTTCCCATTTTATTTGGTAGTAGCAGTTCATAATGACTGAATCATACCCTTGGTATTTTCACATTGTCTTTTCCCATTGCCTAGATTTCAGTTGGTTGCATCATCTTCAGGTGTAATTTTTTACAAGTATACCTGAACTCCACGTCGAAATCTAAGAGATGGATAAAGTTTGAATGCTGAAATACCAAGTGCTTCATTCATTTAGCAATACATTTTTGATAACATCCCCTGGGAAACCAAGACTGCAAGAACAAAAGTATGACTGTATTACTCTAGGCACTTTTGCAGTCAAATGCAAGCCTACTCACAGATTTTGGGAGGTGGAAGGAGTAATGGTCGAACTAAAGTGGAAATAAGCTCTGAGCATATGTATGGGATATCAGTGTGGCCCACTTCCATCAGGGGGAATAGCAGGGATGAGGTCGAAGCCACCTGCCTGAGAACAGGGTACCCTATCCCACGCAAATCTCTTCTCTGAAGAGAAGATTCGGTCCTGGTGCAATGACTGTATCACTCCTGTCACTGTGAGACACCTCCTCACAGTGTGCGATAGAAACCAGAATATGCATATGTGCAAAGATGAATATCTATGGTCGCCTATGCAAAATACTACCATATTTACTTGTGTATCCTGCGCACCCCTATTTTCGGGTAGGCTCATGAGGAAAAAAATTATTTCTATCAAAAATTATTTTTTGGCGAGTCCTACGATCACGTAATCCAGCTATAAAAATGTCATCTGTTCAAAATAACACTCTACTGAAATAATTGCAGAAATATATACAATTTCAACCCTTGATTACCCTATTATTACGGAAATTTGTTGGCATATCAACAAATAAAAGCAGAATGCCATCTGTACCTGATAGCGGTGGTCTCGTCTGCTCTCTGCGCAGTAGCTGTGGACTGGGACGATTTAGCAACACCGGAAAGTCTTGGGAGCATATGGAAAAAACTAAGCTCAGTGTAATAACAATTATAATTCTTATAAAACTAAAGAAAAAAACTTATGCAAAAATAGAATCATATATCACTATTGAATATTCATATCATGACTTCTCATTTTTAGTTTTCGTCTCTGCTAGATTCAGACACACCATATTTCCTTCCTGCAGCTCAATTTCCTATTTTTTCGGCATTGTTTATAATATGCAGTTTCATATTCACAGGAAGCGATCACAATTTGACATCAGAATCCATTTTTAGGGTGATAATTGCAAATTATTTTAAAATGCTAAATGATTGAATCGAACTCGTTTACTACTCTTACGCATGGAGCAGAAAGCACAGATAGTAAGAAGGTATAATCTCTGAGCATACGACTCTTGCCACTATGAAACAAATTCTCTGTTGTGTTTTTGTTATGTAGCTTTTATGTGTGTGCAAAAGGAGCTATCTATTGCAAAAAATGTTGCTACAGATACGTGATACCGAAACAAATTCCACTTAAGATTTTGAAAAGACATAAAGACGCTGCCCCCCCTTGTGGCAGCTTACAGGATACAATGTAGATTTAAATGCATATTGGTGCTACAATGTGTTGTCCTACGTACGATCTATACACAATAAATCTATTGCTTTGTCAAGTGGTGTTACTGATCTAGTGTTCCTTCAAGTACCGTTGTATGCTCAGACTTTGTTAAGCATGGATTTTTATTGCTACATAATTACTTCGAAATTTCAGAAAACTTTTCAATGTTCGATTTACTACTAGACCAATTAACGTCGATATGTTCACAAAATGCGAAACTTAGGAGAAAAAAACAACAGGAATTTGAGGAAAAATAGTGCGTGGCTTACACGAAAATCTGGAGGATTCATGTAAGCCGCACCCCCATTTTTTCACTGGCATTTCGGGAAAAAAGGTGTGCGGCTTACACGAGTAAATATGGTAGCTTATGACAAAGCTATTATTGACAAAATATCAAATTTTTTAAAGAATAAAGATTTTTAAATGAAATATAATTTGCCCAACTTAATTCGAGAATTTTTATCTGTCCCAGTTTAGTTTTTAATGTTAAGGTTAAGTAGGTGGTGCAATATGACCTTAGGGCTAGGGATGCCGCAACAACATTGATGTATCGGACTACTCAAATGTTTTTTGTCCCATACGTCAAAATTCCATTAACCATTGAAGGTGCCTGAATTCCTCAATGACCAAAAAGGGAGCATGAATGTGGGCAAAAACTACTGTCACAGCCCACGTGTAATAATGGTACTGTGATACAAATTATTAGTAATGACCTGAATCAGGATTCTCTACCAGAGGTTGTTTTTGAAGCTCTTTCATTCAGCTATTAACTTTATGGAGTAGAACAGATGCTCTATGGATAAATCCAGTTTTGTATTAAAAATATTTTTCTAGCACATACCATACCTTGGGTTAAGCTTGAGCATAGACAAAGATGTATATTATATCATTATTTTATCAGCTACTTGATGTTAAATTATAATTTTATCAGCTAATTGCTGCATGTGTAAGATGTTTCACCATTTCCACCTAAGTTAACATTACAAAGCCTAGATTTCCAGATATTCCTGACACAGCAATCACAATTTGATCTTGCTTGAAGTACTTAACTGCTTTGCCCATTATAATTACATAAATTTTGCTTTTAAGTGCTCAAATTTAATTGCTAAGCTATAATTGCGTTAAAGTAGAATGCACCTCTACTTATTAGTAAACAGAATAGGAACGGAGCTGTTTTGCTGCAGTAGCTAGTTTGGTGGAGCAATTTGGGACTGAGTGTATTTATTATTTAAATGTTTTATTTGCTTCATCACGAATAATGGACATTTTAGGCAGAGGAGGCTGCTGTATGAATTTTAACGACTCATAGTACCTTCTGCTATAGGCCTCATAATTATTATTGTTGCCAAGAAGGTCAGCAAAGTAACTTTTCTCACCAACTTATGAAAATATTTTTGATATGTTATCATTTACCGCTCCAAATTGAATATACTTCGCAAGCTATAGAAATGAATTATTAATAAAATCAAAGTTCGAAGCATTGACATGGTGGAAGGTTGTCATGATGTCTATCAATAAGTACTCTTAGTCACTTCCACAGAATTTTATTTCACAATCGACTGATTTTGGCAGTTATGCCATCTTCAGGTAACAATAGTTAGATCAATCCCAGTACATATAGTCATGGTGGAGGGTGGGGAGAGGGGGTTGTGGGAAGGTAAGGTGACGAGCAGCAACAGAGACTGGTTAGGGAAAGTGATGTCGTTAACGAGGCAGTTGGAGATCCTTGCCAGGCGTCCACTGCTCACAGGCGTCCAATTTTTTGGCAATCCATCCTTTTTCTGTGTATTGATTGACCTCCGGGTGGAAGTCACTTTGGCGGCCCAATTCAAGAAGGTGCCGGGCAAATACCGATGAATCGTCATCGTTTTTGAACAGCTGCCCTATTTCACTCCTCCTTCCCAATATCTTTATGGATAATTGGGAGAAAATACTTTTTAATTCTGACAATAGTTTACTCAACAATGTTTTATACTGGTACCGCTACATGGATGACATGTCTGCTTCTCTCTCAATCGGCCTCCTTTTACACTCCTTGAGAGAAGTGGGAGGGTGGCTTTACACGGATGAACATAAAGGGGGAGAAATACACTTTGATTCAATGGGGCTCACACACTGATTTAAGTCATCATCCACTCTACACTGCCTCTGCAGGTAAACTTGACTACACTCACAGGCTCTCATACACTCTTCTTCCTGCCTCCACCGCCGAAACTCTGAGGACAAGGTAGACTTGGGAAGAGGGGGAATAAGAATGGGGATGGAGAGTATCAAGGGTTGGCAAGGGCCGCAACCGTCACAGTATCGACCATTCCATTATGAACAATAAATATTGTGCAAGTAATTTGTTATATTTTGTTACCACAAATACCATTCCTCTACCTGTTAGATGGTTATTTAAAATTGCTTTGCAAAAGGATACACTATATGCTCACTTTGCTGTCAACAACATTGGATGATTAAATTTGGTGGCTAAACTGATGCCTATGAATTCAGACACACTACAGGATATCCTCCTGCTTACAAAGGGAGCATTTAGGTAGGCAATGGGCAAATTCGGACATGGCTATTGAACTGAGAATAGTAAGGCATGAAATCAATAAATACATCGGAAAATCAATGTTTTTAGTCAATGTAGATTGAGTGATTGGTAAGTACAGACATTGAAATATCAACCACTCTGCTATGAAGTCTATTTGGGACTTCCACCAGGCCAGGTCCTGCATTTCTGCCAATGTTTCAGAGACCGAGTTGCTCTCCATCCTCTGGGCTGATGATGGAGAGTGACTCGGTCTCTGAAACACTGACAGAAATGCAGGACCTGGCCCGGTGGAAGACCCAAATAGACTTCATCGCAGCAATCAACCGGGAGAGCATCAAATCGTACATCAACCACTCTGTTTTCTATTCGGTGCGGCATCCCTACCTTAGGCATTAACACACCCTGAAAACATATTGCTAATCAAGCCTGCAGCAATGTCAGTAAAGCCACCCGAAGGCTACTGCATGAGATTGAAGTTGTAGCTTCAGAAACAAGAATGCATGTAGCAAAGACATTAAATTGCAGCTTACGCAGATCTTATGACCAAGTAAAGGCTTTCTTAGTAAAATAATTAATGATAGAATGGTGGTCTAGCTGGATGAAATTTCACTGCATATAATTGATGGTCACTTTATCGTTTTATATCCTAGTTTAAAATTTTGACTACTACATATTTTTATTATTGATGTTTTGTTTCCTGTCATGAGGACGTTTTCCCATCATGCATCACACTCTTTTCTTTGCTATCTTTCACAGGCTTCAGCTTTGGAATTGGTTTGACCTACCCCCTTGTTGGCTTTTTAATAGCGAACTTTGGATGGAGGGTTGTATTCTATGTCACTGGGTCCATTGGTGTGCTTTGGTGCGTAATATGGTGGTTGCTTGCCTTTGATAGCCCTGCTGCTCACCCAAGAATATCTCCTGCTGAGCGTGAATACATAGAAAGTCATGTTGGGAAAACAATAGTAGGTGACAAGGTGAGTGATTCCAAAAATCGTTGTTTTGTTTTGTAAATCACAGGAGTGCCACGTCTGAAATTATGGTAGGATGTTAAGTCACTGTAGGTATACAGTGGCCATTATTCAAAACAAATTTGATCAACAATTCAACAAATTTTATTGGATTCTTATGCATTATTTTCATGATTATTGAGATGGGGAAATAACACACTCAAGGTTGCTTGCATTTTAGTCCTTTGTACTTAAATTCCTTTGTAATCCAATCTTAGAAAATTGACCTTGGAATATTTCCTTCTCACAAAGGAAGTTGTAAATGCAGTATGTCAGCTTACTCTTGCTGTTTGGTTCCATTAATTTCACTTCCTTGGTAAGCTGTGATGAATCAAGTGCAAACTTCAGTGCATCCATAACTTTAGACATAGCAAATTTCATTATTTTAGCAGTGCTTTTGATCAATGGCAAAAAAAGTCATATGTTCGGGAAATTAGTTTTTTACCATTACATCACTCCTCATTCAACCAAGTGTTCGGTAAATGTTATCAGATTTTCTCCATTATGATAAGAATTTGTGCTCAAATTTATTTTGTGTGTGATGTGAAGATTATATGTGTTGTGAATGTGGTAATAGAAAATAATTAAGTGGCATAAATTACTAATAACAAGTTATGCTGCAATTACCAACATATTTAACTCAATTGTGCAAAATATTGAGCATGGCCTATGAGGCAGTAAGATTAGGAAAAGTTTATGCTCCCTTGTTAACCAATCTTACAAAAAGTAAAATGTGTATATTATTCTGTGAAAGATGAGCATGTTACTCATGATAATTGATTATCATAAATTTTGATTTGAAACAATATCGTAGTAACTTAATGTCCTGCAGTTTGCCCTGTGCTGGATGCAAATTAAAATTAACACAAGCAAAATTCCAAAAAATTGAACCATTTTCATATTTTCTAGCTTTTACATTATGCACTGCAGGATAAAATGCTCAAGGGTTTTGTATAGAATATGACTTTATTTTTTGTGTGAAATATGACTTAATGGCTCTGCAGGATATCATGCCTTACTTATTGCAAACACATAATCACATTAGACTAGTTCAAATTGGGAATCTATTTCTGCCTTTTGATCTAATTTGCAACAGTTAGTTCTAAATTTTTGGGTTCCTTTTTTTCTTGTGAATGGTATGAAAGTTAAATCTATGGTAAGAATTATTGAGAAGACTATGTTGTGCATTATTATCTTGGCTTACGTCTTGAGTTCATTGTTTCATTGAGATGGAATGAGTTTTATGATCCATACTGTCCTGTGCATTAATTTATGCAGAGGACTGTATAGTTGTTGATAGTAGGTATGTACAAGTAACTACCTATCTCTGATGGGTAGCCCTAATAAAATATATGCATTTGTCTCTTTTACCCAATTCCTCTATTTTTTCCCCTTAAACTTTCAATTTTACTTTGGGTATGATTTTTCCCGACCTTAGTTAATTATCTCTAATTACTTATTTGCTCTTACTTAATTGCTTCATAATGTATGCTTTAAACCCGAAGCCTTTACCCTGTATTTTCCCTCTATTTATTTTCTTTTCAGGGAATGTCAGTTCCTTGGAAAAGCATTGTCACATCTCTCCCAGTGTGGGCGATTGCCATTACTACTTTTGGAAGAATATGGGTTCATTACACCTTTATTATTCCTGGGCCTATGTATATGAAAACAGTTCTTGGATTCAGTATCCAGAAGGTAATGGCTTCGTCATCGTATAAAATTTTTTTAATGTAAATAATTCTCTTAACATTGCTTAGGAATATTGAGTAATGTCTATATTCTGTTGCATTTATAATGTTAGATGTCTATTAAGATTGAATTTTATACTTTGACTTCCATGATATTGTTATCATTTCCTTAAAATGAATGTGGTGATGGAATTTCCATCCGTTACCTAAAATGTTAAATGAAAGTGTCTTCTCAATATTAGTACAATACACATCTAACATAATTTGTCATATTAATGCAGTGGCATTGATTACTTCTCTGTTGTAAATGATGTTTACTAGTGTGAGCACACTTTTTTCCATTTTATCGTAAATTACTCTTCTATCATATTTACTCCAATAAGCTTAGCTGTCAGATCCCGTGGAGTAAGGACCACTGTGATTGCTGCCTCACTGAAACTATTAGAAATATCTGGATCGAGATGAATATCCTTCATCAGATTCACCCCATGTCATGAGTGCATGTATGGGAGAAAGAATAGACATTTTACTATTTTAATGAATCCATCTCATTAGGAGAACAAACCTAGTGGTTGCAAAAATTTTTTTGTTGGAAACTCTTAATGCCAATGCCTTACTTTCAAATTATTTGTCCATATTTTTTATTGTAAAATATTTGGCTAAGTATAATTTCAAATGTGCCAAATTTTTTTGGTTTCATCGGCTGAATTCATTTCAGGCATGAATGTGATGAATTTTTGTTGAAAGTCTTCAATGGAAGTTTATTATGTAATGTCATATGAGGAGACATTGTGAAAATGTTGTTGAGAAAGCTAGAAAAACATTTTTTCTGAAATTGGAGATAAAATGCAGAAAGAGTGTTGTGGCTTTCTTTCCCATAGATGTGGGTTCATAAAAAAATTGTTTCTCTACAGAATTTTATTCTGTATGAATCCTTTGCATTACTCGGCTAATGAGGTGGCCTAGGTATCTAAGGCGCAGGTAGCATCCTGGTCAAATAATTCTTAGTGCTATCACATGGGCTGATGGCAGCACAGTTACTGATACCGTAAAATCTCGATAATATGAAGTCAGCGGGACCGGAAAATTGGCACTTAGTAATTTCGAACATTTTCAATAAATCGTGAAAAAATGTTATATTTGTTTTCTCTAACTTTTTTTGTCTTTGACGACATTGTATAAGTTTTTTGGTCATTGTTCGTGAAAGCATTCTTAAAAGATACCTTTGTATACACCATATCAATTGTATTATCCAATCATTAAATAAATACCTACTTGTATTTCCTACGTAAATGGTTTAAAGTCAGCAATCGTCATGTTGGCAAAATTTCGTCCCAGCATCGAAAACGCATGTAAAACAAAAGTCATTCGAACACCTGCTCATATAATTGGCACTCTAGAAGCCATTCGCTTTCACTAACCCTTCCCTTACGTTCACTGTAGTTAAAAACTTGCAACTTGATAGGCATAGTACCGTATATTCTCATGTATCACACGCACATTTTTCCCCTATCATCAGTGTCAAAAAGTGGGGTGCCTGTCATACACGAAGATGCGAGGATTTTTAGGAAAAGTGGTAAAAGATTACGTTCATTTAGTGTTCGCCAAAAGCTTAAGACCATACAAGCTGTGAAAGAGATCGGCAATCGTACAGCGGGATGTATATATGACATGCCACGAGTCTTGTGTACGATACGGAAGGAAGAAAAAAGATAAACTTCTTTCAAGTAACAGCGATAAAAGAGCATTAAAAGGCATTGCTACAAAATATCCTGGCATAGAGAAACAACTTTCAGCAAGCATTCGAGACAGATGGCAACTTGCATTGCCGACGTTTGCATTGTCGATGGAAATGTGCCAGATGAAAGCCTTATAGCAAGATTGCGATTACTGTAACGATAGCATTGACGAAAATTGAAAGCTAGTATCAAATCTTTCTTATTTCCTCTATATTTTTCACCTTTTTACTTTGCATTGATTCTAAATCATTGATAATACAGTTAAACCTCCCTTTAACGAAATTCAAGGGTCCCAAATTTTCCAAAGCTCGTTAAAAACGAGTTCGGTAATCGGAGGGAGTGGCGGGTTGCATACCTCCGTGGTTTACCAGGGGCTTTTCTTGTCGTAAGCAGGAAGTAGGAGCAATCGAGCAAAATTAGCATGGGTTTTATACGGTATTTGCTAAGTGACATCATAAATGTATGTTGTAGTTTCTTGTACTACTTACTGAAGAATTATATTGTAAGTAACTACCTATTATTGAAGAGGAAAATAATTGGCCATCAGGACAATGATTGTTTTACATGACAGTACGTGGCGAACTGCCTGGCTCCGTGGTTTTTTCGGTAGGTGATGTACAAATTGAATAGTTTTTCGTTTTGCTTGCTGCATTCTTTTAAAAGTAAATTTCATTTGCTCTATAACATCACTTGCTGTAAACACAGCTGCCTAACGAACTGCATATGAACTTAATGGATTATTTAATACTATGCATCGCGAAACTACTATTTCATTTTTTTATGGTCAATGACAATGGCAAAAGAAATCAGAAGCTTGTGGATGAAATTGTACTTTGATTGGGGAAATAGAAATCGAGGTTTCGCAATTGTCATTGTTCGCCGTCAAAAATCCACTGAAAGTTAAATGAAAAAATTGCAGTTTATAACTCGGAAAATATTCCATCTTTGCGATATTTAATATTTTCCACGCCATATATATTCCCATCTCCATTGCCATAATTTTAATCACCGCTCTTGAAGTAGATATTTTTAAGCAAAATGTTACGTTGCAATAACCACAGAGTATGTGGAATTTTTAACCTTCCTTATGTTAGGCAGCATAGGTTCCACAGAGAAAAAAATCATTTGCCTAGATTCGAATGATTCTGATGAACTTGACTCGGGACTCGGACCCCCTAATATAGTAAGCACCTAAGCACTTCTCAAAATTCGGCCTTAACCTTTTGGACAGTGATGCCATGTGCACGGCATCGACTGCTGTCTGATATATGTGAAGCAGTTCGAGTACATCTTGTTCCCTTAAGGCTTCTAAAATTCCAGATGGAATACTGTTCAAACTGCGATTAAACTGCAAACTGCAAAAACTGCAGTACCCTAATTGATTAAAGCGCCTGACCGGAAATCAGGTTATCCGGGCTCGAGTCCTGGTCAAGGCGAATGATTTTTTCTCTATGGTACTTTTGCTATTGTGCTATTTCAGCGGGCAATGCCGTTAAGGTTCTCGCGGTCAGTTTGCGGTCCTTAGATTTCTTCTTTATCTTATTATCATACTTCCTTGAAACTTTGAGCTTACACATCTATCTTAAATTGGCATTTTCTTCCATAGCAGTCCAGTGATATAGACTCAGGAGAGTCAAAAAATTCAAACGAGTTACTTGAAAAAATCATTTGATATTTGCATTTGCATTACTATACACAAAAATTATTCGAAGGAAGAGTCAATGGTCGCCAGCTTTAAACTATTCCTACTCTCACGAAGAACAGCATTCTCTACTTCCCGGAATGGTCTAATAGCATCCTTGTTTCATTCTTCTGCAGTTAGCAAGAATTTCTCAGTCGTGTCCAGTGCTGGAATGACTTTTCGGGACTTGTGTTTCACAAACTCCCTCTCTGGATCTTCATTGTCCTCTTCGCTCTCCGTTCTCTTTTTCACTCGCCTCACTTTCATCAGAGCACGGTACTATACCTTCGTCGATATTAACGAAGTCATCAAATGAAACATCTTGAATGCGTAGCTTGCCCATCAGTTCCTCCCAATCTCCATCCCCCTGGCTTGCATTCACTTCACAATTAGATTCAATTTAATTAAACCCAACCATAGCGAAGTAATGTCTTATTGTAGTGAGCAGAACTGCATCACAACAAAGCCACAGATGCTGCATAGCCTGGAGAATGTTCATCTGAGAAGAGTTGGGTTGCTGGTACTCTATATCCTTCTAAGTTAATACTGTGCCAATTGTCGTCGGCACACCCTCTTTACGTGGGATATGATTCCCTGGTCTGCTGCAGCCGACTTGTGAAGTTAGGCGGGAAGAAAACCACCGTCACATTTCTTACATTTATAGCCTCCGATTTGTGGTCTGTGCAGCGATCAACAAACAACAGAATTTTCTTTTTTGACCTCCCATTCGAGCTTCAACATCCTGAAATATCTCAGCGATCATCCAAGAATTTCTGTTCGTAGGGTCATGGTAGTTGTACATTTTTTAAACATTTTTTAAAGTTTTGTTGGATTTTCCAATTAAAAGCGAAGGTAATTTCACTGAACCAACGCTGTTGGCATAAAATAGCATAATAAATCTCTATTGTAGAAAAATCGTGCTACATCAGCGTTAAAAATGTCTTAGCAGTGCGGGAGTCGTAGTGTTTAGCCCATGAAGATTTCGTAACCCACTGAGCGCAAGGTTGTCATTTCAGCGCACGTGAGGCTGACTCGGCAAGTGTGGAAACAGCACACACACAACGTCTGTCGCCCTTGCCACAGTAGTAGGTTTCGCGTCGCACGATTTTGTCGAAAAATGAAGCGTGATAATGTGACTTATCCGGTTCGAAAGTCTAATTTAATAAGATAGAAAGTTTAATCACTTTATTTTACCTGTTGTACTAGATAATGCATATGGCGAATTATTTTGTAACTATCAGTGTAATTTGGACCAGTCCAGAATACACGCTCTTCGGTGGTCCGAAATACACTATGAGGATCAAAATAAAATGAGACTGAATTTCACAGAAACATCCTTAGATACATTAAAAAGAATTATTTGCACTTTTCTACACGAATTATGATAAGAGTGGAGTAATTTCTGTATTTGAACTAGCAAAAGTAACTTTATATTTCGCTGTCGCCTTAGGAGTCAGAGCCATTCCAATGGGTGTATTTGTCTAGAGTGTGTCTTCGTTGTTTATGCTTTGTGTGGGGGAAGGGAATTTCACGATTTCGCTCACTTAGCCTTTATGCCCTAATCACCTGGGCTTGATTGTTGAAATTTGGAGAGAAGACATTCCAAAAATACACACACACGTCTACACCCTAAAAATGTTGCTACCCTTAATGAATACAAAGTAAAGCTATCGGTCCGAATTACATGCCGGTTCAAATTACACGGACTTCTCCTATACGGGAATTTAGCAAATAATCGTCCGGGAAATACGGGAATTTGAAATTGGGCCGCCGATCGACATCCTGTTTCCTGTTAAGAATATTTTTTCGGATTTTTTAAAAATTCTATTTGATCGGTCTTGCTGTCAGGAAGGGGCAAGAATTTTTTGTCTGGAACGGTACTTCATTATTGATTGACGAGTGGCATTGGTTTGAGCCCCACATGAGTTTTTTTTCCTTTGAATATCTTTCGGAACAATCATAGGATACCCAGTCCCATTCATGTACAATGTAAATGACAGCATTTTCACTTACGAACCTGTATGCTGGATTTTAAATTATCCTTCCAGGAGAATATTGTAATAGATTGTAGGATTCCATGCTTTGCCCAAAAAAATACCTACTTCACAAGCAGACAGTGTCTCACTGGCCAAATATTTTCATATTCAAGAAGTCTTCGCGAATCTTCCACCAGGATAAGCTTGCTATAGAAGCCGATGTTTCGAAGTCCGTCGTGGACTCCATCCTCAAGGCAAATTATACTTCAAATATTTTCTGATTTTGAAAATCTGAGGATATTTTTGGGCAAGACTTGATCTATCTCTGGTATTTGTAGAGGTCATTAAAGCACACTAGCTTTTTCACTTGCCTTCATATCTCATGTATGTAACTGGGAATATCAGCATTATTTACGACAGGTATTCCAATTATGATTACAAAGTATTCATTTGGGAAAAGTATCCTCAGAGGAAGCTCAAACCCATGCCACTAATTGTGTGATTACTAAATATCACATGAACCTCCTCCTTAACTACTGGTGCTTGTAGCAAAGGGATGTGTAATGCAGAAGACTTGAATAGGACAAAATTCTATAGTATCAATTTTCCTGTGAACCCAGGCCAATGGAAAAGAATGCTCTGACACTTATTCTGCATTTCATCTCCACTCTGAGAAAAAATTTTTTGTTAGCTGTCTCAGCATCTTTATGGTGATGTCTCCTCATTAGTGAAGTGAAAATCAAAAAGAGATCAATAAAATTTCAAAACCTATTAGGATTACTTTTTAAGGGAGTTCATTTTTCTTTCATCCCCTCTGAGGCACTTCTTTGCCTAACTTAGTGGTCCTTGCATGTATTTCAAATATGCAAGACTGTTCCTCAATTAATGCAGGATGTCATGAAGGAAAACAGTGCAATAATTTTTTGTCAATTTAATTTTGATGTGCAGTCTTGGTTATCCATTATAGTATGACTGCAGTTAACGTATGAATTTCACGTCATGGCATTTGAAGGTTGGCAGCCAACCAACCAAGCACGCTTGCTTGTTGTGACAAACTCAGTTGAGTCGTCCACATTTTTAGTGGACGAGAAATTCAATTTGAATTGATTTTGATTGTGTGGCCAACAAAGCTGAATGGAAACCCTTGTGCTCCAATTATGCCCTGCTGCTTGAACAAAGAGAGAATTGTTGATTGGTATTGCAGGCATTTGCTCTGATATTTTAGCAAACCCAAGAGGTTTGCTCATCTGAGATATTCATGAAATAGTGTACATCATTTGTAGCCGGTTGTCTAACGTGCTGGAACAACAGCATAACACCTTGGTGATGTGTAGTAGTATCACTATTTTATATTCCAAAGTCTTATTTATATATAGCCTTATATTTTATATTCTATGACATATCAAATTTATGACATTTGATGCTTACTTGATAAAAATTTATTTTGATGCACATAGTAGCTATTAGATACATGTACATACAGTAAACTCTCGATAATACAAAATACGATAATATGAAATTTCGATTATACGAAGCTAAACAGCCAGTCCAGACGAAAATCCTATAGTAATGACATGGCAATATTCGAAAATACAAAATTTTGAAAATATGAATTTTTCGAAATTGCGAAGTTTAGGCATGGTCCCCAGGAAAGAATGGAATTATTTTTTTCAAACCTCGGCGAAAAACTGCTTCAGCAAAAATATTTCTGACTACGTAGACACCTAACAAATCAGTGTTGCCGATTATGGTACATCAAAAATGGAATGCTTGAATATTAGTGCATTCATCTCCCACATATGCCAGCCTCTCCCCATCATTTTCCGCTTGTAACTCCACATATCATTTAGACCTTTAGTAATGTGGAAATCGTATAGTTAATGCCATTATGTATCCTGAATATTTTTTGTTTTACCTGTTACCAGCAATTTCATAATGTCCACGGTTCTCTTTTAATTAAAGCTTACGTGTGACGTAACATACCATGCTCGCTGCCATGCACCTGGATGTATGGCAGTTCAAATTCTCCATGAACCCTACCTCATCCTTTAACACGTTCAACCCGACGGATGCGAATGCGCATCCGAGGTGCGTTGCCAAGACACCGAAGGACGCGCATTCGCATCTGTTAATGACCTCTATGATGACCTCACTAAAGACGTCTCTGAAGACTTCTCTGAAAGACGCGAACTCATGTCTTTAATAAATTATCGAGTTTTGTTATTCAAAACATTTTTTAACTAATTTTATAATTACATTTAATTGACTGGCCAAATTAATGTGGAGGAAAAACCTGTCCGTTTTTCATGATTGCACACTAGAAATATTCCGGGTTGAATGTGTTAAGGTGAGCAATCCTAGCACAGCTCTCTGTGAAGGGGATGTCCGCACCAAACTCTTGTAGCACAGGTTGAGTGAGGGTGGGTGATGCCATTAGGAAACTTGGGTGGGTATCGTTGGTGGGGGTAAGGATTATGACGGCTGGGGAGTTTGGGTTTACAGTGCGTTGGGGGAAAAAGGGTCTGGTCGTGGAGAGGGAAGGTCTCAGTTGTGGGCATATCTTTAAATAGGCCTGCAAACGGGTGCCAAATCCAGGAGACCATTGCCCGCCCGTGCCTGGAGCCCTCACCAGTGTTCACCTCCGCCCATGTGACATAGACGCCCGACCATGCCCGTTCGCCCCAGGTGCCCGCATCCTAGTTGGGTGGCCGGGTCCTAGGCCGGTGCTCGGGTTGCTCGCACAAACTGAGGGGAGGGGTGGAAAAAGAGTGAGCGAAAAATATTGCAAACGGCAAAGACCCTTGAGGAAGATACATGGTGGTGATGATCTTAGGGCAGTCGCCCACCCAGCCAACGGGTGACCGCCTATACTCGGCAAGTTCTCAGTTAGGTCACATTGGTGATACTTCGGAAAAGTCTGTCATATGTCTTCGGGTTGAGCCTCTCTCTTTATCTCTCGCACACAGGCGGGTGACCCTCACCCTTATTTTGCACCCGTGTGCAAGCCTCTAGTACCTTTCTCTCTCTTGCCGAGCTTGAAGGAGGGGAGGAGGTGGGTGGATGGCGTCATTAAACATCTGTGAGGTTCCTTCTTCTTCTGGGCAACCCTGTGGGGACACATGTAGGTGGTTACGGATGGATCTTCGAGAGATATTGGGGGGAAGGGAGGGAAGTGAAGGGGATGGTCTTCAACCCCTCCTCTCACACACTGACACCACTAGACCATCCCCTTAGCTTCCCTCCCTTCCCTCCCATATCCCTCGAAGATCCACCCATGACCACCTGCACGTGCCCAACAGGGATGCCCAGAAGAAGAGAAAGGAACATCACAGATGTTCCGCGATGCTATTCCCCCGTCCCATTCCCCCTTCAAGCTCAGCAAGACAGATAAAGATACACCCGCAACTGGGATCTTTCCTCTCCACAACCCTGCACGCACCGAAAACCCAAACTCCCCGGCCTTCATTATTCCTGGAGGAGGCAATGCGGAAAATATGCCGAATCACGTCCCATTTGTCATCAAGGCCTTAGTAGTAGAAAAGAAACAACATTGCCTCACAAGATAATCTATGCCACTGATGATAGACTGAAGACACTACGTAATAACCTGTGAATGATTTTTTTTCTAGAAACAGGCTTAGTTCAGTCCTTTTTAATAGCTATGATTGGGCGATAGAAGACAACAAAAGCGCGGTTCGGTTCCATCATAACAGCGTAGATGTTTGAAGCAAATGTCTATTTTTAGCCTCCATACTAGATTCCCATCTCTACTACCTGTTGCGAAAATAAAATTCTTATTACAAAATGTTCAACTTTTGTTTTACATATGTTTTCGATACTGGGACGAAATTTCGCCAACACTACAATAAAGGCTTAAAAGCATTGACATAGTAGGTACTTATTTTATGATCTTTTAAGATATGCATATTATGAGGATGCTTTCACAGACAACCACAAAAGTTATACAGTGTTGCAGAAGAGAACAAAAGTTAGAGAAAACAAAGATAAAATTTTTTTCACGACTTTATTAAAATTTTCAAAATTACGACGTGCCAATTTTCCGGTTCCGCTGACTTCATATTATCGATAGTTTACTGTATATCAACTTGATATAGTTAAAATAAATAGATAATTTCAACTATGTAATTGATAAATAAGGAAACTCTCTAATCTACTTCAAAGTATCAATAAATTAATATGTATGTACTTAGAAGCTCCTTTATCATTTTGAATATTATTTTAAAATTATTATTGAAGCAAAGAAAATTTTTTCACTCTGTACATAAAGAAAATCTTTCATGAATTATTACAAAATTTTTCTCTCTTAACTTTCTTCCAATAGCTGCCTTTTACATATTTTTTACTAATGTACATATTGTTAATGAAAAATGTTGTGAACCACTTTTAGTGGAATTAATTTTATTTTTTTTAAGGGCAGACTGTGCAACAGAAATTTTAGAATTCAATTTAAACCATCTGATGAATTGTTGAATATGATGAATTGAGTGAGAAATCTTTTATTAGGCATGTTCTATCATTTATGTAATTGTTATTTTATAGAATGGAGTTTTATCTGGAGCACCTTTCCTATGCAGCTATCTTTCCTCTGTGCTTTTTTGCTATGTGGCTGATGTTTTAGTTACAAGAAATTGTCTATCATTAACAAATGTGCGGAAATTATTCACAGCCTTGTGTAAGTAATATCTGTAAAAGAACTCATTGTTAATAATACTCAAGTTTGTTAATACAGACTTGCCTATGACCTAGAAATATTTGCCCGTCAACTGCCATGGACATAGTTAAAACCAAATTGACCTCAATAAATTACTTTAGGAGAAATAGAATGAAGTTCCAGTAATTCAGTAAATTTACTTCTTGCTAATACTGTATCAAGGCTAGATCTTGGTCAATTATGTCAGTGGCAATGATTTGGGCAATGTTAATGTTATGCAAAAGTTGTATATTATGCTGATAATGCAATCTCAAATATTTCTTCTTGGATAATTATTTCAGAATATTCACTTTCTAAATTTCTTTTTTTTTTCAACTGAAGGATATACACATTTGGATTAATTCCCCAGATTGCAAAAATAATTCGATTTTCTGATGGATTTCTGCTAAAACAATACATTTCAAAATTATAGTTGATTCATCAATTGTTACCAATGTAAGAGACATACTGTACTTCGGCTCAATCAGATTAATTGATTTATACATTCCTTTGATCCTCCTAAGTATTTTTACAATGCACTGGGTAGTGAAGAGTGAAATTGCTTTAAATTTTACTCTCTTCGTTATGAGTAGTATTCACCCACAATCCAGATGCAATACTATGGTGGAGTAACATGCTATTATATTACTCAACAGTTGCTCTTTTAGTGCTCGTGTTCCACTTGGAACTTTTAATGGTAACATTGAAGATAAATATTTTTGCCAATATACTTTATTCTAACTTTTTAATCAGGCACTTAAGCATGTGAATTACCATGCAACACCTATGTAATTACTTTACTCTTTCAGGCATAATTAAATTTATTTCAATTCTGACATTTGCTTTGAGATCATTGAATCTGAAAATTTATGATTAACTACGCACTACTGATATTTATATTCATGAGGCCTTTGCTTTGTATTTTCATGTCATATGAGGCCTGTCTAAAAAGTATCCAACCAGGAAAAAAATGTTGCGTAGCTGATGATTTGGGCCCTAATCCCCTTTAAAGTATTTACTTTGACCCTCCACACTGATGCTCACTGATTTTGCCACCACTGGAAACATTTCTGGAGGTGTCTATTGTAATGACCAGCAGCTCTGCCATCTCATTCTGCATTATCTCACATATGTACTTAAAAATTGGGAACCTTTCAGTCGCATCTTTATCTTCTGAAATAAGCAGAAGTCAAAAGGAGTCATGTCTGGAGAGTAGGGAGCTTGGTGGGTTGATGGAATTCCATTTTTCCATTCTCTATCAAGAGGAGTTGTTTTTGTTCCTGCATCAGCTACTTGGGCACATATTTACAGCCAATTTGTACATGTCCAAGTTTCCTGTAAAGTTGGATTTGTGGAATCTTTGCTAATCCCATCTGTATCTGCAATTTTCTGTACATCAGACGATGATCTCCCATTATCAAATTTCGCATTTTCTTGACGACAGCGGGACTATAAACTGTTTGCGGCCTCCCAGGCTGCTGATCACTCTAAACAGATGTGTTGCCATTGGCTGAACTACTACTTAATTTGAGTTTCCCTCACGGTATCATCTCCAAGCACCTGCTGACTCTTACAAATTGTTGCCGCTTCAGAAATGCTAAGCTTCTGGCAAAACTTATTGCAGCATGTCTGATGTACATGTTTTGTCATCTCGGGCAAAGTTTCAACAGGCAATGTGTACAACACCTCTCAAAATGGCTACCGAACAGTGACTGACGTACACGGGGGTGATGCAATAATTCAGACATGTGCATTAAAGTACCCCTCCTCACAGTGGAAAGTGGTGCCACGCAACCATCATTACTCCGAGCAGGTTAATTCAAGGTTGGATACATTTTTGAGAGGCCTTGTATGTATATTAACTTTTTAAATGAAGTCACATCAAGGTAGTACTGTATAAAATTTTTTTTCATATCGACTACATAATTGGCACTTTTTTTGGAACTGATTTTATTTATTCAATTAGCTGGAATCAACTACTCAGCAAGAGATTTTTATGGTCCTAAAAGAGAGAATTTACTCAGTTTTGCATTTATCTTATTCTAAAAATGAGATATCAGTAATTGATCTTAAAGATTTGATGCTAAAGATCCTAGCTCTGTTTTTGTCATAGCAGTTGCATTTTCATGAGCTCTTGGAATGCTGATGAACCAACTGTGGTCAGTTCTCTCTAAAATTACCATCTTACAACATATGCAAGATTTGTGCTGTTTATATTTAATATATGAACTAGTGAATACTTCCCAATTCAAAGTACTTTTGGCTGTTTAGTCAACTGCTTCAACTCTGTATTTCGTTTCTTTATAATATGCCACTACTTCGGTGAGGCTCCTCGTTTCTCCACTGGAGAGGTGAAAATCAGAATGCACACACTAAATAATTTGATGGTCATTTTGTCATCTTAATCTGACAGGACAGTGGTCCTCTCCTGACCGTTAGTCAGCCATCATTCTGGTGAGGCAAGCTTTCTTGTTCTCTCTCATGGTTAATTCCATTCTGTATGCCCTCCCCTTAAAAAATAAGGGCAAAATAGGAGACTGGTGGAAATGGTTCAGGTGAACCCAAATTTCCAGTTAATTATAAATAATATAATGATAAATTAAGTCATCCTGAAATTTTGAAATATTAGTGTTGCTTACTTCTTGCTGCAAACTGGATACAAGTTTTTCATTCTCGTTCACAATTGAGTTGGGATGAATTTATATGTAAATAATTTATATATGCTATAAAATTCAGTCAAACCTTGGTTCACTTACATAATTCATTTCTTCAAGTTGCTCATAAATAAAAAAAATATTTTCTTTACAGGAATCAATGAAAAATCTATTAATCTGTTCCTGGACCCCAAAAAATTCCTTATCCTAAGTTTTATGCCATATTTTCATTGGTCATAGTAACCTGGTCAGTTATGTACCTACCAGCTTGATAACCCAAAGTTAGTGGGTGTTAATCTCACTTTGGGTAAGGGTGTCGTGTTTGTTTCAGGATTAAGTGCTTAGGTTAGATGATGTGATATAAAATTAGTAGTTGGAGCATTTAAAAGCTTAAAAGTGCAAACAGTACTTGGTACTCAAGTTCTTAACTCAAAATTCCAGATTTGCATGAATCTAAGACAAACCTGATCCTAAGGACCCCCCTTTTGTGGTAATCCACATGGGGGAAAAGTTTAATTTGGAGTTTTTACTTTGGTAAAAGGTTGAACATGAACCAAATGTGTTAATGTCCCTTAGCGACCTGAACTCTCATAGCGGTAACTGGTCACAAATGCGATTAAGGCTTATCAGTCAACTACTTATGTGTGTAAAGGCACCTTTCATAACTGAATTTATACCTGTAAGTTTAAGAAAACTAAGATACATTTCTTACCTTACTCCAAATCCAATACTCGGACATTGTTGCTGTTTATGCCATGATGGTGGATCATAACTGAATCTCTCTAGTCAGAACTAAGATATGTTTCTTATGTTACTCTGAAGCCAATACAGCAGTATAGTTGCAATTTATATTGCCATGGTGGATCATTACTGAAACTCTCCAGTCCATGGAAAATGATTTTGCTTCCAATTGTAAAACAAACCCACTTTTTTGGAAGTGTAGAAAGAAAAATTTTTCATGCAAATACAGTAAATGGAAACTATTGAACCTATTGAAAAAAAATAAATACAAGAGCAAGCATGTATAATGAAAGCCTTTTATTAGACACAATGAAAAGTACCACGGTGTAAAAATTTAACGTAAATTTTAATGTTCACGACCCGTTTTGTCGAAAGGACAACATCATCAGGTCCTGTATCAACCCAGTATCGACCTGAACATGCACCACAGTAACTGTTCACAAATTCGAATTGGGCTTGTCAGTCAACTACTTATATGTGTAAACACAACTTTCATAACTGAATTAACATCTGTAATCAGTGGTCCTGATGATGTCAACTCTTCGATGAAGCTGGTCGTAAACTTTAAAATTTCTGTGAAATTTTTACAATGTTGGACTTCTCATTGCGGCAATGAAATTTCACAAAGTAGAGTCTGAAACCATCCAGCCTATAAGCCTATAAGTTTTACCATACCTGCACAGAGGAGAGTTGAAGTAAGTGAAATATTATTGTTTGTAAGGGGATTCTCTTTCTCAGCATTAGACTAGGCTCTGGTTCAGACCCACTGCATCCCCATCTTATTAAAGTGTAAAATTTGTCTTCAGTTTTATATGTTTTAAAGTGACTCACGGCAAGTAGGGGACAGGATTGGTGCAGTGGCTAAATAGCCTTATGAGCACATGACCTTAGCTGTTTGCCAGCTGCTTTCATTAACAAATACTAACACTTAAGTAAAGCAGGAAAATCCTCCCATACTCCCTACATCTTCTGAAGACATTTCCTTCATGATCAACATTTGTGGCTTCTTCTGTAGTTTTTCCAGTTTTTCCATACTGAGTTCATCTTTGTAGTCTTCTAACTCCTCTACATTTTCAGAGTTGACTTCCAAGCTCACGTTTTCGCCTAGAGACACAAAATCATCATTAACAGCAGGGCTTTGTCTCTGCTTGCAAAAGATGCTGGTCACAATTTCCTACAGGCCAAATCCATGGCAATCTTGCTTTGGCTTTAACAAGAGCCTGAGCAATAAAGAACGTTAGATAGAAGTTTCAAAAGTCTCACAATGCTATGCCAGAGGTTACCTCAAAATTCTCTCATGAAAGTGCTCAACGTAGAGCTACATAAAGTTTTAAATGACTGACTGATCTATGGGCTGTTCTGGAGGGGTTGTGTTGGGAGGCAGGTTCACCAACAATTCATTTGGCAAGACAGGACAGTAAGCAGGTGCATTTTTGTTGGGATTTCTTCACACCGGGGGAAAAGGCTTCATGAATCTACCCAATAAAGTATTTCCCAATTACTCAATCCTTACTATGTATTAGCCTTCCACAAACCTGGCAGGTTACTTTTTATTGAATTGACCATCTTAAATACTCGCATCGTCAGATTTTTACATTAATAATGGGTTCATCTTGTCCGTAGTTGGGAAAGTTACCAAAAAAAATAACTGGTTAAAGTTTAGTTAATCTCTGTAAAAAGTAACTTTTCTTAAAAAGTAACCAGTTAAAGTTTCAAAAAAGTAACATTTATGTTAGTTAAAAGTTATTTTCTCAGTTACTTTGGCAAATTGGATATTGTGATAATAGAGGCCTTGATGTTTTTTTTTTGTTTTGGCCAACAAAGCAGACACTGAAAACTGTCATTATGGTTTCTTCCATCCGTATCCATTTGTTTAAAATATTGGAAGTGGGGATTTTCGTTGTAATTTCATTTAGTGTCCAGAGTGTTGGTCAGGTTTCCTAGTGTCTGCTGAAAGGATTTGGCAATTTATCTGGTGGATTGTAACATACGTTAGTTTAAATGAACCCCTCCCACCTTGTTATCCATCATAGGTTTTTATGCAAACCTTTCTCAGCTTCAACTACGTAGACTGACAACATTATGTCACCGAGTATACAAGCATACGAGGCATACGAGCCTTCCAGGACATATCCTTCACGTGTTTTCTTGTCTGAGGGTGCCTAAACTTTGGTGTTCACCCCTCAACCCCAATTTTGTTTTGATATACAGGGTCCAGCACAAAGGACGGACGGTTTTTAAAAAATCACAAAATCTGTAATTTTTACTCAAAAACAAATTTATTGACTATTTCGGGTTCACAATGAAATAGCATTTGTCACAATTAAGTGTGGAAAATCACATCAGTCATGTGGTGACCGTTTTTGACGATGCATTGCTGGAGGCGTTCTTGAAAGTTCGTGTAGACTCTCTCCAACATCGTTCTCTGAACTTGGGCAACTTCCACGCGAATTGCCTCCTTCAAATCATCCAGAGTTCGGGGCTTGTGCTCGTATACATGAGCTTTGAGGCGTCCCCATAGGAAAAAATCACAGATGGATAAATCTGGGGACCGAGGAGGCCAATGAACATCACCAAACCTGGAAATAAGGCAACCACGGAAGAGAGGGAGAATAACGTTCATCGTTGCTCTGGCTGTGTCGGGCCTTGGGTGAGAGTGGTGGGGAGAGTGCCATTCACCTCGTGCGTTCCTAGCATTTTTACCAGTCGACATTATGGAGCCGTGGACGGTTGAGCACAGAGTTTTCGCGTACGACCTTATCAGACCTCGACCTTATTATTGGAAAGATTCAAGAATAGATTACTCTCAAATTAAAATATTTAATGAAATACAAAACAAAACATTTAACCACAGACATGACAATACATGACTCAATTCGAGCTTAAATAATTAATAATAAATCATCACAAAAAATGTAAAAAGATATCTTGCGCTTGCCGCTCTACCTCCTCCTCAACCAACTCCGTGGCAAACATCCGATCTGAAACGTAAAAACATTGAGTTACAAACATTTGCCTCGTTGTAGTTTCTCCAGAATAATTCTCAAATCCATTAAATAAACTATTTTTTTATTACTTACCATCCCTGGCCCTCTTTGCCACTTCCTCCGTCACCTCCAAATCGTAGGGTTGGTTGTCCGCATAGTCAACCAACGTTATCAGCTTCATTTTTGTATGCGTCCTCCATTTTCCAAATCGCGCCAGAGAACGGTTCGCTACAGCTCACCCACGTTTCTCGCTGGAGCGCTTGGAGCTTCAAGTGGATCACTCAAGATCTCGCTCCAAACGCTCCGGAGCGCTGGGAGCATGTACTGGACTACACCCACAGTGTGTCATTTGAGATGCTTTCTCTTTAGAAAATCCATTACATTGACATAATGACATTGTTCATAATGCAAAGTGTTTGTGAACTGAGGTTTGACTTAGGGTCATTGTTCAAATAGCTTTATTTAGCATGTAGGTTGAGGTTTTTAGTGAAGTTGAGTATTTGAGTGTAAAGGTTTTAAAATTTTCATACCACCAATAAGATTCCACGTATACTTAAAAATTAATTTACAATACTTTTTTATTGCAGCCCAAGTTGTCCCTGGAATACTGGTCCTCATCATTGGCTACCTAGGCTGCAATGTTGTCCTTGTGGTTTTAACTTGGTTTGTTGCAGTTACGCTCATAACTGCCTCATATGCAGGTGCTATGGCCAATATTGTGGATATTGCTCCAAATTTAGCTGGTGAGTTTGCATTGTAATAGCATTCATCCCCTCTCATAAACTATTGATACAATGGAACTCTGCGGATTTAGGTAGTCCAATTCAGTTTGGTATGAAAGGAATGGGACCTTTTTAACATACCTTACAACTTACCACAATTAGCATTCATACAGTTAGCCTCAAGTGCTGGAAGTTGAAGTATACTTAAGTCCCCATATCCACCATCTCTGTTGATGTCCATTTCTGTTTTCTACTTGTTATGAATTTTAGAAAACAATGTAAAACTCGGGGTATTAGTGCACAGAGCATTTTGAGTACAGAATTCAGTCCGTTGCATAGGATGTTAAGCTATGGGCCTGCCCCATGCTGCCTTTTGTTAAGAGTGTGCTAATGCTTATTTGAGGTTTCTCACCACCATTCTCCTTTCCCATAAGAATCCCACCTGTACCCAATTACCTGTTCCCAAGTTCCCATACCTAATTGCCTGTTCTAAATGGTGCTTATGACCTGAGCTGTCCGTCACCTCCCCCAAATACTGATTAAACATGATCTCAATGAAACATGTGATTCCACCCAAAAAATATTACTTATCAGGGGCAACTTTTTTTCTGAATCAGGAGTTGATTATGATTTTACAGCCTTGATTCACTATCACTTTGATGAAAGCAACAAACACTTTAAATGAATGAATCCCTGTTATCATGCAAGTGAGAAGAAGGGAAGGAACTGTAGTTGTCAACCATTTTTGTCAACCACTGGATTTCCTGGCTGCATGGGTCTTTGGTTACCATAGCTTGAAAGGAACAATTGAAGAGAAGGGATACTTGAATTTTCATTGGACAGGTTTTGTGAAGCCGCTGCTTACGTTGGTTTTTGAGAAAGAGGTCTGTGGAATTGTGAGTTAGGCAACACTCTGGGGCCTTGGAGTGGCTGAGGGGGGATCCCACGTTGCACCAATGGTTGGGCCAGCGATGGGAACGGTTACATGCAATGGTTGGTCAACCATTATTTATTCATAGTCGTTTTGCCAACCATTATAAAACTTTTACGGCCCAACAGTATGCCCTACTATTTGCCAACAATCATACAACCATATGTTCCTAATAACCTGTGTGTTGCCTATAAAGGTAGTTGTTTCAGGCTTGATTTGGTGGAATATCATAGCGAAAGAAAAAAATGGCAATTTTCCACAAGAATATTCTTGTGGAAAATTGCCATTTTTTCTTTCGCTGTGTGTTGCCATTAGGTATTGCATTGGTTGGAATATGCCAGTGCATATATTGTGCATACCTCAATCATCATTTCCAATTTTCAAGTATGGTGACGAACTTGATAAAAACATTACGCTTCAAATCAATTTTATTCCAGTGGCTCGCTTCCATGCCGACTTTACATGATCACATTATTCACAACTGCCATTTTAAGTAGGGTTGGGGCAAGGATTCGAAGATTCGGTCAAATCTTATCGAATCCATGGATTCAAGATTTGATCGAATCCAAGATTACAAGATTGGATCGAATCCAAAGATTCGATGGAATCCAAAGATTCGATGGAATCAATGGATTTAAGATTTAAATATCAGTTGTGCCGATTCTATGTACCAGTGGCAGAGGACTACAGTAAGTCCTTGACTTACGCAGATCCAAGTTACACAGATCCGGAGTTATGTAGATGTTCATTTAGGCCGGTGACAGGCTTGAGTTTCTCCACGTTTCTGTTGCCGTGACAGATTCAATCGTGCGACGACCCACGACTCGATGACAAGCACGCAAGAGTTGATGCCAAACTTCGTGTGTTCAGGATGGCAACTCTAGTTTAAGACATGACATAGTTCGATAAGTGATATTTGATCATCGTGATGGTGAAAACGTCTGATGTGATCGGGCATCAATATCTTTTTTCGGCATAGTTTGACCTTCCCACGTAAGTCGATGCATATCTACTCCATAGCTGACACATGTTGTCCATTGCAGAAAAAAAAGAAGTTTTGGTAATTATACTTATTTTAGATTTAAATATCCTGTGAAAGAAAGAATGGATTTGTGTTACTCTCGGCTTTGTCGTATTATGAGAACTTAATGGCCTCTCAAGAGGTGGAGTTTTCTGTAATTGTCGCCGATTGGCACCATGAAAGCGGCACCGCTAATGGTTCAAAAATGGATAGGTAAGATTGTGGTACAATGAAATGAATGTCTCTATTTATGCAAGCAATAGCAAAGGAAGAAAAATATCTCCAAAGCCGTACTCATAAGGGGCAGAGGAATAAAAAGGGGGGAGAGGGGTAAGGAAGGAGTATCTGCAAAGTAAGGGGGAAGGAAGGAGTGAATACAAAGTAAGGGAGCTCGCAGTCACATGTACAAAATTAAGCATACAAAGAAATTTAAATGGCAGTAAATGACACATTCGCACACTCACTCACGTTTCAATGACACATTCACGCAGTGAGTGTGCGAATGTGTCATTTACTGCCATTTAAATTTCTTTGAATGCTTGATTTTGTACATGTGACTGAGAGCTCCCATACTTTGTATTCACTCCTTCCTTCCCCCTCTCCCCCTTTTTTTCTACTGCCCCCTTAAGAGTACGGCTTTGGAGATATTTTTCTTCCTTTGTTAAGATTGTGGTGTTTCGACTTATGTGGATTTCTACTTCTTTTTTTGCTGTAATGGACAACAGGTGTCATCTTTGGATTGATATTTAACCACGGGTCAACTTACGCAGGAAGATCAAACTACGCCGAAAAAGACGTTGATGCCCGATTACATCAGACTTTTTCACCGTCACAATGATCAAATATCACCTATCAAACGATGTAATGTCTTAAACTAGAGTTGGCATTCCGAACACCCGAAGTTTGGCATCAACTCTTGCGTGCTTGACAATGAGTCGTGGGTCGTCGCACGGTTGAATCTGTCACGGCAACAGAAACGTGGAGAAACTCAAGCCTGTCACCGGCCTAACTGAACATCCGCATAACTCCGGATCTGTGTAACTCGGATCTGCGTAAGTCAAGGATTTACTGTAGTCCTCTGCCACTGGTACATAGAATCCGCACCTAGCACCTATCACCTATCAAACGATGTAATGTCTTAAACTAGAGTTGGCATTCCGAACACCTGCAGTTTGGCATCAACTCTTGTGCGCTTGGCAATGAGACGTGGGTCGTCACACGGCTGAATCTTTCGCGGCAACAGAAACGCGGAGAAACTCAAGCCTGTCACCGGCCTAACTGAACATCTGCATAACTCCGGATCTGTGTAACTCGGATCTGCGTAAGTCAAGGATTTACTGTAGTCCTCTGCCACTGGTACATAGAATCCGCACCTAGCACCTATCACCTATCAAACGATGTAATGTCTTAAACTAGAGTTGGCATTCCGAACACCCGAAGTTTGGCATCAACTCTTGCGTGCTTGACAATGAGTCGTGGGTCGTCGCACGGTTGAATCTGTCACGGCAACAGAAATGTGGAGAAACTCAAGCCTGTCACCAGCCTAACTGAACATCCGCATAACTCCTTATCTGTGTAACTCGGATCTGCGTAAGTCAAGGATTTACTGTAGTCCTCTGCCACTGGTACATAGAATCCGCACCTAGCACCTATCACCTATCAAACGATGTAATGTCTTAAACTAGAGTTGGCATTCCGAACACCTGCAGTTTGGCATCAACTCTTGTGCGCTTGGCAATGAGACGTGGGTCGTCACACGGCTGAATCTTTCGCGGCAACAGAAACGCGGAGAAACGCAAGCATGTCACCAGCCTAAGGGGGGCTTTATAGCTCATTGGCGGCGGTGTTTATGATGGATTTCGCCAACGATGGAAAACGGTGGAACCATTATAGCTCTGCGGCATGGCATGAAAAAAAGAAGATTGCAATGAGTTGCAAGGCACTGAAACTTGTTGCCTTGTGCCTCTGACCAAGGTTGAATGTAACTTGTTGAGTTTCATCTCCTTTTTTCCTCGTCCGTAGTTCATTATTGTTCGCAGTAATTTATTTTAGTTGGGGGTAGTATAGTTTAATTTAGTAGGGAACAGTTTAGTTTATTTTAGTTTTAAAAAACCAGGACCTTCAGCAATATATTTATAATTTGTTGTGTATTAGTTATAAAAGTTGAAGATGGCATGCATACTCCCATGAAACATTAAACGACAATGAGAAGCTACTCCACGTGTGTACGTCCAATGCAATAGTTCATTTTCACTTAACTGTTATTTCTAGGATAGCAATGACTTCCCTTATTCAATTATAATTCTAACACTTCATAACAACATTAATATCCGTAATACATCCCATACACACTCATGAAAGTACCCAATAGAACACATCCATGAACGCTGGGCGATTCAAATTAACCAGGCCTCCATCTCCTTGTCGCAGAGATTCAGCAAGGCTGAATATTTGCGGCAGCCATTAGCCCAGTAAGCGCTAGTCAGTGCTCAACGGTCTGACGTCATGATTTCCAAAGGCGTGTTCTCATTGGCTGATTTCTGCCACTGCAGCTCTGCCACCGAACTATATATATAGTGGAGGCACGCGAACACCGTCGACATTTTAAAAATTCTTATTTGAATCCATCAACGTCATCACAGTTGACCATGCTGAAACACTTATTTGAATATTGTCATTTTTGAAAACGAGTTAGGAGGGAAGGTGGAAAAGCTAACAAGGTATGCATTGAGTAGAACGAATTTGAGTTGACAGTAGAACTTAAATTTTTGCCACCTTTTCAACACCTTCATGCATGGATTTTTGTCTACTTTTTGGAGGAGGTGGAGCTTTCCAATTCATATTTTTCTTTTTACCTCAGGCATTCCCTTGGCTAATTCCCAGCAGTTGCACTCTTTTACTGTCACAAAGTATTGGTGCTCACGTAGTTTTGAGGCTCAGTCGACACTTGTAAAACAAGCATGCATCGTGATAAAATGTGGGGCTTTTGGGTGCCCTTCTAATTCTTCCTAAACATTCGTTTAACCTTATTATGCTAATTTAAAAATGTTTTCAAGTAATAATCTTTTTAATTCAAAACTTAAACTTCCTGCGAAATATCCGTCATCAAATCAACCTATACTGTTATTATTTTCCTGGGACAAATTTGGTTCAGTCCTCCTCTGAACATGCTAAAGAAGTAGCTAAAATGTGCTAACTACAGTGGAACTTGGTTAGTACGTTTTTGAAGGGACCACAAAAAATAAACGTGCTAACCAGGAAAACGTGCTAACAAGGAAAGTAAATAATAGCTATTAGGGTAATTGTAATGAGGGAAAGTCTTCATATTTATGATTACTTTCAGAAGTTCTCGTAAGATCGCCTCTTTGCACATTTAAAATTAATAAAATGGGTGGGACATTACCAAAATGATACAATATGTATGGAAATCACAATGTTTCATAGATTTCCCCGAGACAATGACATAAACACGGCGGCATTTACCCGTGATTTATAATGTATATAAGGAGAGTACGAGTTAAGCCAAGTCTTTTCATATTTCTTACGTCTTACTCTGGGAATAAAATAACCGTAAGTATGTCAGTTTGTTGTTTTAAAGCTTAGTAAAAATTAGATAACATTTTATACTTACGTAAAACTCGGCAACAGCTGTACCGGCTGTACCCATTTCGTTCCTTTGTTCTTGGTATGATACCATTTGATCGATCAATATATCGATTGATGACTCAGTTCGTGTTTATTACAATCATGTTTTTAAATGTACAATTTAAATTCACATAAAACATTTTTCCAATGTAGTCTCTTTTATTTATTGTGCCTAGATCAAGTATTTTTGCGTCGAGCTTCGCGTGGAGATCCAAAGCGTCGTCTGCTCCCACAACACTTGGTAATTAATGGCGTACGTTCTCCATAGCCTCTACTGTTTTGGTTAAAGTGGGGACTGGATCTCTCTCAATTTCTTGCTCAGTATCGTTTTTGTCCATTTCTACCAACTCCTGCTCGTGAATTTCGTCAATCGAAATGCTCTGTCAAAGAGTAAGATTATTATCGCACTCGCAGTATACTCGTCGAAATTCACCTCTCTAGCAATCTGATGCCACTCTTTTGGGGGGAAATGAGTCAGTTGTGCCTCCTCTGCTGTGTCATCCATTATTTCAGACTCTATATAAGTAAATTCAGCAGCTTTAAAACAACTGGTGATGTTTTCTTTGGTAACAGAATCCCATGCATATTTGACGAAATGCATGGCATGCAAAATGTCTATCTCAGCTCAGCTGTTTGTAGGGTTGCCAGCCTTGTTTGTACAAACAATCTTTATTTTTGCTTGAAACATCGGATGATCCCATGGTCAAGGGCCTGAAGGTGACTAGTTGTGTTCGCTGGAAAGAATTCAACCCGAATGTTTCTTAGGTAACTTGTTTTTATGGGATGAGCAGCACATTGATCGACAAAAACTGAAATTTTTCTATTTTTGCCACCCAGTTTGGCATCAAACCCACGCAGAAAGGTTTCAAAAATAGATGTCGTCATCCATGCTGAAGAGTTAGCTGTGTATTGACAGGGAAAGGTTCGAACGTTCTTGAAACACCTTGGATGTTTAGATTTCCCTGTCACTAGTGGCATCAGCTTGTCAGTTCCACTCTCGTTGCAGCACTACAGAACTGTCAGTCTCTCTTTGTTTAATTTTCCACCATGGTGTTTTTCTCCTTTTGAATGTGTACGTTCGATCTGGTAATTAGTTGAAAAATAAACCAGTCTCATTGGCATTGTAAATATCATCGTCCCGATGATATTTACCATGCCAATGATTCGCAATTGATTTACAATTTGGTGATGATTCCCATCACAAATGCGCTTTCTCTTTTTGTCACCAAGACTTCGGATTTTTCACAATTACTACAATTGTGCTTAAAGTGGATGCAAGAATGTTTAATCTTTGCGCTAACTTGTCTCGCTTCAAGCCGCGTATTGTTATTCACCACGTCATGAAAATTGAGAAATGCATATGGATGAACGTTAGACGGTCAAGGATTGATAATAATAAACTAACATGTAAATTCGGTGGCATACACAACTGAAAAATATACAGAAAAGGTCTTGCGGGTTGCTTTATAGCAAATAATTGAACGTACTAACTAGGAAAGTGCCATTTTTAAAAACGTGCTAACCAAATTATTTTACCTGTATTTTGTACTGATGGTACCGGGACGGAGCGAAATCGACGTACAAAGGAGGAAAACGTGCTAAGGAGGAACGTACTAACCAAGTTCCACTGTAGTATTATATACGTGAACAGTTACTCGGACTCATGCACCCATGTGACTGGCTCAGTGAGTATTCCAGGGTATTACATTATTGAGGATTCCAGTGCTATCGAGGAGTTTTCTGTTGAAAGCGACATTGTGAAGTATGATGAAAAATGTCACAGTCTAGTGTGTGGAAGCATTTCATGAAATCATTGGACAATTTGGCCACTCAGTCCCTCCTATGCCATCCACTGATGTATTGCAATCATAAAACTAGATTTAGAAATGTAAGACGACTTGCTTCATGCTACAGTAGACTCTCGTTAGGACGTTCCTTGATAGAACGTTTTTCTCTTTTGCATGTTCATTTCCTCAGATCGCCATCACTGTGCATGTAAATAATACTGGTTAGCACATTTTGGTTACCTCTTTAGCATGTTCAGAGTAGGTCCGAATCAAATTTGTCCCTGGAAAATATTCGCTGTATAGGTTGATTTGACAATGGATATTTCTTAGGAGGTTTCAATCTTGCATTAAAAAGATTGTTATTGCTTAAAAAAAATATTTAATTAGCTATGATATGGTTAAAAAAATATTTAGGAAAAATTAATAGGGCACCCAAAAGCCTCACATTTTATCACAATGCTCCCTTGTTTTACAAGTGTCAACTGGACATCAAAATTACACGAGCACTTTGTGTCAGAAAAGGTGAGACAAGTTCATAGCATAGCCATGGGAAAGCCTAAGGTGAAAAGAAAAATATCAATTGAAAAACTCAACCTCCTCCAAAAAGTAGATGAAAATCCATGTATGAAGATGTTGAAAAGGCAGCGAAAATTTAAGTTTTACCTTCAACTCATGTTCGTTCTACTCAATGCGTACATTGTTTGGCATTTCTGCCTTCTTAACTCATTTTCAAAAATGACATGATTCAAATAAAGTATTTCGGCATGGTCAACTGTGATGACATTGATGGATTCAAATTAGAATTTTTAACGACTGTGTTTGACCGTGACGACGGTAACGACATGTCGACGGTGTTTGCGTGCCTCCACTGTTGCATGGTTAGGCAGAAAAACCTGGTTTTTTAAATTGACTAGAATGACTTAAACTAAAGTAAGTAAATCATTTTATACATAAAGTACATCATGATGAAAGTACAATTCATATTCTATCAAAATTTCCTTTCATTTTTGCATTTCATATTACAATGACAAGCACCAAAGTGAAACTGCCTTTTGCGACCCTAAAAAAATTGTACCATTTTTCATCCTCGCTTCAAAAACATTCCTCAAAAGTAATTATTAAAAAAAAGTCTGTTTCCTGTATTAAACAAAAATAAATTATGAGGCTTATGCCTCAAAAGTAATTATTAAAAAGAGTCTGTTTCCTGTATTAAACAAAAAATAAATTATGAGGCATATTCCTCAAAAGTAATTATTAAAAAAAGTCTGTTACCTACATTGAACAAAAGGCTAAATTGGCCTTTAAAGGCCCAATGATTAACATGTGAAATAAATCAGAAATGACAAGAGCAAGTTGCTTCATTCAAAATTATGAGTAATGTACAATAAGTACAGCTACTTACAAAAAAGATAGAACCACCTCTTGATACAACCCGCTCAGCAGGCTATTTAAATACTTGATGTGACAACACTGTTGCCATATTCGACTGCCTAAAGCTATCAGGGTCAGGCTAACGATCTCAGAAGCAGGAGCACGCGAATGAAATGAGTTGGCAAAGCAGAGGCCCCGTGATACACGGGGCTGGAAGCTCAACTGCGGCAAAGAGGGTTTACCCGGATCAACTTACAAATGCCTTTCGCAATGCAGACTGCAGTAGAGCCTCTCCATCTCGCTCGCTGACAGTGCATGCACAGATTATAGGGAACCTCAGTTTTCCAAATTATTATGGGATTATATGACTGAACTGGTTTTTGAGGAACAGTCATGGACCATCCACTGCCGATTGCAGCTTCATCAGACAGTCATTCGGGGAAGTCCAGGAACTCCGAAGACAGATGTGTTGGTGAAACCAAGCCTCGTAGATCTACATTCCCGCAACACCCTACAAACCATTGTGAGGGTGTGTGCTGAGTAGGGATGGGCGATTATCAAAACATAATTGCTATTTCGTAAATCGATTAATTGCAAGCAGCCGATTAATCGTGCCTGATTAATTTCTTTTATTAATTGATGCATCTATTAATCGATTCGATAAGGACAAAATACGAAACATAGCTTCTGAGTTTATGGTCCCTCCATAAATTAAGTAAAATAAAGTCAATGTTATCACAAGTACAAATTGTAAAATCCAGAAGTGGTGTCAGGTTGGGAAAAATTTATTAATTCCATTTAAATTTTGGACGATTGCCAAATGTGTACAGAAACTGCAGTTAATAATTGAAATTTTTATGTGGGTACTGGCAAGGCAGCTTTTCTGGTCAGATTGAATTAATCTCATCTAGGAAAAGTCTTTCTGATGGAATTGATGTTGACACTACTGACAGGTAGTTCCTGGCTAACTGTTGTGAGGGTATTCAGTTTTCATTGACTCCCACACTGAAAAGGATTCAAATGGCAGTCAACAACAGGTCGGTTGAGGAGTTGCCGTAACTGAAGTAGTGCCCCACCATCGACATCTTCACTATACAGGGTTCTCTGTGATGCTGCTTCTGTGTCATGAAAGTTTCAGAGGTCATCTGATAGTGTTGCATCACGCTCAGTGTGTGAAGACATCTACAGGACCTGATCCTCCCTGTGAAACATCACAGCAATGACGGTGCTCATGGCATTAGCTACAGCGATCGGGCTATTGAAGTGCAGTTTTTGAACTGTGGGCCCAGCATAATGTAGGCGTGAAACCACTTTTGTGGTTACACATCTTGTGTGTCACAGCCTTGTGATGGCTAATCACAGTTCACCAGACACAAAATTCTGAAATGATCGGTCAAATTGATCGGGTATACATATTGATATAATCGATATCGGCTGTAGGCACACGTGTAAGACCGTGACTTGCGGCAAACGCAACCAAAAATTTGTTCAATTAAAAAAAAAGGGATAGAGAGAGAAAGTTGTATAAATGGGAGATGGGAAAAGGAATAATGAGGATAGGCGCTTACCAGAGGATGAATATGGCAGCTCCTTCTGAAATGTAGGAGACGAAAACCTCTCAAATAGCCCTCCCTTGAAGGTCAAAGCACTGGTTGTTTTCTTGACGAGCACTGGAAACAGACTGTCCATACACCAAGTTTTTCTCCCCCCCCTCCTCCTCACGAACTTACCTCACTAGCGCCACAAGGGAAGGTAAGGGAAGTTTGGAAGGGAATTTAAACGAACAAAACACCTAATGTGCTTACGTGCGAACATACCGCCCCCTGTGAATTTCCCAGAAATTAACTAATACTTATCCAAGTAGTAGGTGAAGAGGTGAAGTGCATTAGAGAAATGGCGAGATATGGTGAAAAGCATTCAAATTTTCTATGAAAAAAAAACAAATAGACATTCTTGCCGATTGGAACACTCTCATAAAGAAATAGGCTCTAAACATAAGTGAGGTGAAGGAACTAAAGCTACTCTTCAATCTCAGAGGCCCATCAGAGGAACTTAAAGGGGAATATGGGTTGGGCCATGGAAGGGTGATTAATGCGAAGAAAGGAAAAAAGTTCCAACTCCAAACCAAAACAATGAGAGCGGCTCAACCGGCTAACATAAATTTGAAGAATAAAAAATAACTTATTGTGATGTTGGTAATGGCACCAACCTCATAATCGGTCTCGTTAGAGTACCTGATGAAGTTTTTAATTCCGCAACTCTAACAACACCTGCTGAGTCGGGATAGACTTTCATAATTCTTCCCATTTTCCAAAGGGAAGGGGGAAGATTGGAATCTCGCAGCAGAACTAAGTCACCAATTTTGATGTTTCCGATTTCTCGCGTCCATTTAGCCCACTGTTGCAAAGTGTGAAAATATTCTTGCGACCACCGTCTCCAAAAATGTTGATACACTTGCTCAATGAGTTTCCATCGAGTGGGCAGACGCATCGCATCTCCCGAAATGCTCTCTGGCAAACCTATCAGAGGACGACCGACAAGAAAATGACCAGGAGTCAAACAGTCGACCTCTTCAGGATTGGATGACTTTGGTGTCATAGGTTGTGAATTTAATATGGCTTCAATGTTACAAAAGAGTGTAGAAAACTCTTCCAAATATAAAATTTGGCTGTGGAGAAATCGGCGTAAATGATATTTTACGGTTTGATTCCTGCCTCCCATACTCCGCCAAAATGCAGAGCAGATGGTGGGTTGAATTTCCATTTGATTCCAGACTTCAGATTGACTGATGTCAGTGCTTCTTCATGGGAGGAGGATCTTATCAATTGATATAGTTCTGTTAAAAATCAATCTACCCCGAAGAAATGAGTTCCACCATCGGGATAGATGATACAGGAATTCCTTGCCATGCTATGAAACGTTGAAACGCCGTAATGAATGCAGCAGTGGACAACGAGGTAACTAATTCTAAATGTACAGCTACTTACAAAAAATTCGTACCACTTCCCTACGCAACCCGCTGAACAGGCTCTTTAATTCTTCGATGTGACAACACTGTCACCGATTCGACTGCCGAACACCTATCGCGTCTGGTTGACGATCTCAGAAGCAGGAGCACCCGAATGAAACATGACCTGGCAAAGCAAAGGCCCCCGTGATACAGGGGGTTGGAAGCTCACCGGTGGCGAGTAGGGTTTTCTTTTCCGAAACAACTGACGAATGCCTTTCGCAATGCGGACCACCGTCGTGCCTCTCCATCTCGCTCGCTGACCATGCAAGCACGGAATTTAGGAACCCCAGTTTTCCAAATTACTAAGAGTTTATATGGCTGCACTGCTTTTCAAGGAACACTCGTGGACCACCCATTTCCGATTCGACCTCATTGCACTGTCGTTCGTGGAAGCCGGGAAACCCCGCGGATTAATGTGTCTACTAAACCAAGCCTCATAGATCTACCATGCAAGCCACGGCGAGGGTGCGTGGCAGGAGGTGTTGCTGAGGAGTGGAATCTCACGGGCGAGGAGAGAGAGGGGACGGTTTTTTTATTCCTAAGATAAGTTCCCATTGCCTTCCAGCAGTGAAAACTGACATTTTCTCACTTAAGTAATGCTACTTGCCGTTATTGAAAAATTATGCTTTAGTATTAAATACTATTATTAGCTAAAATTCACTTAGTTTGAAGGCGGCGAAGAGTCCTCGAAACAGTTTCAATGAAACTAATCTCGACACATCAGCGATACTTTTCTATTCTTCCTGAATAATATGATTATGTTTTTCAACTTTATAAAAACAAAAATTTTCTATCGAGAATAAAAAATATTTTTTTTTCTATGGAAGCCACATGCAATGCCACACATTGAGAAATTTATATTCCTAGATCTGAATCATACACATTTCCCTTAAGGAGCTTTCACTGACACTGCCGAGAACATTTATCTTTTTTCAGACACGTAGTAGAAAGAAATCCAGGCGTGCACCTTTGTGAGCATTTGTAAGAAATTCCTTCACGCCTTACCCCAAGTCCTACGCATTGCATCCTCCGACGCACGGTCTGTGGACATGTCCGAACACGAACAGCATCCCCAGTCTCTTCGGCAGTCGAAAAAGTATTTTCCCTTCCTTGGTCCACTATGCGCGCGTCTTCCTGAGAGGTGACTTTAGGTTTCCCTGAACCCGCATTTAATTTCCCTGCAATCTCCCGAACTGGCATATTTGCCGTTAGTATTCCTGCTATTCGGTTTCTCCACCTACCGTCAACCAAAATATTATGTGCACTCGAGTTTGAAGGGTGTTTACAAAGTTACCTAATAACAGAAAATTTAAAAATATTAATTTTTGTCGTTCAATTCTGCGCTAATGAATGTAAAAATGCATTTCTCAAAAACCCTTCAGATTATTTAACCCAAATTATAACTCCATATAAACAAGAATGTTTATGCATTTTCTATAAAGTTTAGAATTTTAGCTGAAAAAGAAATGATACTGTAATCATATTGAATCAGAAGGGTTTTTCTCCGCTCTAGGTGATCGAAAAAATACAATTTTAATTGCGTCACAATCCTTAGATATCCTAATGTTATAATACATCGATGTTAATAACGTAATTTAATCAACTAATTTTATATTAGTTTAAATTTATGGCTTAGAATGAGACAGTTCAGCGTTTATTTGTTGCTGGGAAAGCCGTGCGACGTTGCTGCAACAAATAGCCGCAGACTTGTCTCACTCTGGCCCGTACAAATATAAACTGATATAAAATTAGTTGATTAAATTACGTTCTTAACAATGATGCATTATAACATTAGGATATCTAATGATTGATACGCAATTAAAATAGCATTTTTTCGACCACGCAGAGCCGAGAAAAATGTTTATGATAAAAATTATTTCAGTATCATTTCTTGATAGATAAAATTCTGAAAATAATAGAAAACGCATAAAACATTCTTGTTTATATGGAAAATTTGTATCAAATAATTTGAACTGTTTTGAGATATGTATAAGCTTTTATACTCGGTGTAATAGTTGAACACGTAAAAAAAGTCACTTTTTCCAATCAAACTTTAATAAGAAATACAAAAATATAAGAAAGAAAATTAAAGTGCACAATTAATGTAGAATTAAATGACAAAAAATACGATATGATTAAATTTTCTTTAGTTATTTTGGTTACTCGTAAACACCCTTCAAACTCGAGTGCACATAATATTTTGGTCGACAGTAGGTGTCAACTGCGGCATTCCTCTAGCGTAACTAGCTCGCACCGTCAATGTGAATTATCGGCTTATTTTTCCTCCCAAAAACACACACTTTGCCGCTAACACCACAAGCTGAATTGTGAACGAGATTAATAAATGGTAAGTCAGGTTCTCGCTCAAATTGGAACAGAGCATTTTAAACGCATAGCTACATCATATGCCCAGCTTTTGTTCCGAGGTAAGGAAACCCTCCTCGCCTGTGAGCTTCCAGTATCAAGTATGACGGGGCTTTGGTTACGCCAGCTCATGTTTTGCTCGGGCACGTCTCATACCGAGATCTCCAGTCCGACGTTACTGCGTTCAGCCAACACCTGCCAGTCGAATACAGCGACAGAGTTGTCTCATCGCTGATTTTAAAGGTCTGTTGGCCGGGTTGCATCGGGAAGTGGTACGAATTTTTTGTAAGTATCTGTACCACTTTGGTCCCAAAACAAATAAATAAACATAAATACGCCTTTCCAATGGCTGAATTCCATCTAGTACTTGTATGAAAATGGTCCAGTAAAAGGTCTCTGCGGCACAACCCTATGCATAGGCAGATCTGACATAATCGGTTGTAGTGTCATGCCCCGACATCGTGAGCATACAACACGTCAGAATTTCTGACCGAATGTCTGATCTTGCAGACAATATCCAAAATTGTCTGGAAACCAATGCCTCCACAGTGCGAGGACCGCCATGGAGCGATACCAAATGATAATGACGCAGGATCAAACGTGAGAGTTTTGGAAAACAAAATAGGTTTGATATATGATGACAAAGAAGAATGTGAGAGTCTACCACCCACCCTAAGAATTCATGGGGGTTCTAAATATGGACGAAGTCGTACCAAACTGGGATGAATGTGCTGCCCCCTTTTGGATTAATTCAATTACCTTTTGAAAATGATGATGCTGATCCAATTTTACTAATTGAATCAGAGCCTGCGACCATTCTGATCCTGATATAATAAAATCATTAGGAGATGATTTCCCCGTAACTGAAGCGATGAATCTCAGAACATGCGTGAACAATCAAGCCAATTTAATGTAAGACGAGAATCTATTCATCCAGGTCAGAAAATTCTCTTGCCTGACAAGACTTACTATGGATTGATTGGTTTCAATTCTGATAATGAAGATAATTTTAGATCCAAGAGCCATTTTCTAAGGGCCATTGATCTTCCGACCACTGTAGAAAAGAGGGCCCTTCCCAGAATAATGTGGAGTCTTGGAATTGGTGAGGTGAAATACCCCACGAAGCACAATCTGCTGGATTTTGTGCGGAGTTGATATGATGCCATATCATGGAAAATAATCATTGATAATTGAAACTGTTGGCAACAAAAATTTTTAACTTATATAAAGGTGTCTTCAGCCAAGCTAATACAATGCTGGAATCTGTCCAGGCAACAGTATGCAAAATGTGAATTTGATCTTTTAGAATATTGCGGATACGATTAAATAATTTAGCGAGTAACAGCACAGCTAAAAGATCTAACTTTGGGATGGTAATTGGTTTAATAGGAGCCACTCTTGTCTTAGGTGTTGAGAAACTGACTTTTAGTTCACCACTAGTAGTTAAGACACGTACATACACTACCGCAGCATAACCCTTTTCGGACGCATCGCAAAAACCAACAAGCTGATTTTCTTGCGCGCTTGGGGAAAATGTATACCTAGGAATGCAGATTTTGGTAAGCAATGGCGTCTGAGACGCGAATTCTGTCCATCTCAATCTAGCAGATTCAGGAAGTGGATCATCCCAACAAATTTACAAAGTCCAAAGAGACTGCAAAAAGCATTTTGCCCAAAAAACGACTGGAGTGGCACCACCAATTTGGTCGAATATTCTCGCAATACTTGACAAAATCATCCTCTTAGTATTGGCAGAAGGATCAAACTCAACATCATAAGAAAATATATTAGATTTAGGGGCCCAAGACATTCCTAATACCTTCAGTGATGCAAATTCTGATACTTCAAATTGTATAGTGGCTTCACACTCCTTTTTCGGAAAAATAATTAATAATTAATCAGAGTTGCTTGCCCATTTGCCCAATGGGAATCCTCCTAAAGAAAGTAATTTGATGAGTTGTTGCTGCAAGTCCAAAGCACCCGAAATTGAATTGGCTCCTGTAACAACATCGTCAACATACATGTCCCGAAGAAGAGATTGAGCGGCCAAAGGAAATTTTCTCCTTCGTCACTCGCTAATTGATGAAGAGTGCGGATGGCAAGATAAGGTGCATAGACAACTCCATACATCATGGTATTTAATTCGAACTCTTGAAGGGCTTGAGGGGAATCTTCTAGCCACAAAATGTGCTTAAAGCCAGTGTTCAGGAGATATTAATATTTGGCGATACATTTTGGAAATGTCCATAAGGAATGCAATTAAGTGAGTTTGGAATGCCTCTAACAAATCAAAAATATAATTTTGGTGCTTGGGACCGGTGAGCAATGCATCGTTAAGTGAATTGCCTTTCGAAGAGTGAGAGGAAGCATCGAAAACAACCCTTAATTTCTGACCTTGAGGGGTGGATTTATGAACTCCATGATGAGGAAGATAATAAAATCCCGATAATGAAGCAATTGACATGTGGCCAAGACTCTCATACTATTTCAAAAATTTACAATATCTGGCTTTTAACCTAGGTCATTGTGACAATTTAAGTTCCATGCTCGTACACCTCTTTGCAGCCTGGGAATATGATTCTCCCAGAGACGGTGGCTCGTGCAGGATATGGCTAAGATCTCATCTCTAAATGCTATAAAATAAGACTTTGGTCCAAGATTACAACATAATAACGTACTGTAGTAATTCTCTTTTAGTACTCAAAACTCCTTCAGCTCAAATACACCTGATGGCATAAAATTAATAGTAAAAGACATTCACAGAATTGCTAATGGGTATGCTACTCTGCTAGCCATTACCATTGACTATGGTGTGAAGATGCATGCTCAGATGTTGTTTTCATCACAAAAATAGGTGATTTTCTCCTTTCTATATCATGTAATTTCATTTGCATTGTGTGACCCTTGAAAAATAGGCAATTTTTCCCTCGAGTAAGAATAAGTAATTTTTTCTACTAAAAGCAATGCAGGACTCGTTAGTTTTTTTTCACAGAAACTTAGCTCATACATTAAGGATTATTCTAAACGAAACTATGTCTCTGAATTCCCATTTCCTTTTGCTGTAGATACAGTCCATTGAAATTGCACGTTGGATTTTTTTGCCGAATTAATTTTTTCCCTGCAGAAGTATTAAATGTATGGCATCTTTAATGATATTTATGGGAACTGTTTGGATTTCTTAGCTCCAGGAAAACGTTTAGGATTTTTTTAATGCAATATAAATAGATTTACGGGTGAAAAGAAAAATCAACCAGTGTCCCATGTTGCGGCACTGTAGGGGCCATGCTCAGATTTCAATCGCTCACATTCCTGACTGTTGACAGTAAGAGGCTAAAATTGTATTCGGTCACTATTCTTATCAAAATGTATGTCCACAGGAAATTTCATGGAAATCAGAGTCGGTGGGTTTCATTTGTATTGGTTGATTTGACATGACCCATTGGCATTTATAAATACAACTAACGCAGTATAATGATGTATTTGGAATGTATATTGTGGTAAACAAAAAACACTATTTACAATAGGGACATTATTAAAGGTTCGTAGAAAATTTAATCTCAATGCTCATTCAAAACCAATGAGAGCAGTTGTCGAGTATTTTTGTATTTCAGTAGAGTTATTATTAATACTTTTACTAGGCATAATAATACCACAAATTTTCAATAATTTTACAAATACATTGTGGTTCTCGAAAAATATTTAAGCCATAGTAGTAACAGACTTGGCTCTTCCATCACGAGAGTTTGCTGAACCCTACTCTAGCGCAATGAACACCGAACCATACGCTCAACTGGAAATGAGATAAATAAATGTCAAGGCAGGCACTTACATAAAAATTGGAACGGTGCATTTTAAACACAAATAACACAATATGCCCAGGTTTTGTTTCGAAGTAAGAAAACTCTCCTGGCTTGTGAGCTTCCAGTCCCAAGTATGAAGGGGCATTGGTTTTGCCAGCTCATGTTTCATTGGGGCGCATCTAACATCGAAATCGCGAGTCGAATGAAACTGCGTTCGACAGTCGAATGAATGCAGCAGTGTTGTCACATTGCTGATTTAAAAGGCCAGTTGGCCGAGTTCCATCGGCAAGTGGTACAAGTTTTTAGTAAGTAGCTGTACATTGTGTCTGCATAAGCTTGAGCTGATGACATCTATCATTTTCATTCAAATGATGTTGTTAAATTTTCTGCCGAATATTCCGCCCAATGGTCAAGTGTAGATTTACAATCAGCATTAGGGTGGGCCGAAAAAAGGTTTTTTTTCCGGATCAAATTTGCCCTATGTGGGAAAGTTATGTACTGATATCAGGATCTTGCATGCAAAATTTTTTCGAAATCCGATAATATTAACCACTGCCGCCTGAGCTCTAAGGTTTAAAATTTTGCGAAAATTCAGGCGGAAATGGGAAACAAACGGTTATGGAGAATAATTTGTTGTGAATACTGGAATATTGGTAAATATCAACGATAGATACATGTTTTTAGATTACAACACTGAAATGTGAAGTTTATTTGATGAAATCTATGACTTACTCGATGCCTAAGAATAAACAGCTAATTTAGAGTGTATGCAACCCGCACAACAACAAAAATTTTTACACGCTCCAAGCATCACTTCAAATAGATCACTTTTGGGAGCCGTATTTGGGATAAATTAATAATTTTTCGAATGCAGTTCCTTTATAAATGTCTCATACTTCATTTGGGTGTAGATAATACATTAAAACAGACAGTAAAGTTAATTTTTTTAAAACTAACCTCAATTATAATGAAGAATTTTATGAATGTTGAGCTATTACCACAAAAAAAATCAGTTAATCAAGGTAGGATTAAGGCACAGCCTGATTATCAAATATTTATTTAAGTAGCTCTTTGCTATTTTCGTGGAGAAACTACCCAGAACTCACCACGAGGAGGTGGCTACTATCGAGTTCCACCCGTGCCCTCCCAAACCGCCCTTCCATGTGGCACGTTTGTAGGTATCTGGCTATCACCGGTTCTTATTATACCTAATGCTGTGCTTTATTTTCAAATTTTGGTTGAAGTTTTCGGCCTTTTATGCATGATAATGCCCATCCATGCCTGATTTCTGGACTGCACACGGATTTTGACGCCACCGTGATCATTTGTACCATCCTTTCAACTGCTTTTGTGTGGCATGCAAATGCAAAAATACTTTCAACAAAGCCCCTTCCTTCAGAATATCTCCAAAATCCTTTCTTATGATATCAGCTATTAAAGGTGGTTGAGTTACCGCTACTGTTTTCCAGTCAACTAAGTGGACGTAATCTTGTGCATCGAAATTCATAGTTAGAAGTTCGAATTTCCTAAATTCCTTCTTCTGATTTTCGTCTGATTTTAATATTTTTTCGACGGCCATTTCACGGATCGGTTTTCTCTTTTCGGCTAACATTGCAAGCAGATTATGCTCTGGGTAAGCAAAAAGAGCATTTCCCTGAATGATTGAGTTAAGGCCCTGCTTTCCTCGCGCCCGAACGCATAGTGCCCCCCAAAATCCGCCAGTTGTCGTTGGTGCGAATCTCCAGTGGAACCCCTGCTGGCCACGATGGCAATTATTAGGAATCTGCTGTTTCACTTCAAGGTCACTGGCCTAGGAGTGCGTTGCAACGCTGACGAACGACCTAAGTCCGGCATAGGAGGGGGTGCTTGGAGAGAGGCCCCTTGGGCCCTGTCTCGCCACCCATCATTCAGGGGTGGGGGTTAAAAGAGGCAGAGACAAGAGAGTGTAGACATTATAATCTTTGGTGTAGACCGCGTAGACTCCCGCCTCGCTTCCATAAGAACAATGGGATACTCTGGGAAGAGCGGCCTGGTCCTCGCTTTCAAGCTGTCCAACTCTTTGACAGGGAGACGTTTGAGGCATATTATTTCTCTTAAAACGGGGAGAAGCAGTCACAGAAACAATACAACCTAGATTATCCAATCGCTTAACGTCCGTTATTATGCTGGTCACCGTTATTGTTCCAATTTTCGTAGTGTTTTAAAGGGATTAAATTTTTCATTGACTTTACTGAACGTATATTTTCATTAAGTACTCTGAAACAAATTTTTAAGCTTAGTAATGTCCACTAAAAAACCCAATTTAACATCTCGACGAAAGGTAAGTCGACAATATGACTTTTGTCCGCATTTTTTCCGAATTCTGACCATAGTATAGTGTAGTGGTATATTATTACCCTTTTGAGAGAGTTGGCTGAGGTTGGTTTTCGGAAAGGTTGTATAACAAATAAAATCATCATGGAGTATCATTTAATGGAAAGAAGTTTATTCCGTTAAACTTAATTATTGAAAGGATTTTCATAGGTTTTTACTTTTAGCTACGAGTTTCTTGCTTATTTTTTAATTCTCTTTGAGCCTGTATTATATATTCAGGATCCCGTATTTCCATTGACCTGCTGCGTCGAGGATCAATTATCTCTGGCAGCAGGCAACTTTTATAAAATTTTTCTAATTTAGGAAACATTTCCTTCTGCCAGAAATTATCGTCTCTGTGCACCGTTTCACATTTTATCCCGTTAGGTGTCCACAAAACAAGATAACAATATTTTCTTTGAGTTATATGGAGCTGCCCTTGGATTTGGTAATGGAATACATGTCGTTTTTTAATGCCAATCACTTTTTTGCTTTTATCCATTAGCCAGAACGTAACTTTTTTTGATTCAATTGCTTCATATGGAGTTAAATTTCTTGCCGAAAATGGGCATTTGATCTCCAGCAGACCATCTTCTCCAATCAAGCCATCTGGGGTTGCGGCAAAATATGGATGCTCTCTGTCGATGAAGAGCCCACAGTCTTCAATTTTCCAGCCAAACCTTTCTCTAATTTCTGCTTTGGCGACGATTTCCTTTTCCCTTCCATAGGCACATGCTTCATTGTCGATAGAGCCGTAAATAATTTGTTTTACTACATTTTTGCAGCTAGTGTGAGCAAGCATGTTACAAATTTTTCCGAAATAAGATGCTGTCAGCAATTTCCTTCTCATTTCTCTCCATTCCCCACTCTCCCCCTGCATAATTGTGGCCCTTTCAATCCTTCTCCTATCTTTCTCCAATACGGGTAAGCTAGCCAAAAAATCCCTCTCAGCTTGAAGGTACTCATTTGCTGACATATGTGCGTTCCTTTGGCGGGCCTTTGTGCGTTCGGTCCGTAAGCACTGTCACCTCCAAACCCATCCTTAAACAATGATTTTCGGCATCTTGGCTTGCCTTGCCTTCTCTTCGAAAACTGCAGTTTTTTTAACCTCCTTAGTTCCATTTTTTTGCTAAATAAACCCGGGCTTGAGAAAAACATTTTTTTGCTTGTTTTGTACGCCAGATTCTTGGTGTTGTGACGAATGGCGGCTCCAGCACATCTCCCTTGGTAGGATCTTCGAAGAGCAAAGTTCACCCGTTTTCCTCCGATCATTTTCGCCACAATGGAGTTAAACTGTTCAACGGGGTTGTTGTCCACATTGTAAAGTAACCTTCTGCCGTTGCGGCTCAGATGCTTTACGATTACCATTAGTTTCTGGAATATTGCACTTTCTCTTAGGTCAGGATAGAGGTTTGGCTTTCCGTCCTCATTCGTTCCTGCACAGAAGTAAGTGGCACAACCGGAATGTTCTCCAAAAACATGATTGATACAATTTTCAATGTCCAATTTCAAAGATTCTATTCTAGACTGAAAGGATCCTGGTTGATTCTTCCTGTATTTAATTGCTTTGATAATACCTACCCTCAGGCGAAGAACACTACTCCCCAGATACTTTCGCAAGAGAATGGTACTTTTCTGTCCCGGTTTATCACCTGCTACTGTCACATCCCTCAACTTTGCGCAAAAATTCCTCATTAGGTGATTCCGGCACTCTATCTTTTCCACTGTTAAGCTCTTATATGGACGGGAATCGAGGACGCTCTTGTAAACATTGCTGTCACCATCCGCTATCAATTTTGCAAACCTTACGCCATAAAGTTCCTCGCTTTTTCTAAATCCCTCTACTATTACAGCTGCCTCCATACTCGTAGAACTTTGTGCATTCCCCCAATTTTTGAAGCAAACATGATTTGCAGGTTCTTCATTCTTCGCGGCGGATCTCATGCAAATGACGCAGTACCGATTTTTCACTCCAAGAAAGATCAGCTTCTTTGTGTAGTATCCAATGATTGCGCCCTGCAAATTTGAATTCAAAGATGAATGTAAAATATTATTTATCAGCACACTAATTCTAAAACTTTAAACCAAAAATCAACTCACCAATCCGGAGGAAGAGTTATAATTCGTCCGGTAGGACCTCTTGCACCAGCTACCGTCAGCATTAACGGTTAGTAAGGGGGTGCCATCGCTATCTATCTCACCCTTGGCTACAGCAAGTTCCGCTTCAGCCTTTACCGCTGATTCCATTTCTTCGTGCGCTGTGGACTCCCATGCGTCGCATACGGCATCATGGCATTTTTTGTAGAAATTGAAGGACATGCATGGTATGTCTAGAGTTGAAATTATTTCTTCCATCTGGCTATAGCCTCCACCAGATGATATGATTCCAGTCACCGCTGCTGTGTTGACATCCATTGAGGATTTATCGCCAGTTTCCTCTGTCGAGATTCTTCGGACGATATTGCACATTCTGCATTTGAATGCAATAATGGACTTCAACCCTTCTCTCTTTTCCCAAATGACATCCATATCAGTAAAGGAGCACCCGAAATGCTTGTGGTCATTGATTTCTTTTATAGACGCAAGTACATGATTTATATTTACAATTCTTCTTCCCGTTAATAAAAACTCCTTGGTATTTTTGACTTCTGAGTCGCACCGGATGATAGGATTGCTATCAATGACATCTGTTTCATTACCAGCGGTCTTGGGTGTCTCTTCCCGAGTCAAAGTGTCAATGTCCTGCCCAACCTGTAATGTGGAAAATAAATGATTAGGCAATGATGAAATGGCTCTTCCAGGAACTGCTTCGTTTTTTGATACATATATGCGGATGAATTTGTAGGGACATTCTCAGAGTTGGCTGAAATGAATTATTTGTACTCGAAGTTTTTAGTGATTACGAGGAGAAAACGTGGCAAGAATTCTTTTGGGGGAAAATAAAGATTTTTTTTGAGATATTTTCCGTTTGTCCATCCATGTATTTCCAATGTCTTGATCCTACATAACAGTTTCCCATTTCGATCACTAATGTTTTGGCATCTTGGTTTCTTTTCTCCAAAGTGTCTCTTGATTATGCTGTATGCCGTTCTCGATTTACCCCTCATCATGCTCTCGTTAATATTTTCGCAGCAGCTTTCGATCCATTCGTAAGGAAATGTCATTAGTACCTTAGAAATTTGATATTCAATGTCATAAAAAATTAGTATTTTTTCGATATTGAATGTTTATCCTAATGCGAAAATTTGAAATTTAGAGGTTTGTGGCTTTACTCTCTGATAATGCAACATAAATATTATTTCTTGCCTTGCAGAAATGATTGAGGCTCATTGCAATACAGTTGGAGAACTGCATCGTGTTTGGAAGCCACCTCCTGAAGTCGTACAGATGCTTCTCTTAAACTCGAAGATGTGATTCTTTTTAATAAATCATGCTAACTTAGCTTTTAAATTCTATGTATTGCCTTCATCGATTTGATAGTAATTGATTAAACCCGCAAGCCCTTGTGTTACCGTTTGGTTACATGCATTCAAACAAGCAATTTCAACGTTTTGCTTCCTCAACTACGTGAGAGGTTGATTTGTCACCCGTTGGGATAACGCTATTGAAAAGTTACTTTGAAGATCTCTATCGATAGACTATGAAATCGCAGTGGAGAATCAGTCATGCGCGTATAGTCGGATCATTTCCTTTCTAAATTATGTCGCTATTAAATTATTCTAAATTATTAACTCAATTACCTACTAATTTATTCTATCAATTGCCGACTACATCACGCCGGAAGATATTAAAGTCGACAGGCAATACTAACGATTGTATAAAAAAACAACCGATTCAGGCGTGATGTAGTGGAAGTTCAACATATTAAAATGAAATGTAAAAGCACTTTTCCACAAATGTTTTAATGCATACGACGCGTTTCGAAATAAGAACCAGAAAATCTCCACGTTGTACTCAATTGTAGCAGTGTTTCCAATTTTACTTAGATGAGTAAATTATCTTTTGTTATGACAAAGAATTTAAGAGCATGGTTATATTTTGCAACGATTTTATGCGCCAATAATTCTGTTTTACCCAGGCATTTTCTATTTTCTAATGTAAGAGGTAATTTTTTTCCAAAAAATTTACCTGATTTTCGGAGCCTTCTTCAGTAGTATCCAACCTGGAGAACACTTCGGTCCGCAACGTTTCTTCCTCCCGTGTGTTGCCGGTAGCTCTTGATTGGTTAACTCCAGAACGGTTGGTTCCTGCTTTGTTCCTATAATTACAGAGGAGTAATTAGAGAATTGTATAAAAAATTTCCGTAGAGAGTGCGAGAATAGAAACTAATTCTCTAACTAATGCAGATGCTGGTAATGTAATTTCAAATATTTTTCTGAACAACAAAATGAGTGCCCTTCTGACAAATTTCTATAGTTAAAAAAATCTCAGCAATGACAAATAACGAATCACTACCAACAATTCAGGCTTTGAGAATAATTAGAAAAAATATTCACATACCTTTGATCTTGAAACCATTTCTTGAGGTTCTGCCCCTTGTTCTTCTTCCGATTTATTGATAACTTCAGCCGGCCTTTCTTGTTTCCTCTGCTGTAACGATAATCATTGGACGACATCTCGAGCTCTACACTCATCAGAGATAAATAGGAAAATATTCACTAGTGTTATCGATTGCTTGAAGAAAATTCAACGTTCGAATCGCAGTGGGTAATCAGATATTCGCAGATTACCACAAATGAATGTGAGCAATTATGACCCTCAATCCTGGGAGCCGCGAGCGAAACTGTCACTGTCCCTCGACTAACCCCTTCCTGCCTTCTCTCTCCCCCCCCTCCCCCCCCCTCCCCCTACCACCCTAATTGCTCCACAGCAGCGTTGCCGACTCGGTCTCCTAGAACGACACGGAGCGCCTATGGAAGACCCTGCGGAGAAAGGGCGAACTTCTTGGTCTCCCACGGACCGCCAGGGTGGCGTTTATTTAGTTTTGCACGTCCAAAAATCAAAGACATTATTAGGAAAACGCTTTTAATGGAACTTGAAATTTATGCGGGAACTGAATTACAAAGAATCAATCTTTGCCTGTCTGTTTAAATTTTTCTGATATTCATCACCAAACGGGAGTAAAATAGCAACGCGCCGACCCTTATTTGCAGAGCTTTTGTGAAAAATGTGGGAAGAATATCCTTTTGTTGTCAAAGGCAATACATAATAAAAAGAACCTTTATTCATAAGTTGAAGACCAACTTCGATTATCTTATGAGGTTGACGAGAAAATCTCTTCCAAATATGGTCCATATACGGACTGGCAAAGCCGAGGGTGGAGGCCCCTTAAGGCGTAATTTGATTTCTTGATTCATATATTTCATGAAATGTATCATGTTCATGATATTCTTTGGACTTTCCGTGCATTGTGGTGTAAATTTTATCGGAACCACATAGGAGTTTATACTTTCATCACAAAAGTTGCCAATGCCATCTGTTCTTTTGAAGGAGTTTCGGTTGAAACATATAATTGAAGAATACGAGTTGCTGTAGTGGTCCACCTGGAATGAACCATTTTTCCCGAACTTCTCGCTGAAAGACTCTCCAGGCATTCTCCACTTGAAAAAGCACGTGATCTCCTTGAGAAACCATCCCGATATCAACTAGAAGCGCGGATGTGAGTGCTGCAGCAGCTCGTTTCGATATACAAAATCTTTCACAGGCAGACGCAAATCTAGACAAATTTTAATTATTTACACCCACCTTTTTTCCAAAAAATCATCAGCATCACTTGCGTCTTCATCTTTCTTCATTCTTCATCTGCAGACGTTTCATCACTTGAGTCTTTCCAAATCACAGGAACTTCTTGCTCAGGTAGCGTGGAACATTCTAATGATCTTTTTATTTCTAGCCTATTTCATTTCGTCTTCCTCTTGTCTTTCCTGGACATCAATGGCACTGATATTTAATTTTCTATCACCTGTGGTCCTGAAGGAATACACATTCTAATAATAGCACTTTGGTGGTATTATCACAAACACAATCAGTTCCACTAGAGAATTTACATGCCGCAACATCACACAGCTGACACGCGTGACGATGAAAGTCTTGCTTCAGATCAGCGAAAGTCTTCTTGTTGACAGATCGAAGATCATTGCGGTATTTTCCATGGTATTGAATATTTCGTCTCACAATTTGCTTATGTCTGACAACTGGTATAGAGGATCTATTCCAGATGTCTTCAATGGCATAAGCCACCGTCTCCGCGATTCCCGGCACAGATGTATCAGTATTTCCACTTTCTTCTTTAATGTACCGAGAGTACAAATACATTTTCATCATCTCCTCATAAGTAGGCAAAACATTACCCGCAAACTTTTCGGGTGCACCAAATATCAGGCACTCCTATCCACACCTTTTAAGGTTTTTCTGTATTTTCGCCATTGCTTTAATCTTCCTCCAACCGAAACCGCAGTACGCTGCACAATGTAGTTATTCACTCACAGCAATGAATACCAACTGACTGACTACCTCAAGCTTATGAATTGAAATACGCATCTTGCCCGACAACAGATGGGAATCCCCAAGGAAAATAAAATATTGCAACGAATGTGGTGAGTTAATGAGTAACGAAAGTAACAGCATGAGATGAGGGAGTTTATGCATCAGTTACGAGAAATTTACAATGGAATATGTCTTGTATGAGAATTCTATGCCATTTTATCACCTAAGTATTCACAAATAACTCATCGCTGGGGCCAGATAAGAATAACCTCCGTCCTCCGTCTCATTCATACTTTCCTTAGCTCTACCACTGGCCATCTTTATCATACCTGACTCACGTCGAACTAGCTGTACCTATTATCGCTTAGGGACTAGTTAACTCCTGGTTTTCCAAGAAAGTGCCGGTTGGAGGAGCACGTATATACCGTAAACAGAGATAATGCGTTGATTATGGAACTTTTCGGTTTATCATTTCCGACAGTGAACCACTACAATTTATCAAAGTTCTTAGAAAAAGCTACTATCTTCTGATGAGTAGATTGTAGCTATATCGGCCTTTTTTAACAAAAGAATTCATTTGGACTACACTAGTGTATTAAAATGTCAGATTCATAGTATCTTTCCCAGCACGCAGTCCGCTTTGTCTCCGAGTGAACATCCACACCTTTTGCAATCTAATTCACGAACATTTATGACACACGAATTCGTTGGATTTGCAAAGAATATCTGCAGCTCAGGGGGGGGGGCAAGAGCCAATTATTGGATATTGCAGTATATCCCGAGGAAATCAAATGTTTGAATCACCTTTGTCATAAATATCAGGCCGTGATTCTTCGCCATAATTTAAGTTAGTTTCAAAACGTACCACTTTTTCGTCTGTTTTAAAGTATTATTTATACCCAAATAAAGTATGAGACATTTATAAAGGAACTGCATTCAAAAAAATATTAATTTATCCCAAATACGGCTCCCAAAAGTGATCTATTTGAAGTGATGCTTGGAGCGTGTAAAAATTTTGTTGTTGTGCGGGTTGCCTACACTCTAAATTAGCTGTTTATTCTTAGGCATCGAGTAAGCCATAGATTTCGTCAAATAAACTTCACATTTCAGTGTTTTAATCTAAAAACATGTATCTATCGTTGATATTTACCAATATTCCAGTATTCACAACAAACTATTCTCCATAACCGTTTGTTTCCCATTTCCACCTGAATTTTCGCAAAATTTTAAACTTTAGAGCACGGGCGGCAGTGGTTAATATTATCGGATTTCGAAAAAATTTTGCATGCAAGATCCTGATATCAGTACATAACTTTCCCACATAGGGTAAATTTTATCCGGAAAAAATACCTTTTTTCGGCCCACCCTAATCAGCATTCCATGCCTACTACTACACTTATGAATTTCTCGATAGCCCGTTTGCTTTCTGTTGCTTTTTTTGTTATCCTCCCACTTCTGTTTCCAGTTCACTACTAGAGCCAACTTCATGGCTGGGAAACATTGGATCTGAAAGAAACTTTATAGTTAATGAATACAAAAGTGGCAGGGCAGCTGGGCATGATTATAAGAAACGTCCAGTAGCTGCTGTCTAGATGTCATTTCGGTTGAAGATATTTAGCTTATATTGATGAAATTCATTTGGGAATTTCTGACTGTATGCATCCAAACCATTTGGAACTCAAGACAATACAGTAATGCGTAGTATACTGTGTCAAGTCAACTTTTTATATCCCAACTAATTACGTTTAACATGAAATTTAATGTCATTGACAGTACATGGGTCAATGAAGGGTCTGGAAGTATCATTTTTACTAGCTATATTAATGGAATCATTTAGCCATTCACCCAGAACACCCACAAAATTGGCTAAACTGTAGCATTGAAGTCGTAGGAATTGTTTTGGAATGGTTATTTAAGTATTTTTGGTAATAACGAGAGTGCGATATAGCGAGTGATTTTTTTGGCTCCTGAGGGCTCACATGATATATAACTTCTAATGTATTTCTAGATGTACCAGTTTGTTTTGAACATTTCTACTATATTCTCACAGGTGTGTTGGACTATTCTGGGCATAATCTGAATCCATCTCACTATCGTAAAATATTGTATATTAGTAAGCAATAAATTGTTTAGCATCATTATGCGGTAATATCATGGAAAATTATGAGTCCATTGCTGATAAAAAAAATGAAAAATCTGCAATGATGTCAAGTACCATAAGTTGGGGTGAGTTCGGACGCTTTTATATGTATTCGTTATTTAAGCTCCTATATATTAGCCGATATGTGTAAAAATCAGAATTAAAAATCTAAAAATCCTCAGAAACACCATGAAGGGAAAGAAGCTATTGTCTCCTAATTATGAACAACAAAAAATATTCGAAAGCACCATTCCAACATGCCTCACGGATTGGGGCGAGTTCAGACACGCGTAAAATGTTCAAGTTTTCATGCCAAGTAATCACTTTCATGACAAAAGAAGAACATATATTTATTTATATATGTTCTTACATTGAAAATAATAATGTATTAATATTTTTGTTAAAATACTGGAATGTGCTTATAGTTTCTTGTTTTTATCGGCAAACCATCGAAATGGAAAAATAGGGAGAAAAATGAAATTCGTAGATTCTGGCGATATTGCGTGGTATTCGAACATTTCAGAAAGAAGACAAAATTTGCAATTTACCACATAAAAACTTTATTCCGACCTGGGTTTCGTTAGCACTGCAACATCATCAGGTGAAAAATAACATCCATAGTGCGCTTATATATAATATGCGGGGATTTGAGGAGTGGGGAAGTGGTAGGTGGATGAAGGGGGGGGGGGGGGGGAGGGGGTGAGCGGTGGAAAGCCTATAGGCGGGCAGAGGAAAGACACGTGAATGGGAGGGCAAGAGTGCCAGGGGTAGGGTATGAGGCAGAGCTGAGGGAAGGGGGTCATAAACACATCAACTGGCGAAAACACAGAATTTTCAAAAGTCTCATAGTGGAAAGGGTTTTCACACTTTGGATCCTGGAAGCATTGTCACGGCTTCAACTAAGGTGCCACGTGATGCGACTTGTCATAGGGGAAACAAAGGGTCAAGGTCCCAGGGCTGGAAGGGACCTCATCACTGACCATGGTCGATCTGTTGCCGCATATGGTCTCCGTGTGGGCGGAATCCGGAGTGGGTGCTGGTCATCTAAGTCCTCGAAGACTGTGAAGCATAGTATACAAAACAGGGGGAGGGTAGTGGTGTAGGGGGTCACTGTGGGAAACTGATGGAGAGAAGGGGAGAACTGGTGTTGAACACATGGTCGTTGAGGAGGGAAATCTTCTTCCTCTGTCGTTCTATTATTTCAATTTGTTCTAGGGCGTCTAACTTCCTTCCTTTGGTTTGAATATGGAGCGCTTTTGCCTCAAAATCACAATTGTGGTTCCTTTCTCATAAGTGTTTCGCCACCATCGAGTATAGTTGCCTTGGATCGTGCATTGTCTGTGTTCCTTTGATCTTGTTTTGAAATCTGTACCCATCTGGCCGATGTAGCTGGCACCACAATCACAAGTGATCTCATAGACTCCGCTCTTTCTAGACTTGTCTATGATGTCTTTGTTCCTGCAGAGAATTTTCTTCAGGGAGGTGGGGGTGTAGTATGATATCCTGTATCGGTCTTTGGGAATATGGTTAGCTATTCTGAGTGAAAGTTGATTTAGGAATGGAATTTTTCCCCACCTATGACCATTTGGCTGATCTGTCGAGAGGGAGGTGCTTGTATAAATTGCTTGTTTACGTAGTTTCTTCGTGAGCAAGGAATTGATAATCTTCTCACTATAGCCATTATTGACTGCGATTGTCTTGATAGTTATCACTTCTCGGTGGTAGTGGTGGTTGGTCATAGGGATATTTATCAGTCTGTGGAGCATGGAATGGAAGGCAGCTAATTTGTGGGACATGGGGTGGCAAGAGTCTGCCGGGATCACTTGGTCGGTGTAGGTGGGTTTTCTGTAAATAGAAAATGAATGTTTTTGGTCTCTGATATCAATGGATAAATCTAAAAAGTTGAGTGTGCTGCCGACCGCTGATTCAGTAGTGAAGTTTATAGTCTTATGCAATGAATTTTGGAACTTGAAGATATCTGTCTTTCTGAACCTGTCCAACAACATAGGATGTCGTCCACATATCTGTACCAATATAGCACATGATTGATATTGTGGTTATCGGAACTAAATATTTTGTCTTCTAGATTATCCATGAAAATTTCTGCTAATAGGGGGGACAGTGGAGATCCCATTGACAATCCTGATATTTGTTGATAGAAAAGATCATTGAAAAGGAAATAATTTTGGCTCACACACAGTTCCATTAATTTATACAATTCTTCTGCCATTTGCGGTTGAGTATTGGACTTAGAAATAATGTCTTTCGCATATGCCAATGCCTCCTGTGGTGGAATAGATGTGAATAAGTTTTTCACATTGAATGACACTAGTTTCGCATTTGGTGGCAGGTTCACACGGCTAAGCTTCTCCGTTAGGGATATAGAATTATTTATGGTGTATTTTGGGGTGTACTCAGTGATTTATCGAAATAAAAAGTTCAGTTTGAGGGCGAGTTTGTGTGCTGGGGATCCTATACTAGAAACCACAGGTCTTATGGGTATTTCGTCTTTGTGCAGCTTAGGCAAACTATACAGTCTGGGCGGTAGTGGATTCATTGTTGTTGAGAAGAATTTTTCATTACTAAGTACTAAACAGAACTTTGGAGGAGGAGATGGCTTTTTTAACACTATCTTGGAACAGCTTAGTCGTATCTTTTTGCAGGGTGTCTAAATTATTTGTTGTAATAAAGTCCTGGCACTTACTTATGTAATCAGACTTGTCCATGATGACAGTGCAGTTTCCTTTGTCAGCCTTGGATATTACAAGTTGATCTTTAACCAGGTCATTTGAGAGGCTTTTTATCGTTGTAGCCATATTACACAGTCTTCTGGGTGGTGGCGGGGATTTCCTATCAATATCTGCTGAGATTATGTCTGCCACTATTTGTTTGATACCTTTAGTTTCACTATATAAGGCCACTTCACAGTCTGCGGCGAGGTTTTTGTAGTCCTTGGTTGTCGTCGGGAGCACGGGGGTGAATTTCAGTTCTTTTTTGAGGATGGCTAGTTGGGATGCTAGCTAGATGTCACCTCCTTCCCCTTAAACTGTACAAAAATATGAATTGCATTTCCTAAAACATTCCAACATTCCTTTTTCTTGCTGCAGAGTTTTCTGCACTTAAATTTTCCGCCACTTGCAGAGCCTTCTCCTGCAGCATTGGTCCACCACTGTTAACATTTTAGCATGAGCACACTAAAACCATTGGAAAACAGCATTATTCAGTTACCACCTCTTCATTTTCATTCCAAACTTCCTCCTTAATCTCTCAAAATGTGTTTTTTTATTTTTTTAAATGGTATTGACCTGTGTTCTACCCTGTAAAAAAAATTTCCACAATTTACCTTGTCAATATTCCCTTCCTGTTCTTCAAGATAATGTTCCTTTGCTCCTCAAGATTAAGCCCAACTTTGCTTTTACCTTCAATCATTTTAGTTACCACTTCATCTAAACCTAAATGTAAGAGTGCTCCAGCAGAATGTCCCTCAAAGACGCAATGTGAAACTTTTTTCTTGGAAGCAATTGACCCGGGCCCAAAGATAATTATGTATGTATGTACTTAGCACTCATTGTGCAACCAAGAAGGTCTCCTTCCATTTTAATTTTCCTTTTCTAGTCTGGTATCAGATGATGTTTGGCTCATTCTATTTATTAGGTACATTTCATCTTGGATTGCCTTGTGTTTTCATGTAAACAGTTGAGCATCCAACCTCTTTCGCACCCAAAATAAATAAGAGTTGGGGATATGTGGGTTGCCTAAAATTGCATTGGTAAGGGGGAAAAAGATGCAATTACAGGCTCTCTCCTGAATTTTTCTCTTGCTAAATTTTCATATGTGAGGCAGAAAAATTTTTTTAATTCAAAGTTCTAACTAACTGACCGTGAAAACTTAGCAGCATTACCCGCTGAAATTGCACAATAGCAGATATACCATGGAGAAAAAATCATTTGCCTTGACCGGGACTGAGATTTTTTTCTCTGTGGAATATCTGCTATTGTGCAATTTCAGCAGGTAATGCCACTAAAGTTTTCACGGCCAATTCGTCAGAACTTAGAATTTGTTATAAGTAAGCACCTTAGTTTTTTTAACCTCGTGGATAGAGGCGACATGCGCATGACTTTGGAAGCTCTGTGACACAATATGTCCAGCAGTCCAGTAACATCTTGTTCCTTTAAAAGCCTCTATAATTTTCTCAGAGGACGTCTTGGTAGCTCAACTGGTAGAGCACCTGGCATAAATTGGGTGTTCCAGGTTCGTGTCCCGGTCAAAGTGAATGATTTTTTCTCTGTGGAATATCTGCTATTGTCTTATTTGTTACCACTGTGGGGCCAGGCCATTGTATTTGGAGTGCATAACAAAGGGTTCAAAGTCACATTATTTTACGTGGCTTACATGATTGTGGTATGTCATCACCTTGCAGTTTATTTTATACTTGGCTTCATAATTTCATTCTTGACAACATGTATAGTTTCATGTCCGTGGTCCATTTCGTACAAACGGGATTTTTTTCTCCTGGTACAGCAATCACATTTAGTCATTTGGTAATTTTGTAAAATTGCATAGTTCCGTACACTGTATTACTCTCTCAAATGTGCTATCATTTTGTTCAGAACTTGCAAATTTGCTCAATGATGACAATTTTTTATAACATTGATATAATGTTGAGTTTCTATTGTCTACATACAAGATTTTGACTGTGTAGGGATGAAAACTTTTTGTACTCTTGATTCACATGTTCTGCTGCCCATTGCCTAGAGATTGATTTATGACGTTTATTTCACTGGTGTGGATAGTTACTCGAGGAGGGTCCAAATCAAATATGAAATTGTCGGCATCTTTGCCTGTAACCATATCGTGTATATTTCAATTGTTCAAGATGAAATGGGTGATCCAAATGCTCCTGCTCATGGGATGAAAACTTTTTGTACTCTTGAGAAATAAATGAAACTAAATACAGTAAAATCTCGATAATATGAAGTCAGCAGGACCGAAAAATTGGCACTCCGTAATTTCAAACATTTTCAATAAATCGTAAAAAAATTTTGTTTGTTTTCTCTAACTCTTTTGTCTTCGGCGACATTGTATACATTTTTAGGTCGTTTGTCGTAAAAGCATTCTGAAAAGATACCTTTGTATACACGGTATCGCGTCTTAAAATCATAAAATAAATACCTACTCATATTTCCTATGTAAATGGATTAAAATTGGCATTATCACGTTGGCAAAATTCGTTCCAGTATCTAAAATGCATATAAAACAAAAGTTGAACATTTTGTAATTAGAATTTTATTTTCGAAATCCACAGTCAGTAGAGACGAGCCACTCATATGGATGCTAAAAATAGACATTTTCTCCCAGCATCTACGCAGTTATGATGGCAGTTGGCCCAACCGCACTTTAGTTGCCTTCTATTGCCCAATCATAGCTAAAAAATAGCATGGAACTAAGCCCGTTTCCAGAAAAAAATCATTCACAGGTTATCATTTGTGGTGTCTTCCGTATCGTCAGCCCCAACAATGTTACCCCCAAGATCATAAATGATCTTGGGGGTAACATTGTTCCATTTCTACCTCTAAGATGTTGATTACAAATTGGGTGGAATTGGGAACATTTTTCGCATCATCTCCTCAAGGATTATATGACGGCTGGGGAGTTTGGTTTTGCTGCATGTGGGGGGAAAAGGGACTTGATTATGGAGAGGGCAGATCCCAGTTGTGGTCGTATCTTTATCTATCTTGTTGAGCTTGGAGGGGGGGAGGGGAAAAGTGGAGAGGAGGTGGGGGAATGGCATCGCGGTACATCTATGACATTCCTTCCTCTTCTTCTGGGCAAACCTAAGGGTTGCGTGCAGGTGGTTAACTGGAACTGCTTCGAGTGCTGAGTGGGATGGGAAGTGTCAGGGATGCGTCGGCCTTTGCTTACGGGTAAGTCTTCGAGGAATATGGGAGGGGAAGGAATGGTCTAGAGGTGTCAAAGTGTGAGAGGAAGGGTCAGAGGCCCTCCCGAAAACAAAGGACGCCTAATCCCTGACCCTCCCCATTCCACTCAGCACCCTAAGCAGTTCCCATCAGCCAGCAGCACGTTCCCCCCAGGGTTGCCCCTAAAAGAGTGAACGTCACAGACGTCCATGACGCCATCCACCCACCCCCCCTACACTTCCCCTCTCCCTTTCACTCAGCAAGGCAGATTAAGATACGCCCGCAACTGGGACATTCCCTCTCCCAAACGGACCCTTTTACTCCTACGCACTGTAAACCCAAACTCCCTGGCTGTCATAATCCTTGCCCCCACCAACACAACCCGCCCAAATTTCCTAACGGCATCACCAACCCTCACTCATCCCGTCCATGCTCACAATATAAATGCTGGTAAAACCAGTTTCTGTACATTTGAAAATGTTGTGGTAACAATGAAACAAGTAGTTTCTGACAAATAAAGTCCTTAGTGGACACGTTGCAATGCGTTCTATTTTTAATTCTTCACAATTCCACCACATTGCACCTGGAACAATACTTTACATTCCTTAAGTTTTTGATAACTGCTGCCCAGTAAATGCCTTCGCTTTCAATGTTCAATTTCAATTGGCCCATCAAATTGTGTGAAAATCACAGTTAACACAACTGGACTCAACACTTCACCCTAAGATGTCGCTACGAGACAAAACGTGGGTCGTATCAAAGAAAATCAAAGTGGAAAACCTAGGTTCTCTTTCCCTTCCCCCGAAAATGAAATATACTTCTCCAACTGGAAACTTGCTCCTCTCTCAGGGATTAGAAAGCCATGCATCTCTCAACCTAAAGTGCATAGTCCCGTGAAATGTCCAAGTGGGGACATTGAAACCTATGGTGTGGGGTTGCCTGGGCCGAGAAGTTGGCATGAAATGGTAGGAGGAAGATGGTTGGGTAAGGGGCCTTGGGTCTTGCCTATCGCTGAGTCGGGGGAAAGTGTTTTTTTTATCACTCAATGTAAGCACCACCACAAGAGGAAGGATAATGAGCAAAGCTAAGAGGGTGGGGTTGAGTATCTTAGGTGTCCAGGAAGAGTGAATGAAACGGGAAGGCTGTAGGAGGGAGTAACCACAGGAAAAGGAGAGGGGAAAGGAGACTGTAGGAGGGAGGGAGTGAGGAGGAGGAAGTTTTGGAAGAACGTAAATTTCCTAGGAAAGAATAAAGGGAGGGGACTAGAAGGCTGAGGGAAAGTTACTGGTTAGAGTTTAAGATTGCTTCTCTTCATTACTAAATGGCACTAAAATGGTACAAGTATTAGCCTGAAAATAATTTAGAGGTAAATGGAGCCAAAATTGCATTTTTTGAAGTTGTTTATTCTGGAAAAAAAAATTTTTTCTGTGGGCCAGATATCTTGCTACACAAAAAAGCCTGTGATGCATTTCTGTTTTTTGTTCTTCTCTATTGCCGTTTCCACCATGGCTTCTAATTTCAATTGGTGGATAGTAAATTGTGAATCCATATCTTTCACAAGCTCAAATGTCCTTAACGTTTGGAGGATGAGAATGACTTCATTTTTTTGTGGTGGAAACACTTCTTCACTTTCTAATTCGTCACTATTAACGTGACTGGTCCTTGCCACTGGTTACTCCGGCATGGGTTCTGGTGTTGCATTGTCATAAGGCTGAAGATCGTTGTCCATTGTAATATAATCACTGTGGGTTGCGAGCAGTGATCCATCAGCTTGTTTTTGGTGAAACCTCTTCTCTCCCCTGCGATTTCATCCATAGCCTCTTCCTGAAGAGAGTTAACAGAACATATATACCCTAGTTCTGGTATTTATAAAAATAAATTCAAAATTTGGGATGTTACATCGAAGACTAACCTCAAGATTCTCGTTGAGCGGTGAGGAAGGGAATCCGGCCGATTTCCAGCAATTTAAGATAGTTGTAGAAGATATCTCTCTCCAGGACTCCCGTATGGCGTGTATGTCATGTGGGATTGTCCATTTTGGAATGTCCTTAATTCCAATCCCATTTCTAGAGGCAATGTATGTATATGGAAGATTAATGACCGTAGAGAAAAAAAAGTTAAGCAATTTCCAAAAATGCAAGAGCTAAAATTATGTATACATACCATCCATCGTAAGTAATACTGCACCAGCTTCCGACGATACCGGACTTTCAAATTTTGAATAATGCCTATGTCTAAATGTTGAGACTTGCTGGTCGTGTTTGGGGGCAGGTAAATTACGTGCACATTGGCCAATTTTAGGCAATCAAGGTACTTGTGCATGCTGGCATTGTCCAATACTAAAGTAACCTTCCTGTTTTCCCCTGCCATTTTCCTTTGCAGCTGTATTACTGTATGTTGGAAGATTTCATGGATCATCCACCTGTGTTTATTGAAGTGGTAAAAAACCTGAATGGTTTCCATTTTTATATTTTTCAAACATCGTGGCCTTTCAAACCTTCCAATTACAATCAGCTTAATTTATCTGAGACAGTTTGATTTACACAGAGCCCTATAGTCACGCATAATTTACTTTTTTCCCTCCATGGCTACTATCCCCTTTAAAGCCCAGGGTGTCATCAGGTAGTGCGTGAAAGAACAGTCCAGTTTCATCAAAATTGTACAGTTGAGCATCTTTAATCCGGCACAGTCGGGACCGAAGTGATGCCGGATTAGGGATTTTGCCGGACTATGGGTCATGCATGGCAACTGGTCTATTTCTGACGTCCGGGATGTTTTCATTGAAAGGAGTCAATTATTTATAACAAAATATATTCGTTTGCCATTTACTGTACATTATTGTAAAAAGAGTTACTGAGAATAATCAGAAAGAAATGGTTTCTTAATACACAAAGTTATTATTTAAAATTATCGAAGTTGCGGAGTGAAAATAACGGAATCTAAGCATTGTGCATATTGCTGCACATATAAAAGTTTCATATTGTTATTGGCAAAGGGTATAAAAATTGATATTTCTTACGCTGTAATTTGCGTAACATAATTTCCTACCGCGCTCGATTTGTTATCAGCTGATTCAGCGCGATGCCAACGTGTGAGTGTCGTGTGTACGCCCATCACTACGTCGCCGCGGGCGACCGGACTGGATTATTCTTTAAAGACTATCATCTTCCTTCAATAATTTCAGGCTGACCATCGTCATCCCCACTCGGATTTATTGTTATTAATTACCATTTCAATGATTTCATCATCTATGATGTGTTGTGTGGTGAGAATATCATGGCCACTAACTATCCTTTCGTCTAAATTTACCGATTCCATTTCCTTTAATTCAGGGTTATGGATGATGTTTGCAAACTCCATCATCATATTTTTATCCTCAGAAACATGAAATTTTTTAAATCCCCAATTATTTTGTCTATATCAAACCTTAGGGCAGTCCAATATTTAAACCATGCGTGTTTTTAGAACGGATGGTGAAATGCTATTGCCTGCACGTGAAATTTCCCGAATCATGTCTTTCGGATTGATCACGTCTATTTCTGAAATAGTTTATCCTGCTCCATTAGCATTTGGCCAGAATTACTATCCGAGCCCTTCACTCCTACACAATAGAAACCACGCGATATAACATCAACCCTTAAATCATCTTTCATAGTGTTTCTCTCTGTCATCCATATCTTCCTGTGATTTTAACAGTAACATTTTGATGATTTTTCTCTTTTAGCTTCTTAATGTGTCATATTGTTGAAGATCCCATGTAGTATGTTTCAGTCAAATGCTTTACTGATGCAACGGCATCAAGCTTTTTCACAACTTGCACTTTTTCTGCGATGGTTAACGTTTTGTGCTGTTGCCACAACTGTATGGATGAGACATGTTTTAAATTACGTCTAGTGGTCAATCAAAAATGCGCGCGCCATTGAAAGTGGCCGATCTTTAAATTAGTCGTATTCCATCTCGGCGATGTCGTCAAATTTATATGTTTACTTCAAGTTCCAGAATAATTCCAGGGTAGGCGAAGTACCAGAAATTAATATGTTTAAATTATTCTGATTCTCGAAATGGGAAAATTAACGTTAAGAATGGTATCTCGGTATTAATATAAGAATAATATCTCGGCAGGTTATGAAGCAATGTTCCGGTTAAAAACATTTCGGCATTTTCCACTAAGTACCAGATAGTCACGGAAAAATTGCCGGATTATAGGTGCTCCCGGATTAGGGGTTCCCGGATTAAGGGTGCTCAACTGTACTGATCTTTGGGACTATATTAATTTAATATGGCATCATTATCTGTATGCCATTTATCCACTATTTGTTTATCCACTTTTTCACATACCTTAAGGGAAACAATATTGAATCTGGATTTGAACTTACCCAACCAGCCACTTGAACACTTAAAGCCCTCAATTTTCTTTTTCAAGGCTATGTCATCAGCCTTTTCTTGGAATTAGGGCCCCTGATTGGTAGATGTTTCTCACGACACTTGCAGAAGAATGTCAACAGTTTATCTTCAACCTCAGTCAACTTAGCCCTGTGCAAATTTTTCCTTTTAAGCAAAATTCCGGACAAAACTTTTTCCTGAATTTTCCCACAGTTGCAGAAGATTGTTGACAGAGTCGACGGTGATATTCCAAATATTTCTGCAATAACACTTTCGCTCAACCTTTTTGATTCAACCTCTTCAATAATTTTCATCTTCTCCTCTAGAGATATTCCTCTTATTTTTCTTTTATGTTGTGAGGATTGTATTAAAATTTCTTTTTTCTCAAAATGCTCTGCTATCATTTATTAGATTTCAAAGTTACATATGGCACTAAGAAAAATGGTACCATTTTTTACTGTATCACCATAAATATTTCAAAATTTATTTTTAAAAATTAGTATCCACATTGGTAGGATAGAAAACAATATTATCTGAATGAGGTTAATTAACTCTGTGAAATTCAAATGAATGATTTCAGAGTTATTAATGTTTAAACTCGAGTCTAGTAGAGTTTGGTATGGTGTGCCCCTTCACGGATAGCTGAACTAGGAGTGCTCGCCTTAAATGACGAGGTAGGATTCACGGAGAATTTGAACTGCCATAATTCCAGGCACATGGTAGCGAGTGGTTATGTGCTGTTACACGTAAGCTTTTAATTAAAAGAGAACCGTGGACATTATGAAAATGCTGGTAACAGATAAAACAAAAAATAGCCAGGATAAATAATGGCATTAACTACGATTTCCACATTACTAAAGGTCTAAATGATACGTGGAGTTGCATGCAGGAAATGGTGGGGAGAGACTGGCATATGTGGGAGATGAATGCACAACTAATTCACGCATTTCTTTTTTGATGCACCATAATCGGCAACACAGATTTGCTAGGTGTCTACCCTGGCAAAAATTGTTTTTCTGAAGAATTTTTTCACCAAGGTTCGTAAAAACAAATTCCATTTCTACCTGGGGACCAGGCTGGTAGTTCGTAATTTAGAAAAATTCATATTTTCGGCTTTGGGGTTAATTATTAACTATAGGTTTTTTGTCGGGACCGGCTGTTTAGCTTCATATAATCCAAATTTCATATTATCGTGCTTCCTATTCTCGAGATTTTACTGTAAGAATTAGTCAGCATCTTTGCCTGTAACCATATTTTGTATATTTCAATTGTTCAGGATTACCGGGTGGTTCACGTGCTCATGTGATCCTGAAGACAGTCGTTAAGTTAATGAGAGTCCAGATTTTGTTCCCATTGCCTGCATTGTGTTCCCATTCCATTGAAGGCCTGTCATCACACTTGAAGGGGTTATTAAATAATGTTTTCAACTACACCAGCTGAAATCAGATCTATTTTGTAAGCAGGTGACGCCCCTGGGTACGGTTATTTCTGTGGGGCGTATTCAAATACTTCCTTCTCCAAACATGCTCAAGAGGTAATCTAAGCATGCTAACCATAATTATTTACAAGCACTGTGACTCGGTGCTGAGGAAATGAATGTGCAAACAAGGAAAACATGCTATCAAGGGATGTCCTAACGAGAGTCCACTGTATAGATTAAATCTATAAGAATTGTGTAATTCATTATGTATCTAACCTATTACATAATAATCGGTTTGTCATATGCTATTCTCACTTGAAAAAGTTGTAGTAAAGCAAGTCCTTTTTTTTTGTAAAACTTAAATCACTCACTCAAATTTGAAAATATTTTTTGGAATGTGAAATATTTTTGATGTTTTTGGCTAATCGAAGCACCCATAAATGTATTTTCATCTTTATGTTACCCAAGTCTTTTCCTAAACTGTGGACTTTCAATTTAGTATATGCATCATGTTGAGAATGTATTTTTATCATTTAAAAATGGCTCTTGACTTACCTATATATGTATTTTAATTTTCAGGACCAATTCTGGCTTTTGCACAAACTATACACATGACTGCTAGCTTTCTGTCACCTCTGGCGGCAGGATTTTTAACTCAGGATAATGTAAGTTACCAGTGAGAATGATAAATACTATACATTTGTATTAAATGAAACTTAATGATCCTCTTCCTTGGCAATATAAGCTTGCAAAAGCATTCTCCATTTTTCCTAATGGCTATCCACTGCCCTTTTCCTCAATGGCTTTGATGATCTCATCTGTTTTCCTTCCCTTCCTGAGTGCTACTACCACCCATGTATTTTGCGTCTGCATTATAAATCTGTGGACACATTTTGTGTCTACTGCTTGGTAATTTACTGTATATTTAGAGACCAGTTTATCCACACCCTTTCTTTCAGTAATGAATACGTAAAACCTCATTGAATTTCTCTCCATTTTTGCCTTGAACATATCTTTCTCTCGGTCCTTATCTGCATTTTAAGACATGTTGAAAACAAGTTTCCTCTATATATTTGTTAATGGGATGATTTCTTACAATTTTAATGTGTGTGTTAATCTCCCCTTTTGAATTGTGGAAAAGTACTTGATGTTAATATTTGTGGCTCTTTGTATATTATACATATAATGTTAAATGTTTTGTGCGTTGCATCATGTGGAAAAGAAAATTTTTATATTGGTGAAATGAAATAGAAGCCTAGTCTATGATATGTTGCAAGTAATGCATAGATTTTCAAGAACAAGGATGAAGAGAATACTGAAAAATATTAGTAAAATCATCATAAGGGGTCAAAAGAAAGACAAAAATGCCTGTTTGAGGGGTTATGTTTAAGTCTGATATGTTAATTTGCTTTAGCAATTTTTTGTAATGGGAATTTACACACGGCAGTAATCTAAAGGCTGTTTTACATGGTCATTGAAATTGCTCAAGTTGATGTTGCGTCCTTTTGAGCAGTCGTCTGCGAAAGTCCATGACATAGAAAAATGCTAGGATGCTTGCTTGACAGCTTTACATGGTGCAATCATCGATGCATTAGGTCAGTGACAATATACCATTCAGTAGCGGTAATACCGTCAATATATCACATAACGTCAAGATCTGTTAAGTAGCAATTAATTGGACGTGAAAGATGCGATAAATTACCACCACTTTAAAATATGTTTTAAGCCATAAGTCTAAACATAGTAGTGGAGACCCTAGTCCCGTATACTTAGCCCAAAATTTGCACCACGAATGAACGGCTGTGGGCCAAGGTAATGAGTTCATCCTTTACAAACGAAATTTAAGCTTACACGAGATTAATCGCCCAGCTCATCATTATTGCACTTCATTTACTACCTAAGGAGTTGAGTGCAAACAAAAACAAAAAGTAAAGGAGGGTGAAGTAGGTAACTTAGCTACCCCAGAAAAATATGCTGATGATAATTCCTCTTCATATATGTTGTACAATTTATGGTTTTAGTGGTATATGTGGTAGCACAAAAATTTTTTTGAGTTTTTTCAGTTTCAATGTACATGAAATAGTTAATATTTTGTTTATTTGCACCATTTTTGTGTTGTGTGATCAGCCATATTTTCGAAGCTTCCTTTCTCTTATATGTTAGTGTCTGCATATCTCAGTGTTTTCAAGGTTGCGTAATTAACACAATACTCTAGTTGTTTTTTTTATAAATTGTATTCCTGTCTTATTATCATCATTAGCTGTATGTCAAACCTAGAATTAAATTTAAAATCTTCACAAATAATTTTGGAATAATTTAATGGCATCCATTTAAAGTGCACTTATTTCATTTAAAGACTGTCTGAATTTATGGCTCAAAAGTTACCTCTCAAAAAAATATGTGCGAAGCTTTGACCTTTATGATTAACATAGAGAATGTTGTTGCTGAAATTGCTGTTATTGTGGCTGTACACTATGATCAGCACTAGGTCGCTAAGTTTGGCTTGCTTCTGCAATATCAGAGGAAGAGTGAGTGACAAAACTGATCAACTGTGTCATATATCAAAAGTGTCATACATAATCGCTAGTGATTTACAAAATTTTTCTGTAGAAATTCTATGCCTGCTGAATTGAGGGTGTGCCCTATATCCCATGAAATACAGTTATTACTTTTAATCCTATATCATATTGAATTTATCAACAGGAAATTTATGAGCACACAGTACTAAATGATATTTTTATCGTCTATCTATCTATCATTGCTGCTATTTAAATTCACTTGTAAAGAATTGTGGAAGCCCTGCGGAAAATTCCAGTTGAAACGAGTTGAATTCAACTCGCATGTTTTCATCCGTTTTCAACTCGCTCCATCTCGTCATTCCAACTCGTTTGAACTCGGTTATGGCTCATTTACCCTGGATTTAACTTGTTAAATCAAGTCGTCGTAATTGGTTCTACCTTGTTTGAACTTGCAGTTCGGAAGTAGAACCTTGTCGTTTTAACTCTTTTCAACTTGTCCGTTTCATATCGTACTAACTTGATCGATCTTGAAGAGAGGCAACTCGTTTCATATCGTATTAAGTGGATGCATCTTGAAGAGAGGCAACTCGTTTTTTATCGTATTAATTGGATTAAAGAGAAGAAAGTAGTGTCATATCGTATTAACTAGACCGACGTGACTTATTACACCGCGTACTAAACCGTAGGTTCAACCATGCTAATTATTTAACTCCACATTTCAAAGAGATCAGGAAAATACCTACGTTAGCCATCTCTACAAAATGAACCGCGATTCTATACAATCACAGCAATCTTTGCGACAAGGTCACTACAGATAAAAGCTAGACTAGTATTTACACAAAATTAGGATCGAAACATTTACCTTTGTTTTCACTCCATTCTGGAAATCGTTCTGGATAATTTTAAAATACTCTCGTTCCTAATATAACTCCGAATAACATTTATTACGACAGTCACACAACAAGAAGAGGGTGAATAATTTAAACACTTTTGAATCTATTTACCTCTACATTTATTATCAGTCATTAATTACACATTTCCAATAGGAATCAACGTTTATCTTGCATCCACTGGTGACACTGTTACTCAGAAATACATTCTTTGGCTTTTAATCTTCTCCTTAGCTCCTACACAAAAAGGTACCTGAAAGCAGCACGATAAGAAGACATAAATATTGCAATAACAACAAACTTTCTATTTATTGTTAAAAGCAGGAAAGAACTATTAATAGTTAATTTCAATTAATTTACAGCCACTCTTTTCAAGTCAACGACCTTCCGTCAGGACATGGCACAAAAAGCATAAATGTGTATAAATATACAAAGCACACCTATGAAAGTTAACTAAACAAATAAACTCACCCTTGTCTTCCGTACTACGATGCACGATGATAACAACGCCATAAAAACTCGTCCGTAGTCCCGGAACCTTGCGAGAATTATTAGTGACAATACTCTCTTCTACAAAAAACAACGGAACTATTAAGCAAACAATTCCCAAGAGAAATATGTATATTTTCAGTGATGCCGTGAGCGAACATTCTCTGTTCAACATTATATAAACACATATTATCAGTTTTCAGTTCAAAACATACCTCCTAGAATGAGGATTTTCACATCACAAAATTTATCCGTTCCTTTCACTTGGTCGTAGTTTTCTTTCTAATTTAATCCTGGAACGAAGGCCAACAAACTTCCTTTTCACGGTCCGCACAAGGCATGGTATTGAATATCTTCAACGTGACCACAGATCACTGGCCTTTTATAAATTAACTATTTTAACCATATGAGATTGCTTTCCGCTCTACATGCAGTAGCAACCAATACTTCACGATATGATGCTCAACGGAAAGGAAACATTTCGGTGATAGCGAAATAACCTTAAGACAATAATCCAAGATGGAGCGTTTTCACGCACTGCATTCGGAGTGAAGTTAGCATCTTAATTCGAAAGAGGGTTGTTAAGTACTCAGAATTATAACTTTTTAACCGTTTATTCTCATTTTGAAATTATATCAATACTTATTTTCTGCTTTATTTCCATATTTATTCACTCGTACTATTATATGAATGAATTTCAAGCTATCAAATGCTTAAGTAGTAGGTGGTGGGAGGGCTTAGTTTTTGTAAACATCCGGTTTCATGTTGTTGATTTTCGAAAACCTGAGCCAAGCAAACAAAAAAACTAGATAATAAACATCATTAATATTCATGAATTATTTAAACCAATAATGTAATGATGAATTACAGAATGGCCATATTTCATTTTCTTGGTGTATTAACAGGAGGAAGTTTCAATTTCTACATGGGACTACAAATTATCAGAACCTGTATGTATGTCAACAAAGTCAGCAACAAGCTTTGGTCAAGTTTAATGCCGATTGGCTTGTAGATATGAACTATTATCAATATATTGACGTACAAATCATAAATGAAAAAACTGGACAATAAGAATTAAGTAATTTGCTATGCTATACCGGTATACTAGTTTGTATGTCCCGAGTACGCCAAATTTCGCCGATTATACCAAAACTTCGTGTGCTGTAGGGGTGGTCTGCCTTTTGACCATATTTGCTCAATATCAAACAAATGAACTCATTAACGCTGAAAATATTTCATTTAAAGTTATCAACCTATGGTCCAATTAAAACGAGTTACCTCCCCGAAAAGATGAAAGCAGATGAAACGAGTAAGAGAAGGAACGAGTTGAAACAAGTTAACATGAATTACCTCGCTGACGAGACGAAAGAAGATGAAAACAAGTACGAGAAGGAACGAGTAGAAACAAGTTAACACGAATTACCTCGCCGACGAGATGAAAGAAGATGAAAACGAGTACGAGAAGGAACGAGTTGAATCAAGTTAACACAAGTTACCTCGCCGACGAGATGAAATGAGTACGAGAAGGAACGAGTTGAATCCACTTAATTGAAGTTCGTTGGAGGTGTCATTGAGCTGCGGGTAGTGTAAGTTCACGGGGTAACCGAGTTGGAAACAGTTGTTACAAGTTCAGAACTCGTAAATGCAAGTTGATCCGATATAAAGTCCAACTTGATTCATCTCGTTTTAACTGGAAATTTTCCGCAGGGAGGAGAAGAAATTCAGTGATCTGAAAAGATTTAACATTATATGAAATTGGCCTACTTAGAATTCAGAGATAAGTAAAATGAGGGATAAGGAAGTGCTAGTAGGAACATTTTTGAGTGAAATTACAAATAACTAGGTGAATAAATTAGTTATGTCAATCTGGAACACAATAATTTACCAGGTGACTTCACAACTTTGCGTTCTTAAGTTAATATCTATCTTTTCTTGATTTATAAGCATTGTATACAGTAGTGATTCCATTCCATCACATTAAGAAAATTCAGTAACATTCAATGTGATCTAGTTATATTTCCCAGTTTTACTCTGTTTTAGTTAGTCTTATGTGAAACTTAACCTATTTTTTGTCATTCAATTAACTTTTTTCTGGGAGCTATTCAGAGAAGAGCAGAAATTTGAGGGCTGGAAGCACGGAATGAGGTCAGGCTCATAATTTCATGCTGAAGTTTTATTCCATTTTTGATTAAGACTGATGCAGAACCTAGCGGCACGAGTAAGGGTTCCTTTTAGCCCGGTAACGCCTGAAAAAAAAAGTTTCTCGGAATTCAGTGATAAACTAATATTTCAACTAACATCATTTTCTGATATATAACGTGCAACTTTTATTCTTATAACATTGGTAGTTATGGAGATACAGCCTGGTACCAAACGGTACCGCTAGGCGTTTGAGGGTATAAAATGTAACCAATTTGGAGAATCTCCTGAAATTAAACTGTAGCTGTCGAAAATACTTCGTATTTTATATTTTATGACCCGAATATTAATTTTTAACATATAATGTCCTTGAAATACCAAGAAATATGCAAACAATTTATTACGATCGCAATAATAATTTAAAATATAAATTTTCCTAAGGTAAATAAAAGTTCATTTCAAGGAATTCATAAATCGCTGCCAGAAATGGAATGGCGCAAAACAATACATAACACTAAGTTACATTTCAAACATTCTGTTCGTGTCCTACTGGTGTAATTTTCATGGGCACACCTTCGTCGTGGGGGAGTGGATTTCACGAGGTAGTTGTACCCATCGTACCTTGCTACATCGTAGACACAGAAAAGAAAATCGACCGATAGCAATCAAATGCAATCTATTGAAAATAATATGCTATCTGATGATGAGTTTACTAACATCATTCCAGTTCCACGTCCTCTAGATGCAGATGCACGTCCCACAGATTTTGGGGAATACTTGAATCTTTCCAGGTATGTCTGCACAACTGCCAGACGGAACTCTAGCAGGGTTATATTTCTTCCTGACTTCCTCAACAACAACCATGCATTGTGCATCATTGCAATTAGTATCCGCGTAAAAATGAGCCACCACAATTTCTTTCCCCTAACACCTACACGATAAAGGGATATATTCCAGGCCATTCGATCGGTGCCCCCCCATAAATGCATTATATTTCCCAAAAATATCGGGTCGTGGCACAAGGATTCTCTTTTTCTCACTTTTAGAGAAGCTATCCACACTAGATAACGGATATATATCGTGGGATGATGATATAGCTGATACAACATCATTTTTCCACTCGCTTCACTACAGCAATGTTGTCTTTCACGCATCTTCTAGCTTCAAAAGATCCTCGTTTCATCTTAGCCAATTCCTTATTGGACTTCAGAGGACAGTCTTTAGGTATTCTATTTTCTCTCACTGTGCCAGTTGCATCGTATTTCCTTCTGTGGAGATATTTCACTAAGCTGTTACTTGTATAATAATTATCAAAATAGAGGTAAGGTGGTTCTTTCTTTTGTAGGTCATCTAACATTCGTATTAGAGATGCTGCTGCCTAACCAAATTATTTTTCATAACTTTCCACTTTCCTTGGGTTATTCCCTTGGAATACGTCGAAAATTGGTAGGTAGGGCTATTGAGACACCAAACTTTAGAGCCAAATCTTATTGGCTTACCACGGATGAATTGCTTACATCCGTGTCTCCAAAAATATAATACCACATACTCATCGAAACTCAAGCACTGCTCTTCTTTGAAATTCTGGCCAAATTTTTTCTTCGGTATGTCCATGAGAGTGCGCATTTTCCACATTTCATCCGAGGTATTTACAGCAGTATTATCAAAACGATAAATAAATCTGTCTCTCCTCATAAAGTCGAAAGACGAAGCTTCAATTTTGTGGAATACCATTGCGGCAATAAAATGTCTTAGTCTTTACGCCATCATCACGTACAATTGTACATGATGATGGAGTAACTGCCGAAACCGGTCTACAATCCTTAATAAAAGTGTGGAAGTCACTAAGACATTTTATTGCTGCTGTCTCACCTCATTGAATTACACACAATCTCATTTCTCATATCGTGTGCTCCTCCCAATAAAATACGGTTCCACTAGGAACCATATTTTGCCCACGAAGGAAAAGAACAGCAACAAGCACGATCACTTCTTTAGGTGTAATATTTGGATTAGTACGTTTGCAGAACAGGGCATATTTTTTCAATTCCAGCACTAGGTGAGAAATGACTTCTCCATCAAAAAACAGTTCAAAAACTGTGGCAGTGGACAATTCACGAAACAAGGAGTAATCAGGATTATGGAAAATCGTGTCACGTACAGTAATTTCTTTATCATCCCAAATGATTAATTTCTCGCGTATTTGAGGTCTCTTGCGTGATTTACGTCTCAGACCAGGTTCACCACATGCAGACTACTATTGTGATCTGCGAGGTGTACATACATTAAACTCGCAATATAATCATGTATCAATACAAATAAACATTTAAAATAATTATAATAATAATAAAATAAATAAATACATTGATAAATAGTGTTAAAAACACAGTATCGCAAAATAATCGGGTGGAAATACAAACGCGGAAGGAATTCCCTCCCCGCATAAAAATAGCATGGGAAGCGCCTAGCGGCACCATATGGTACCACAGATATATTACACATTGTAACTTTTCTAAGAATACATCTGAATCCAAAAAGTCAACTCTAGCTCATAGCTACATGTATTGAGATTTAATATTATTTGAAAAACTCGCGTAGATATGGATAGGACTGGATAAAGTTAAAAAAATCGGAATGAATGCATGACAAAAATCATTTTTTGGCGATCATTAAAAATTCCCCTATTTCAAACATCTGTATGCGCGTTAATTATGGTTCAATAAGAGCGCAATTTGCGAAATAATATGCTTCAACGTATTTAAATTGATGTGAAGTTAAAAAAAATCAGAATAAATTTAAATAAATATGAATAAAATTAAGTTTAGGAATACACTACCAAGTGGTACCAAACGGTACTGCTAGGCGTTAACGGGTTAATGGACAAGCTTGTAGTTTTGTTCATAAAATCAAAAGAAAATTTTATTGGTAGGGCAACAGCAACTAAAGCTTTTGTAAAATTCAGTTCCTGACCATGGGTCAGTAATGCTGATATTTATATCAGTCTGTAGGGTCAGTACTGTGGGGTTCATCAAAATTATATTATCATGAAACAACATGTATAAAAATACGTATAAACCGCATGTACAAAAAAAGAGACATTTTTTACTCTAAGTTAAAGGATCCTAATTAGTGATGGGGCGAATCCAAAATTTGATTGAATCCTAATCCCGAATCTGAGTCCTGTTTTTTAATCAAAGCCAAATCTAGAATCCAAATCTAGAATCCAAATCTAGAATCCAAATCTAGAATCCGAATCTCGAATCCTAATCCCAAATCCTATATTTATTCCCTTACTTTTGCGTGATAATTTTATGATGTCATGCCACAAAATGTCTAGAAATCTCTTAGTCTTAGGTTTAGACTCGATAAGTTAGGAGAGCCTTAGCCTCGGTGTAGGACCTAACAGAGTCCCTGCTCCATTTCACAATCAAAGGCCTAGTTCCTACTAACAAATGACGCATAAAATAGGCATGTATGAACGTAGGCTACTTCTAGCACCAGCACCCAATAAGTTAAAAAAAGATGCAGAAACATCTGGTTTGAATGCAGGCCAAGGGGGCCGGAGTTTACACCCACGTTATCGGCAACCCACATTATTAATGGAAACTTTGTAAGAAACAGTGAAGAAAACCTATAAAACTAAATTTTATAACTAATTTATTTGCAGAATAGAATTTTAAATGATGTTTTATGGTTTAAATGCACACCGTAATTTAGCGGGAGTTTAAAATATTCTGATATTTATTTTCCGCGGTAGTTGATAGCGTTTATTTGTGACATAAGTCTTAATGTTTTACAAGTGTGGCAGATGAAGATAATCACAATCGCTCTTGTCTCTCTAGCCAATTCATTAGTTCACCGATTTGATCTATTACTTTTTCTATTTTAGGCATCTCACCCAACTCCCGGAATAAACTTCATTTTATATCACCACATTTCACTCTGTCAAGCGTGCCCAACTTTTCCTTTGGTTATATTAGTTAATTTCCTCTTGGTAGACATCATCTTGCTAAAATTAAAGAATATATAATTTACATATTCATATGAATTATGCCGAAGGTAGAGGTGAAACAGCACATTCATCACAAAAATGCTCTTAAGACTGTAGAAATGTATTTACCTTGGTTTTAGTGCCATGGCAGGAATGTGGAAATCTACCAGCTCGGGAGTAATGTGTATATAATTCACCCCACTGATTGTCAGCTTTAGTTTACAAGATACCATGACTAATTTTGATTTGCTGGGTTGTTTATTTTGTTATGAAACAATGTATTTGCTTACATTCTCACGGTTGTCTTTCTTTCATATCAAACTACATATTAGATGTCGCCAATCACGTTGGTGTTATCTTGATGATAGCTTACAGTAGTATGAGTAGATATGGGTAAATTACCGTTACTTTCAATTGAGGTAAATTACCGTTACTTTCAATTGAGGTAAATTACCGTTACTTTCAATTGAGGTAAATTACCGTTACTTTCAATTGAGGTAAATTACCGTGGTAAATTAAGGTAATATTCGAAAATTACCGTAATTTTCTGGTAATTTAAAGTTTTGAGCTGCAAATCCTTATCAGAGGACTCGAAACGAAATCATATAGCATTGAGATATAGATGCCGACCTTTATATCAAAGATATCATGACATTTATCTATTATGTCTAACTCATTTAAAAAATTATTTATTATATGAAAAAACACTCAATTTGCCTCGCGACGCGACGAAAATTTCTCACACCATGAGAAATTTTCGTTCCTAAGACATACCTCTGCGCAATGTGTTGTTATTTTATACTGAATTAATCATGGACACAATGTAAACAAAATCGTTTTAGCTACTTAATTTATAATATCACCTATTCCAATAGTTTCTTCGTGAGGAAGAAATTTTCTGAAAAAGAACTTTTCTGAAAATTACCATTTATTACGGTAACTTTCAGGACTGTTGGTAATTTATGAAATATACCACGGTAATTTACGAAAATTACCATGGTAATTTACAGAGTTGCCCATCTCTAGGTATGAGCACCTGAAGCAGTGCCGTTGCGACGCTTTGGGAAAAAATCTGCTAAAGAGTAACCTTCCACTTACAATGAAAATAGTCAATGGAATCATTCAGGGGGACATGGTGAGACGAGTTTTACTACATTAGACATGTCGCCGACCACGTAGATCTCTTGAAGTTGTGCCATTGAGACGCATTGGCCAGGACATCAGGATAAAATTCACGAAAAAGTTATCTACTTCTAGCACGAAAATAGTCGATGTAATCATTTCGGGGGACATGGTGAGACCCACGGTGTAGTTGGGCGCGTTATAACCAGATTTTACTCTATCTATGTAATTTAGGCCTAGCCTGTCACAATTTCCATGACCGACAATGTGATCTAGCGAGTTCGTAAATAATTTAAGTAGTATAAAAGTAATAATTTAATTAAGACTGGGTCTCAAGGTTGAAATCCTGTTATGTTATTTTATTTGAAATGCATAATTTATGTGAATATAGGTGAGGCATATAAAAAGATACCATGGGGTGAAACCATTATGCTTAGGTGATTGTATTGGGTGATGGTATTTATGCTCAAAAACATTTTTAAATTTTAGCAGTGAAAGTAGGGGTGTATTCATAATTCGATGGAGGCCTATCGTTGTATAAATATTGGATACCTTCATCCTAATGATTCCACCTAAATGTTGATCTCTAAAAGTAAATGCTAAAGTTACGCTGAACAGAATTTGGTTAATAATGCCTAAGCTTAAACTTATATTCGTGTAAGTAGAAAATTAGTACCTACATAGATATAAGTCTCTACTGAAATTTCAGTGTGCTCTAATCTCGCTCAATCTCGCTCGAAATTCAAGATTTTTTCAAATTCTCGCTCGATTTTGCTCGACTTAAAAAAATCCCTGCTCGCATAGCCCTAGTGAACAATGTAATAGATTTGTATATAGGGTATTGATGGCTCCATAAACCTTAACCTAGCTTGAAGTTGTAAACAAATTGTCCTATTGAAGAAACAGACAATACGAGTAATGTCAAAAGACCTGTTTTCGCCTTGATCCACCTTGAATTTCCAGCTCATATGAGCTCGGTTATTGCTCACTTACCCTGAATTTACTTTGCAACATGAAACTTCATTCATATTGTCCAACATTGTTTTATATTGAACTCACAACAGCTGTTTCTAGCTAGTATTTACTCTCTGCCACCAAAAAAACCTCATTTTTCATTGAACTGGTAACAACCACTTCTAGGTGGAATAGCCCCAGTCTAGCTCATTGCTGCCATATTTACCTTGTTTGTTACAGAGCTTGTAACATATGTTTCCTGTTGGAATCACCTCATTATTGCAGAATTTATCTGGTTACTTACAGAGCTTGTAACATATTGCTCCTGTTAGAATTACCTCATTATTGCATTATTCACCTTGTTTCTCGCAGAGCTTGTAACTTGTATTTCCTGTTGAAATTAGCTCATTATTGCAAAATTTACCTGGTTACTTTACAAGCTTGTAACATATGCTTCCTGTATGTTTCCTGTTGGAATCACCTCATTATTGCAGAATTTATCTGTTTACTTACAGAGCTTGTAACATATTGCTCCTGTTAGAATTACTTCAGTACCTTGTTATTGCAGTATTCGCTTTGTTTCTCGCCTGAGTTGTAACTTATGTTTCCTGTTGGAATAAATGTAATCATCTGTAGCTCACGAGGGCATATGCCTGCATGATTCTACTGCTTTCCTTGCCTCAAAGAAGATTCTTTGTCTTATGCCAATTACATTTGAAATACAGTGAAAATAAAATTTTCAATGTATTTCTTCATTTAAGTTTTTCACTTTGGACAATAGTTGCCAACATCAGTATTTGCCTATGGTGTACAAACTATAAAATCAAGTCCATTCATCTCAGCCTTGCACTCCTACAAGTTGGAAATGGGTTAATACGGCACAGCGAGAGTCTAGATCAAACTAGGTGCCTGGATGTTGCGCTTCTGCAAGTTGAAAATAGGTAAATATGACACAGCGAGAATCGAGATAAAACATGGTGTCTCATGGCCGCTTGCCTGTGAGTTGAATACATGTAAATATGGCACAACGAGAAATGAGACCAAATGAAGTATCTCGAGTTTGCGTTTCTGCAAGTTGAAAACAGGAAAATATAGCATCGTGAGAATCTAGATCAAACGAGGTGACTCAAGGTTGCACTTCTGCAAGTTGAAAGCATGTAAATATGGCTCAAGGATGATCAACAAGTCGAGGTAATGCAACGAGGTGGTATGATATGTTTCAATGTGCTTACATAACATCCTTATATTTATATGTTGAGTATAGTCTACCTGGGGCAATGAATTGAATAGAGTTACAGTGAAACCTGTATTAAGCAGCCACCGTTCGGCCAAATGAAAAGTGCCTTCGTATGGAGGTGATCGCTGAATGGTGGTAAACCATCTCCAATCCAATGTTATGCAACCCACATAACCCTCTACTCCTTATATTTTGGGTGGGAATGAGGTTAATGGATTTCTCTTACTAAGGTACTCTTTAAGTCTCTCCTTATATGCCTCATTTCTCAAGGCTAGAGATGTTTTCAAAATTAATTGATAAGAGTACTCCTCCTTCATTGGAATTAAAAGTATGCATTGTTTGGATGGAAACCTAATATTGACGGCTATGCTGACAACCAATCATATGTAAATACGGAAAGGTAAATTGTGACATTTCCTGAAATATGGGAAACACCTATTTTCCTACCCTTAAATCTTCCACCACCTGCCGAGCCTTCTCCTGCAGCATTGGTGTGGACCAATGATGCAGGCGACATTTTAAGAGGAGCACACTTACTGGATCTGAAAACAGCATCCACCTCCAAAGCTTTTGACTCCCTCTTTCTTTTCATTCCAAACTTCTTATTTTCCTCCATATATCTGCAAATCCATTTTTTTAATTGTATCAAGTTCAGTTACACTTCATTTAACAATGTCTGAAATTTTCCTCTCTGATATTCCCTCCTCACCCTCCAAGATAACGCACCTTCTCTCCTCAAAATATAGAATAACTTCGCTTTTACCTTCATGCGTTTCAGTAACCACTCTCACTAAATCAAAATACACAAATGCTCCAACAGACTGTATGGTACAGACTCCAATTTGAAACTAAAATTTCTTGGGAGCAATTGACCCAGGCCGACAGATAATCCTAGAACTCGCTGTGCGAAGAATGTTTCCTTACATTTTGATGTTATTCTTCCACTCCAATGTTGGACAGCATCCAACACGTACTTTAGGTTAGGTACATTTCTTCTTAGATCGTTATGTATGTTGCTAATAACATGGTTTTGTGTGTCCATCCTCCTTGGTGTCCATTTAGGCAGGTTTCACTGTACTTTCAAAATTTTGTGAGGTACTACAAGGTGCTTCCACACTTGTTTTACCTTATATCACATGTTTTTTTTCTGTAGGGTGGACGATTTAAGAGTATTTTCATTCTTTAGTATGGGCATTTTAATACACCATTTGAGATTTGGACACTCATTTACGTAACCAAAACTCAGGACATTAAATACTATTTCATAAGCACTTCCAGGAAATTTGATAGCTTAGGTTAAAAGTATATATTGTCGTGGAGTTTTAAATATATAATTTTACCTAAATGACTGTTTTATTATATAGTTTTATCATTATTTTATTCTAGCAAAGCTTGGAGCAGTGGAGGAAAGTGTTTGGTGTAACCTCAGTGGTAGCTGTTGCCACCTACATCATGTTTCAAGTATTTGGCACTGCCGACATTCAGACATGGAATTATCCTGATGAATCTAGTCTGGAAAAGGAAGCAGCTACAGAGAAGATGATAACAGCCAACAATGTCCATGAGTCAGAGTTTGAAGTTGAAGTGCCTATCGCAGATGAACAACAGTCACTCAGCTCACATGACAAAGAGAGAGTCATTGAAAAAGTATGATACTCGACACAAGTGATAGATCTTAGAGATTTTATTCAGCTGAGTACCATTCTGTACCCAGTAGAAATAGAAATAAGGGATCTGATTCCTTCACTGAAATGGTGATCAATTTCAATACTGATATTTGAAAGAGACAAATGAGTTTTAGAGTCAGTTTATCTCTCCTGTTATGAAGGAGTTAAACTTCAGCTAAATATTTTTACACTGCATATTCTAAAGGTTGTAGAATGAGAGGTAATATTGTTTTAAGTGAAGCATAAGGAGTTCCATCTCCATGCCCAGGATCTCAAGTATTAAGTATTAATGGAGCCTTCATGACTGATGTCCTGAGATGGTGGTAAAATATAACTTAGCTTTAACTATTGGTGTCCATCTGTGCGAGTGGAGTTATTACATATACTCCAAGTATACACTGTAATTTAGGGCCAAGGTATGTGATACATTTTAATGATATAAAATTTATGACTGTTACATTTTTATTTCTCCTAAAATCATGTGATGGTACAAATAGATACATACTGCTCTTCAGTGGAACTGAGGTATAATGTGACTTTTTGACTTCAGTAAATAACTGAGTTGGACCATTAAATTCAAATGACTACTCCAGTTTATAATTTGTAAGTGAAAGTGCTTTGTCAAATTTTTCTTGCATTCCAAATCTTTAGTGAATCATATTTATTTATTCAAGCACTTGTTATGCAGCATTTTGTGGATTTAAACCAGCAAAACCATAAGCAGCTGTGCTATTGTAAAAGTACTTATGATATGCATTTACTTAGTGTTTTGCTTAAGTGAATGTCTTGTGTAATCAAAGCATTCCAAATGAGAGCAAAGTCATAGCTATACAAGCAATTATTAGAATGGGTTATTTCTCAGGTAATTAATGAGGAGTGAATTTGTTTGCCTGTATGTTACCAACCTATAATTAAGGGATACCTATTTTAAAGCATGTCTCTCCACCTGTAATTCATATTATATTTACCAATGGAGGAATATGGAGCATTTCTTGCTCTGTGTATTGTATTGTTACGTTCTTTTATCTATATTCTATTTTATTAGTCTGTTCCAAAGCCTGTTCAGGCAACATCAAGACAGAAATAAAACTGTTTTTATGAAAGTTTTCACAAGCAATATTTTTATTAAAATAATTTGCCTGCACCCTTATTTTGTAAACAGATGATTTTTGTTTTTGCATGGGTAATTTTCCATGGGGTACATGGTGTAACGTCCTCTTGGATTGACTATAAACTAAACTTAACCCTGTCAGTGCCGCTGAATGTTGGTAGTGTTAGCGAAAAGTGCCGCATGAATTTGAGAGTTTTGTAATATCTTGTGAAAAAAAACTTTACTTTTTTCGATATGAATGTAATTTTTTTAATTAACTAAGAATGGATTAATTCTTCTTTTTAATATTCTGTTATATTTCAGAAAAGTTAAATGTAATTACTAAGCTGAGGACATTGCCTAGAATGCCTATTTTTTTCTTTTCTCAGGAAACAAATTTTATGAAGTTATAAGTTTATTAAGGATCGTTTGTGAGGAAATTAAGGTAATTTTTTACTGCCTATAAATCCCTATTTTTACCAGTTTATGCCTTTTTCTGCTGATATTGCCTATTTAAGGGCCTAAAAAAGCAATATTATTCTCAACATCACCTAACTTATCTTTAGTGTGGAGCTAGTGTGATATTTCATTTTCTTTCTTCATAGTTTTTACTCTATCAAGGTTGAAATATTGTCATTAAACATTAATAAAGAAAAATCATTCAATGTATTATTATATAACGAGTAGGAAAATAACTATGTTATTTTATGTCATACATACATGCAATGGTTAAGATTTCCACAAACTTGTTTTTTAGCATTATTTAAAGAATTTTTAGCTTTACTTGAAATAGATACTATCCGAAGTTGCTGTCTTTACAGCCAGTATTGATAATCATGGGGAACATGGGTAAATACTGCATTATACTCTGCAGATAAAATAATTGAAATATGTGAGGCATGTGACAGGAATAATTTGCACCTCTGATACATCAGTTTGAACATCAATTTCATCCACTTAAATGTACACTATTAACCGATTTTGCTCATCTTTTATACTAGGTGTCAATTCTGTCTATAATAAAATTAAGCCATTAAGAATGAGTAGGTTTTCTATACTCAACAGAATATCTGGATTAAGAAGCAAAATGCATTTTGGCATCCAAAGCTGTGGAGTTATATCTCGGTGTCGATGCAGATCTTACTACGTTTATCAGATGCAATTTTGGTTAACTACCATCGATCATGTCATCGCTGGAGGCAAGATGGTCCTTCCATTTTAAATCGACAATTTTTCAGAAATATTTTGTTTCACCACCTCAGATTTCAACTAAAATTGGTGCATTTACACTGTCCTTCCTGAGCCAAAAGACGTTCCCTGTTTTAGAAGAAAAAATTTCACCCTGAATTATAGGCAGGCATGCATTACGTTAACGCCTGAAAATCGTCTTTTTACACTATTTTTCTACAGGCTGAAGCAGCCTGGTTTTACATGACATTCACATGTAAAAGGTGTCAATAGAAAGCATATGAAGTTTACATGTTATCAGAGGAGTTTTAAATGTACTTTTTGCCAGAAGTATCTTTTTGTCACTGTAAATGCAACTTCCAAAATTCATTTTTTTCATAAGTTTAGCCTAAAATTACACCAAGAAATAATTTTGAAAACTGGCCAGTTCTTCTCACCGTAGCACTCATACGTACCTAGTGTATATATTAATGAACATGAGAAAAAAATCACTTGAATTTGAGAAATTTGGAAAAAATTGGTTTTTCGGAGCTAAAAACGTTCATGTAGGACAGGGTTTAAAAATTATGAAAGCACTGTTTTAGAAAGTGTTAATATTGCTCTTTTGGATACAACAAGGATTTCTTTTGTTTTTGGGTATTTGGGAGATATGGGATATTTGAGAGATTTGGTGTTAAAACAGTGCTAAAATCCTTCACACATGGGCCTAAACAGACTCTCATTCCAACGATACTATACTTTAACCATCATTAATCCTCATGGGATTGGGTTTAAAAGTTAGAAAATCATTGCATTAGAATGTCAAAATGTTGACGAATCTGGTACAAAAGGTTTCATTTTTATGAGAGGTTTGGGAGTAGTCGATGTAAAAACAGTGTTCATTTATCACAGGCAATGCGCCTCATCACACACATGCATTCCTACAATACCATTTTTTAACCTTCATCATCATCATTGGTCAACAATCCTAGGATTGGTTTGACACAGCTTTCCGCTCAATTCTTCTACCGGCCAACCTTTTCGTTGTGATGTAATGACGTCTTTTAACCTTCATTGTCTTATTTACACCAATAAAAAGTATAAATAGTGGCACCAGCACTTAGTGGTTCTGGAGGTTTCCGGAGGAGAGATTTGGGATTCCTGACCTTGTTGAAAAATATCAGTTACCAATTGAAAATGGTTATTATAAAAACAAAATGAAAAATAATGATTATAGCTGGTTCATATCTGAAAAAAGGGCCTGCGGAAGGGAAAAAATATGAGTTGAAACTAACATATATAAAATAGGCTTAAAACCTATAAGCCCAGCAAGAATTTAGTTAGTTTGTATGAGTTGAAAATCACAATTATTGGCACTATTTATTGATTGAGAAGGTGAGATTACTGCTATTTTTGGTGGACAGTTGAGTGAATAACTACAGAATTTTTATTTACCATACCATCCGCTTACCATCCAGAATTTTTATTTCCGCGCCTACAAAAGTTATTTCAACTTGTTAATTCGTCGCATCGTTGCCCGTTTTTCTTTCTGACGAGTGCAAAAGAGCTCTCAAATGTAGTTTTTTTTTTACTTCCAAATGAACAGCTAAATAAAGCTGAGGGGTAAGTGTCAGGCTCTTCAATTTCAGTATGGGCCTCATCCTATTCATGTACCCCGCATTCACACCACCCGGTACAACAAGAAATTTCAGTCACTAGTGCCTCGTTCCCAAATAACGAAATATCCTATAATAACATAAGATGTTTCCAGATGAAGTGATGCCATCTCATTTAGTACTGTCTAGGGAAATTTCAAACTCCAACTATAGCATGATTGATAGAATAGAGAGAGAAGCTTTGAATAAGTATTGAGCTCGCAGATTTTTATGCATATTTATACATTGGAGCACCGATAATTGGTTCTCTACTGTATAAATAACAGCAACCGAATTAGTGTATAACTATACACTAATTCGGTTGCTCCAGGACCAAGGATGACAGCAGAAGACCTTGCATCACTTAAGCAATGCCCTATCACCTCGCATGAGGATGAGAAGTCATTTTCATTCTATAAAATAATCCTGACTGACTCTCGGCATCAATTTACAGGAGAACATTTAGAGAAATAAATTGTAATGTAACTTGAAATAAGTAAATATTTTGTGTTTTATGTTTCTTCAATTTCTTAGCCAATTTTATTTGGAGTTTTATCCTCTTTCTTCTCCATAAGTTTTACCAAGAAGCAATTATGTATTTCAGCCCAAGCTTTAAACTTCAGATGCTTTATTGTGGCAATAAGCCGCATTATGATTCTAGCTGGCCGTGGTGGAGGAGGGGTGAAGTCTTTGCCTGCTAATCTTGGGATTACGGGTTCTAGTCCTGCCTGGGTGGGTATTTCACCACCCAAGGTGTAGATGTATGTCAAGTTCTGTTTGTGTGGTACCTGGAACACCTGATTACAGGCATAGCCTTTTGGGATTCCAAGACTGACAGAAGTGTCTGAAATGTAATAAATATTTTAAGTGCCTATTTAGGCTGCCTATTTCTTCATTTTTAGTGCCTAAAGGTCCTCAGCTTAGTAATTACTGCATGAAAATTAGTTTTTTAATTATGGCCTATGCTTAAGCCGATATATTGGCATGTGGCAGTTTTCATCCATGAAGCAAAAGCCAATTTATTGGTCTGTTGTAATAAGAGGTTTTATGCTCTGCATAAATCACTTAAACAGGGACCAGTAGTACAAAACTGAAAAATCTGTCACTGCAGACATTCAGACTGGGGTTCTTAGAATGGGAAGCCAAAACTAGCCTCCAAACCAATCCCATCCTCCTTTTGAAAGGTCAAATTACTATGAAAGGTTAGAAATAAGTTTAAGGTTTGACAAATCGCAGTGGTCTACTGTGGGGGGGATGAAGATGAACTGTTTTTGCTCTCTTTATATCCTTGAAAGTTAGAATCTACAGTCTGAATATTTCAAATAGTTCCTACATCCTGAAAGTTCAACATGATGTACTTTATTAAACAGCATGATGCACCCCCATTTCTGTATAGCAAGTTTATGGGGCTGAACCTTCACTATGAGACTTGGGGTGGAGACAGGTGATTTCTGAATTATTATTTTGGAAAAAAGTGTCCTTTATATATTCAAGAATCCAGACAAGCAAGACTCTCTCTAGCGGTCGAATTCAGAAGTAGAGGTTGAGGGATAGGTACCAATAATAGCAGCCAGCAGGAGCACATTTAGATTCAGTGGCATTGAGCAGTTTTTTTGAGATTTAATTTATTTTTTTTTCTCTATATTTTAATACTCAATCATCTTAAATGTAATTATTTTCATAGTTAGATAGTTGTAGCTATATTAGTATTCCATTTTATTTCAGGTTTTAGTTTTAGAGTACACATGGTGTTCTATTTTTTACGTATTTCATCTCTCTTTTTTAACAATTTTCATTAGTCTTAGGCATTTTTATATTGTCATTTAAAAAAATCCATTTCTTCTTTGATAATCTCTCTAGCTTTTAGATTTACACATTCAATTTTTAAGTGTCATTTTATTCTTTTTTAGTAAGTTAGTTTCATTCTATTGCATTAGTTTTGGAAGATCATGTAATATTAGTTAGTCCTGGTTAGTTCAATGTATTTTTTAGTCGTAATATTTGTGAGTTTTTTTGAAGTTGTAAGTGATTAGTTTTGTTAGTTAGACATTCGTGTTTTCAGGTTAGTAGGTATCGCTATTTAGTCTCGAAGTGATTCCTGCGATGACTAGTGGAGGTACGAAATTTTTGCCAAGGAAAAACAATTCTAATTGGGATTTGTGTTCCTCAGTGCAATTCCAAAGTGGTAACTCACCCTGACTTCATTTTAATCAGTTTCCACTTCCTGGGGAAATGTTTGTGATGGAGAACAAGTTGGTAATCCGAGAACATTGTGAGAGAAGAAAGGTCTGGGCCAACATTCTTAAAATTGGGAACTGATATCATTGGGAGTGATTAGAAAGTATCTCACTTTTGAATTAACAAGTAATAACTTTGTATATTTCCACAAAAATTTATTAAACCACGATTAAGTTTCACCCACTTAGGGCATCAACAGGTACAATTAGATTTTTACCTCTGTGACTCAAAAATATAGGCACCTGTGGGGGAGGGAGGGGGCATTGAAAATTCAGGAGGTAGGGGAGAAACAGAAGACGGAAGGAAGAAGACAAAGTAATTCGTCCCTGGTTTAGATGCGTTAAGTGGGTGAAACGGGTTGTGGTTTAATAAATTTGTGTGGAAATAGATAAAGTTATTACTTGTTAATTCTTCTATTGGCTCAGCAATGTACAGTCACACGCAAAAGTAAATGTGCAGAACTTCTCTTATTATTACTTACGGTTTATTCGTCGGAAAATCTGCACAAGTCTCGAAACACTTGTGACATTTCTACATGTGCGGCTACAAAATGCACTCTATGAGCTTTATATTCCTTCGTAAATGACTGTTTCCTGGCTGGCTGGTGATGAAAGAAACCCCTTTCTCTCAGACAATGTCTAAATGTATCATGACTGCATGCTAGGTCCAGTTCTCTCTCAACATAGGTGGCTCCTCCGTCTCTCAGTGGCATGTTCTGAACAGCTTGCTGGATGGTTTTATCTTCCTCAGTAGTGGTGCAGTGGGGTCTACTGCTTCGAGGTCTACTTAAAAGTATCTCTGAATTTTCTCTAGTGAATCTCACCCATGTATGGACGATATTCTGATGGACTCCTAACGTCATCGCTACATTTTCCATAGACTGGCCGGCAGCTACCATGCCAACCATTTGACCTCTCAAATAGGCAGAGGTTTCACCTCGATTCCCTCTCGGCATTACGAAGGAAGGATGACTGACAATGGGGGCGTTTACTCGGAACCGTAATCGCAATTTTGTACACAAAATCGTTAAATGGAAACGAAAAAAGAAATTTAGTGAAAAAATTAATCTTCTAACCATAACCATTTACTCATAACTCAAATATGAAAATAAGCAAAAGGTGACGCCCACCGAAAATGCCACTGTGATAACATTGACGTCATTTTCCTACCGTCCTTGGCTGCTTTCAGGGGAGAGGAAGGGAGTGGAGGGGGATTCTCAGAAGGTCTGCTCGCACAGATGCTGTCGCAGTCATTCCGATTGGCTGAGTCAGCTGTTTCCCCCCCATTGTGATAAGGCAAAGTAGCTTCGCGGGCTCAGTTGTGATTGGACGAAGTCAATATACGTCAGAGGTTGCACCACACCCACTTTTCCGAAAGGGTTAAAAACATCAGTTTTTCGCCGCTTATAACTCAGGAAGTAATTGATGGATCAAAAAACGGAAAAATACAGGTCTTTTTATTTTACAAACTCTATCAGATTCGGCAATAAAAAAAACATGGTAAACGACCCCATTGAGGGATTTTCGCCGCAATTCATACTAGATGTCTCCACACTTAAAAATTAGATGCGGGTAAAAGCAATGCATTGTGGAATTGTATCATACAGTCAGAGCCCATCTCAATATTTTTGCTGGAGCTGGGAGCAATAAACGTCCCCTGGTAGGAAAAAATTAGCAATATTATAGCAGTAAAATATCTGAGGTCACAAATGAAGGATATGTGGAATTCTCTAGGGCAGGGGTGGCGAACCTTTTGGCGATTGAGTGCCAAAGTTTATGAAATAAGAGTATACTCGCTCGACTTGCATGCCAACCCATCTAGTGAGATAGAGGTATTGGTTGAACGCCTCCCCAGCTCGGAGTGCCGAAATAATTGCCCCGCGTGCCATAGGTTTGCCACCTCCACCCTAAGGCATCATCCATGATTGTTTGAATATTTTTTATCCAGGGAAATCCACCTTCAAGGAACTGGACGCTGAGGTAGATGCTATAAAATATTGAAAATATAAACTAAAATTTTCTTTATAAGTAAGCCTGAGCTTGAGTTTTTTCTCATTTTTTATACCCTAATATATGTTTCTGGGCTCATTGAAAAGTTTTGATTAATATACTCATTACCAGCATTACCATCATTTCCTAATGCTTACTGGAATCTTTTATTGATATCTGTGAATGAACAAGAAGACAAACATGCAAACGAATGTATGTAGTTTACCAAACTAATTTCAAGTAGACTAGCCCTTTTGCCATGGAAGGCGAGTAGCCCACAAACACATTTATATATTTCCTTTTCTTGCAACGTATGAGGATATATCGCAGGCCCCCAAAAACCCACTCCCTTCAACACAAAATTCAGGAATATTTTGAAATAGCCTCCGAATGTTTTCATGAATTTTTATCAGAACATGACATTTATGATTAATTAAATTGACAAGCCAAAGGTTTAAATAACATGCTTAAATTCATAATGGCGTTTCATATACAGCATGCCATGGATTGTCTAGGTGCTTCTTTTCACCTCTCAACTAGATGATACTCTCTAGTTCCTTGGAGAATCGGAACCATCTTTCTCCGCTGCTTCTCACATAAGATTTTCCTGAAGGTTACAAGAGTTTGGAGGTAGCAGTTAAATTGCACCGTCCATGAGCTACAAAATATTTCCCCTTCGCTTCGGTAATGCACCCCTTCACCTCTGCTCTCTTCTCTATCCTGTGATTCGGACTACTGTGCCCATCTTCGTGGGTTCTACCAACATTACAATATTTCCTTAGGCCAGTGAATGGGGTCTGGAGCAGTGGCGCTGCGAAGCAATGCATATTTACTTTTGTGTGTGACTGTATCTCCCTTATTTTATGATAAGGACTAGAAATGTGTAGCAGGTAGACCAAGATATTCTCTGTGTCAAACTGGAGCCCAACCACTTCAGCTATGTTATCCTAGTATGTAACATCTAAGGCTCTGATGGTTCTAATCCAAGAATCTCATGCCTCTTAAAGAAGTCAGCCAGTCAACGTTCACACCTATTAGTTTCTGTAGGAAATATCACTAAGTTAATGATAATTAGCATTTATTTAATTGAAATTAAATTATTAGACTATTATGCTGGAGGGGAATGACTGCATAAATAGATAAGCATGGAAATTCAGCAATAGTCAATAAAGTCAGAGGTACTTTTTCTATCAAGAAAAATCACCATAGTGTGCAAGTAAAAAGAACACTTAATCAGGCATCAGTGTCAAACCTATCATTTAGTTAAGTGGTTTTATGAAACATTAGACAAACAATTTAAAATGAAGTAGATACCCTTCTTGCCCCTGTTGAAAACTGAGTCAATCAAAGAGTAGGCAGATTCATCTGCTCAAAACTGTTTATAATTCATGGAACAAGTCTGATTACATCTCAGAGTGAACAATATTACAAGTCACTAAACAACATTTTACTTAACCAAAAATTTTATGCCAGTCCAAAGCTAAATAAGACATTATTACATCTCAGAGTGAGCTATATTATAATAAATAATATCATACTTAAGCAAAGTCCAATTCTAGGGAAAACATTGAACTGTTAGCAAAAATATGACTAGATATTACATAACATAGTAATTAAACCGGCAAGCAAACATTTTGCATCACTAAAATATTATTACATTTTAGAGTGAACAATATCACAATACACAAAATATTACACTAGAATAAGAAAACAAACATTTGTACATTCTGGCGGCGCAGTCCTAAGACAAGTTTCATGGTTTTTACTCCAACATATCAACATCATCTGCTTCAGGTTCAAGCCAGTTCTCTTGTATTTTCCTTGTCCTGCAATTAAAATAATTTCGATTAATCTCCATTCCAAATAATGCTTCAAGAAACTATGGACAAACCAACACTACTGATGTTGATTATCCTTAAAGGTTTTGTGACCTCATACAGTTCCCATCGTAAACTAGAATAAAAGATACTTGTCTTTCCACTTCTTAAAAAATATGCAAATATGCCACTAAATTTTTTTCTATCCACTCTTGTCAACAGTATTACCTGCAACAAACAATATGAGGAGTATCTTAGAGCTAATGTTTCAGTTATCATCTTAGACTTGAAAAGCTCAAGCTTCAGAAAGTCATATCAAAGTCCGTAAAGTTCGAGGAGTGTGTGAATAGAATTATAATACTTAACTGGTTTAACATCATGTAAAATTGAATTTGTTTCATCGTTTGCCTTTTGTTTTCCATGCCATTTTCACATATTTCTGCACAGCACACTTTGAAGAGGTTTGCTTGAATTCAGTTCCATGATTTGTTTCTCTTCCAACTGAACATTTGATTATTCCTAGGGATATACTTTAGGAACCACCACATGTGGTCATGTGGTTTCTAATTCAACTGATCGGCATTGGAAGTATTCATAATTTTCCATTATAAAGACGTGAGGACAAGGTAATCAAAATTATATTAATCATCTTCCATTGAAAAAACATGGAAATACACAAACAAAATTAAACTTAATCCCTTGAAAATAAAGTAACATAACGAAAAAGTAGCAAATCTTACCATTGTAGAGCAAGGGCAGAATTCGGGCATGCCGCTAGCAGGGGTCTCAGGCATAAATCCCCGAAGTCCGACGGTGTAGTTTTCTTCTCATTTGCTTGAGGAACATGGCAAAATTCTTTTATTTTTATTGCAGTGTAGTTGGCCCTTGTGTCCTTCATCTGCCACAGCGTCCACAGACATTTTACATCTGTGGACGACAGTTCTTCTAAATTTTCTGCATCATTCCTAGCGGAACAGATAACCAAATATTACAATGAAAGTATGGTAATGCATGAAAATTGACATTTTACACATGAAATCCATTTAAACTGCCATTATGGAGAAAGAAATTACATATTAAACTCACCTGTACAAATACCACAATGTGGCACTAACATGCTTGCATTTCTCGGAGTTTCCTGCTTTACAGGAACAGCACATTTTGTTCCCTTTCAAATCTCCCTCATCAGTGACCTCAAATGAACCAGAAACTTGCACTGGCTCTTTGGAGAGTGCACTTGGTTGTAAAACAAAGGACAAAATGTTCAACTTACCATCTTCTCTCCTTCCCTGCGTATCCACTACCATCACTAGACCCGCATTGTACACACATTCCCCTTCTATTACACATCGTGAGCCTATATTTCCTCTCAAATATCTCAGCATCTCTTCAAACTTTAGGTTCACTCTGCCAGACATTATACAACACCTTTTTCCTCCTCCAACCACACCAAACAACACTTTGCAATTATGCCTACCCATGTACAACTTCAAAGTTTATCCTACTATCATCGGCCATATTGAAAAATTACATTCACCAACACCAGCGCCACTCGTGGTAACCTGAGTCTCAAAAATGTTGATTCAATGTTGGTAGAACCTGCAAGTGGGTGTTTAAAATGTTTGACCCTTACATGAGGTTTTGTCACTCTTTAAATGATGCACACTGTCTTTCTTCTCTGAAAGTTAAGGCCTTCAATACATGTTTACCTGATGCTCTCCAATTTACTTCTGTACCCTCTTTACCCTAAAAAAATTGCAATCTGAAAGTGTAAGAAACAATTTTCTTTGGCCACCTGCATTTTTGTTGCAAGCATTGGAAAGTATTCTTAATGTTAACTCAAGTTGCATGGTTATTGAGAATGAAATCCTCTTTTTCTAACATTTACCACTTGATCATAGATATTTTTCATCCTCAACAGTTGTCCAAATATAATATGCATTTTTTTTATGATATGGTGATACTGGCACTGGTTTCTGTGAACCTTGCTGTTAAAACAATACATCTAAATATTCCATAGAATTAAGTAGTCCATAAATATCCCTCAGAATAGAGTTGGTAGTAAAAATTTTCTTTTTGCGATAAATTGATGGATTAGGTCAAATATAACAGGTATAGAAGATTTGCACAATAGATTAATTGATTAGATAATTTTAATTTAGAAAATATCAATTCATCATGCAGTGTAAAGTTTTCCTGTTTTAGAAGGGTTTGCAGGGACTTTCTGAAACCCCTTGCATTCTTACCCAACAGTCCCTCCTGGACCTCCGGCTAATGTGTGTAGATGATTGGTACTTTATTTTGTCTTACCACAGCAACTTCCTTTCTGTGAAGTGCCCTGTGTGTGTCGAGGGGGTGGAATGGAACTGGGGGGTGTGGTGAGCCCACAGTCTGAAAACTGATGCAATGCATATTTTCAATTGTGAACTAGCGATTATGTACTATTCAGGATGTTCATTTTTAAGGTAAAACATTACACTTAGTGTTAATAATGACATTAATTAATTGCAAGCATCCCTTTGTATAGGAATTCCAATCATGGTATCTTTTATCAATAATTAATAAGAAATAACAGACAGCATAGGGATTAGTATTAATGTATTAATTTCATATCCCATTTATAATGCATGTTTTGGTGCTGGAATTAAAAATATGTATTTGACTAATCTTTCATTCAAGTTCATATTTGCTATCCCTGTAATTAGTATAGATATAAGAGAAGAGAAATATCATTATCTAGATTATCTTTGATGAAAATTCATTTCTGTGTTTGAAATGAACATTATGTCATGTAATCTTCAAGCACATCATCTGTGATATTTGAGACAAATTATCAACTTGCCAGTCTTATCAGAAATGTTATTTTATCTGGTGTTCCTACCATAACAGTGAATGTGCTTTGGACAGCAGTTTCGTCAATATTGCAGCCAGCATTTCAGGTTCGAAGTTGTTATCTTTCTCCATTGGAGGTGTAACAGGTGTTGTGTGATACATAATACTGCTACTTAAAACTCATTGAATGAAGGAAAGGAGGGAAGAAAACTTGGAAATTAGGTGAAAAAATAAGAATTAATTAAATCAGAGAGATGTTAATAGGAATTAAAGTCTATTAATGCAAGCCAAATTATATTTCAATCTTCAATTCACTGAAACAATTTATAGACAAACAACATGGATCAGCTTAATGCCAATGTTAGCTTCCCCGCAAGTGATGCATGCATGTTTACTCTGAAGTAGTGCAGTGTTGCATATCTGCATTTTTTTTTCTCGTAAGGCCAGAAAATTTTTCTAACCCCGTAAATGGCGTGTTTGACAAGGTCCGAGTTCAGGGAGATAAATTAAAATATTATGACATATATTATGTTTTCATGTATTTATTAATACTAAAGTTTTTATTACTACAAAAAACTAGAAATTTTGATAATGATGTAATCTATTTGAAAGGCCATTACTTCTTCAGGTAATAGCATGCACCAATCACCAGCAGAGAGAGGAAGATGAACACTAGCAGGATTACAACCGCAGTGAAGAATCTTGCGTGGATATGTGAGGTCTGGAAAAAAATGAGGAATTCTGTAATTACGTCCTCTTATACTTCTAAGTAGCCGACCACAGGAGCCATGTCAGCAAGGTGCCGGCATCTCAGAGGTCGGCGTTTATGATCCCACCTGGATTCTGGGTGTCGTGTTTAAATTTCGTGCTGGTGTTCCGGGGAGGCCACCGGCAGATGATGTTATGGGCACTGGTAGGGATTTTTCAGAGAATTGAGGAAGGGTGAGGAGAAACCGGTGTCGACTTTTGCGTACTCTTTTAACAAATTTTTATCATGTGATTAATTGGGCTTGGGAAGGAATTTTCACGGAACGACGGATGGTTTACGTCATGGACCTACCGGGACTGTTTCACAGGGCGTCAAAATTACTGAGAGGTACCGGAGGTGCCTTGTTTTTCGAAAACTAGCATGACGGAGACATATCGGGTACCGAAGACCCCTGAAGTCGATCCCAGCGCCCAGTTATGGGCGTAATTAGTCTAAAAAGAGCGCCATGGTGATAAAATTGGTGCCTAGCGTTTAGGACGATGAAGATTCTAAAAAAAAGTGATTTACACGCCTGCATGATTTCCCCGAAAAGGTTCCCCAGCAATGACACTTCATTCGAGGCGTCCGCTGAAAATTATGACGAGTTGCTGCGGTGGTTACCCGCATGCTTACTAAAACTGAAGGGCATCCTGAGCGCTAGAACTTGTGATCCTTTTTATAGCGACTTTAAGTAAACGTTATCTTTCTGCTGAGCTCAATATGGTGAAGAAACTGAGGAGGAATGCAATGTGTAAGATGAAACATTTTGTTAGAAAGAGAAAAAAGTAAAAAAGAGAGAAAAGTATAAAAGAGAAAGAAAAATCTTGATTTAAACGACAGGTATTAACATTAATGATAACTATTAAGAAAGATAGCAGTGTAAATGAAATCTTCAAAAACAATGCACGGAATTTCCGCCATCATATTTTAGTGAGTTACTATTAAACAATAAAAGCAACCTAAGATTCGATTGTCTGCAATGTTAAAGACAACTCACGTCTTTACTAAGAAGAATTTTTTTGCTGCTAAAATGAACCAACTTTTTCCGTCACTCCAGGTCTCCCTTTATCCGGCCGCCGGATAATCTGTCCCAAATCAAAATGTCGGCAAATTGACCGAAAAAGACATTTCTGATGTATTCGCGAATGTTAAAGTCGCATTAAGAAGTTATTATTCCCTTGATGTAACTAACTGTTCCACGGAACGTAAGTTTCGAAAAGTCTAAAAACTATTAAGGCATCGAGTTTCTCTCCAGCCAACCTCTGCTTCCCAATTCTCTAACATATTCCCAACTTATCTTTAAAGAAAAAAATAATGATGGCTGCTGGTGTACACCTCCCAAAATGAATATAATGAACAAAAAAGCGTCACGGGAGGGGTAGGTTGAGATATCATTGTGTCAAGTTGTATGCATATTCTACGGATTTAGAAATTCTACTGACCAAGGCAATCTTGCAATTATCATAATTAAATGAGAAGAAATAAATAAAAACGTTGACACAAGAAATCCCTCTGCACAATGTCATGTGGACAGGCAGAAATCGACGACGGAAAAAATCATACCGTGATTCAATCCCTTGTGCTTTTAGATTTAATTCACAACGTAATCAAGTGCCAGTAACTCACTGAATTTTTTTTTATTAAAAGTTTCGACTTTTCAGTTATCGAATAGCAACTTCTACCGACCTCGTCATTCATGCAACATCCAGTCACTGCGTATCCCATGGACTATATAGCCTCTTCTCGCACCCTGATTAAATGGCTTTCGGCCATCCCACTCTCGGCTAGACATTTTGTAAGAAAAGAGTGACTTCACAGTCTTGTCACTCCACTTCGACGTTGGTGGAACACTCTTGAGCTGCTGATGATTCTCTTCCACAGAAAGAACTAGAACCTGATGAAAGGCAACATTTTTCGTATCCATTCATTCATTCAAGAAGATGATGCATGCTTCTGATTCTCACTCTTTAATACCCTCTCATCAAATTTGAACGGTCGAACTTTTCCATCCTCCACTTCCCTCCTCCTCTTCCCCCCACTCGCCTCTCCTACCCCCACTCCACCCCCGGCACTCCGCCAAACAGTACATTCCAACATGAAAGCACGCCCAATGTGAATACAAATACTTTAAAAATAGGGTAAGGGAATGGACCGGTAACAAAAAAAATGACGAACAGAACTTAGGTGTTAAAGCCAGATTAAAACTGAAAAAAATATGACTAAGCCGGTGCTAAGTCAAGGACTACTAACTGCCCAATTTACTGTTATGCCTGAAGATGCCGTAACGACCGAAACTGGTCGTACGGTTTCGCTAGTTACCAAATTTTCGTGGACGGAATCAACGGGGATCGGGTTGGTGTGGTGGCTAGAGTACTGGCTTACCATCCCGAGGGTCCGAGTTCGATTCCCGGCAGCGGCGGATTTTTCAGTGGCAAGCCGGTTCCTACTAGAGTGCCTAGTGGAGGGCATTTCAGGTTTAGTATTACGTCCGTCGGATGGGACGTTAAGCCGCGGTCCCCTTGGCGTCTGTCTTTAAGAGTAGCCTAATGCCGACAACGTTTCTCTCCACCCTTCCCCGTTCCCTGAAAACTCTTACCATAACCCAATTTCCCATCTATCCTAATTGGCGCAAATGACCTTAGCTGCCGGTCGCCTCCCCTGAATAACACACACACGGAATCAACGCAAGTTCATTTTGGCACGATGGATTCCACGGTGCAATTTGAGACTTCTAGTTGAGGTCATCCGCATTTACTTCCTATCATTTTGGATCTGACGAAGAGGACTGGAACGCCCGCGTAACTGTCATTGCCAAAAATAGTTAAATGAGAAAGAAAACCGCCGAGAGCTCAATTAGGAGTAAACGATGAAGTTTAACTGTTGGCTATAATATGCGATAGGTACGGTATTGGTGGACTGCCGAAAGGTTTCATGACGAAGACTGTTTTAATGGCGATGGAAAAAAGTCGATTGACAAAAGATGAGACGGGAGACTGCCGCATTCCTCCTCAAAAAATAAATAGGTTAGCAGCTTAAAGATAGATGGGGGGATTAATGGCAACATGTCAAGTAAAAATTTTAATTTAAAAGTGACGAGTGGACGAAGAAGCTATACTTTGTAAGGATATGGGAAAATAATGCACACCTTCGAGTCATTTCGAACGCCATTAATGGTGGGGAAGAGAGCATTGGAAAACTTTCCGTGTTGGGAGATATCTCCATTACCAGGAAAAACATTGAATAGATCATAACGATTGACAAGCTATTTATCGAAGAGAGCCAAGCTCCCGCACTGCGACGGAAGTTTGAGAAATAAGTTGAGGCTGCGTAAACGAGTGAAATAAGGATGTAACCAGTGGCGTGCGGTGTCAATTAGCCTCAGGTAAGCCCTCGCACATCAGGGAATGTATGCATCCCGCACGTCACTTACGTAACCTCAATTAAAAACTAGATGCCTGTTACCAAGAATGGCATTCTATTTGAATTATTGAATTTTAAATAAAAACCGGATAATTTTTCGGATAACTTGGTTAATCACCTACGATGCACATAGAAATTACATTTCAGTAGGTTCATCAAGTACCTATTTAAAATAAGCATACTTACCCAAAATGTTTTCTCGTCGAAAACTTCCTTGCGTAAAAACTATTGGCTTTCTAACTTAAACCATTCCGAAAGAAAAACATTTTTGCATAAAATGTCTAGTGATATCTATTCCATGTGCAGGAAACGTGCGAATTCGCTGATTTTTAAGATATGGCTCCCCTACCAGCACGATCTAGGAGTAAGATAGATAAAGGACACAGCTCTGGGTTTCGATGCCTCATCATATCGATATCAGGCAGTCACGTATTAATACACCCGTGTATTGGTCAACGTCCTGCATATTAAATGCATTACATTGCATACTATTCACGTGGTTTTTATTTCTTTGGATTCTCAGGATAGACGGTTATATTGTCATCCTAATGTTGTAGCGTAAAACATTATCAAAACTACAAAATTTTGCTTAGGACATTTCCAAGAAATGTAGCCTCATACTAGTGGACGTTGTAGATTTAAATTGCTGCAAACTAGGTACATTTTGGGCTAGCCATGCTTAGAAGTCACGTAGACGGCAATCTCTTTAAAATCTTAATGTGAACGAGTGTTCAAACCTAGTAAATAGAAGTCATTGAGCTCGTTAAACACATAGGTTTTATTCGAAAACTATCAAATTTTATTTAATTTTTGTATGCTGATACCGTTCTCTTGGCATTAAAATGATCATGTACGCAATGTTTCCAAACAATGCATTCCTCCAAGTTTAGAATCGAGTTTAAGGCAAAAATTTCCATTAAAATTCAAACACGTTAATTTATTCACAATTCCGATCGCTTACGATGCCACAACGACGACTCATATTTTCACGCATGGTGTCACGGAAGCTCAACAATCGGCAAAGAGGGTGTTTATTCTACCTCCCGTCGGCTACCCACGCTTGCTTTGCTATTTCTATCTTTTTCAATGGTGAAGTTCTGACTATTGTATTAATACCGATCCTTTTTTATGCATGATATGTAGTGCATGTTTGGTGAGAATTCACCCCCTGCCACACACCTTTATGGTGGCTTGCAGGGTAATATAATGTAGGTGTAGATGTAAGATCGTATGGGATAAGGGAAATGACGTTCCAATAACCTACAACTGATGAAAACAGTTAATCACCTAGGCATTTTACATATCTACCGTCTACAAATTGCAAAAGTAATTGCTTCTGCTTTTTATTTAGCTTGGCCAAACGTCAAAAACCAAACGTCGCGCCAACACCAATAGCTACAATGCACTCACTTCAGTACGCAGTACACTTCAAAATTGTCGGAATCTCTCAGCCCAAGTTGGCTGTGATTGGCTGATAGCTCCAGCGTTACAAAGTAAGCCGACGCACAGTGGGGCCAAGTCGCATTTGCCGGACAAAAGTCCAAAACTGCTTTTTATGAAATAACGTCTTGAAACTTGGCCAAATGATTGGTGATTATGGAATGGCAAGTCATTTTTCATAGGTATTACCCGCTACTTAGATACAGAGACTCAAGCACGACCCAATTTCGAAAAAAGCGCCCGCTCTCATTTTCTTCGAGAATCTTAAAAGTTGAGCAGATATAGGAGTAATTAAAGGGTTTTTATTAAATAAAAAACAACACCAATTTTGAACAGGGTATTTTGCCTATACTATGCATACTATGTATACTATGCAATATAAGGACCATGCCCGTGAGTTTTAGTACGCACGGCGTGCGGGTCCCGCCATTTTTGGACGATACGGCAAATAGTCGCACAGTTTCGAGCATAGGCCCCCAGGGCAGAAAGGGATTCAAAGGAATGGACGCAAAAGGCGACGCCGGGCGCTTGACATGCAGATTATTATATCTATATCTACGACATACCCTGCATGCCACCTCGAGAGTGTGTGGCAGGGGGTGCATCCACACCAGGAACAATGACACAACAAACAAAAATGAACAATGCAAAACAAACACCACACCTTTTGTAGTAATTAGGGGAAAAAAGAAAAAAAAACTACCAAATCCCAATCCTCCAGGACACACCCACGAATACCATGCATGACTTGAAACCCGACACCAATTTCATAGATATACTCATGCATGCAAAAAAAGCAATGCATGTATTATTGAGGCTAGTGCGAGGAATCAAAATTTAGAGAAGAAAAATTCACAGGGTACGAACCTGTCACGTTTTTGTTTCCTATGGCTTTTTGTTATTATTTACCTGTCCAACAGTTCCGCCAATGAGCAAAGCCTCGGGATCATCTTCAAACCTGTCAGCAGCTACCTTATCCTCCTCGAGCCTGCGGACATCGGAAGTGACTCGGCGGTCGCCTTTGCTACAGCACACTGAAGATCTGGCAAGAGGTTTATTCTCGATGACGGGATGTACGAGGAATCTTTTGCCAGATGGGCCGTAGTAAATTGTTTTGGGATCAGCTATGTCTCCCGAATCTTGCCCTTCGGCAGGAACTCTACCGTCAATGTTGGCCATGTTTTTTTCTATTTCGTCCGGGACGGAACGTTGTTTCAAAAGGCGAAGATTCTTTCTCTAGACCGCGAAGTGCTGATCTTTCTCGTCAAGGTGGCTGGTTTGGTAAATCGTGAGTCGTTGAGAACTAGTGCTCATATAATTTTAATGACACTAAAAATTGCTTGGACATCATTAAATTACACAATATTTTAACCGGATGCCTCACATTATGTCATATTGAAACATTGCCCTTTAGAATTTAAATATTGACATGAAACATAGCATAAAACTTGATTTGATTCTGTTTCTAGGCAACCTGTACGTTGTTACTCTGTGCATACCTTTGACTTTGGAGATGTTGGTTTTAATATATGGTTTGAAAAAGTATATAATTTTGTGCTATGGGTATTTGCTTATTTTTTTAGTGAGGAAATAATTGTAATTAAACGCTTAATTACTCTGCAACAACGCAGTTCGTGAAATTCGGCACTGCTGTTGTGTAGGCAATTGTTTATGTGTTTCAGCGGTCGTAACATCAGGTGTCGTATTCGTATATTCTCAAGAACTTTGTCAAGGGGACTATATTGTAACATTCGTGGACTTTGTGGCGTGATTTGTTGTGGTATCTCGCGAGTTCGCTTTACATGATTTTGTTGGTTTCTCTTGGTGAAACGGTGCGAAATTTGGTAAAGAGTTGCTTTGGTCCTTTCGAAGGTCCTGAAAACATTTCAAGATGTCTTCGTATTATAGGTAAAGGGAAGTTTGTTTCGAAGAAGGAGTTTGAAAGGAGAGCTAAGCAATTCCTTTTCTCGAAGAAGTTAGGCGCTGAAACTGAAGATGCGGACGAAGACTCTAGTTTACTGATGTTTAATGCGGAAGGTTGCCGTTTGGAATTTTGCAAAGAGGAATAAATTACATCACATGGTTGAATTAATTTCACTAGCAATAAAAAAATAAAGTTTTGAATCAAGACTTTTGGCTTCTTACCCTTGATATTTCTTAACAGTTGAAGTCGCTTCTAAATAATGTTACTGCCTTTTTTGTAACTACTCCAAATTCTCAGTCGCGGGGTTCATAGGGAAGTCATGTAAATGTCAGGGAAATTAGATTCTGGTCAGGGAAATACTCCAGAGGTGCAGCAAAAAGATGAAAATCGTGGTTGAACGCACTGAGCATTGCTGCGCTCGAGTGGCGAGGTGCGCGTTTTGTTGCCGTCAGCTTGCCATCCTGGCTGGGTGGCATTGGGTGGTGCCGACTTGGCGGCTCGCTCTGGTGCTTGGTCTGCTCGTCCGCCGGTTGCCTTGCCTGTCTGCCAGCCCGGGCTGGATGCTGCCTGTTTGTTTTTTTTTTCTGGGCGCCGCGCCGGTGCCCAGTTGTGGCGTGATCGTCGTGAGGGAGGGTGCGCGGGCGGAATCAAGGAGCTCTCAGCATCAGTTAAATATTCTTCGGAGCCTTTCTTTGTTCCTGCGTGCACTCGATCGTTGTACTGTACCACTTCCACAGTAGGTGCTCAATTGACATGTTCACATCCCGTGTGTTTTTCCAGGGGCCATGGCACCGCCCAAGTAGACCGTCTTTAATGAGGATTGTCTGCAGCGGCGTCGGAAGTGGGGGGCAGGAGGGGCATTCGCCCCCCCCCCAGAATTTGCCCCGGGGCCTTGAGAAATGAGTCTTTATTAATAAAAATTAAATTTCACTTGTTAACAGCCTGCCTTTTCCCTTCTGACGCATATTCTACCACCTTCATCTGTACTTTTAGCGGAATTCTAGTCTATACCTCCTCCTTTCCGCAAAAAAATGCGGGCCTTTTTCATAGAAGCCGGGCCCTTTTCTTAAGAGCCGGGCCCTTTTCAAGGTTGGCCCCTTCCAGCGAAAATAGTTCCGACGCCCCTGATTGGCTGGTAGTTTCACATTTTGCCAGGATCATCACTCGTGCAAAGCATGAAACGGATGCGTACCGTGTTTTCTGCCAAATTCTGTGCGGTTAGGTGGTTAGAAATTGAGTCATTGGCCTTGATTGACGTGGAAGCTATCCCAGTCATGGAAAATTTTGTGACAGGCATACGAGAGGAAAAAGTAAATATAGATTCGAAGAGTTTTAGGGAGGACATGGAGCACGGGCTCTCTGATGCGCTGCTACCCGCAAAACTTGCATTTTTTGCGTACATTGCGCAGCAAGTGAAACCTTTTTTTAAAGGAGTATCAATGTTCCCAACCAATGATTCCTTTCTTGTACACCGACCTCTCTTCAAATGAAGGTACATTATGGGGCATTTTGTGAACCAAAAAGTAATTGATGAGGCTAGGTGCGTGGCAGACACAGACATTTTCAAGGAAGAAAATTTGTTCTCTGTGTCTCATGTAAAGTTAGGTAATGCTGTAAAAGCAGAGCTGCAAAAATTAGCCGTGAGTGCAGAGGTTATGAAGCAGTTAAGACTGACTGTCGCACTATCCTAGTACAAATGTGTAAAACTCTAGTTGATAAGTCGCCTGTAATTCATAAGTTCAGAGTAGCTAAGTACAGACTTCCACCAAAAACTAAAATGGTGTGGATATTAGCCAAGAATTTTTATTCCGAGAAAATTAACCTGCGTTATCGACTTATTTCCTCCGTATATACGAAAGACATAAAATATTCCTTAAAATTTCAAATATCACGCGCGAAGTTTTGAGGTGAATTTGGCAACGTCGAATCAGACGAGGGAAATGATGGGTATTCAGGATTCCGTAGCGGACAGTCCGTCATTAGCGAATCATATGAAAATATTATATTTACGTAAAGAAAATATTATTTTCATCGAGTCATTTAGATTGGCATTCAAACAGGTCACGTGTACTAATACCACACGTATACTAATATAAAATCTATAATATTTGTTCACGAGTACATAGGTATAAAATGCTACGATATGACTCAGGGTTCATACCAACTTTCCATTCTCAATTTCCCTTACTTTTCCCTGATTTCCAGTCCCAATTTTTGAAATTTCCCTGACTTTATATCAGTGGCAATGCAGTCGTATGGTTAAATTAAATAATGCAGCAAGGTATATTGTGAAATAAAGTTCATTTATTCCACGAAAGTTACATATTCCAGTCAAAATTCAAAAGCAAAATAAATGCTAAATCTAAGTTTTTGGTGGAAGTCTGTATGGTATAAACGTAAATAATACATAATTGACCCTTACGAAACGGGGTGCGCCATAAGGCCCCATGTTAAAAAACCTAAAATATCTCAAAAACTACATTGAAAAACCCAAAAAAAAATTCCCATAGAATTTTTGATCATATTTAAAGGAACATATATTGCAATTATGAAGAAAATCTATGCACTTGTAAATTTCGAACCAGCCACCTTAATTAAGACACTCTGTATCCCTCTCACTGGATGTCTAGGACTCACCACACGCAACCTCCGAGCTCCGAACCCGGCAACCACTGAGCAAGTGCAATCTGAGTTAGAGTGGGAGCCGTCGCCCCTGCGACCCCTCCTGTTGGTTTCCTCGATGGCGAAACTGCTTTCATGCCGTCTTAGGAATCTCGACCCCCTCCCCTCGCACCAATGACATATCAGTTTCCCTTCCTAGCACCGTACTTCTGATTTACTGCTAATTTCTTTGTTGGCGTGAATAACGTAAGCCTGCTGGATGTGACCCATTCCATTATCAACTTGCTTTATTAATTTCACCCGTGAGCTAAGAGGTTTCCTCACGAGAAAGATTTGTATATTAAATATTTTTTCACGGAGGAAGTTCAAATGGGATGTTTATAAATTATTAAGTCATCGATAACTTATGGATCACTTCTCATATTTTTCACATTAGCTTCCGCCATAGTTGAGACATTAGCTTCTGGAGCTCTTACGTAACAAAGCAGCGGAGAATCAATGGTTTACTAAATTGAGGAAATCCAAGAAACGAGGAAGAGTGGAGCAAAACTGACATCAGCAAAAACCTCAAGAGAAGACTCAGTGGCCATAACGTTTACGCACCACACGGCGGACAGATTACTGAATTTGAAGTGATCTCCACAGAGTATACAAGCAGACATCGATAAACTAAAATTTCTGCCGCCACCGGTATAGGAACTCGGGCTCTTAGGATGCGAGAGCCTGCTATCCTATTCCGCAACAAGCTGGAAACTACAGCCAAACAAAGAGAATATGAAAGTAGTATGCTACTTTTTCCAGTCATGGCGGGTCCTCAGATAGAGGGGACCTTGATTATGCATGACGATGAACATTCCAGGTGAACAGTTAACTCTTCCTTATTATCCTGCAAACTGTTTTTCGGCGACTATGCTTTTTCCGAGACTAAAAATATTACGTTGTATCGACTCAAATGGCATTGCCATTCTCAGTTCATTTTGCTCTTCCTGCTACAACGTTTTAGTACGAAAATTTAACCGCCTTACCGATTAACTATAGTGCGTAATTTCCTGCTCTGAATCGAGTATAAAATGTTTAAGGTAATCATAACCAAATTTTCATATCAAAATATTTCTAACTTTTAGCAACAGTGATTCAAGATCGAGTCAAATATTTAAAACAAATTCTTCAAAATGATAACTTGGTACCCAAAATTCCCGTCTTGTTACCGGTTATCAATGTCCAAATTGAATTCACGCCTTCTTTTTGGGTTTTAAACGTTTTTTAGGTCGGTAGAAACCCTTAAGGTGCAAGTTTCCTAAATGAGTTCTTCTTTAAGTTAATATTTCTCAAAAATTAGATTTTTCTTTTGTCCAAATCATTTAATTAGAAGTCAATCCGAAATGCTACGACGAAAGTCGAAACATTATACAGCCATGTGATTTAGCACATTCATTCACCTTAAATTTTCCCTAATTTAGGCGAATGGTTATCAGTTATCCCGCTATTATGGTGATCAAAGTCAGCGATTTATTAGAAGCATGAAGAGTCCCATCTCCATGCCCAGTATCAAGTATTTAGTATTTAAGGATCCCGCATGATTGATGTCCTGAGATGGTGGTAAAATATAACCTAGCTGAAAACATTGGTGTCCATCTCTGCGATTGGAGTTATTACAAATACTCCAAGTTTGCATTGTAATTTAGGGCCAAGACATATGATACATTTCCAAAATATAAAATATATGACTGTTACTTTTTTATTTCTTTTTCAATCATTTGATGGTACAAATAGATCTGCTCTTCAGTGGAAATGAGATGTACTGTGACCTTTTGGCTTCAGTAAATAACTGAGTTGGACCAAAAAATACAAGTGACTACTCCAATTTATTATTTGTAAGTGAAAGTGCTGTATGAATTTTTTATTGTTTATCAACATTAGAGTGAATCATATTTATTTATTGAAGCACTTGTTATGCAGCATTTTGTGGATTTAAAAGCATAATCATCAGCAGCTGTGCAATTATAAAAGTAACTATGATACACATTTACTTAGTGTTTTGCTGAAGTGAATGTCTTTCGTAATCAACCCAAATGAGAGCCAAGTCTTAGCTACCCAAGCATTATTAGAATAGGTTATTTCTCAGGTAATCAATGAGGAGATAATTTGTTTGCCTGTATGTTACCAACCTACAATTTAGGGATACCTACCTATTTAAAGCAAGTCTTTCCAACGTTAATTCAAGTTATATTTACCAGTTTATAAATATGGAGCATTTCTTGCTCTATGTATTGTTATGTTCTTATATCTATATTCTAGAGTATTAGTCTGTTCCTAAGCCAGTTCAGTAGGGTAACCCTTATTTTTCAGAATTTACAAAAGATTTGTTTTTCGACTCTCAGAATGATTGTAATGAATTTATATTCACGTGCGGAAATTTGGTTACATTTAATCAAATAGAACCTTTTGCCAAGGGCCCTATGTACTTCGAACGTAAATATGCTTTTTTTTGGGCTGTAAAATCAGTATGTTAATGAAAAATGCACAATTAATTGTCCTTAGTGGTGAATTTTCGTATATTTTGTCCTATCTCTGAGTGTTTCAGTGATGTAGTCCCTCGAAAGCGATCATCTGCCCAGGGCTCTAACCCAGGGCGCCGCCGAGTCAAGGCCTTCGCCGTTCCCTTACGCAGCCAGAGACTTCCCCTTCACCGCCTCGCCGCCCCCGACTGAGAGCAAGGCCGACATGATATACAGTCCTCACGTCTTTGACATCACGAGAGTGATCCGACGAGAACTCGTTGGTTGGTTGGTTATTTAGGGGAGGCGACCGACAACTGAGGTCATTTGCGCCATATAGGATAGGTGGATAATTGGGTAATGGTAGGAGTTTTCAGGGAACGGAGGAAGGGTGGAGAGAAACCCGGCGTCGGCATTAGCCTACTCTTAACGACAGGCGCCAAGGGTCCGTCGGATGGGACTCTTAACGTCCCATCCGACGGACGGAGTACTGAACTTGAAATGCCCTCCACTAGACACTCAAGTGGGGACCGGTTTTCCACTGAAAATCGAAACGAACCCGGGCCCTTCGGATGGGAGGCCAGAACTCTAGCCACCACACCTACCCGATCCCCACGAGAACTCGTAGCGCGGAGAAATGCGAGATGTATTTTGACCACGTTGCCTCATTTAACGTGGTAATTGAATCTAGTTTTAATTACACTAATAACATTACACCTCTTCCATGTTATAGACTTACCACCATCATGCCAATTTGAATAATCGCGTTTACGGTGTACAACGTTTGCTAAGTTTTGTAAGAATTTTCCGTTTTATTGTACCACTTTTATTTTTATCATACAAGAGAATGTTGTTCATTTTTCTAATACTTTTCTTATCACCGTTGTAAGTGTATTTTCTTATTACCATTGCACCACTTTTATTTTTACTTTTATCATACAAAAGACTGTTGTTCATTTTTCCGATACTTTTCTTATCACCATCTAAGTGTCACTCAAATGAATACTGCTCCGACACAAAAACATACGGCATACCTTGCTTATCTTCACAACCGGAAATACGCAAGAATTGCTTTTACGCGTCTTTTATCATTTTAAAAGCACGCAATTGAGTAAATAATTTCATTTTTCGACATGTGAAACTAATAATTCACTTTAGTAGACAATAAAAATTGTTTATAAGTCACCCAAGTTTAGCAGTGTATTTTTCCATTTCAATATTGTTCCGCTAAAAGGCGTATTGATATACAATATACATACTATTCTTACACCTTATTCATACACATGCTGGGATATATAAGTGACTCATGTCCATCTCACCACTTCTACTACATTCAGTTTGGTCTTGACGGATTGAAATGCCAAGAAAGGGACTTCTTTTAACATCAGCAAAACTCTGACTCATTATCTTCTTATATCTTGCATGCCATGGGCACTCTTGAATTTTAGCTTACTAGAAAGATTTCATCGACTGTGGAATTCACTCATTTGCACATGACTCAACATATTACATGCCATATTTATTAATAGTGGTTGACACTGGGGCAGTCCCTACTAGTACCACCCCCATTATGCTTTCCTTGACAGGGTATCTATGACTATTTCTGTGTGTAGTTTAACAATACACTCACCCTGAACTCTATCCTTGTGTAACAGTTCCTGCCTTCTGCATTCATCCATATTCTCCGAAATCCATTTTCTTTTGCTCCACCTTGTATTCTCACCCAACAGAACCTCCTCGAGCTCCTACTGTGTGTGGATGTTTGGTACTTTCTTTTGTTTTTTACCCACAGCAACTTCCTTTCTGTAAAGTGCCCTGCGTGGCGAGGGGGTGGAATGGAAGTGGGGGGTGTGGTGAGCCCACAGTCTGAAAACTGACGCAATGCATATTCGCAATTGTGAACTAGAGATTATGTACGATTCAGGCTGTTCAATATTAAGGTAAAACATTGCACTTTGTGTTAATAATGACATTCATTAATTGCAAGCATCCCTTTGTATAGGAATTCCAATCATGGCATCCTTTATCAATAATTAATGAGAAGTGACAGAGAGCATAGGGAAGAGAATTGGTGAATTAATTTCATATCCCATTTCTAATTTAATGTTGTGGTGCGGCGGTGTTCAGGTTCAAATTTGTTATCTCTCTCTGTTTGAAGCGTACAAGATGTTTTGCGATAATACTGATTGTTGAACTTGTTGAACTAACTCATTGAATGAAGGAAGTGAGGGAAGAAAGAGTTGGAAATTAGGTGAAAAGGTATTAAATCATTAAAACAGGGAGACCTTAATAGGAATTGAAGTCTAATAATGCAAGCCACATATTTCAATCTTAAATTTATTGAATCAATTTATGCACAAGCAACATGGGTCAGCTTAATGCCAATGTTAGCTTCCCCGCAAATGATGCATACATGAAGTTGTGCAGTGTTGCGTATCTACATTTTATTTCTTTGATCATAAGGACAGTAAATTTGGCTAACCCCGTAAATGGCGTATTTCACAAGGTCCGAGTTGAGGAAGATAAATTCAAATATAATGACATTTAATTTTCATGAATTTATTAATGTTTTAAATTAAGAGTTTCTAGTACTACAATGATGGTAATGATGCTGACTAGAAATGTTGATATTAGAGTAATTTGATTGCCAAGCCATTACTTCTGCAGGTATAAGCCTACACCAATCAGCAGCAGACATAGGAAGATGAACGCTGTCAGGGTTACAACCGCCACCGATCTTGCTAGGATATGTGAGCCCTGAAAAAAATGAGGAATTCTGTAATTACGTCCTCTTATACTTCTAAGTAGCGGACCATAGGAGCCAGCAAGGTGCTGGCATCACAGAGGTCGACGATTATGATCCCACCTGGATTCTGGGTGTTGTGTTTAAATTTCGTGCTGGTGTTCCGGGGAGGCCACCGACAGCTGATGTTATTTATGCCATTTAGGAATTTTGAGAAATGGGGAAAAGGTCATGTACATGTTCGGGCACTGGTTGGGATTTTTCGGAGAATTGAGGAAGGGTGGGGAGAACCCGGTGTCGGCTTTTGCGTACTCTTAACAAATTTTTATTATGTGAGTAATTGGGCTTGGGAAGGAATTTTCACGGAACGACGGATGGTTTACGTCATGGACCGACCGGGACTGTTTCAGAGGGCGTACCGAGAGGTTCCGGAGGTGCCTTTTTCAACTCGAAAACTAGCATGACGGAGACATATCTGGCACCGAAGGCGCCTGAAGTCGATCTCAGCGCGCAGTTACGGACGTAATTAGTCGCCCTGGCGATAAAATTGGTGTGTCGGCGTTTAAGACAATTATTTGATGATAATTTAAAAACAATTGATACCCCACCGCATGCTTTCCCCGAAAAGATACCCCAGTAATGATACTTCGCTTGGAGTGTCCGCTGAAAAATCTGACGAGCTGCTGCGAAGGTTGCCCCGCATGCTTACTAAAACTAAAGGGTATCGTGAGTGCTGGAACTTGTGATCCTTTTTATATCGACTTTAAATAAACAATATATTTTTTTCTGAGCTCAATATGGCTAAGAAAATAAGGAGGAATGCAATCTGGAAGATAAAAAAATTGAAAAAACGAAAGAGAAGTCATAATTTAGACGATCGGTATTAGTATTAATGATAACTATTAAGAAAGATAGCAGAGTAAATGAAATCTTGAAAAACAATTCATGGTCATATTTTAGTGAATTCAAATTAATTGGTAAAAATAACCAATGATTCGATCGTCTACAATGCTTAAGCCAAGAGACTTTATTAAAAGCAGATATTTCTATTGCTCAAACCAACCAATATCTTCCGTCACTCTAGGCCTCCAGTCAATCCCCTTAATCCGGCCTGCGGATAACTTGTCCCTAATGAAAAAATTATCAAATTGACTAAAAAGGGCATTTCTGATGATTTAGTGAGTAGTGTAGTTAATGGTTTCATTGTGCTCGATGTGCAGTATGTCATAGAAGAATCGAGCACCTATTAATGTGAAATATATGAGCAGGCAGGCTTCCGTCAGAGTTTGGGCTCGGAATAGTTCGGTTAAAATTAAAAACAAGCGAATTTGACACAGTATCATACGGCAAAAATGAAGCCGCATTTTAGTGAAAAGCGAGACGTATACCATACCGGTTAGATCAATGCCTGATTGCGTCAAAAACAGCTTTTTCGGCAAATGTGTATTCATGCCTTCATTTTTCAACCCACTTCATGAACACAGCCCAGAAGAAGATGGCGGTTTGTGATATTAGAGAGTGAGAATGGTGAAAATGAGGAAGAGACGAATATTTACGGAAACAAGGGGGAACAAGAAAATACCTACGGAAAATCACGCCGGGGAAACATTCAGTCAATTAAGATTGAAGAACGAGGAAATTATAAACCTTGAGCGGTGATTTTCGCAGCGCCAAGCAGAAGGAGAAAGTGGAAAAGATCCTCGCCCACGGAAAAAAAATCGTGCATGAAGAGGGCAAGCATCATCGTTGCAGAAAATTACTCCTAGGTTACGTATTCCAGGCAGCCACTTATAATACCAACTAGGGAACCGGATGGCAGACGAATAACTGACATAATGGAAAAAATACGGGAATATAATTTTCTAGCTGGCGAAGGTGAGGAGTAAATCGTGAGAGGTTTATGGAAGAAGATCATGCGAGAGTTGAAGAAAGTGTAAATGAAGGTTATTGGGAAATAGAAGAGAGGACACACACAAACGGCTTAGGAACCATTTCTGCAATGCGCCGTGGAGCGGGAAATGAAATGCAGTTACATTATGATGTAAACAAAATCGATCAATCGAAGTGTGTCAAGAGTAGATGTCTACTAAAAGTGGTTTATTGTTAAAATTTACGAGAAGAGGCGTAGTCTTAAAAAATAAATTGAAAACGGAGAATTTTAATTGGGCGGAGAAATTCTTAGAAAAAAGCCAATTTGCCCAGAGGAGCGTTAATCAAAAGAAGTGCCGATTGGCACGAATGGCCACGGTGGAATGTTGAGACTTCTAGTTGAGGTCCTCCGCAATTAGTTTTCTTCTACTTCCTATCACTTCAGATCTGACGAAGAGGACTGGCAAGCCCGCGTAACTGTTTGAAATAGTATAATGCGAAATAAAACCGCCAAGAGTTCAATTAGGAGTAAACGATGAAGATTACCTGTTGGAAATGATATGCGATAGGTATTGGTGGACTGCCGAAAGGCGTTATGACGAAGTCTGTAGTGACGGAGATGGAAAATAGTCCACTGACAAAAGATGAAACGGGAGAATGTGCTGCTTTTCTTCTCAAAAAATGAATAGGTAAGCATAGAGTAAACTGTATCTGAGGTAACTTTGTGGAACTCCTTCATATTGAAAGTTACGATTTTTTATTTAAATTTGAATAGAAAAACAGACAAAAGTTAATGGAGGAAGGAAACCTAAAGGAAACAAGTCAAGTAAAAAATTTTAATTTAAAAATGACGAATGGAAGAATGAATTTCTCAAGTCCTCCCTTTCTGTAAGCTATATTTTATATAGCTTCTTCGTCAATTTTTCACAGCTTCAAGATGAATGGGAAAACAATGCGAACCTTCGAGTCATTTCGAACGTCATTTATGGTGTGAAAGAGAGTCTTAGAAAACTTTCCGTGTTGGAAGATATCTCCATTGTCAGGTAAAACATTGAATAGATCGTAACGATTGAAAAGCTAATTATCGAAGAGAGCCCGGCTCCCGCACTGCGACGGAAGTTAAAGAAATAAGTTGAGGCTGCGTAAACGAGTGAAATAGGGAAGTAACAAAAAAGTGAAGATCGAATGTCGTTTCGCTTTGAATGATCAATATTGACCTGAATCTTACTTGTTACATGCCCCGGAAAAATTTTTATCTTGGTTTTAACCGCGGATAAAAGAAAATTATTGATTTTGATGCCTCATACTATATGGATATCAGGCGGTCACGTCCTTGTATTGACCAATTTCCCTCATATTAATTCCATGATATTAGCGGTGGCCTTGTGGGTAGAGCGCGTGGCTACTAATCGAAGGGTCCCGGGTTCAAATCCGGATGAAGCCTTTGGACGCCCCCGAACGAAAAATCCTCGGTGTGCGAGGTGGCTCAGGGAAAGGAACTTGCCCCCCTACCTTGAATATGTGAAACTCACATGCCTGTGGCTTAGTCTGGTGTGAGCTCTACTCTCACCTATCATAACAATCTTCGGGTTGAATCACTGAGTGAGCGATATTATACACTAATCGAGCGCTTTGGATTTTCAGGATAAACGGTTGTATTTTCCTTGTTAATGTTGTAACGTAAAACATTATCAAAACTACAACAAATTTTGCTAACTAAATTTCCAAAAAATGTATCCTCACACTATTGGACGTTTTAGATTTTAATGACTGTAAACTAGGTACGTTTTGGGCAAGCGATGCTTAGAAACCACGTAGATGGCAATCTCTTTAAAAAATCTTTGTGAGAACGAATGTATAAAACTAAATAAAATTCATTGAGCCCGTTTAATAGTTTCCCTCATATTAATTCCATGATATTAGCATGGGTTTCATTGGAAAACTATCAAATTTTATTCAATTTTTTGTATGCTGACACCGTTCAGCTGACACTAAAATGATCATGCACACAATGTTTCCAATCATTTCTCCTAGTTTAAATGCAGTTTGAGGCAAAAAATACAATTAAAATTCGAACATGTTAATTTATTCACAATCTCGATCAGTTCCCGCGCCACAACAAGGACTCATACTTTCACGAGAGCTCAAAAATCGGCTAAGAGCGCGTTTATTTTCCCTCCCTTCGGCTACCTCAGGGCAGAAAGAGATTCAAAGGAATGGGACGCAAAAAGCGACGCCGGGCGCTTGACATCAGATTATTGAGGCTGGAGCGAAGATTCAGAATTTAGAGGAAAAAAAATCACAGGATACGAACCTGATTGTTATTGGTTTCCTCCGGATTTTTCCGTTTGATATCCTGTCCGTCAGTTAGGCCAATTGGCGCTGGAACGGTCTGATCTTGAAGCCTGGGCGCAGCTACGGGCTCATCTTCAAATCTGGCCGGAGCTACCTTCTCCTCCTCGAGCCCTCGTACGTCGAATGTAACTATTCGACGCTGGCCTTTCACACAGGATAATGGTGGCCTGGGTAAAGATTCTATGTCAGTCACGTGTTCCACTAGAAATTTTTTCCCAAACGGGCCGTAATAAATGCTTTTGGGAACAACTCCCTCTCCTGAACCTTGCCTGTCTGTGGGAACACCCTGCCCGAATTCGTTTTTAGGCATCTTCCTCTATTTCTTTTGGGACGGCACAGGAAACCGCGACTCGGAAGTAGAAGATTCTTTTGCTAGACGCGCGATAGCTGATCTGCCTCGTCAATACTTAACTAAAGACTCTGAATTCGTCTCTCTGGATGTCGCGGACTCACCACACGCAATCTCTCGTCTGTGCAGTCCGACACCGGCAACCACCGAGCGAGTCACAGTCCAGAGTGATAGACTGGGAGCTCTCGCACTGCGACCCCTCCTGTTGGTTGCCTCGATGGCGAAACTGCTTTCATGTCGTCATAGGAATCTCGAACCCCCTCCCCTCTCACCAATGGTATATTAGTTTCCCATCCTAGCGCCGCACTTATGATGTACAGCCAAATTCTTAGTCCGTGAGAATGACGTAAGCCTACCTGGATGTGACACATTCCCATAACAATGTGAAAAGTGTACAAAGGTCTGTGTTTTTTTTAATTAAATATTTTTCCACGAAAGGATATTTAAAAGTTGAAGTTCCACGAAATGGGATATTTAAAAGTTGATAAGTCATCGATAACTCATGGATCGCTTCTCATTGTTTTCACATTAGCTTCCGCCATAGTTGAGGCATTAGCTTCTGGAGCTCTTACGTAACAAAGCAGCGGAGAATTAATGGTTTACTAAATTGAGGAAATCCAAGAAACGAGGAAGAGTGGAGCAAAACTGACATCAGCAAAAACCTCAAGAGAAGACTCAGTGGCCATAACGTTTACGCACCACACGGCGGACAGATTACTGAATTTGAAGTTATCTCCACAGAGCATACAAGCAGACATCGATAAACTAAAATTTCTGCCGCCGCCGGGAAAGGAATTCGGGCTCTTGGGATGCGAGAGCCCGCTATCATATTCCGCAACACTCTGAAAACTACAGCCAAACGATCTCCTTTTAATATTGCGAAAAGAAAAGGAAAGTACGATGATACATTTTCCAGTCGTGACGGGTCTTCTAATAGAAACGTCGATTATGCATGGCGATGAACATGCCAGGCGAAGTTAATTCTTCCTTGTTATTCTGCAAACTGTTTGTCCGCGACTTTGCATTTGCCGAGACTACAAATATTACGTTGTATTGGCACAAATGGTATTGTTAATCTCCAACCGCTTTACTCTCTCTACTACCTTTCAGTACAAAAACTGAACCTCCTTACCGATTTACAGTACCTACGTAATTTCTTGTTCGTAAAGGAGCATAAACAGGTTTTAAGCAATCGCAGTAAAATTTTCATATCAAAATATATCTAAATACATTCAAAAATTGTTTTCAAAATTCCCATTTTTCAATGACCAAATGAAATTGACGTCTTTTTTCGGGTTTTCAAGTTTTTCAGCCAAACGATCCCCTTATAATATTTCGAAGAGAATATGAAAGTAGTATGCTACTTTTTCCAGTCATGGCGGGTCCTCAGATAGAGGGGATCACGACTATGCATGGCGATGAACATGCCAGGTGAAAAGTTATCTCTTCCTTTTTATTCTGCGAACAGTTTTTCGGCGATTATGCTTTTGCCGAGACTACAAATCCTGCGTTGTATTGACTCAAATGGTATTGCCATTCTCCAACCACTTTACTCACCTTGCTACAACGTTATAGTACGAAAACTCGATCTCCTTACCGATTTCCCACCGTGCGTAATTTATTCCTCTTAAGCCATTAAAAACAGCTTTAAAGCCTTCAAAATTGAATTTTCACATTGAAAGATATCTCAATATTATCAAATATTATTCATCCACGAGTAATAGAATTTCAATAAATTCTTCTAAATTAAAATTAGTACCCAAAATTCCCTTCTAATTCCCGGGTTTCAATGCCCAAATGGATCTCACGTCTTTTTTCTGGTTTTCAAGGTTTTCTAGGCTTGAAGACACCCTGACAGTCGAAGCTTTCTGATATGAGTTGTCCCACATTTCTCTTCTTTACGTTAGATCTTTATTCAAAATTAAAGTTTTTCTTGTGCCCAAGTCATTTAATTTGAATTGAACTCGCAATGCAACTGAAAGTCGAGCATTATTCATCTACCTTATATTTTTCCTAATTTTTCCCTTTGGTGATACCACTTTTGAGGTGATCAAAGTCAGCAATTTAAGTGAGGTATGAGGAGTAACATCTCCATGCCTTCATGACTGATTTCCTGAGATGAAAGTTAAACATAACTTTAAAGCTTTAAATACTGGTGTCCATCTGTGTGAGTGGAATTATCAAAAATACTCCACTGTCATTTATTTATTATTTATTCATATCTATTTACGTTCTGTGGAAAAGCCACCTAAGAAAAAAAATAAGAGTAGGTACATTTGCAATTGTTCCAGCAGGACGTACATACATTAAGTGTAACAGGATAAAAATAGAAATAACGAGACACATACATGAAATATACATATCATGTGTTCAGTCATACACATCATTCAAGTGGGAAGGTACATAAAGAATGACAGGAAAAAATAACTAGGGGAAATACATGAGAGATACATATGGTATCATATTGTACACGTCATACAAAATAAGAGAAGAATATGGTGATCATTTTGGATGAGTAAATGTGTGAGTAAATGTTTGTACAGTAGTGGCTTGAAAATGGTAATTTTGGGGACATTTCTAATATTTATGGGGAAGTAGTTCCAAATATTTATGGCGGTAACAGTAAAAGATTTGGAAGGTGGTGGTCCGGTGGGAGGGATAGTAATAAAAAAGTTTGGACTCCTTGTATTTAGTTGAGAGTCTGGGAATGGCCGAGTGCAAAGTAGCGAGTAAATAACTTGGTCTTTAAGTTGTTTTGAAGCTAAAGAGAAAGACTCCCAAGAAATATTTTCGTCTTTGAGACGTTGAAAGCCAACCCAATTATCGTATGCATGGACTGATGTGATCAGTTATCCGAGAATTGTAAATAAAGCGAGAGCTCTGTTGACGGCCCTTTGTGGTTTAGTATTTAATTCGGCAGTCAAATTGTTGTAAACAAGATGGCAATAATCCAATGGAGGAAAATTTGGTGTTTAAAATAGCTTAATACGTATGTGTTGAGGGAGAATATAGCAGTTTAGTTTAAGGAGGTATAGTACGGAGTTAACGTTGTTTAGTGTAAAAGACACATGATCAGTCCAAGAGAGGTTTCTGGTGATGATTACACCTAAGTTACGGGCAATTTTGGAGTATTTGATATAATCTCCACCAGCAGAGAATTTTGGGAGCAGCTCCAGATCGAGGCTACTTGTCATGCGAGAACTGCCCTGTATAATGGCTGTGGTCTTTGGGTCATTCAGTGTGAAGTTATTTTTGTCTGCCCATTAAGATATACATACAATATCTGCGTTTATTTTATCAATTGTTTCTCTTATTTCATTTGGCTTACAGTGACAATAGATTTGCAGATCATCTGCGTAAAACATGAACTTGCAGTATTTGATATTTATGTGGAGGTCTCCAATATACAGAGAGAATAACAGCGGCCCAAGAACCGAACCTTGAGGGACACCACACACAGCATGTTACCAAATATAGGGCTAAGGTATGTGATACATTTTAAGAATTTAAAATTTATGACTGTTGCGTTTTTTATTTCTCTTACAATCATGTGATGATACGAATAAATGCATACTGCTCTTCAGTGGAACTGAGGTAAAATGTGAGTTTTTGGCTTCAGTAAATAACTGAGTTGGACCAAAAAATTCAAATGATTACTTCAGTTTATAATTTGTAAGTGAAAGTGCTTTGTCAAATTTTTCTTGGGCTCCATATTTTTAGCGAATCATATTCATTTGATCAATAACTTTTTATGCAGCATTTTTTGGGTTTAAAACAGCAAAACCGTTATCAGCTGGGCTACTATAAAAGTAAATATAATATACATTTACTTAGTGTTCTGATTAGGTGAATGTCTTGTGTAATGAAACCACTGAGAGCCAAGTCATAGTTACGCAAGAAATATTCACTCATTCACTCAGTGATTCAGCCTGAAGGTTGGTTTTGATAGGTGAGAGTGGAGCTCACCCAATACTAAGCCAATGGCGTGTGAAATTCACACATTCAGGGTAGGGGGGCCAGTTCCTTTTCCTGGGCCACCTGCGATTTCCTACGAAGTTCTGACACGCAGAAAATCGAATCGCGAGGATTTTAGATGGGGGTGTCCAAAAAGGCTCTTTTCGGGATTTGAACCCGGGACCCTCCGGCTCAGTGCTCTACCAGGCCCCCCCAAGGAATATTAGAATGGGTTATTTCTCAATTATCACTGAGGAGAGAATTTGTTTTCCTGTATGTTACCAACATATAATTTAGGGGTACCTAATTTAAAGTACGTCTTTCCAACTGTAATTCAAGTTATATATACCAACGAGGAATGTGGAGTATTTCTTGCTCTATCTAATGCATTTATATGTTCTATTGCCTATATTCTATTTTGTCTGTCCCCAAGCATGTTCAGTAGGGTGACCCTTATTTTTCAGAAATTATAAAAATAATATTTTCCGACTCTCTAAAGAATCGAAATGAAGTTCACATTCACGTGCTAAAATTTAGTTACTATTCACTGACGGGAACCTTGCCCTAAGGGCCCTAAGCACTTTGTGCCTAAATATTGTTTTTTTTTTAGCTGTAAAAGTACTATTTCAATGAAAAAAACAACAGTAAAGGCCGGTAGGACTGAATTTTTTGCTTGTTTTGACGTATCTCTGAGTGTTTCGGAGATATGGCCCCTCGCAATGCGATCCACTGCCTAGGGCAATACCCCGGCCATCTAATGTATTGCTATGTTCTTGTATCTATATTCCATTTTATTAGTCTGTTCCGAAGCCTGTTCATTAGGGTGAACCTTATTTTTCAGAATTTAGGAAAGTTATATTTTCCGACTCTCAAAATTATTGAAATTAAATTTATATTCACGTGAAAACATTTGGTTACGGAAGGGAATGGTGTGGGCCTTACCTCGGCGGCGCCGCGGTGCGGGGTAGCGCCATTGGCAGCGGATCGCATTGCGATTAACCGCATCTCAGACACACTAAGAGATAGGTCAAAACAAATGAAAACTCGCTCCTAAAGACAATCAATTAATTTAGCGTTTTTCGTTAAAGTAGTGCTTTTACAGCCCAAAAATTCGAATATTTAGGTTAGAAGTACTTAGGTCCCTTGGGACACGGTGTTCCGATAATTAAAAATAAACCAAATTTCAGCACGTGAATATAAACTTCAGTTCAATCATTTTTGCAGTACAAAGACATAGCCTTTCTAAATTCTGAAAAATAAGGGTCATCCAACTGTTTAGGCGACATCAAGACAGAAATAAAACGTTTTTATGAAAGTTTTCACGAGCAATATTTTTCTAATAATAGATTGCCTGCACCCTAATTTAGTAAACAGATTTTTTTGCATGCATTTTAAAGAGTACATGGTTTAATTTGCATATTCTATGCACTGAACTTAAATACTCCGCACACATCACTTAAACTGGGACCAGTAGTGCACCACAAAAATATGTCACTGCAGGCATTCAGACTCGGGTTCTTAGAATGGGAAGCCAAAACCATCCCACAATCCATTACAAATCTCCTTTTGAAAGACCATAAATCTAAAATATGAAAGGTTAAAATAGGTTGAAAGTTTGACAAATCACAGTAGCCTGTTGTGGAGGGTGTGGAGAACTATTTTTGATTTCTTTTTATCCTCGAAAGTTATGATCTTACATTCTGAATTTTACAAATAATTCCCACATCCTGAAAGCTCAACATGATGTACTTTTTTAAAGAGCTAATGCACCCCCATTTCTGTATGGCATATTTATGTGGCTCAACCTTCACGTATGAGATCTGGGTTTTGAGACACGGGTGATTTCTGAATTATTATTTTGGAAAAAAGTGTCCTTTATATATGATTTAATGTTGGCATAACCTGCAAGTGGCTGTTTAAAATGGTTGGCCCTTACGTGAGGTTTTGTCACTCTTTAAACTATGCACACTGTCTTTCTTCTCCGTAAGTAAAGGACTTCGATTCATGTTTACCTGATGCTGTTTGATTTACTCCTGTCCTATGTTTACCCTAAAGAATTTGCAATCAGAAAGTAGCTCTAAGAAACAACTTTCTTTGCCACTTGCATTTTTGTTGCAAGCATGTTAAAGTATTCACCTATGTTTACCTGCCATACCGCAGTATATTAACTGCAGTTGCATTTTAGTTGAGAGTTGAATCCTCTTTTTCTAACATTCACCAGATGACCATAGATATATTTCATCCTCATCAGTTGTCCAAATGTAATATGCATTTTGTGGATGGCATAGTGATACTGGCAATGGTTTCTGAGAACTGTAGTTCTGAAACAAAACATCAAAATATTCCATAAAATGTCGTAGTTAACTCTAGTTGCCATACTGCATACTGGCATACTGCTAAATGTGATAGAGTTTGTAAAATAAGAAGACCCGTATTTTTCCGTTCTTCGAAAGGTCAATTATTTCTCGAGTTATAAATGGCAAAAAATTGATATGTTTAACCCTTTCGTAAAAGTGGGCGAGCAAATATCATGTACGTTATTCATTTCGTCTAATTATAACTTAGACCGCGAAGCTCCTTCGCCTTACCGCGATGGGGGACAAATAGCTGCCTCTGCCAATGGAAGCGGTTGTGACAGGATCTCTTCAGGCAGACCTCCCCTCCCCACCTCCGCTCTCTTCCCTTTCTTCCTGAGCACAGTCAGGGGTGGGGGGTAGATTAGCGCAGCTTGTCTGGTAGTTGTCACCTTTTGCTTATTTTAATAATTGACTTATCGGTGAATGGCTCTTAGAATATCAATTTTTTCACTAAAATTCATTTTTCGATTTCATATTACAATTTCAGTTACAAAATAGCAATTTTGGTTCCGAGTATACACCCCCATTGAGAGATCTCTATATGAGTATTATCTCTATATGAGTATTATCTCTATGAGTAGACTTGGTAAGAATGATTTTTAATTTGTGCAATAAATTTGTTGATTATGTCAAAACGTGACTGGCGTAGAAGATTACCGCCATATTACCGTTGTTCTATCTAATCATCAAATCAATCAACATTGTTGATTTATTAGATGATTTTAAATTAGATAATGTCAATTTATCATGCAGTTGTGAATTTGCCTGAAGTATAAAATGAGTTTGCAACTTTAGAGATATGTGCATGTCTATTATTAACTAATTGGCTCGACGAACTAATTTTTTACTGTGCATGCAATTTATATTTAGCTTACTTTCTTTTATGCTAGATTTTACCTTCACTTAATTGCTTATTTTTTGCATCTACCTTTCTGTAAAGGGCGAAAATTTTTAAATATGTATATTCTAATGGCATATCCTTAATGTATATGTAAGTGGTGGGCATGTATGTAATTTTCTCATTGGGGACTTACGTAAACTGATACACCTAATGTGTACATGATTTGATTAAACCCCACAGTAAATGCATTTCATTCAGTAAAATCATTGAATTTGTGTTAGTGCTGTGAAATGTTGATATTTTGTTTTTGGATTTATTTTAGATTTTAACGCCACTAGCAAATGCGTAAGATTCAGGCTGTTCAGTTGTAAATTAATACATCACACTTTATGTTAATTGCAAGCATCCCTTCAAAATACATATCCAATCTTTCGTTCAAGTCATATTTGCAGTCCCTGAAATTAGCATAGATGCCAGAGAATAGAAATAACATTATCATGATAATCTTTGCTGAAATTCATTTCTGTGATTGAAATGGACGCCATGTCAAGTAATCTTCAATTACCACATCATCTGTAATAATCTAGGCTAATTATCTAATTGTCAGTTATATCTGAAATATTATTCCTTCTGAGATTCCCTCCATACCTATTCATGTTGTGCGGACAGCATTTTCGCCAATGCTGCAGCCAGCATCTTCAGGTTCGAAGTTGTTATCTCTCTCTCTCTGTTTGAGGTGCAACAAGTGTTGTGCGAAATACTGTTTGTTAAAGTTCGTTGAATGAACGAAGTGAGAGAAGGAAGAGTTGGAAATAAGGTGTGGAAGTATGAAACCATTAAAACAGAGAGAGGTTAATAGGACTAATAATGAAAGCCAATTATATTTCAATCTTCAATTTCTTTAATCAATTTATACACAAGAAACCTGGGTCAGCTTAATGCAAATGATAGCTTCCCCGTGAGTGATGCATACATTTTTACTTTGAAGTAGTGCAGTATTTCATAGCCTTATTTTTTTATCAAAAGGCCAGCATATTTGGCCAACCCCGTAAATAGCGTTTTTGACAAGGTCGGAGTTGAGGAAGATAAATTTAAATATTATCACATATATCCAATTTTCATGTATTTATTAATGTTAGAGTTTCTAACACAACAATGATGGACATGGCATTGACTAGAAATGTTTATATAGGTGAAATTTGATTGCAAGTCATTACTTCTTGGAGAAGGATGCACCAATCGCCAGCAACCCGAAGAAGATAAGCACTGTCACGATAAAAACCACCACAAATGTGATTTTCTGGGTGAGTGGACTCTGAAAAAAATAAGAAATCGTAAAATTACTTCCTCTTATACTTCTAAGTAGCCGACCATAAGACTAAGTAAGGTGCCGGCATCACGAAGGTCGACGGTTACAATCCCACCAGGAGTGTGGGTGTTGTGTTTGAATTTATACCGGTATTTCGGAGAGGCCACCGACAAATGATGTTATTTGCGCCTTTTAGGACTTTTTACAAATGGGGAAAAAGACATGTAGGTACATGTTAAGGCACTGGTAGGGATTTTTAAGGGAATTGAGGATGGGCGGAGAGTAACCGGTGTCGGATTTTGCGTAATCTCAATAAATTTTAAATACGTGAGTAATTGGGCTTGGGAAGAAATGTAAACGGAAAGAATGATGGTTTGCGTCATTGTAAGACCGGGGCTGTTTCCCAGGGCGTCAATAATACTGAGAGGTTCCGGAGGTGCCTTGCTTAACCCGATAACTAGTATGACTCAGAAATATCGGTAACCGAAGGTGCCTGAAGTCACTCTCGGCGCTGAGATTTTAAATAAAAAATGTCTGTTAGCTGAGTTTTATATGATTAATAAAATGAGGAGTAATGCAATCTGTAGGATAATAAATTTAAAAAAATGCATAGAATACTAAAAAAATAAGGATAAACCTCTTGGTTTAAACAACAGGTATTAGCAATAATGATAAATATTAAGAAAGATTTAAATAGTATCTTCGAATACTGTTCACGGACCAGCTACCCACATATTTTACTGAATTCAAATTAAACGCTAAAAACTGCCGATGGAGTGGGGAATCCAACAATTTGGATTCTTGCTGTTCATAGGGGCAAATATTTCAGGATAGACAGTAGATTGTGTTGTTGGTGGCAATTGAATAAGATCTGTTGGAAATGGGGATAGTGAGAAGTCGGAGAAGGGGACAGCAGTCGTCGGAAAATATCTCGTAGGTGTGCGGGAGGTCTAACATAATTGGATGTACGTGTCGGTAGAAGGGGTAAGTGGAAGTTACTTTTGTGGGAGTCAGGGAGAACTGCTGTGGTTAAATTTAGTGTATTGGGGTATCGTGTTTTGATCCTAGTAGCTGGGCGGTAGGGGGAATGATTTTTATGTCAAAGAGTTAGTCAATGTGCCCGCATTTACGAATGTGGTACAGGCGTGTTATGTATTGTTGTAAAGAAAAAGTGTTGTTTCATATTTGGTGGTCGAGAATCGCGAGGGAAAATGGTGTGGAGAGTTTCGTGTGGTTGGGTGATAACTTAGCCCATTGGTCGTCAATGGTCATAAAACACAATGAAACTAGACTGACTTTATATTGCACGGCAGTAGTACATATTCAGTGTCCTCGAATCGATTAACCGATATAGTTTACAATATTCTTGCCACCTCGCCAAACGATCGCCTATCCTAGTTAACGAACACCTCCCCCAATGACAACGATACGTAGGAAGTGGTCACGAGGATATCTTAAGATATCCCGATTCCTGCTTGAGTGCCGTGTAGAGAGAATTTCAAGTGCAATACTCCGTTGGACGGAACGCTAAACCCCCTTGGCGCCTTTCGAAGATTAAATTAATAAAAACGAACAAAAAAGCGTCACGGAAGTGGTAGGTTGAGACTGCATTGTGTCAAGTTGGATGTACATTCTACGGGTTTGCTAATTCTAATGGACAAGGCAATTATAAATTCTTCCCGCACCCTGATAAAATGACTGTCGGCCATCCAACTCTCGGCAAGACAGTTTGTAAGACAGAAACATTATCATAATAAGAAAATGCTTCCCGTAACCTTCTCCTAAACACCATCATTGATAGGCTCCTCACAATAAAACACGGAATAAAATAACAATGAGGCAAAAAAAACACTGTACCAAAAATGTCTGAAGCAAAAAGTTTGTTTTTAGACGATGCATCGGCGGAATGCACGGATCGCCCCCCAAAATATAGTTATGTACACGGCACACAATGGTCCCAAATCGAAAAAACGGGCCAAAAGTAATTTTTTCAACTTTCAGGCAGGAAGTTGTGAATGATGTATTCGAATTCTGCAGAATATGGTCTACAATATACGCTACTGCATTGGTATTTACGTTGATCAGAGTAGTCTCTGGGGGCAGTCAAATAAGGAGCATTCAGGGTGAAAATGCCAGTCGCGTGAAAGCAGTCGATTTCGGAGAAGTTCACGTCCATGGAGGACATGTATTATACAACATATTTAGCCAGAACATGTTATAAAATATAAATATTAACCTTTGCAAAGCATTCAAAGCTAATTTTGTTCGATTTATATTTTTGTTACTTATTTTAGTATTTTTTTAAACTTTTAGCGTTCTATGCCTTAATTTTCAAATAAAAAGTGCAAAACATTTTTTTGCACCTCTTTGTCCCCCAGAGTTTTTTGCTTGAATCACAAAAGTATAGTATATGTAACATAGCACTAAAGAAAAATCTTGCTAGTTCTTGCAAATTCGACCAAACGATTGATTTAAGTAAACCGATGCAGTGCACTGACGCGGGCGGCGGCTGGGCTGGCGCTTAGTATAACTGGTGGGAATCCCATTTTTGCGGCTATTTTTCTAAGTTGTTGCATATCCTGCTTCCTCCACCACATTTTTATCTCATTAACGAACTATTCTTCCCATTTATTACATATTCTCGTGTCTATCCACGGTATACAGTTAGCCTCCAATATTTTCTGTGAGTCCCTTTGTTCACCTAAAATAGCGCGAGAGATCCAACGTAGATGCGAAGGGAATAGGCGTATGAAAAGTCTTTTCAGGTGTGATGTAGTGGAGTAACATAATTAAAGAAGATTGGCTGTTATCCATAAATATGGGAAATTGCCAATCTTCTTTTTAAAATAGACCTATTTGGGGAAAAAGTTACTTAAATCCCATTTGAAAGCATTTAGAATTGTAAGATTCCTTTAGAAGCTACTCCACCCTTTAAGGTACAAATATATTGCGCAAGTTTACAAGCTGCAAGCCGATGAATGCACTAGCTGCTAGCGTAATCGTATTCACCAGCTAACTAGCAGATTGTAAACAATCTTTGAGAAAGCTGAAAGCTGGGCTACTTTACTCGAAACTCGCTGGCGTTTGCGCTTGTTAGTTAGCTAGTAAACTAGCCTTGTGTCTCCATAGTTACTGGTGAACTAGCGGCGAGTATTCCTGTGGTTCCTAATTTCAGTGTCTACAAAATGTCGACGGAAATAGTTCGCGCGGTAGTCGTTATTTTAGCTCATGCTATCAAAAAAGGGTTAAAAAAGATAGAAGAGACGTTAAGAAATGCCAATATATTATTTCCGTTTCGCTTCATTTTTAGCGCTAGAAACCTTCAGAACCAGAACACCCAGGAAACGTAAGAAATTGGAATACAAAAAAGCAACAACGTATTCACAACAAGTGATTTAAACTCGCAAGCTAGTTGGGTACAGAGCGAGAGGAATGTTTCGTGTGTCATTATCACTGTCGCACTAGGTGACTCGCCAGCTTCTAACCTCGCCGGCTTGTAGCTTGTAAACTCGCTCAATGTAATCGACCCTTCAGACTACGTACTTCTGGGAGGCGGATTATTCTTCGTCCTCTCGGGGCACATGGTTCCTTAATACCGTTGTCGCGTCCATGCCGTTTGCAGGGAAAACGGCTGCCGAAAAGGACTAAGCTATGCCGTATTTTTACTGCTCTCCAACGGGAAATCGCTCTGCCAACACCACCTAAAGTAACTTTACTTTAGGTGGCGTTGGCTCTGCGTGAGCAAGGAACAAATTGCACTTGGACTACCGGCGGGGAATGGAGTAAGCCTTGTCCCCCTGCACGTGTGTGAGGTTTCTAGGAAAAAGGCGATGATGGGATCATGGTCCTCTCCCTGCGGCAAACTCTGTGCAAGTTACTTTTAAGCATCGTTTGTCCGAAATTTTCTCGCCAAAGTTCAGTTTTGCTTAGTGTCCTGCCAGAGATAGATGTGAGTTGTGAGTTTTTTTAAGTGTCGAGGCAGTTGGATCTTCTATACGTTCGCAAAACAAGACACGGCAAGATTGAAGAGGAGAGCCCGTATTGGTTTGGTGTTGTTCCGGTTCAATACTCTTTCATGTATTTGTGGCTTAAGTGGTGCAGTTAGTGAAATTAAGTGCGTAAGATTTTGTTATTTTTTGCCTTAAAAAAAGGCTGCTGAGGATTTAATGGATCGGAGAAATTTCACGCATCTTGAGATGCATGAAAAAATTATTGAAAGTGGAAAAGAATCTACGTCGTTTAAGAGACAATATGTCCTAGACTGCTTAAGCAACGAATTTAATTTAAATGAAGACGTTTTGCCATAAATATTTTAACACGTTTTATGCAACAATATTTTTCCCCCAAAATATTTTCGTAACTAGGAGCACACTTGACGATCTGAGAGTTTATTCAGAATAAAGTTTGACAGTTGGCTACTGCTGAAGTTGAAATTTCCTCCGCATTTATATAAAAATTTTCCAGTACATTCTGTGAGTATCTACTGAGTGAATTGTGGTGAGTTGGCATTGAAATTCGTATTCGTATATATATAAAAGAAAAATTTCAACGATCGCCACAAACGAGGATCTATTTCGAAGGATACTTCCTACATCAGATCCCTTGATATCGACAAAATGAGGAGTTCAGAAAAGAAAAATTGTTAAATTATCTGATGAGGATAAGACTCCTCTTACTCTAGAGGAATCGAGCAAACAGAGTGATGATGAGACTGATGAAGACATATAATACAACGATTCTGGAGTGTGTTTAATATATTTTCATGCTAATGTTTGATAAATATATAGAAGTAGTGTTGATTTATTACTTTGATATTTCTATTACCCAACTGATCTGAGTACATCCAAGAGTACATCTGATTAAAATTAAACAGCCAAATTCTATGATCGGTTATTTATTTTTCAAATATCCCTAAGCCGCAAATGAGCTTATTGCAATCGGAGCAATAACTTTGACGTTAACCCCGAGTAAAATAGGAGTTATGCGACATGGTTTCGCACCATTTATAAGTTTGAAATACTATAAAAATAATACCACCATTGAAAATTATGATAGCAGTGATACGGTTTTAAATATTTTCAAATCTACGAGTAGAAAAAAGAAATTTGATAAAATGTCTGCATGCACATAATTTGAAATAGTTGATAAATTTATTGAACAAATAATGAAATAGAGTAATAACATCAGAGATAAATAATGCTAAATACCAAATTAGATTCCATAGATATCAAATATATACAAACATAAGCGAAGCAAAAAAATTTCATTTGGCTCATATAAAATTCATTGTTCGAAAATTGCCCCAATATAAACAATAGTTATCACTAAATAGATGCATGAAAACATCAAATTAAGTTTATCGGATATATAAGTTGTATTAACAATTGCGGATATAGCGTTAAATTTCATTTGGATTTTTAAATTCATTGTTTAAACAAATGCTGCAATAACAATTAAAAAATAACAAATGCAGAAAACATAACGGCACAATGGACGGTTTGCATTGGACAGATGGGGAGAGTTTAACTCAGGGCAACGTAACGCATCTGATCTCTTTCGAATCATCAACGGGGAAGAACACATTTCGCAAGACACCCATAAGAAGATGGCCAATGGAGTGACTTAATAGTCTGGTCACCAAGTTCGACGTTGATGGGACGTCCTTGACCTGCTAAGGATTGTATTCCACAGGAAGAACTCGAATCTGGTGAAAGGCAAAATTTTCCCTTTCGATTTCTTCATTCAAGAAGCTGCAGCACGCTTCTGATCCTCACTCCTGAATAATCTCTCATCAAATTCCGACGGACCCACCTTTCCCCCCTCCACTTCCCTCCCTCTCCCCTATCCCAACCCACGCCTACCTCTTCCCCCGCACTCCACCGAACAATTCATCCCAATAAGAAAACACGCTCAAATGCGAATACAAAAACACAGAAAACAGGGTAAGGGAACTGGTAACACAGAAAATGACGAGCGTAGTTTAGGCGTTGAAGATGTAATCAAGCAAAATTACAATATAAATATATATGGCTCAGTGGGTGCTTGGACCACGGACCTCCAACTTCCCAGGTCAAACCTGAAGATGCAGTAACGACGAAACCGGTCGTACGCAACAGAAAGCATTCGTGGATTTGCAGTGCAGTTTCATTGTGCTCTATGAGCGGGATGTCATAAAAGAGTTGTGTACTTATAGAGGTGAAATAGAGGAGCAGACCAGCTCAAGTCAGAGTTTGAGCTCAGAAAAATTCGGTGAAAATGAAAAACAAGCGATAGCGTCGTAGTAACATACTAAATTGCAACGAAAATGTAGCCGCACGCAATTTTTTCTAGCTATCCAATTTCATAGGGAAAAGTGAGACGGATACCATACCGATTACATCATTGTCTGATTGAGTCAAAAATAACGTTTTTCAGCGAATGTGCATTCATGCTTTACACTTCATTATCACTACCGAGCGGTTAAGAAGATAGGAGTTAATTAGGATGGTGAAAATTAGGAAAAGGAGAAATTTACGGATACAAGGAGGAACTAGAGAATATTTACGGAAAATCACGCCGGGGAAACATGCAGTCGATTACCATTGTAGAACGAGGAAATGAGAAATTTGGACCGGTGATTTTTGCCGCGCGGACCAGAAGAGGAACTTGGAAGAGATCATCACCACGGTAAAAAGAATCGTTCATGAAAAGAGCAAGTTTCATAGTTGCAGAAAAGTATTCATAAGTTACCGGGGCCAGTCAGCCACCAATAATACCATCCATGGAACCGGATGGCAAACGATTAACTAGCATTATTGAAAAAATACGGGAATAAACTTTTCTAGCAGGCGAAGGTAAGGAATACATTAAGATGGGCTTATGGAAGTATGTCATGCGAGAGTTGAAGAAAGTGTGAATGAAGGTTGCTGATAAAACGTGAACCCAGGTTTGAAAAGAGGAAACACCCAAATGGTTGAGGGGACCATTTCTGGAATACGCCGTATAGCGGGAAATGAAATGCAGTTACATTATAATGAAGACGAAATCGATCAATCGACGTGCATCAAGAGCAGAAGTCTATTATTGGTGGTTTATTGCTAAATTTGACGAGGAGAGGTGTGGTCGCTCAAAAAATAAATTGAAAACTGAGAATTTTAATTGGGCGGAAAATTTCTTGGAAAGAAACCAAGGTGCCCGGAGGATACGGATTCAACGGAAGTGCAAGATGGATTCTACGGTGGAATGTTAAGACTTCTAGTTGAGGTCCTCCGCAATTACTTTTCTTCTACTTCCTATCATTTCAGATCGGACGAAGAGGACTGGAACGCCCGCGTAACTCTCATTGCCAAAAATAGTATAATTCTAAAAAAAAGGCCGAGAGCTCAATTAGGAGTCAACGATGAAGATTACCTGTTGGCAATAATATGCCATAGGTACGGTATTGGTGGACTGCCGAAAGGTTTCACGACGAAGACTGTAATGATCGAGGTGGAAAATAGTCGATTGACAAAAGATGAGACGGGAGACTGCCGCATTCCTCCTCAGAAAATATATAGGTGAGGAGCCAAAACTTAGAGGGGAAGATTAAAGGCAACATATCAGGTAAATTTTTAATTTAAAAGTGACGAGTGGACGAAGAAGCTATACTTTGTAAGGAGATGGGAAAATAATTCACACCTTCGAGTCATTTCGAACGCCATTAATGGTGGGGAAGAGAGCATTGGAAAACTTTCCGTGTTGGGAGATATCTCCATTACCAGGAAAAACATTGAATAGATCATAACGATTGACAAGCTATTTGTCGAAGAGAGCCAAGCTCCGCACTGCGACGGAAGTTTGAGAAACAAGTTGAGGCTGCGTAAACGAGTGAAATAAGGATGTAACAATGGGCAGTTTGAAAAAACTTAAGTGGGGCATAAGTAGAAGGCCATGGCAATTAAAAGAATCATATTCGTGGAAAAGAGATTAGCGTGCAAAAGAGATTACCAGGAAAGGAGGACATAGAAATGGATATGATAGCCATACGGTAACCATGCATATTAGATAAATAATGATTTTAATGCCTCTTATTGGTTCGATATCCGGCGGTCACGTAGTAAGAAACCCTTGTTTTGGTTAATTTTCTGCATGTTAAATGCATTATATTGTACACTTATCGCGTGGTTTTTATGGATTTGGATTTTCATGATAGACGGTTGTATTTTCCATTCTAATGTTGGAGCGAAAACCATAATTTAAAACCACAACCACTTTTTTCTCTAAATTTCCATAAAATTCAAGACCCTTTCTAGTAGACGCCTTAGATTTTAATGGCTGCAAACTAGGCACACTTTGGGCAAGCGATGCTTAGAAACCACGTAGATAGCAATCTCTTTAAAAAGCCTTTGGTCGCCCCCGAACGAAAATGCTCGGTGTGCGAGGTGGCCGGGAAAGGAACTTGCCCCCCTACCCTGAATATGTGAAATTCACTGGCCTGTGATTTAGTCCGGGGTGAGCTCTACTCTCACCTATCAATACAACCATCGAGTTTAATCAATGAGTGAGTGATATTATACACTAATCGAGTGTTTTGGATTTTCAGGATAAACGGTTGTATTTTTCATGTTAATGTTGCAACGTAAAACATTATCAAAACTACAACAAATTTTGCTAACCAAATTTCCAAAAAATGTATCCTCACACTGTTGGACGTTTTCGATTACTGAAAACTAGGTACGTTTTGGGCAAGCAATGCTTAGAAACCACGTAGATGGCAATCTCTTTAAAATATCTTTGTGAGAACGAATGTATATAGCTAAATAAAATCATTGAGCCCGTTTAATACATGGTTTTCATTGGAAAACTATCAAATTTTATTCAATTTTTTGTATGCTGACACCGTTCAGCTGACACTAAAATGATCATGCACACAATGTTTCCAAGCATTTCTTCAAGTTTAAAATCCAGTTTGAGGCAAAAAAATACAATTAAAATTCGAACACGTTAATTAATACATGGTTTTCATTGGAAAACTATCAAATTTTATTCAATTTTTTGTATGCTGACACCGTTCAGCTGACACTAAAATGATCATGCACACAATGTTTCCAAGCAATTCTTCAAGTTTAAAATCCAGTTTGAGGCAAAAAAATACAATTAAAATTCGAACACGTTAATTTATTCACAATTTAGATCAGTTCCGGCGCCACAACAAGGACTCATACTTTCACGGGAGCTCAAAAATCGGCAAAGAGCGCGTTTATTTTCCCTCCCTTCGGCTACCTCAGAGCAGAAAGAGATTCAAAGGAATGGGACGCAAAAAGCGACGCCGGGCGCTTGACATCAGATTATTGAGGCTGGGGCGAGGATACAAAATTTAGAGAAGAAAAAATCACAGGACACGAACCTGCTCGGTATTGGTTTCCTCCGTATTTTTCCGTTTGTTATCCCCTCCGTCAGTTGCGCCAATGGGCACAGCTACGATTTCATCCTCGTTCCTGCGAATGTCGGCAGTCACACGCGGGTGGTGACCTTCGACATAGCGGATTGAGGGATTCCGGACCGGAAGTGGTTGGGGTTCCTTCTCCACCACACATTCCACAATAAACGTTTTGCCTCCAATTGGCCCTTGGTCGGCCAAATGTTGCCCCTCGGCCGGACCCTCCGGTTTGACGTCGCCCTTGGCATCAATCGGTTGCTGGACATGGGATCCTAGCGCGGTCATCTCAATTTCCGCACTCCCCTGGATGGTGTTGTAGTTGCGGCTCCCATCCTCGGTTCCAACGTTACACGTGTGAGAGTTTAGGTACTCCATATTCCTTTAATCCTTTGGAAACGATCCCTCTTCCAGCAGACACTTGTGCTACCGAGATCAAGGTTATTTGTAAGGCGATGATTCGCTCGTTAGACCCGCGAAGTGCTGATCTGCCTCGTCAACTCTTAACTAAAGACTCTCTGAATCCGCCTCGCTGGATGTCTTGGGCTTACCACACGCAATCTCTCGGCTTTACAGTCTGACACCGGCAACCACTGAGCAAGTGACAATCCAGAGTGTTATCTAGAAAGCAAAACTCCTTTCATGCAATCTTAGGAAATCCCGCCCCCCTCGCACCAACGGCATATTAGTTTCCCTTCCTAACGCCGCACTCCTGATGTACAGCCAATTCCATTGCCCGCGAGAGTTACGTATGCCTATCTGTAGGTGACGCATTCCATTATCATTGTGCTTTGTTATTTTTACGAGTGAACTAAGCGGTTTCTTCCCGAGAAAGAGCTGTATACTAAATATTTTCCACGGAGGAGGTTAAAATGGGATATTTAAAGTTAACAAGTCATCAATAACTCATGGAGTGCTTCACATTGTTTTCACATTAGCTTCCGCCCGAGTTGAGTCATACGGTTCTGGAGCTCTTGCGCAACAAAACAGCGGAGAATCAATGGTTAACTAAATTAAGGAAATCCAACATACCAGGCGAACTCTTCCTTGTTATTCTGCAAGCTGTCGGCGACTTTGTGTTTGCCGAGACTAAAAACATTGCGTCGTATTGGCACAAATGGTATTGCTATTCTTCAACCACTTTCTCTCTGCTACGTTTCAGTACAAAAATTGAACCTCCTTGCCGATTACTTGAAGCACATAATTTCTTATTCTTAAGGGAGTATAAACAGGTTTTAAGCAATAACAGCAGAATTTTCATATCAAAATAGATCTAAATACTATCAAAAATTATTTTCAAAATTCCCGGTTTTCAGTGCCCAAATGAAATTTACGTCTTTTTTCGGGTTTTCAAATTTTTGTAGGTTGGTAGACACCCTCATTATTGAAGCTTTCTGATACGAGTTCTTCGTCATTTTTCTTCCTTAAGTTAGATCTTTATTCAAAATTAGATTGATTCCTGTGCCTAAATCATTAAATTCGCAATGATACGTCAAAAGTTGATGCATTATACAGAGATGAGCTTTAGCCAATTCATTCACCTTAAAATTTCCACAATTCCCCCCCTCTTGACTGGCCATTTTATAATGGATTCGCCAATGTTAACATTTTTATTCGTCGCTTTGACTGAATTTTTCGTAAAAATTTTCGTGGGCAAAGACAAATATTCTCTTACGGTGCCACATATTATCAAAGACAGTGTCTAGTGGAAGTCTTTTAAATATTTACGAAAGAAGGCAGTTTTCATACAGACCATCGTAAATCTCTCTATCAACTTACACGGGCTCGTTCTCTATCGGAGAAATAAACGTAACGCACCATCTATAAAATCATTTTCAGGCAGTACCTGCGTGAATTCTGGCAAAACGACCACCTTGGGAGGAAAGCGACCACCTCAAGTGAAGCAGGGAAGCCTGACGGGGCTTTTAATTTCTTCATCACGCAAAAGCCATTGATCCGCGCATCGCCAATATTACAATGATCTTCGTTCGTTACGATATTACCTGTATACATGTCCTCTAAGATAGCGGTGGCGCTGACAGATTATTTCGTCTCTTTCAAGAAGAGCCTCTCGACTCTGTCTTCCCCTTCGTTCGTTCATCAAACATATGTCAATTAAAAACTGTCCCGCATAGTTCTGAAATTGAGAGGGTCTTCGTCCAAATTTACGGGTGTTCAAAGTTGGAAGTGAATCCTGTGCTCTTTAATCTAATTGTAAGCTCCGTTAGCCTTAAGATACTTCAAATTGTACCCATTAAGTGTTCGGAATTATTGTGAAACATTCTCATGAGTATGTTATAATATTCATGGCATATTGCACAAATGTCCCGCAAGCGATGCAATGCCGATTCGTTTTAACCCTTTCGCGCAGGCGAGTTTCGTGTACAATTTCCCCCATTGCCCTGAGTTTCATGGGAGACTCTCTCATACTGACCACTTCTGGGGCGATGGAACTGGCAAATGGAAGGTATGCTTTCGTAATCCTTGAGACCCGTCGGAGTGAAACGCCGGACAGTTTCCTCAGTGACTGGCCGTACGGAATAACGACCATCTCTCTCAGCGTGAATCCGCGGTCAGCTATTTTTCAATAGAAATGTCTGTGACAGAACAATATTTTTACCACGGAAATTAAATTCTCTTGTGACGCTGGGTTTTTACAATTTTAAAATGTATAAATACCATCGTCTATGTTAACGGACTGGTGGAATACCGAAGTCAAATGAGAGCATCCTCATAAGTAGAGCGCGGAAAAAAAGTCTTTTGACTTTTTGTAAAAGTGGGACTTTTGTGGTTTTAAATACAAATCTTCACCTATCTCATCAAATAAAACTGTTTTCAATGACTTTCTTAGAGACTCTTTGGGACTTTTTTGGCGTGGCGGGACTTTTCTGATTAAAAGAGACTTTTATGGGCCTTTTTATTTAAACCACATGCCTAAGTTAGTATTTGGCTGTTGTGATCACATTTGTTCAACTGTGTGTTGGACGCATCTGTGTTTTTCATGCGGTACCTACTACACGGAGCAGAGATGTACTGTAAAATGTAAGCTCCTAACAATTGTTAATGCGAAATTTTAATAATAGCTCCGGAAACTGCAATGAATTCTTTCTATTGCTCCACCGTTCATGAAATAATCACACTCACTCAGTGCTGCAACCCGAAGGTTGGTTTGGATAGGTGAGGGTAGAGCTCACCCCGTACTTATCTATTTTCATGTCAAATTCACATATTGTTCCTTTCCCTGGGCCACCTCGCACTTCGAGTTCTTTTTGCTGAGGGTGTCCAAAGACTTCACAAAGGGATAGATTGATCTGAAAGAATGCATTAATCTAATTATGAACCAGCTTATTTGAACGCGGGTGGTCTGCTGACAAGCCGACGGCGCTACACTGTATCCCAGCACACCGCTTTTGTTTAGGATATTAGTGGAAAAATGATACAATTATATGAAAGATCATCTAGAATTTCCGACGAGGCGAACGCGTCACATTGTGTGCAGATGATCATTAAATGAGCCTAAATTGTAGCGAGGCAAGCATGACGTAGATGAACCTGGACCCTCGACTGCGATCAAGCGGAGAAGAAGATTTTAAAATTATCGCGAAAAACAAGAGAAAAGGGCCCTCAGCTTCCCCGAAAATAGGGGTACAGGACCAGTACGATGGACAACAAATAAGTACTTTTTTCTCATTTTCGGTTTTTCTTGAGCAAGTTTTGAACGATCTAATCATGTTTCAACTGCCTTATAACATTATTGATCCTATGTAAAAACTTGTTTTGTATTGTATATTATAAAATTTTCCCCTTTAAATTTGACTAAAAAAAACGCCCTGTTTCCAAGGTTTTACAATGGAGTGTACTTCCACCCTCTTTGTCATCTAATGGCTTTTTAGTAAGAGGTGGGGTGCTGGGGACTTCCAGATATTGAAATAGAGGAACAATGAGCTGGAAGGGTGAGTTTCGAAGAAAATGAACCATGGGGAGACGGGAGAGCGAATATAAACGACGTGAGTGGTTAAGCGGGGTTGCATAACTTGGAGCATACAGCCCCGCGACGCGTCGCGACGCCGAGGTGCATGTTTCAGGGCGCCCGCGCGCCCTGAAACATGCGCCTCGTTCGTCCTACGTCAAAATGTTAAAATACCTTTTTTGTTGCTTATATTGTCTACTTTTCGATTATTTGATTAGTTCTTCCCAAAATCAAAACTAAACGATTTAAAAACTAAAAAAGCGATTTTTCGAGTGTTATTTTCAAAATTTGAGGGGGTTGCGGGTGGAAGTTTTGGTGGGAAGTTTGAAATTCGGATTCAGCGACCCAAAAAGCATAGGATAAATCAATTTCCAGAACTACCTCTAATTTTTCCAAGTAAAATCCCCTAATGCCTGGACTAGCATCTCTAGGCTCTTTTCTCCAACAATTCAGTTAAATTCAGCAACTTTCTCATCTACATCTACATCTACACGATATCCTGCAAGCGACCGCGAGGGTGTGTGGCAGGGGGTGAAGATCACCAAGCATGCACAACTAACATGCAAACAAGCAACTATATTGTCTCATGCAATTTGATTGTTAGTATCTATAGTATTTAAGGGGTTTCCTCTCACGGAAATAACTCAGACTTTTGAGAGACTTTTTTCAAAAATATTGGTGACTTTTTAGGCGACTTTTTTTGCAAAATTGAAGACTTTTTTTCCGCGCTCTACCCATAAGTATGAGGTAAAAGATCACGAAAGTGGAATACTTATTATACTGGAAGCGATTATAGTGCAATTCTTATAATCATTGCAAATCGTAAGCTGGTTACAGAAGGTAGCTCTTGACAGCCAATGTTGATATAAACCGAAAAAAAACCTATCAATTTATTTAAAAAGGAGTTTACAAATTAAGAATGCGATGGACCTGAGGTATGATCACAACTGGGGAAGCAATCTGTTCCTTATGATTCGCTTTCGAATAAACCAGGAGAAAATTAACAATTCAGATAAATGGTGTGGAAAAAGATAATCACGGTACACTGTCTGTTCTAAGAATGTGTGTTTCAAGAATTAGAGAACAGCCAAGCGGTCCATTTCCCAGAACCACATTTCGGATATCATTGAACTAAGCAAGACAATAAATGGGTCACAATGCATTAAATTCCAAACTTAGGCATGCAGTTATTTAGAAGCAGGTTTCGTTAAGCCGGTAGCAAGCCAAATTATCAAAACCTTTTTTCATCGCTTTTCATTGAAATTTTACGTTACAGCATGGCAATTTTCCTCATTTAATCTCCAAGGCTAATTAATCCTTGCCATATTTTATTGAAGCACCCAAAGAATACCAGATATATTTGGCATGCCATGCCATTACATGCATGTACGTAAATAAATTTAATTGTTTAGTTAAAATTCTACTTACTAGCTTTCAATGAACTAAACTAACTAAAACTTATCACTACACGTAAACTAAAATCCGTAAGAAACGATTGAAGTATTGGTAGAGTGTTGGCAAACTAAACAAGGAAATATTATTAAATTAATACACAATTAATGTTTTCTTTATATTAAAACTTCTATTTTAAAACTTTGGCTATTTTCCAATGATTTTCACTTTCAATATGTCTCCCTTAATTGGCTTATGTATCCATTGTAGAATTTCAAAATAGTCATTGGTGTAATAGTGCCTATGATTTTTCTGGACGATTTACTAAGAATTGAATTGAATCTTAACATTTTAAGATCTTACCCGAATACCAGGGCCGGCGACAAGGGGGGGCAAAGGGGGCAATTGCCCAGGGGCCCGGGCCATCAGGGGGGGCCCGAGCCAAAATAAATTAATTGAAAATAAAAATTTTAAGTATGAATAAATTTAAATGCCAAAAAGAACACAAAATTTTGTTGTTTAAAAAGTAAAAAAAAACAAATTAAGGTAGAGCGTGTGTCAGAGTGCAATAGAGAAGTATGACGTTAGCATTGTCGTTGTGGTCATCGAGGGTTTTGGGGTGATGGATGGAGCGAGAAGCGCGGGCGCTGTGACTCACCTTCCCTCCGTTTGCCGCGAACATTCGCTACTCAGTGACATATTGTAACCTGAACGACAAGAAACCCCATCCCCCGTCTAAAGTCTATTGTTTACATGTTAGCGGACAGTATATAATCGTTTATTCAACAGACAAAGTTACAGATTAGCAGTAGCAAGCTACACATTCTAGTGTTGTGTCATTGGTTTTGTATACTTGAGCGTCCGTACACGGGGAAGGGAGGGACCGCGGCCCCCCAACCTAGCCTCCCAGTAAGGATTGCAATCCCAGAGAATTTTTCAATCCCGGGATTACGGGATCATCATCAAAAGTTAGACAAAATTTTCTGGAATTTAGTTCTTCTTATTAATGCTGGCGATCAATATGTCTTTAACACGCGCACCGTAAGCTCATTTACGTTTTCTTATGCATTACAAATGATGACAAATTACTTATTCCAATAAAATGTATTAGTCAATGGACTCGGACGTCTACCGTGTTGCATTTCATCTCAAAGAAAACTTACTTATTAGCGCTACCTGTTAGGGAAAGGTGTACGTCAATCCCGGGATTCGTATGTACTAAATCCCGGGATTTCGGGATTGTCATTTCATCCGGGATTACAATCCTTAACTCCCGGGTAAAATAAAAAAGGGAAACAAAAAAATATTATATTAAAAATTTTGTGAACATGTGCATGTTTCAGAAAGTTATACATTCTTAAACATGATGTTTAATTTATCCTTGTGAAATTTTTCTAAATTTGTTTCCTTGTTTTACTAAAATAAGTTCCAAGGCCCATGATTTTTTGAGGTTTTTGTTAATAGAAAGGAGAGGAAGGAAAATTTGAACCGATGCACACTAGGCTGAAATCGAAAAATTTTACAAAATTCCAAAATGACTTTTTTGGAGATAGAATCATGAAACTTGGTACAAATACTCATAATTGATTGACAACCATGGAATGGCATGTCATGTTCTGTCGCCGTTACCGAGATTCAGGGGCTCAAACATAGCCAAAATTCCAAAATTACACCAAGAGTCAAGTGACTGATATTAAATCAATTGTTGATGCTTTTTAAAGGCAGATATGAAAAAAATTGAAAATTCGTTTACGACGCCAAAAATTTCATTTGATTTTCGTACGTGCGTCCAGAGCTTGAGACACGCGCCGGGAGCTGGAAATGACGTGACGCGAGTAAGTTTTTTCAAGCCATAAGGAACATAACGCTTCTTATTCGCCTTTTTTAATATGTGTACATTGCTATCGATCTCCACCGGCTCTACACGTATAAAATCATGGGGATATAGAAATATTAAGGTCTGTAAGTGTGCGCGAAATCGCGTTCAAGGTTTCTCCTCTCAAAAGTAAACTTCTCATTCACACCCTCAAAATTCCTGTATTTTTCACATGAAACATTATTTAACTTCCAGAGGGACACTATTAAGGACTTCTTTCCGTTTATTTGCCCCTTCGCCCCAGCAGTCCAAGCCTTTGACCCTCCTAGGAGGTTCATGCAGAAAGGTACATTTTGGACACCGCGGAGCTGATGGTTGTTCATCGAGAAAATCTACTCAAATCTTTCATTTTCCCTGTGTTACAATATGCATATACCTGATTTATACGTCACATTAGTATACTATGTATTAAATATATTTATTCATCTAGGAAAACTTTACTTTCTACTTTACTTGAATTATGCACACAGGAAGGAAACAAATTATCGAAAATAGCTTAATATTGAGGCACAACAAAATATATTCTGCTCTTCAAAACCCTTAACTTACATTATTTTTACCCATTCCCTGCTGTGTTTGATTGAGAGAGTTGTAGTGAAAGCAAAGGGTAGTAGAGGTGAATACTTTGCATTCAATTCAATTTGGTGGTGATATAATTATCTCCAAAAAGATGGGAGAAATTGTGGATATGATAATTTTGAAAAAAAGAAAAGTACGTGTTATCATGACTTTTTATAAAATTTTCAAGTTCAAGTAAGTCCTAGTTTTGATTACTGTAAAATGAAAGTGTAAAGTGTGTTACACCGTCAAAAATTTTTCATTTTGAAATTGTTTCCCCATCCCATTCCACTGACATGTGTTTAATTTAAAAAAAGGACAATTTATAGTAAGTCAAAAGATTATGTATGAGAGTGTGCAAGCTTCTTCTGCAGAAAAAGCTGATAATCTGGTAAGTGTTGGTTATAAAATAACCTGAAAGTTCGCAGTTCTGGTCTAAATTGAGGGAGGGGGTTTGCTGGGATTTAGGGGGCCTGGACCACTCAGTTGCCCAGGGGCCCGAAAATCCTGTCACCAGGCCTGCCGAATACCTTAATTGACCACTTAGAACCCCGCAAGAGTTCTCGATCGGCGTGTGACTTGTTTTGAATTCACATGCTGCTGAGTTTTTTGTGAAGATACATGCCACATTTTATTGGGGAACAGCATTGTACTTATTCGGAAATAAAATCAGCGAGTTAGGTTCTCCTAATGTCGCCATTAGGTGAAGAATTTGATCTCAGTACTTCGTATGGAATAAATCTCCACGTCTCCTCTGTGAAGTTTGAAACCCATGATTAATCTGTTCCTCTGAGGTAACTAAAGATGCAAACTGAGGCATTTGGACCCGGAGACTCTGGGTAAAGATATGTTTCTTCGGGCTCAGGGTTTCAGATATCAGATTTTGTGGACCAAAGTCATGTGCGAAACAGCAAACCAAAAATATTTCACTCATGTCCCATCAGTAATTCAGCATACTCAAAAAAATGATGCTTTAAATGAATAAAAACTATTGCACATGCTCTTTGTTGGACGAAAATAATGTTTATCGAGAAAAACAAGCTTTTACAAATTACCATTTTTTAAAACACACTCTCACGACCCGGGTATTGACTGAATTGTCATCATCACCCGGTTAGTAAAATGAGGTGCGAACTCTCTATATATTGCCACTAACAACCAGGCCCGAACCAAGGTGTAAGCGAATTACAAGGCCGCATAGGGTGGAGATTAAGGGGAGACATAATCTTTGCTGATGGCAAATTTCAATCCTAATGCTAATATTCTTCATCTCTTTTACCAAGGTTCTGATTTAAGTTTCATTTTGGGTATTTATAACATAAGTGCAAAGCTCTGAAAACATAGAAACCAAAAGAAGAAAGCCATTTTTATTTTTCAAAAATCAGAAAATTATTTATGAATTTTTCTTATCAACCCACTATCTTCAATACTGGAACTATACAGATCTCCTTACCACATTCTTTATCAATTTTGCGCAAAATGTTTACCTTGTAATAGTAATACCTTGGTTCATTCACTCAAATCTGGAGTTCATATTGTAGGTTTTAACCTTCTCTGTAAATTCTCAATGTATTATACACATGACTCTAGTTTGTGATTCAATTCAAAACTAGAATAAACTTGAAGGTGCATTAACACTATCACTTGTTACAGTAGCTCAATAAATGTTTAAATATTCTACAGTCCATATTTGGTAGTAATATTGTTGTATTATAGATTTTAAATTTTTTAAAGGAAGAATTAATTTTATTGAGTTGTAGTTGGGGATCAGCTTTATATGCTGACAACAGTACTGGCCTCCCATCCCGATTGCCAAGGATCAAATTCTGGTACAGGTGGATTTCTCATTGATATACAGGTCCCTACTTGAGTGCTTTGTTGTGTGGAGAGCATTTGAGTGCAGTCAGTGATGGTATATTGAGCAGGTCTCCCCTTGGTGCCCTTTGCCAAGAGATTAGGTACCTAATTCCGATGCTGGGTTCCTCTTCAACCTTCCTCCATTCCCTGAAAAATTCATACTTTACATTCATACTTACCCTCCCACCTGATCGTGCTCAAATAACCCCAGTTTTAGTTGCCTCCCCCAAATTAAATCATCAACGAGTCGTAACTTTTTACTTAAACAGGCAACAAATAAAATAGCAGTAAATCATTTAATTAGAGCTATAGTATGAGAGGTATTTGAAATTAGGAGTTTTTGAATTCAAGAAATCTGCTATACATCCAATCTCTAATATCTACTACTACAGTATGATTTTATTTACAGCTTTATGCGATGGTATGTGCAACAGTTCATCTCTGGAAATTTCATACCATGGAAGCCATTCAAGTCAACTTCTGGCCTTGAGACATGAGCAGGATGGCTGGAAAAATTGTTGTCACTCAGACACAAACTGATGCAGAGGAACACCGAGGAATCCTTTTCATCAATGAAAGACCCAGAGGAAATCTCAAATCCAATTTGATAGCTCTCATGTACTAATTTTCTTGTGTATATCTAGTGGTGCAGAAAATTCCTTACTAAAATTAAATAACTTAGACCATGAGGAAAATTTCTGCAATATTTGTTGTGCCTCCGGTACTTTTTTAATGCCTTTGCACACTTCTATGGCATTTATAACCCGAAGCTTTTTCATAATCATTCCTTTTAATAGATCCTTTTACTAACAACATAGTATGGTAACACTTGAGGGACTGGAAGGTGGTGGTTAAAACATATATTTTTTAGCTGCTTAGTCAATCCTAAAAATCTGAAGGAGGCATAAGGAACAATTTTTCAGGACATTACAATTCATAACACTGCTTAGATTAGCCATGGAATAACCTGTGGAGAAATGTATAATATCAATGAAAAAGTTAGAGCTCTCAAAGACATCGACAAAAATCCACATATGACAGGAGTTCAATTAGGGGCAGAAGTGAAAGATCTACAAGGAACTTTTTACCGGTGGAAATTATCTAGAGAAAGTTCTACCATCAATATTACTCCTAAATTCAGAGTGAATACTGCCTAATAATGCTTATAGATTTGCCATTCTTGCCATTACAAACTGAATTTAAAAAAATGTTAAATTCAAATGAAGTTTGCAGTGCGTTTGGTGTTATAGAATTCATCAATTCACTTCATAAAACAGGTTTTCTAATTTTAAAAAGAAGATGACAGTGTTTGTGGGTACTGCCAAGTTATGTATTTACAGTGGTAACATGGTTTTGTAAACTGGAACTGAAACTCAGGAATAAAGTAAGAAATGTGAAACTTCAAGGATATCATGACCAAAGTATGACATGTATCGTAAATTATTTCCTTTTTTTCCATTCCATATTATTCTAACAAACTAGCAAAGTGACCGTACCCTGTGCAGCTCTCAAATATGGGGTCATTTTTCATTTTCTCTGCATAAGCATGCCTCAAATAATGACAAACAAATTTTATTAGCCGCATTAAACAAAAGAGTAAATTATTCACCCGCTGACATGTTCTGTTTAACAAAAAGATTTCTTTCCTTGGTAATAGTCCTATACATCATTCAGGGAAAATTTTGTCAAAGTTTCAAATTATTTAATTTGTTAAAAATAATCTCCCTCATGTTTAATGTTAAGCACCAGAAATAAGGAAAGTTTGTAAATATGATCCATGGTTTATACAACCATCAAGTAACATGAACTGCTACTCTGCCTCCAGTGACAACCATTGGGCAGAAATTTTAGCTTATGTTTCATTAAGAATGAAAGACTTTGCTCTTGCGTATAAATTAATAATTCATAAGAGGTTACACAATGCCTTTTCTTCTTTATGGTTCTTTTGTGAAAAGCGAAAAAATTTTATCTAAGACTTACAGACAGCTGATGCCTCTACTCTGTTCTCATACTATGAGCTATATTGTCTATAAAGAAAGTCAAGATACCTGAGTTTAAAACACCATATCATCCAAAAAAGGTAACCAATTTTAATGCAGTAAACTGATTAATGTTGAATGATCATCTTTAAATATATTTATTAAAACAATAATTTTATGACCCCTAATTTTAACTTTTACTAAATTTTAATTTGAAATATAGGGTTTTTGGGTCTTGGAACCTGATTACCCAAAATTGCATGCTTGTTATTCTGTTAAAATTTAGACTGGATTAGCGGAAAAAATGCAGATATAATGACGGCACATGTTTAATAAGACTTCACCAGTCACATGTCACAAAACAGAATACCGGAAGTACCGGCAACCGGAAAAAACAAAAGCAGGCACCAGAGACACCAGCAGCAGAAAAAACGTACTATGAACATAAACAACAAACAAAAGAACATATCCAGTCTGAGAAAAGAACATATATCACTCAATACTGTGTTGTTAGATAAACACCAACATATTCTGTTACCTGATATCATGCAAAACTAAAATTTCAACAGGAAAACCCCTTTGAGGCTATGAATTGAAGAATACCATTTTTATTTATTTCAAAAATTTTTAAGTACCTAGTTATTGATTTGGGGGAGTGGTGACTTAGTGGGTAGAGCACTGAACTACTGACCGGAAGGTCCCGGGTTCAAATTCCAGGCAAGAACCTTTCTGGGCACCCCCATCTAAAATCTCCCGATTAGATTTTCTGAGTGTCAGAACTTCATAGGATATCACAGGTAGACAAGGGAAAGGAACTGGTCCCCCGACCCTGAATGTGTGAATTTTACACACCATTGGCTTAGTACGGGTTGAGCTCTACTCTCACCTATCACAACCAAACTTCGGGTTGAATCACTGAGTGCGAGTTATGGATTTGTATAAAGCTACTAACTTCAACACCTTGAATCGACTAAAACTTCACTGTGCAACTAGGGTGTAAACATTTTGAGTACAGAGAAGTAGAGAAAAAATATTTAGGTACCAGTTTTATCCTAATGCATCAAAATTGCCTTTCTCTTTTGAAGAGATAGCTTTTTAAACTAATTGCGTCTCGGCATTTTTACTGACAGTAGAAGTGGGGGACTCTGGCTCCATTCTTGGTGGGGCACTCCTACCTGACCCCTTCACAACCTTAGTATCCTTACCCCGTTTCTTTTGTCCATTGTCTCCTCTTCTTGTGCTCTTGGTCAAATCTTTGTGCAGCTTGTTCTGCACAGCAATCATTAGAATGGCCTCTTTTGCTGCTGGCTTCTGAGAATGTTTGCCTGTTCTCAGTGGTTCTTGGTATTCATCTTCATGTAATTTTCTCTTCCTCATCCGTTCCTCGAATGTTTCCAATTCCATCTTGTGTTACGTCCCCATTTAGTCGTTGACACCTGAAATAATAATTTTTTACCATTATTATGTATACAAATTAATTGTGTGTTAAACAAAGTCAGGAACATTGAGAAAATATGAATGTCCCATGAAGAAAATAGTGGTGAAGTCTGTTGTGGAGCACTGCATTGCATGGAACCAAAATTCACTGTCACCAGTTTCACTGTACCAGCATAAAAGGGCATCAGAACCCAGGCAAACCTAAACAATAGTTAGGTACCAGTTTAACCTTAAAGCATCAAAATTGATTTTCTCTTTTGAAGAGATAGCATTTTAAACGCATTGCGTTTCAACATGTTTTGCTGACAGTTGCCCTCAGTCATATTTTACATTAATTAAGTGCAAAATGTCTGCCATGTGATTGTAATTCGATGGATAATTCCATCAAATCTGAAATTACCATTGTAAGTTCTGTTGTTACTGAAAACTCTGTTTTTTACTTCTTTCACACAGGTTTGTGGTTAGATTCCAAACTGAACAGAACCTGGTTAACACATTCACCACACTTATTACTGTTTATAAATGTTAATATATCTTGCAGTCTATAATTAATGGTAAAATTATTAATTATTTCAACAAATTTCTAAAATAAAAATTATTTCTTAATTAATTTGATTAATAGTTGAGGAGTGGGTTGGTGTGTTGGCTGGGGTACTGGCTTCCCATCCCAACAACTTCAGTACGAATACCTACGAATTTGTATTGATCATTGCCACACGCGTCCCTTTTTGAGTGCATTAGATTGCAGAACTCTGTCCATCAAACAGGATGTTAGACCATGGCATCTCAAGATCAAGGATAATGCCATTGCCACTTCCACTACACCCTTCCCAATTCCCTAAAAAGACCCATACTTTGCTAGTCCCATACCTATCCTTTCCTGCACAAATGAAGTCAGTTGTTGATTGCCTCCCTCATATGACATTGACATCGAGTGGTAACTTTTACTTCAACAGACAACAATTAGTGGAAATCAGCCAAATAAAATTTAAATGCTACTAGAAAATTCCAAGAATTTGATAAATCTGCTATTCCTCCCATCTTTATAGTACGATGTAGATATCTTCTATTTGAAAGGTTTTGAGGTCAATTCTTATTGCCATTTTAGATTAATTGGCACATGGATGAATTCCAGATAATCTGGATTTAACCCCAAATCACGGTTAAGTGTTTTCTTCCCTGTGAAAATCAGTTCACTCTTTTCATTTTTATGTAAAATGTCTTCAATCACATAAATTGTTGTTAAATATAAACTTAAAAACTTATTTCTTTAAATAACACAATTCGAAGACTCTAAACGAAGCGGTTTTGCAGTTCTTTCATGTGGCCCGATTCACATTCCTACATATTATCATATCATACATATCTGGCATAAAATTGAAGTAGGTAGGAGAAATGAGTTTGTTACTTGGCCTTTCATTGTCATCGATATTTGGGTTGTTATTGTGTCACCAGCCTCTCTATCACATTTCAAGCAATGTTTTTGAGACGAATAATTATTGATTTTTGTACTACTAAGTGAAATACCCTGTGCTAAGCCTCGTCTTAATTTCCATAATCTGCACAAGCAATAGCTATTTCACAATATCTTCTTTATTTACCGAGAAACACTTTACAGTTTGAAAGACCTCTCAGGTTTTACAGCACATGACTTTTCAAAGACTGTTTCAGCCATTCACAATAGAGTTTCAGCATTTCATTCCGTGAAAAGAATCATTTCAATAGGGACTCAGGTTTTCAATTGAAAACACCTATTCTGAAATGTGTACAAGAATTCAGGCAACATTCACTACCAATCTGGAGACACCCACTTGTTAGGAGGTCTGCATACCAATCAGGAGGCACCCACTCATAAGTTGGTCTGCAGACCAATCAGGAGACATCCTATCCCAAGAGAAGCAAACATATGCATGCAGAAAACATTCTACGGCACGGGTTGTAGAAACCCTGAGGACAATGTAAAAGTTGGTCTTCGAAAAATCAACTGGTGGACATGAGAGGAATCCATTCACTGTATACACCTGGAAATCATGAGATAATTTTTAACACATTACAGTGAGTTGCCTCTTTGTTAAAATTTAATGTTCATGAGACTCCTTTGCTAATTTACTACGTCTAATGATTCTTTCCAATCCTTCACCAGACTGCAATTCCTGCATTCATTCCTTCAGAAACTCATAATAACAGAAATGCATTTACCAGCTTCACTTGACTTCATTTCGGCCGGCTCTACCATAGAGGTCATTGCAACATTCTGTCCAACATGAGTCCATTTAAATCCTTATTCAATGTGGATTGGTGCTAGTCTAAAATTTATTCAACGCAACTTGTGATACAGCCCTTAGTATTTTAAGGAAAATAATTATATTACCTTAAAAGAATAAAAGTTGGGAGTAGCTGCTGATTTGCATCCTGATGTGACATGCAGTAATTGAGCATGACTTGGCTCCACCAAATCATGTTCAATTTTTTATCATGCTGCCCAGCAACGGATAATATTTTCACCATCATCTTGCCTGTACAGCATGTAAAAGTAAATGAAAAGCTGGGTTGAAATATTTCTGTAAGATGGTGAATTTATTTGTCAGAAGTAACAGCATCTAACACTCACTTCTCTGAGTTTTCACAATTTAAGCATCCATATTTACCCTAGTTGGATTATTGACATTGTTCAATGATAACCATTAGAATAATGTTTTAGATGCCTCAAGAGAAAAGGACATACAGCTGCTAAATCACTGATTATGACAACAGCATCAGGCACTACAAGCTTGCTAATAAATTAAGGAAATAAAAAACAATTCAAGTAAGAGGGAACAGACCAGCTAATATTTGGAGATGCAAATGACCTGAGAGCCCAAACTGTTCATTCAAATTCAACCTGAGTTACAAATTAGCTGCTGAAACCCATCCTTTTAGTACAGTCGTAAATATAAAAGAGTATGCATGTAATTTAAAGATGGAAATAAAACCTACCATGACAGATTGCAATTAAGTACAATAATCTGCCTAAGTAGTAGCATAATTATGTTTTGACGTAATCCAAATGCTTAGAATATATTTTACCAATTAATCTAATACAATGTCTAGTATAACTTCTATAGGCTGCAGGGCAGTGTTCTACCAACTTGGCTGCAGAAAAACAGGCCGTCAGCGACAAATAAGTAGTGGAAGATGCATTTGCCTAAGAGCAGCAGAACACTATCCCTCCATCTAAAGTAAAAAATTTGCTTTTAGGTCCACCAATTCAGTGTTTTAGTACCTGCACCTCAGATATAAGCATTTAGACATAGTTTTTTAGTTCAGATTTTTAGCAAAAAAAGGATTGTCATTATGAAGTTGAGACACTTCAATTAAAATTGGTACCAAATTTTTTTTGTCGGAAGATTTTTGAAAAGTAAAGACTTAAAATTCCTTGAGTTCTTTGGAACATGGCTATTATTTTTTATTCACTAAATATATTTGAATATATTGATTATATTGATATATTTGAAGAATGTGCATTTAACACACATTAAATGCATGGACAAAAATGTGCTTTTGATGAACATTTTAAGTGTGCATTAAATGCTAACATTAATGTGCATTAAATGCACATTTAATATGCATTGGCTCTGCCTGGGTAGGGTTTGAATAATTAATTACAGGCTACCGAATCACAAATTTGCAGTGCAGTAGAACTAACTGTTCATTGTGTCCTTTAGTGGAATTAAAATAGAAAGAAATATATCCCTATGAGAACATAATCAACTATTGCAATTTAGTGCTCCCTGTGAGATTACGCTCAAAGTCGGAACATAGAAATGAGATTACATGATATCACCCTCAATCACTGTTCTACTGGAGTCCAATTATTGTGACACATAATTAAAATCCCAACAATATTGACATATTTTATTTAAAAAACATGAAAAATAAATTTTTAACAGGGATGGTATAAATACAATTAATTTGCTCTCCTCGACGACCTTCTCCTCTGTTCCCCTCCCAAGACCAGCTGCCCCTTTGCCACCATCAACTTCTTGCCCATTTTCTTCCCACCTTCCATACCACACACACAACCTTCTCAATCGACCGTGGGTATAGCATTCGCCTGCGGAGCGGGGACAATCAACTCTGGCTTCATTCTTGGTGGGGCACTCCTACCTGCCCCATTCACAGCCTTAGTTTCCTTAGCCCGTTTCTTTTGCCCCTTGTCTCCTCTACTTGTGCCCTCTGTCAAACCTAGGTGCAGCTTGTTCTGTACAACAATCATTGGAATGGCCTCATTCGCTGCTGGCTTTTGAGAATGTTTGCCAGTTCTTAGTGGTTCTGAGAATTCCTCATCATACAATTTTCTCTTCCTTGCCTGTTCCTCGGCAGTTCTCAATTCCATCTTCAGTGTGGGACCCACTTTGTTTTTTGCACCTGAAATAATAATTTTTTACCATTATTATTATCTATACAAATTAATTGTGGGTTTAAACAATGTCAGGGACATTGAGAAAATATGAATGTCCCATGAAGAAAACACCAGTGGAGTCTGTTGTGGAGCACTGCATTGCATGGAACCAAAATTCAGAGGGACCAGTTTCTCGATATTACATCCTCAAAACTACTTGAGTATTTTCTAGGGTGAACGTGAGATAGTAATGATGATGTACGTCGAAAATAATATTTAAATGAAAATTCGTGACCCATCCATATTAAAAAACTTCAATAATCAATGAAATAAGTAAAGATTTTGGAACTGTTTATAATACTATTCATATATGTGATATCTGGGTAGAACTAGAGAATTACCTCGGACATATAGCTTCTATCATTTTCGAAGTGTATAAAAAACACGTAATGTTGGCGTATGTATTAGGATGCAGGAAGAGGAAAACTCAGAGGAAACCTTTATTTCTGTAATCCTATAGACAAGGAAAGAGTTTGTAACTGGCTCAATGTATCCTTCGAATGCAAAATGGGGTAACCTCAAGGACAACCTTTATGGCAACCTCAGTTTCAAAAATTTTTATCATTCGGGATGTAAAGAGACCGTCTGTTATTACGTAGGTATTGCATATAAAAGAGTAACCTAAACTTATTATGTTTGATAAAATCACAACATAAAAAAATAATTTGGAACTTTTACCTTGATTATTCCAATTCAATATTGGGTAACCCCGGAGGCAACCTTAATGGCAACCTCAGTTTCGAAAATTTTTATATCATTCGTTTTGTAAACAAAACATTCTGTTACTACATATTTCATGCTGAAAAGAGTAACCTAAGCATATTATGTTTATATAATTCACAATACGGACACAGAATTGGGACGTTTTTCTATAATTATTCCATTTCAATATAGGGAACCTCGAAGGCAACCTTAAGGGCAACCTCAGTTTTGAAAATTTTTGTCATTAGTTTTGTAAACAAAACATTCTGTTACTACGTATTTCATACTTAATAGAGTAACCTAAGGTTTGTTTATATAATTCATAATACGGACACAGAATTAGGACGTTTTTCTATTTTTATTCCATTTCAATATAGGGTAACCTCGAAGGCAACCGTAAGGGTAACCTCAGTTTTGAAAATTTTTATAATTCGTTTTGTAAACAAAACATTCTGTAACTACATATTTTATACTTAATAGAGTAATCTAAGCTTATTATGTTTATATAATTCACAATACGGACACAGAATTTGGACGTTTTTCTATAATTATTCCATTTCAATATAGGGTAACCTCGAAGGTAACCTTAACCCGGGAGAGGGCGCGCCGCGAAATGTAACGTTAGAAGGCGCGTGGGGTGTCATCGACACCCCAAAGAAAATATGTTTTTTTTCTCTTCCCTTGGAATGATATAGTTATTCTGTCTTCTTTTTAAATAGGTCTCCCTTATTATGTCGATACTAACAATTTATTTTTACATTATTACCATTGTATTGCTACTGGGAGATAAATATTCAACTGAAGTCTTCTACGTAACTTATTTCACACTCGGAAAATTATTTGAAGTTAACTTTCCAAGTTTGGGTTTTAAGGCATGAAGTATCTAATTAAACATGCTAAATGTAATGTTCTACATGCTAAAAAGGAAAAAAAACATAATTAGCTCTTATAATTTCCATATACCGATGTCATAAAAAGGGCCGAATTTCTCATTTGAAATCACGAAATAAAATTTGTGTTTTTTGTATTTCAATGCAATTTTAATAATCAAAGAAATTACAAACGAACATTGTTATTACAAAATTTAGGGATATTATAGTTTTCCAAATATTAAAAATTAGACAGTATTTTCAGATGTGTGGCTAACCTATTATTCACAAAATTAGTGACTAATTTTCTGGTAAACATTCCCCACACACAGTTTTCAAATGCCCGAGACACATTGGAATCTCACACTTATAACAGTATTTCTTAGTTTTGCAGTCTTTTCCTCTAGGGCAAACTTTACAACGGGATGATGTCGAACGTTTCCGTTTCGAAGGCTCAGGACAGGGCCGGTGACAGGATTTTCGGGCCCCTGGGCAACTGAGTGGTCCGGGCCCCCTAAATCCCGGCAAACCTCCTCACTCAATTTAGACCAGAACTGCGAACTTTCGGGTTATTTTATTACGAAGACCTGATTATCAGCTTTTTCTGCAGAAGAAACTTGCACACTGTTTATTACATTATATTTTGATTTACTATAAATTGTCTTTTTTTTTAAATTAAACACATGTCAGTGGAATGGGATGGGGAAACAATTTCAAAATGAAAATTTTTTTACGGTGTAACACACTTTACACTTTCATTTTGCAGTATTCAAAACTAGGACTTACTTGAACTTGAAAATTTTATAAAAAGTCATAATAAAACGTACTTTTCTTTTTTTCAAAATTAGCATATCCACAATTACTCCCATCTTTTCGGAAATACGGAGATAATTATATCACCACCTAATTAAAACGAATGCAGAGTGTTCACTTCTACTAAGCTTTGCTTTCACTGCAACTCTCTCAATCAAACATAACAGCAGGAAATATGTAAAAATAATGTAAGTTAAGGGTTTTGACGAACGGAATGTATTTAGTTGTGCTTCAATATTGAGCTATTTTCGATAATTTGTTTCCTTCCTGTGCGCATAATTTAAGTATAGTAGAAACTTAAGTTTTCCTAGATGAATAAAGTCTAATGTGACGTATAAATCAGGGATATGCATATTGTAACGCAGGGAAAATGAAAGATTTGAGTAGATTTTCTCGATGAACAACCAAAAGCTCCGCGGTGTCCAAAATGTACCTTTCTGCATGAACCTCCTGGTAGGGTCAAAGGCTTGGACTGCTGGGGCGAAGGGGCAAATAAACGGAAAGAAGTCCGGAATAGTGTCCCTCTGGAACGTAAAATAATGTTTCGTCGGAAAAATACAGGAATTTTAAGGCTTTGAGGGTGTGAATGAGAAGTTTACTTTTGAGAGGAGAAACCTTGAACGCGATTTCGCGTTTACTTTAAGACCTTAATATTTCTATATCCCCATGATTTTATACGTGTAGAGCTGGCGGAGATCGATAGCAATGTACACACATTAAAAAGGGCGAATAAGAAGCGTTATGCTCCTTATGGCTTGAAAAAACTTACTTGCGTCTCGTCATTTCCAGCTCCCGGCGCGTGTCTCAAGCTCCGCACGCGCGTACGTAAAATCAAATGTAATTATTGGCGTCGCCAACGAATTTTCAATTTTTTTTTCAGATCTACCTTTAAAAAGCATCAAAAATTGATTTAATATGAGTCACTTTACAGGCACTTAACATGCCAGATATTTACTACTTAAAATGAATATTTGTGTGAAAATAGCGTCCGCCATTTTGTTACGTAATATCACCTACATTTAGGAAAAAAAACTCCCAAAGTTAAGCACAGTAAAGTAAAAGAGTGGTTTTAACAGATCTACTAGTTTTTTATCCGACCAAATTCCTCCCACAGTGTCACCCTTAACTTAAATAGGAAGATTTTCATAGAAAACTTAAGTCGGGTGTAATTTTGGATATGTTTGAGCCCCTGAATCTCGGTAACGGTGACAGAACATGGCCAATGACATGCCATTCCGTGTTTGCCAATCAATTATGAGTATTTGTACCAAGTTTCATGATTCTCTCTCCAAAAAAGCCATTTTGGAATTTTGGTAAATATTTTTCGATTTCAGCCTACTGTGCATCGGTTCAAATTTTCCTTCCTCTCCTTTCTATTAACAAAAACCACAAAAAATCATGACATTGCGTGCATGGGCTTTGAACTTATTTAAGTAAAACAAGGAATCAAATTTAGAAATATTTCAGAAAGATAAATTATACATCATGTTTATGAATTATTAACTTTCTGACATATGTATATATTCACAAAATTTTAAATATAAAATATTTTTTGCTTCCCTTTTTTATTTTACCCGGGAGTTAAGGATTGCAATCCCGGATGAAATGACAATCCCGAAATCTCGGGATTTATTATAAACGAATCCCGGGATTCCGGGATTGACGTACAACTTTTCGCTAACAGGCAGCGCTAATAAGTAAGTTTTCTTGGACATTAAATGCTACACGTTAGACGTCTGAGTCCATTGACCAATACATTTTATTGGAATAAGTAATATGTCATCATTTGTAATACATAAGAAAAATATAAATGAGTTTACGGTGCGCGTGTTAAAGATATAGTGATCGCCAGCGTTAAGCAAGATGGACTAAATTCCAGAAAATGTTGTCAAACTTTTGATGAAGATCCCGTAATCCCGGGATTGAAAAATCTCTCTGGGATTGCAATCCTTACTGGGAGACTAGGTGGGGGGGAACGTTCCCTCCCTACCCCCCCGTGTATGGGCGCTCATGTATACAAAACCAATGACACAACACTAGAATGTGTAGCTTGCTACTGATAATCTGTAACTTTGACTGTAGAATAAACGATTATTTTCAGTCCACTTAAAATTAAACAATAGACTTTAGGCGGGGGGATTGGGTTTCTTTTCGTTCAGGTTACAACATGTCGCTGAGTGGCAAATGTTCGCGGCAAAGGGAGGGACGGTGAGTCACAGCGCCCGCGCTTCTCGCTCCATCGTCCCCATCACCCCAAAACCCTCGATGACCATAACAATTCTAACGTCATACTTCTTTATTGGACATTGACACACGCTCTACCTTCATTTGTTTTTTTTTCACTTTTTAAACAACTAAATTTTGTATTCTCTATGGCATTAAATTTATTCATACTTTAAATTTTTTTATTCAATTAATTTATTTTGGCCCGGGCCCCCTGATGGCCCGGGCCCCCTGATGGCCCGGGCCCCTGGGCATTTGCCCCCTTTGCCCCCCCCTGTCGCCGGCCCTGGCTCAGGACATTCATTTTGAGGGACGTGGTTTGAGGCCTTATTGCGTAGCGATTTAGGCAAATGTTTTGCCACAGATCTCTTTATAATATTCCCTTTTACCAAGGACAAACCTAATTCCTTTAAAAAAGTTGGTCGATAGGTTTTTTTGTCTCTATTATTCGACAAATATACAACTCTAGCAATAATTGCAGAAATATCATTCATATGAAAAAATATTTTCAATGGCCAGCGTCGTGTTTTTCTGGATACAGAATAATTATTACAATTACATCAACAACATCCACAGCTCCCTTCGTTAGGTTGTAGAAATGTATCATCTCTGGTTTGCTGGTCACTTGATCAATGGCATCATCGTGATGCATTGTTGAAAAAACAAGTACAATTTTCCTCTTTGGAACGTAGGAAGTAATGGTTATATCACCTGAAAAACCAAACATACTACTTCCTTTGCGTCTACCTTTAGAAGTCACAAAATCTAGTGGAAGCTCCCTCTTATTGGCACGAATTGTCCCAACTGCTGTGATTTTTTTCACTAGTAGATAGTTGGCCAAAGGTATGCTACTAAACCAATTATCAAAAGTAATATTCCTCCCACTTCCTTCTAGTGGCTTGATTAGTTGTTTTACTACATCTTCTGGGCGATTAGATATGGAAAAGGGACCTTCTGGTCGTTTCCCTGCATACATTTCCAAATTATAAGTATACCATGTTTGGGAATCAGTTAGTGAAAATATCTTAATACCGTATTTAGCAGGCTTATTTCTCATGTACTGCCGAAAGGGGCATCTTCCTCGGAAGACTACAAGTTGCTCGTCAAGAGTTGCATATTCCCCTAAGGTGTAATTTGTTTGCAAATTTGTCACAAAAGCCTCAAAAATCTCTCGGACATGTGTGAGTTTATCAATTAACTTTATCTCATTTCGGTCGTTGCTATTATCAGAACGGAAACACCTAAGAAGAAATTTAAAGCGCTTCAAAGACATTGCTAAATAAAATACATCTATGCCCAGCCGTTCCTGTTCCCAAAGCTCGTCCAAATTCCGATGACTATCCTTTATCCTTCCTGCAAGAATCAAGAGCCCAATGACAGTTCTAATTTCCTCAGTATTTGTTGGTTTTGCATCCCCATTCCGAGAAAAAAGGCCAGAAACCTTTGAAATATAGGTGTTTGTATATTCTGTCACTTTAGTCATGATAAATTCGTCAAAATATAGGAAAAAACAATCATTCATGGATTTTGTGGTTTTCCCTTTTCCCTTTGTCCCTGATAAATGGGATATTATATTATCCCATCGTTTCCCTGCATACATTTCCAAATTATAAGTATACCATGTTTGGGAATCAGTTAGTGAACTGTTTTAGTTACTGAACTGTTAGTGAACAACAGTTTTTTTGTCTCTATTATTCGACAAATATACAACTCTAGCAATAATTGCAGAAATATAATTCATATGAAAAAATATTGGATTGGACAATTGAAGTTTTTTAATATGGATGGGTCACGAATTTTCATTTAAATATTATTTTCGACGTACAGCATCATTACTATCTCACGTTGCCTATGTGTTTCAACCCTGTGTTATAATAAATGGCAACTGTACTCATATTACAGTTGTTTCAACATTGTTCTATATTTCTGAATGTATAATTATGCACGTAGTTCAGTAATATTTCAAATCCTTTGCTATTCGAGGTCATGCATGACACATGTGTTGCGCATTTCGCCATGACAGGTTGCCTTTGAGGTTACCCCTCTCTCCATTCGGAACGACTCCTCCCGTACGGCGCTGTCACGGCTGATCTGTGTCTGGAAATCTTGAATCGCAAAACGTCAGTCAATTGTTAGCTGTGAAACATTTGAAGTTTAGTCGTTCAGAGCAGCCTGTTTAAGGTTAGAAGTTAAAATGGATTTATTCGGTTTCGAATTTTGCCGTCTTTGTTTAACATCAGAGGAACGGCTCATAAGCGTGGACACGTTCGTAAAGGACTGCTTCCCGGTTTGGGAGGTTATCATGAAAACGATTAACTCCAACGTAAGTTATTGTGACATTGAATCGTCTGATCAAAGTTTTCTCTGCTGCTGGAAATCAAAACTATATTTCTTGCCATTTCATTATTTACTTGATATTCATGAGAGTTGTCAGCCTTATTATTGGGTGTGAATGATTGTACTATGTTATCCTTTGCTCTTTTAATAATCACATGCTCTTCAGTATTTTACTTTAAACGTTTCTGATGTTGCGCGTCCTTAAAACATTTCTGATGTTCTGAAAACTAAACAAATTCGAACGTAATTTAAATCCTTTGCATATATCTGTAAGATTGCAATTGTGGGAAAATGTGGTTATTTTCCGAAGGAGGTCGACAAGCGGGTCAATGCTGTAGATGTCATAGGCGTAATCACCAATGTACTTCTGATGGCCAGTGAAAAGGAGCGATTCTGTATATGTCATAGGCATCATAACTTCATCAACACCGTCATAGCTGTCATAAGGTCTCAGAATAGCAGCATTTTTGTTGATATCGGTGTCTTGTGGTTTTTTATTAAAAAGTACAAAGATCAAGGTGACAGGTAAAAGCACAGCAATATTGTAATAGGGTAGTTTCCTATTATTTTTTTATTGTCTTGATCGAAAGTTTATAACCTCTGGAGTACGTGTTTTAAGCCGTTCGATTTTTAAATGACGTTAAGTATTTTTCCTCATTAATTAAAAAGTGAAAAAAGTCAATGGCGCGAAAACGCTACGGCAAACTATTGCCTCTACCTGCCACCAGGTGATGCTGCGGACGTTTCCAACTAAACTAATTTATTATAATTAACTTTTATTTATTTATTTATTTATTTATTTAACATTACTTATGCAGTTGATTCATTTAAAATCAGTTAGTACTCCTTTCACAAGCATACCAAGCGCCCATCGCCGCACGACTTTCAAGCCATTCTTTGTCGTAGCAGGAGACTCAACGAGCAGGACGTCCTTAAGCCTATAAGATGACTAATAATACCACGTTTAACTGAGAATACTTTTCGAACTTTGATAGTTTTTACAGACTAATACTAATAAATATTCACTTGAGCTGAGGGGCCCTGAAATACAACGGTAAGTTCAGGAGACGAATTTTCCCATGCCTCGCAACGTAAACTATCTACCTGTTACGTCAGCATGAAGGCAGCGCACCCCGCCATTTCAGAGCCTTTTCAAATGGCATTAAAATTAACATTTAATTCTCTAGTTAACTGGTATTTCTCAATACAAAGTTTTTGCGTAAATTAAATACATTTATGGCAGGGCACAAATCGCAATCAATGAAGTCTGTTTCCTTTGATGAAGGAAACTACCCTATTCAAATTATGAATCTCTGTATCTGTTGTAACCCTCAAATCCTTACGTATTTATTATCGATCGAATGGAAGTGCTGTACTTCCTCGTGCTATATGGAGAGCATAATCGAAGGCAAATAAAAGTACGAATACAGTTTCGTCGAATTCGCCGGTAGTGTAGGAACACACAATCCTTTTGAAACGTGCGAATAAGATTCTAGTACTCTCTTCCTCAATGCAAAAGGATTGGCTCGCGATCTCACCGCCCAGCTCATCCTTGATCTAATAAAAATTAAGCATACTGGTTGGCCAGTGTATTTGCCGGTTGATTACGTGATTTTAAAATGTTTATCACTGAATTTGAAAAATAGAAAATGCATGTGAGTGCGTGCAAATTTTACCTGTATGCAGTGATTTCAGATTTTGACGGCAATAAGATTCTTTTCCACAGCGTCTTATCGTTTGGCGAAGACATCTTTCTGTTTGGCAACCGAGCATTAATAGATGTGTTCGGATGGTGTGTCATTCAGTACATGTCGATCATCACATAGCATTTTCTACAACGTTTGATGCGAGTCAAGCTATCAAGAATAGGTAAATACAGTGAAACCTCTCACTTACGGACACTAACGGTCCTAGAAAACGTGTCCGTAAGTGAGAGGTGCTCGTAAGTTGGAGGTGACCCAAAGAAACCAATTTTTATGCATCATTTTACTATGCAAATATTATACTGTAGGAATTTAAATCAGCTGAAAGAAATCCTTTTATTTCAAATATCACTTCTTAATAATTTAAAATAAATTGGTAATAATAAAACAACATAATGCATTTACTCACATATGTATATTTAAAATTCTCGAAGCATCTGCACACTTTAATATGCATGCATACACTTTGGCGTAAAGAAATCATTGATTTTGGTTTGCTTATTTCTTTTTGTAACAAATTGTTTTTCAAATTTAACTGTACATCAACAAGGCTACTTAATGCCTCGCTGTTACCTTTTGAAATGCAAAATTTTTTTAACTGTTCAATTTGATGCAACGCACCGGCATACGATATCACAAGCATCTCTTCCACTATAGGCTCAGGCTCACTATCATCACTTTCACTGATTTCGTCGTCTCCTTCATCAAGAGTACTTTTAATAATTTCTTTCACGTCAACCTCGTTGTCCACGGTCAATAAATTAGAATCAATGCTCACATATTCAGCACCTTCGCCAGCATCATTAAACAAAGAGTCTAACTGCAAGTCATTTGTGACATCTTCCAGCTTTGGCGATAATTCAATGTTAGTGAACCCTGATTTTACAAAACAAGTACACACGGTCAACTTTTTATGCTTTTGATTGCTCAATCAATCCAAAATATTGCATCAAGAACATTAATCGACTTCCCCACACGAGTGTGGGAATGTCCTTGGTCAACTTTAGATAGCATGCTTTTTAAAATGAACTGTCCGTAGAAGACTTTGAAATTTCTAATGATTCCTCAGTCCATTGGTTGTAATACACTGGTAGTGTTAGAAGGGAAAAAAATTAATTTAATATTTTTTTATTTTAAATTAGGATGGCAAGGAGCATTGTCAAGAAATAGGAAAATCTTTCCTTTTTCCTTTCCCATTTTTTATTAAGTTTTTGCTACCACTCTGTCATCTCCGCAGTCATCCAAGCCTTCTTATTTGATTTCCACCTAATGGGCAGTTTATCTTCACTCACTCCTTTGAAGCACCTTGGATTCTCGGCTTTTCCTATCACCAGCGGTCTCAGGAAATCACCTTCCATGTTAGCACCAAGTAAGACTGTCAGCCTCTCCTTTGACACCTTCCCTCCTGAGCATTTTTCTGATTTTAGGGCCAGGCTTTTGTTAGGTAAGGCCCTAAAAAACAATCCCTTTTCATCTGCATTGTAGATGTCCCTGGGTTTGAAGTTTTCCAGCAGCACAGATATCCTCTCAACCCACTCCATAGCACCTTCTTTGCACACCTCTGCAGCCTCCCCGCACACAGCTTTAAACACGATATTGTGTCTTAAGCAGAATTTTTCCAGCCATCCATTTGAGGCCTTAAAGTTCTCTACACTCCGTGCCACTCCAACTTCAAGCGCTTTTTCTTGTAAAAGAGGTCCGGATACAGGCAAATTATTTGCCCTCACTTTCGTAAACCACTCGAAGAGAACAGCGTCCAATTTGTTTCCCGATGGAATCACTTTTTAGCATTTCCATTGTGATTTCCCGTCCACAACTTCATGATGGTATCCTTCTGCTTAAAAATATCAGCGATTTGAGTTTTACTCACACCGAAATGAACCTCTAATTTATGGACACCACTCTTATCTTTATCTGCATGCTCCAACACCTGCACTTTCTCTCGTAAGGAAAGACTTTTACCCTTCGGCATCGTGTAATGAAATCGAGATGCCCCCTAGCACCGTAAACTGTATGATATGTCACAACGCACAAATGACAGCGAGGTGGCACAGTTGGAGAGGTTCGAAAGTACTGAAAGTGCATGATCTGTCAAAAGCTTGGAGGTCTACATCCAACAGAAGAAGACGGCTGGTAATTGGCTGCGTATGAATCATGCGCAGCCGATTGCTCGAGGGTAGCGGTCACCCTACGTGCATCACACCGAGCCCTCCTTCGTGGCCGTGTCACTCTACCCTCGGGGCCAGGGCCTCCGTGGGATGCTCCTTCATTTGGAATTAGCATTTCCAAGAATTCAATCAAGGACACCCTTTTGTTTATTCGACCTCAGCGAGTAGTGTTATCTGTAGACTGCTGCGTACGAATCATAGGCAACCGCTTCTCGAGGATCCTACGCGCGTCTGGCTGAGGTGCTCTTTCATTTGGGATTAGCATTTCTAAGAATGTATTCCAGGACTTCATTCCAGGATTTCATTCCCCCGAATGCGTATTTTTGTATATTCACTGGTTCGACCATTTTTGCTGTCCTCTTTTCCCCAGCTATTCATAAACCATATTTTTAGAGGAAAGAAGTTTCCATTTTTGAGAGATGGGTCAGAAAACCGATGGCGATGGTGTCCGTATAAGAGAAAAATTGTGCCCGACAAGGTGTCCGTGTCCGTAAGAAGGAGTGTCCTTATACTAGAGGTTCGATCCTTATACAAATGCATATACTTGTGCCGGGGGATTGAAAACTGTCCTTAAGTCAGAGGTGTCCGTAAGTTAGAGGTGTCCGTGAACAGAGGTTTTACTGTAACTAGGTCTTCTAATGGATGTTCGTACTCCTTTGGTTTGGAAAATTTTTGTTAGCAAACTAAAAAAGAATATTTTATTGTCTTGTAAGTTATTGTAATTTGCAGATTTTTTTTGAGGTGATGGGTTTCTCAGGGGTTATTGGTTGCCTGGACTGCATGCAAATCCAAATTATCTAGCCAATTGAGCAGGAGGAGTATTTTAGCAGTCATTACTTGTGCCATTCCATCAATCTACAAGTAGAAAGTAAGATATTGCTATTGCAGCAGTCATTTATTTCCCTCAATGACCCAAACCAGCATGGTACAACTAATACAAAAATGTTTTATTATACAATTATTCCATATCATATTTCTTGTCAAGGTATGCGATCAAAACTTGAGGATTTTATTCATATCTGCTCAGTTTCCTGGGTCATGTCATGACCAATCTATCTGGAATGGATATATGACCACAGAATTGATACAGCAGTGGTATGTTGAAGGCATGCACAATACTTGGCTTTTAGATAGGCTCATTTAGGTTTATTCTTAGGCTCATAGGCTAGTTCTTAGAGTTTAGGCCATAATTATCACCTTCGTTGGGGAGCAATTTTTCATTATCTTTCATCTGGTGAGGAACAAATCCATCGATTTTCATGGGGTAAAAACCTATGCACATGTTTTCTGGTACCTCTTAGAGGATAGTTCAAAGTTTTTTCGTTGAATTTGTAAAAAAAAATCCTATTTTTAGCGCATTTTTCCATTACATGAATATGAAAATACTCTAGACATTGACCTATATTCGATTTGTGCTCCTAAACTAAAACCAATTCATTCTTAAGTTGCTATTCAGCCATATCAATAAGGATCCAAACTGAAAAAAACATCAGTACATGTCATGCAATAATCAGTTTAGAAAGATTTGACTTTTATTCTCACTCTTGAACTGATTCTATCTTTACTACCCATTTACAAATTGGCACCAAGTCACAGATGATCAAATTTTGTGTTAAAGGCTTGCATTGGTTTTTCTCATTTTCTTAGGACTGCCAACGTACTGAATCCTAGATTTTCATGGCGTTGTGCAACTGCTTGCTCATCATCTGTCATAATACATATGAAGTCAGTGTATGGTATTGCTTGAACATCACAGCCATCATAAGTTGGCCGTCACAGTTATCACCCTTATGATTCTTATGACATTTATAGTGTTGACCTGCAGACATAAACAGCTTTCGGCATTTAAATGTATTTTTTTTTATTTCCCACCTCTCAGTGCTTATCGAATCACTTACTTATGCCTTTTCCCAAATAGCCCCTATTAGACGAGATACTTCCGGAGGTCATTTGCGAGCCATGTTTTCGCAGGCTGAAGGATTTTTGGATCTACAGGTGTCGATGTAAGGATGTTGACCAGAAGCTGCTGCACTTCCTGAAATATGAGAATTCGGAGGTAAGTTGATACTTTGTCAACCTTTGAGGTGAAGGTGATCATGTTAGAATGGCCAGAGTCTATGAAAATTATGAACATATCATTGCATGTTTTTTTATAATCAGTCGCGAAGATAATGGTTCCAGAGGGAAAGGATGACACCATGTGGATTTTACTTGGATATTAAATAGAAAAGAGGTGTAAATGTCCTCTAAATCCCATGGAACCATGTGGATTTCATATAGAATCCCCATGGAAAATCATCATAAAATGCATATAAAATTTCTATCTCCTATCAAAATTCATTTCCAATATGGCTTCCTGATCATGGCACAGTCTTTAGGTCTTTCTCTCCTGCAAACTGTTATTAACAACTTTATCACCTCATAGCTTTAGTAATTAAAAAATAGAATACACTTTTTGCGAAGCATGTCCTGTTTAGGAATAATCTTGACAATGAAATCAAAACCAATGCGTTAGTGGAGCTGGTGCCATCATGATCAACTTTCTTCACATTATATTACATTTTATGGGGACAAAGTAATGAGTACTAATGTAATGTACTATTGAGTGTAAGTGCAGTACAGTATAAACTGTTGATATCGAAATGGAAGGGATCAATTTTTTTGTCATTTTGATAAATAGAGGTTCATTATAAAGAGGTTTCAGCAAAATGAACACCTATATTCTACCTTGTGGAATGTTTTGGCAATGATATGTGCTGCTGTCACTTTAATTGCTATATTTGTGTATTTAAATACATTTGGTTATGATTTTAAATAGTGTTAATGTTAATACTAAAAAAAAGGAACTAAAACTTTCACAATCACTATTCACTGAAAAAATCTTAATTTCTGTCTCTTTCATTTTTTTGTTCAAATTCTTTTCAAATTGACATTTTCTACTGTTACGTTCTTTTCGTTAGTCTCAATGCATTAGTATTACTGAAAGGGGTATCATAAATAAGGAAGACCGATACTGGGTTGTGCGAGCATACAACCTCCCAGCTAAGGGCTCGAGAAGACAAGAAGGAAACTCACCCAGAACTGATGAAGCATTCAAAAGTCTGATCTCTCGGCTGCATAGTTGAATGCAACGAGCACTCTTATTGATTTACAGCCGTTAGCCTTGGAAGCGGTGCACCCATTGGTTTATTGACTCAATTATTATTATATACATCACATCTACCTTATTTATTGGTAAGCTCACTGCTAACTAATGATAACTCACTGCTGCAGCCTTCCTCAGAAAAAATAACACCTGAAGCATCCTGCAACACTTTTTTGATTGTCACTGACATTCACTCCTGACCATCACCCACTTGTTTCCATATTAACCCTCTCCCTATCGAAGTTTAAATGCCTCATTCTGTGCTCCGTCACAAGCCGCCCAGAACCACCCGGCCTTTTTAAACGCCCTCCTGCATAACCCGCCCGAAACCGCCCGACCTGCAGAGCTGTGTTCCGAGGGATGTTTTGAGCCTCATAAGCATCTGCTTCATCTTGAGAGTGTTTATCCTCACTAACGCACACATTTTCTTATCTTCTCTCTCACGAAGATGAAACAGAACCCCATAAATCTGTCACAATATGCCGATTTGCTCGAAGGGTCGAATGGTCTAGCTTGGGCCTCTCGGACGGCATGTCATCCTTGGGGAAGGGATGAAAGAATGGTCTCTGGCCGAGGGTCCTTTTAGGGTGGGCCATGTTCGAAGATAGGCGATGAATGAGGCCTCTTATAGTCTTCGCCCTCTGCAGGACGCAACTGAGAGCTGAAATCTCCAGACGTCTATTTCGCTCGTATAGGGTTGGCTTCAGTATCACAAAATAATATTTCTCCTTGTGTGGCCACGGGCACTAACTGATACAACATATCTTATCCCACATGGTGAGAAGCTGAGTCAGAGCCCAAGCGAAAAAGAAAAATATTTTCCCACACGCCGCGCCGCCCAGTGCTAACGATGGCTTCTTTGAGTGAGGATGCCATAGCAGAGAAAGTGATCAGAGATTTGTCTAGTGATTTAGATAGCTCTAGTTCCATAAGTGCAGGCGGAGAAGATAGTGATAGTGATAATTCGAGTGAATTCGGTTTAGAAGATGAAATTGCTCCAACTGCAAGTAATTTCCCAGCTACTGCACCGTTGCAAGACGCATGGAGGGATACGCTAATTTATTCAGCACCAGAGGATTTCAAAGAAGACACCTATACATAACTTGGCGGTTGACCACGACGAATTTTCCTTCCTAAAATACATGCTAGGAGGTGAAAGTTTTTTTGAGCATATTGTCGAGAATACAAATAAATACGCAAAATATATCCAAGTTTCCACAGGGAAGGTCGATAAAGACTGGGTAGATGTCACCTATAGCGAAGTTGTAGCATACATCGGAGTGCTCATATACATGGGTATTTTTGATTTACCTGAAAGTAGGGATTTTGACATAGTCAAGATATCGATTGTTCAATAGTTCGCAATTGCATGACTTATGGAAGGTATTCAAAAATATGGAAATATTTTCACATAAGTGACATAACGCAGGAGAAAAAGCAGGGAGAAGAGGGTTTTGATGTGCTGCAGAAAATAAGAATGGCTTTTGATGTAATGGATACATTCCATACAAAGTATCGACCAGGATGAGAGCTAAGTGTTGACGAGGCAATGGTCGCTTTTAAAGGACGTCATTTCATAAAACAATATATCCCAGGAAAGCCAACGAAGTGGGGGTTTAAAATTTGGGTGTTGGCAAGCTCCCATGGTTATTTCCTTCGTGGAAATGTATACTTAGGAAAAAAGGATAAAAGAAACTGTGAAATGTTACTTGGAACGCAAGTAGTTATGAATTTGCTAGGAAACTATTTAGGTAAAAAATATCATGTGTGCTTCGATAGTTTTTTTTCAAGTGTTACACTCATGAATTTGTTACTAGTGAATAATACTTACGCATGCGCTACAACTAGACCTTGTCGTAGGGAATGGCCTGCTGAGTTGAAAAATCCAAAGAAACTTAAACTCAAAAGAGGTGAAAGTAAAAGCCTACAATGTGGTAAGGTGACAGCAATAGTTTGGCACGACAATCGTGATATATGTATTCTGCAAACGAATTCCGACCCAAGAAGGTACATGAATATCCCAAGAAAAACAGGGATAGGGAACAAGCAAATTATGGTCTCCTGTCCTGAGTCAATTCCTTTATATACTAAATATATGGGTGGCGTTGACAGAGCTGATCAGAGAAGGTGCTACTACGACTTAGGGAGGAAAACGAAAAAGTGGTGGAAGTACTTATTTGCCTTTGTAGTTAATACGGCCATAGTTAACAGCTTTATTCTGTATAAAGAAACTAATTCTCCGCCAAAAACTAAGCACGGGGTAACACAAAAGGACTTCCGTTTAGCCCTCTATAGGCAGATGATCGGTAATTTCACCTCCCGCAAAGTGACAGGCCGTAAATGAAATTTACCCATGGCCGCTAGTCCACATAGAGCGCTACATTGTTTAGCCAAGATTGACGGAAGAAAGAAGGTGTGCGCTTACTGCAACTCAAACAAAAGAAGAACCACTACTGGGCGGACAATAGAAACAACCTTCAAGTGCAACCGCTGCGATTTACCACTATGCAGAGTGGGATGTTTTCTCCAATATCAGCAAGAAAAGGGAGTAGAAGTAGGAAATTAAATACACAGAAAGGTAAGATGATTTATTTTAACAGTATTTACATATTTTCAAAATTTGAAACAAAATACTAAATTACATTCATAGTTAGTCAAAGTTAAATGAAGCAATGTCCGCATGCCTCTCATCTCGCAAAAAATAGGTCTACCACTGGGGAAAGAGGGTATTTAAATTTCGTTCATAGCGGAGACTTCTCAGCTGGGCGGTTTTGGGCGGTTTATGACGGAGAGGGTTAAGGTATATTGGTGACTCTCCTCCACTCTCCCTGGTGAAAACAAAGTGTGAAAAAAATGTGCACAAACTATGCAGGAAATGTGAAAGATTGTGGAATATACCTATTTTGAAACTCCTAAAGTGTGAAGAAAGTGAAAGAGAGTGGTGTAAGTGTGAGAGAGTGTGCCTAAAGTGGAAGAGGGTGCAAAAAGTGTGCACACTTTCTTCACAATTTATTTTCAACAGGGCTCCCACCATCGTCATTAATTTGGGCTGCTTGTGAGAAAGGCATTGTCAGCATTTATTAAGTATTCAAACTATGATTGAACATGAATTATTTTCTTTCATGCCACTCTGTTGGCTCATCCTCATTCATAATGTCTTCCTTGCTGCTGTCCCCTATAAATCCAGCCTTCTTAAAACAGTTCTCAATAACCTCCAACTTCAAATAAGTGCATGCAAGCCTGTGCAAATATTCCAATATTGCATGTAAGCCTGCATCATATTCCACCAACACAGTTCTTATATAATTTTTCTCATTAACTGTTCGCAACACCACCCAGTTGCTGTCGGCAATTTCTCTTCACAATAGCAATGGTGTTTGGAAAAAAATACTCATATTTTTATTGGAGGTGGGTCGAATCCACAATTTTCGCGAATCCGAATCCAACATCGAATCTTGCAAGGATTTGAATCGAATCTCGAATCCATCTGCAAAAGATTCTAGTAAAATATTCACTTACCTACCTTCATTGGTGTTGATCAATCCATCACAAAACCACCAGGCAAACACCAGCTAAAAACACTGAAAATTTACTCACAGCATGCATATTACAGAAAGAAATATATGTCATGAGCAGGGGCGGATTCAGCATCAAATTTGGGGGGGGGTCATGACCTGGGTCCGGGGAGTACCCCCCCCCCCCCCTCCCCCGAAAGAGAGAGGGGCGTTCTCCTTGTAAATTTTTTTAAAATACCCATTTTCACGCATTTTGGAGCCTAAAATGTCATTTGTATTCTTAACAACTAATGAAATTGAACAATTTTAGGCATTAAAGTTTAACAAGTTGGATGGAGAAGAAATTTAAGTTTAACAATGGAGAAGAAATAAATACCCAACTTGAAGTTTAAAATAATTATAAAATATTTTGTTTCATACAACAGAAAATGAGAATAAATTTCATTGGAAAAGGTTTACAGTGGTGATAAGCACATACATAAAAGTTAAAAACTATCTGTTTAATTAGGGGATTACTAAAAAGTTTGAGTTGGGTGCTAATATTGCTGTACGGTATCATCAGTATCATGTAACAAAAGAATTTATAGAAAGCCAACTCAGGATCAGTTTTTCAAATTACGAAAGTGGGAAAATCTAGAAAATAATTGCATACAAAAATGTTTAAAAAAACCGACAGCTGAGGTCATTTGAGCCATTTAGGATAGGTAGGTAATTGGGTAATAGTAGGAGTTTTCAGGTAACGGAGGAAGTGTGGAGAGAAACCCGGTGTCTGCATTAGCCTACTCTTAACAAAAGGCGCCAATGGGACCACGGTTTAACGTCCCATTCGACGGACGGAGTACTGGACTTAAAATGCCCTCCACTAGGCACTCAGGTGGGGACCGGTTTTCCACTGAAAAATCTGCCGCTGCCAGGAATCAAACCCGGGCCCTCGAGATGGGAGGCCAGTACTCTAGCCACCACACCAACCCGATCCCCTTAGTCGGTTGTTTATTTCAAAAGATGGTTCATTTTATGTTAGTAAAAAGTCTTTTCCATTGTCAACTGCACATACATGGAATCGGTTTTCCTCATGAGTGGTAAGGTCACCTTTTTCTTCTAATATTATCAAACTTTTTAAGGGGTTCCTTAACTAATTTCCTAAGTGGAGTCATGTTGTGGTGGACACTTCCTAAGCCGGATGAAAAAAGTACACAATATTTACAGTGCAGCCCCCTGTCTTTATGAGACAGCACAAGCCAGTGGAAATTGTCAAGATGTGATCTCTGTGCATATTTTTTGTAGGCTTTCCTTTCTTCATTACTTCGTTATGAGGGAACTGGTAGTCTGAAGGAGGAGTCCACGGTTTCTGCAACAACATAGCCTTCCCCAAGCAGCATCATGTGATATCGGCCCATTATCATTTTTACACCGTCACATATCACTTATTGGTCAATCCGATATTAGCTACCGATGTCGGCAAATGTCAAAAGTGATAAAATTTGCCATTATAAAAATAACATTTGCTGACGATATTGGGCCGATATTAATTTTATAATAAAAAGACATCTGTCACCACTATACAGTGGCATAAAAATGATATTGGGCCGACGTATGTTTGATATTACCATGGACTGATTTTTCATTAACATGAAATTGGGATGATTTAATAAGTAAGATAGCTAAAATGTATCCTGGATAAACATGTTAAAAATATTTATAATCAGGGTCGATCGTACAATAAATATGCGATGGAAAAAGAAATGGAGAGAGGTAGTTTCGATCTAGGAATGTTCATACTAAAATCCCTGCACTTTACCCCTTACCCAACTCACCTAGTAAAAGAAGGGGGTAATTATAAGGATTCATCATAGTAATGAGATACCTACTTTACTCCTGACCCAACTTCCCTCAGTGAAAGATGCGTAACTTTAAGCGTTATCACTATAGTGAAATATTTCAGATTCGTTTTCGGTTGAAGTTATTGGAGTTATACCCAAGGAGGATTGGAGGAATGGAGGATACCCAATATGTATATGGGGGTTCACATTAATTGACATGCGAAAAAAATCACCTGGACCGGGAATCGAACCATGGATCTTTGGCTGAGGAGACCACTACGCTACCCAGGATCCGTAATTCGCATGGCCATTTTCACCGAGGTTTAAGGTTCTAGATGTTGAGCCCTCGCGGTCCATCACGGATGGCAATGCAAGGGAGAAGGGGCTTCAAAGAAGCCACGACCAAAGGTGAACCCCATCCAGCGCTAAAGCCGCGCTGGGCGGTAAATGTAGGATATTCCAAGCCTGCCGCGTGAACGGCAATTTGTAAGCAAATATCGAATCCTTACTAATTCTGAAGATTCAGGCTAATTGGAGTGGAAGCGAAACATGATAACACAGGATCGTGTTTTTTTTTCTTTCTGTGTTATCAAATCCTTAAATAATCATATTTCTAATTTTATATCTGCCTCCAAATGGTTTCTGATGTTCTGGCCAATGACGAATTTTTTACTTTCTTCTCTCGGGGGAAGACAGGTTAATACTCAAAATTATAAAATCCAGCGACCAGAAAAATTTGATAATTTTTATGGCCTTTATTAGTCGGCTCAGCTGACATCATTTTTGCATCGGAAAACGGTATCTATAAATATCAATTTAAGATACGATGGACGATATCAATTTTGCATCGGAGAAAGGTATCATTTATGTGTCATTTTTATATCGTAATTATCAGCCGATGTTAAAACGACATTGGTGACGTAAAATGACATTGGGCAGACATAACTGCCATACGATGCTGCTTGGGTCTTATAGCCTTCCTCTCATCCTCACTATTTTCTCTTTTTCCTCGCCGATGAAAAATTCCAGGGGGGGGGTCAACCCCCCCCCTGGCAACGCGCCTGGTGCGACCCTGCTATTCCATATTGGCTATTCCTACTATTCAAGGGTAGGTGAAGACTCACTTGTCTGTCAGTCGAGCCTCACGAGCTTATCACGAGACATCGGAAACTGCCGAACATTGCAGAAACACTGAGGCCCTTTCGACTATGCGGGCTCTATAGCTGTGTCCCAATTCACCAGATAGGTACCATCCCAGAATTTAGGGAGGACACCATCTTGGAAGGGTGTCCCAACTCGTTAGGCATCATAAGAGAGAGGATTTAGGTACCTTTTTCAGCCGCCAGATTTGGGCATCGACGCGTGCATCCGTTTCCCATGATTTAAAGCATTCAAAGCGAGAGCAGTGGACTCGATGGAGATGGCTTCCAACGAGGGAAAATATTTTAGCTGAAATTTTGTTGATATTTTTATAATTAGTCGTGTTGATTCGTTTATCACAATAAAATATCGTTATAGGGAAGTGACATGACGGAGAGATTCATTCAGAAGTAGGAGAAGGCCGAATTGTTCTACATTAAAATAAATGTATTATCTAAATTACGGAAAATATGAGAAGATGCTAATCTACGGCACCCTAAACTCAAATTAAATTCTGTCTATACACAATGGCATGAGAAAGTCAACAATATGGATTGTTAAGATTTTGTACATCATTTGTCATCCCTTTCACATTCTCTTGTTTTTCATTGGTTTCGAAGCCAGCAAATGGCAATATCTGCGTAAGGATATCCCAATTCATGCTCCCTTTTGGGTTAGCCAGCTAAATTTTAGGCGCCGAAATCCATACTCCCTAATGCCTAACGAGTTGGGACACAGCTTATTTTATTTTTGAGCTTATTTTTACGGTAGGGAGTGCTACGCTCTACGATAAATGCAACTTAAACTCTCACGTTTGGGACTTGTAGCCATGCATTTGCATATATACTCCCTTTAGTCCTTTACAAGGAAACAAAAACTTAATAAAAATTAAAAATGTTTGATAAAATTTGGGGGGGGGTCATGACCCCTGTGACCCCCCCCCTGAATCCGCCACTGGTCATGAGCCATTGAAGTAGTAAGATATTTACTTGAAAAATAGGAAAAAGCTAGAGCTGATAATCAACCATTTTATTTAAACACAAGCTGACCCGGCCACGCGTTGCTGTGGCTCAATCTGGTTAAATGGAAAGCGCACGTTTATAGTATGTTTAATTTCTCAATTCTTATGGGTATACAATATATCTCAGCTGATCGATTGTTTTGCAGCTGGACACGCATATTTGTATATAATTTTAACGTCATCACATGACGTCACAAAGTAGAATATTTCAGGCAAGCATTTATTTCATCCGTTAGTGTCAATCGAGGAATTACAGGTAATGTTTGCCTGAAATGTCGTGCAAGCAATATTAATGCGTTCTCAAATGGTCTCAGGATTCAACGGAAATCTTGCAATGATCGATCCAGAGCCTCGAGCGATGCTTTGTGCACCATTGTGCATTCATCCCAAGCAATAAGGTGGCATTTCTGAAATATTTGTCCCATGCCGGATGATTTGAATATGTTGCACGTGAGTGTTTCAATGAATTGCAACTTCAATGGAATGCACATCCCGTCTCCAGTGTCGATATTGTATTCTCGATATTGTACAAACCTTCATGGAGTGAACAAAACAACTAACCAAAGCTTCATGGAAATTGGATGAATGTTGTGGTAATGCATGAAGTTATCAATATTGTATCGATACAGTATCGATATTGTAATGATACTTTATAAAACTTTGAAGAAAAAAAACACCTAAATAATTTCACCTCAATTTTGTATCAATAATGTATCGATGTATCCATATATTTATCGATATTATATCGATACAGTATCAATATTGAATTATCGATTTTAGAGAAACCTTCTCGGAGCTTACTCAACAACTTTCCAAAGTTTCATGACGATCTGATGAATGGTGTAGTAATGCATAAAGGACAAACACATTATATACATTCGATACAGTATCGATATTGCAACGATACATTCCTTTTAAAAAGCTAAATAATTTCACCTCAATTTTGTATCAATAATGTATCGATTTATTGATACTTTTGCGATATTATATCGATAAAGTATCGATATTGAAATATCGATTCCGCAGTCCTCTTTTCGGGAATGTACTCAACAACTTCCCAAAGTTTCATGGCGATCCGATGAATGGTGTAGTAATGCATAAAGGACATACACACACACACACACACACACACACATACATTCATTTTTATATATATAGATAATTGGCAAGACAAGTTAAAAAAATATAATGATCTTGAAATGAAAAAATGAAAACAAAATACATTGGCTCAATACACATTCAAATATTTCTTTAAAACATAATGCATCTGTTGCTTCCAAATTCTTATTTAAAAAAAGCAACATTCTGACTCGTTATTTAGACAAAATTGGCAAAAAAATTAAATATACATACATTTATATATACAGTAGAAGCCCGGTATAGTAACTACGGCTTATTGCGAGAATCGCATTATAATGAGTGATTGGCTTTGTACCGCCAAAAGGCCTATGTTTTACATGTAAAATAAAGCGGATATAGCGAGGCCAAAAAGTTCCTTCCACGGTATACGCTCGGTATTACGACAGATATCTCTCGAGGGCGATGCACTGCCTAGCTATAATAAACTACAGTTGAGCACCCTTAATCCGGGAACCCCTAATCCGGGAGCACCTATAATCCGGCAATTTTGCCATGACCAACTATCTGGTACTTAGTGGAAAATGCCGATTTTGAAAATGCCGAAATGAAAATTTTCAATTCCAATGTTCACTGCTACTTCTCTCACCTTTGCTGTAGGTTAGGTCCAGATATGGCAATATTTCTAGTTCTACCTCCCATCAACCAATCAAATATGTGCTCACCTTTTACTGCCCAGGATATTTTATTTGTAATCCTCAATGTGCTGCTTCTTCAGTTTCTTAACATTTTTTAAAATGGATGTCAGGGTGGATGGTGGTATTCTAAATGTCTAAGCAACATCTATTTTTCGCTTCCCCTCATCAATGGCTTGGAAAATTGCTAATTTAGTTTCAGTCGTTTCAAGTTGCCTCTTTTTTTTTTAAGATTTGTCATGTCCATTGTGGGCCTAAAATTATCATATAATTTATATTCGTTTGAATTTTTACCAGAAAATATTTAAAAATGGAGAAAATTTTCAAATTTAAAATAGGTAAGCATATTCATAACATGCATAAAGCCATCAATTAAATAATTAAATAATGGTAATTTCAACACAGAAGTGAGGTGTATTTCACTGACCGATGTCTTCAACTACAAAAAGTGAGTCAATTAATAATTAATGTTGCTATTGGGGGGACGGCAATAATTGTTGAAGAATGGTGGGGTTAAAATATGCAGCGAAAATACTCAGAAAAACAGATGACTGCTGAGAGGTGCAAGTATGAAAATAAACGCAATGTTAATTTCTAAGGGTACAGTCACGACAATATCAAGATTTCATGGAGAACTGACAATAATAATGAAGTCAGAATAGGCTAAATTCCCCTTTAAATATCATTTGAACCTTAAACTATTACAAATCTTTGGATTCAGGCATAATAGCTGCTTCTGATGCTAATCTCGAACGTGGGTATGAAGGAGTTATTCTGAGAGGTTTACGTCGGTTTGCAAGATCCATTTAGACCAGAGGTTAGTTTTACTATCACTTTTGCTAACATAATAGCGGCATACGCTGAATATTTTACTCCTTGGAGGTAGTGGGTTTGTCATGGGGGTGTATTCTCAGTACGAAGTGAGGAGGTTTTTCAAAAATATAGAGGTACTATAGGAAGAGGTTTCTCCAAATAATTGCATACAAATTTTTGCAGGACCTCGAAGATATTACGTAAAATGTAGGTTTACGAAATGAAGATGTTCACTAGGTAGAGGATTCACTGTTTGTGGTGAGATATCAATCCCCAGTGTAAAAAGAGAATGTGGCTCACCCTGTGGGCAGTTTGGTTCCGCGTGAGTATAGAGTAGAGGGTTGGGGGGCCTTTCGCTTGTCACCTGACAGCAAGGTGGTGTGGCAGAGCAGGTCCACTGATGGGAGCTCCTATTGAGAGTATTAAGGACTTGCACGAAAACCAGACAGGAGTAACACCTCTGCCCTGCCTCTCTTGCTGAGAGATAGCCATTGGCACTGGAAACCTTAGAAAGGGCTCTGCTTTTCTCACGATCCTAGGAAGTCAATGGTGGAGGGAGCATTGACAATCTTGTGCCATCTGAACCTGTTCAAGGACAGACTTGCAGACTCCTGAGTCATGGTTGAGTAATAGTTGCCTCCCGAGCAACTAACCTTCCAACCTGCCACTTTCCAGATGTACCTGAAGATATCTTCGACAAAACAGTCTGATAAAGCCCCCTGCAGTCGTCGCCCAGACCACATGTTTCTTCCCACCCCCTCTGTGAAAGAATCCCCTGTGTGATATCTCACTCCGCATTCCTTTGTTAAGTGCAATGAATAAAGTGAATGCTGTCAGGAAGGAGCTGCCATAGTATGCTGTGTAAAGTTCGCTTGGAAAAACTGTTAACTTCTGCCAATTGAGTGCCTTTCACTCCTAATTGCTTTGTTTTCCACTTAAATTGTTAAGGTGAAAGAATTTCAACCCAGAAGTTGTTCTTGATGGAGTGTGTGTAATGTATCATGTTTATAATAAAGTTAATAATCCCACTGACCCTGTTTCCTGAAAGAGAGTTTAGTCCTGTGATCCTGACACCTCTGCGGAGATTTTGATTTTTCTTTTAAACGCCTTAACCTATGGGCTAATAAAATTTCCTTTCCACAAGTGGCTCCACTTTTCTTCTTCTCACTCAAAGAACTTCCTTCTCTCGACCAATCCCCTTGTTCCCCCTAGCCATTCTACTTCCGAGCAAGTGGCACGGAATACAAATGATCAAAGGAAGCACAGCTGCACAAAAGCTCGTGGCTGTGTGGTTGGAACTTGACTGGAATCGGAATCTATTGTTCACCTTTTGAAGTACTCTATTCCAAATTGAGTTGACCCATCACTGCATTTGTGTTTTCTCCCACTTCTGTCACCAGTTTACTCCGAGAGCCAACTTCATGGCTGGGAAATGTAAGTCATTAGATCTGAAAGCCAAACTTACTGTCATTAATAAATATGTAAGTGGCAGGGTGGGCGGGTATTATTATCAAAAAGTTCCTGCAGTAGGCATTAGCACCTATTATGGCAGAAGATAATAGGAGTAACTTGATGAAACTATATTTGGAACTTGTAACTTTTGTGGCCTTGCTTGCAAAAATTATAATTTTGAATAATCTAGAGAATATATCACACATACTTCGAGAAGTTTTCTCGGGTTGTCCATCGGGTAAGGGCGTCCATTTCGGATGACGTCTCGATCCTCGACTCGAGGGTCATATTCAGGGCGAGATGAGTGCATTCCTGAAATTGTCCGCCTTATATGCATGTCCTCACAGGTCAGGTGACTCCTGATTGGTCAATGTTGGAGGGCATGTCGAGGGAGCCTCCTGATTGAAAAATCAGCCATTGCTAAACACAGCTTCAACGAGGACCACCGCATCAACTTCAAAGATGCCCGGAAACTCGCCCACACCACCAGGTATTGGGCACAAGTGTATAAGGAAGCAATAGAAATTCATATGCGGAGGAAAAACATGAACAGGGACTCTGGGTACACACTCAGTGGCACGTGGAAACCTGTGCTGGGAAAAATCGAGGAGGTTAAAAGGAAAAAGAAGCAGCAAAACACCAGCCAATCAGGAGGCTCACTCGACATGCCCTCCAACATCGACCAGACACGAGTCACCTGACCCGTGAGTACATGTATATAAGGCGGACAATTTCAGGATAGCACTCATCTTGCCCTGAAGATGTTGAGTCGAGGATCGAAACGTCGGCCGAAATGGACGCCCTTACCCAGTGGAACTGGAAAACTTCTTGAAGCAGATATGCCGGGAAAGCGCCAATTCCTATTTCACACGTAGTCATTGCTCTCACTGACTATTGATTGCCATTATGTGTATACCTGTAAATTCTGATATTATTTCTCTCAATGATTCTGCTGTATGCTACTAGTAGGTAATTGAATGATTCCAACAGCTTTTAAGCTGCCTATTTTCTGAGGGGAAATTCACAGCTATTGAAAGTAGTCCCTTTCATTTCTGGCCCTATCTTTAGAAATATGGTCAAGATGGAAGAATAACTTGGGAGATATGGATTGGGTAACCGAAATGAAAGAGGAGAAAGACTACTGGAGTACTGCACAGCATATGTTAGTAGTTGTTAAGGACTTTCATGTTCATGGGAGAAGTTAGTAGTTAACGCTGTCGTGCAATTGTAAACATGTCCATCAAAACCAGAATATTCAACTTAACTTTGACGTTGATGTCAGTCGTAAACTGGGCTTAACCACAAAACATCCATCTGCCTTTAACTATTTCAGACCCATTTGTTCCTTTGCATGCCTTTATTTTGTCTTCTTGATTGTTTTTGTCCTATTAATGTTTTTGTCTTATTAATTGTTTTTGTCTTATTAACATTTTCGTCTAATTAATTGGTTCTGCAAACCTATTTTACAACACTTCTTACTCTGTGATATGGGAGCATTGCATGCAGTCTCTTTGCTGGCTGACTGAATAACTATTGGTCATGTTTCGAATAGCTCTTCAGTGTAATGCCACTTGTACATTTCCAGTGTTGAGATTTCTGTGGTAGGTATGTACAATCTGATATTCCCAACAAGCATACTCTAATGGACATGGTAATGCATATGAATGTCTGCTGATAATATGTTACTATGGGTAAGTTAACTTAGTTAACTCCTGTAGATGTCTGCAACAGAAGATTCGGAAGGGACGCCCTCGGAAGGAGGAGGAACAGATTCCGATGCAGAGGAATCATCAGGTCGAGAGAACGTGAATGATGAGAGAATTTGCCAGGAGACCGAGGAGGGCCATGGTGTGGATTGTGAGGTGAGTAGTAGCTGAAGGAGAATGCAAACTGCCTGGGACTTTTTTTGGGTGTTTATAGGCTTGTCAGTTTAACTCTTGCTTTTTTGTACCTGTGGAAAGTATTACAACACCTTTGAATTCAAGAAAACCTCATTCCTTAAAAAACTTATTTTGTTTCCTCATCGGTGGGCAAGAATCTGTGGATGTAGGTTGAGATATATTTGTAGTGCAAAATTATCATCAAATGGCGAGAGATATATTTGTAGCTTTTGTAGTATGGCATGATGCAATACTGCACTGTTTCATTTTAATGCTTTCTGATATTCTTACAAATCTTTCACATGTAAACAAATCAATTACTGTGCTTACAGCAATAGTCTAGCAGCTTTATCCCACACCCACCTTATTTTTTTTACATCTCATGACATTGAAGGATACTCGTCAATTGTAACTTTGATGTTAAGGTATCTAAATTCTATTACTAGACACAGACTTGCGTTATTTTACAGATCCCATCCTACCCAGTTCATCGCATTAAGCACCGGAAATTTCTGAACTGATTCAGTAATTTGTCTCAAGCTTGACTCGACTTTCATGTTCATGGGTGAAGTTAGTAGTTAACGCTGTCGTGCAATTGTAAACATGTCCATCAAAACCAGAATATTCAACTTAACTTTGACGTTGATGTCAGTCGTAAACTGGGCTTAACCACAAAACATCCATCTGCCTTTAACTATTTCAGACCCATTTGTTCCTTTGCATGCCTTTATTTTGTCTTCTTGATTGTTTTTGTACTATTAATGTTTTTGTCTTATTAATTGTTTTTGTCTTATTAACGTTTTCGTCTAATTAATTGGTTCTGCAAACCTATTTTACAACACTTCTTACTCTGTGATATGGGAGCATTGCATGCAGTCTCTTTGCTGGCTGACTGAATAACTATTGGTCATGTTTCGAATAGCTCTTCAGTGTAATGCCACTTGTACATTTCCAGTGTTGAGATTTCTGTGGTAGGTATGTACAATCTGATATTCCCAACAAGCATACTCTAATGGACATGGTAATGCATATGAATGTCTGCTGATAATATGTTACTACGGGTAAGTTAACTTAGTTAACTCCTGTAGATGTCTGCAACAGAAGATTTGGAAGGGATGCCCTCGGAAGGAGGGGGAACAGATTCCGATGCAGAGGAATCATCAGGTCGAGAGAACGTGAATGATGAGAGAATTTGCCAGGAGACCGAGGAGGGCCATGGTGTGGATTGTGAGGTGAGTAGTAGCTGAAGGAGAATGCAAACTGCCTGGGACTTTTTTTGGGTGTTTATAGGCTTGTCAGTTTAATTCTTCCTTTTTTGAACCTGTGGAAAGTATTACAACACCTTTGAATTCAAGAAAACCTCATTCCTTAAAAAACTTATTTTGTTTCCTCATCGGTGGGCAAGAATCTGTGGATGTAGGTTGAGATATATTTGTAGTGCAAAATTATCATCAAATGGCGAGAGATATATTTGTAGCTTTTGTAGTATGGCATGATGCAATACTGCACTGTTTCATTTTAATGCTTTCTGATATTCTTACAAATCTTTCACATGTAAACAAATCAATTACTGAGCTTACAGCAATAGTCTAGCAGCTTTATCCCACACCCACCTTATTTTTTTTACATCTCATGACATTGAAGGATACTCGTCAATTGTAACTTTGATGTTAAGGTATCTAAATTCTATTACTAGACACAGACTTGCGTTATTTTACAGATCCCATCCTACCCAGTTCATCGCATTAAGCACCGGAAATTTCTGAACTGATTCAGTAATTTGTCTCAAGCTTGACTCGACTTTCATGTTCATGGGTGAAGTTAGTAGTTAACGCTGTCGTGCAATTGTAAACATGTCCATCAAAACCAGAATATTCAACTTAACTTTGACGTTGATGTCAGTCGTAAACTGGGCTTAACCACAAAACATCCATCTGCCTTTAACTATTTCAGACCCATTTGTTCCTTTGCATGCCTTTATTTTGTCTTCTTGATTGTTTTTGTCCTATTAATGTTTTTGTCTTATTAATTGTTTTTGTCTTATTAACGTTTCGTCTAATTAATTGGTTCTGCAAACCTATTTTACAACACTTCTTACTCTGTGATATGGGAGCATTGCATGCAGTCTCTTTGCTGGCTGACTGAATAACTATTGGTCATGTTTCGAATAGCTCTTCAGTGTAATGCCACTTGTACATTTCCAGTGTTGAGATTTCTGTGGTAGGTATGTACAATCTGATATTCCCAACAAGCATACTCTAATGGACATGGTAATGCATATGAATGTCTGCTGATAATATGTTACTACGGGTAAGTTAACTTAGTTAACTCCTGTAGATGTCTGCAACAGAAGATTTGGAAGGGATGCCCTCGGAAGGAGGAGGAACAGATTCCGATGCAGAGGAATCATCAGGTCGAGAGAACGTGAATAATGAGAGAATTTGCCAGGAGACCGAGGAGGGCCATGGTGTGGATTGTGAGGTGAGTAGTAGCTGAAGGAGAATGCAAACTGCCTGGGACTTTTTTTGGGTGTTTATAGGCTTGTCAGTTTAATTCTTGCTTTTTTGAACCTGTGGAAAGTATTACAACACCTTTGAATTCAAGAAAACCGCATTCCTTAAAAAACTTATTTTGTTTCCTCATCGGTGGGCAAGAATCTGTGGATGTAGGTTGAGATATATTTGTAGTGCAAAATTATCATCAAATGGCGAGAGATATATTTGTAGCTTTTGTAGTATGGCATGATGCAATACTGCACTGTTTCATTGTAATGCTTTCTGATATTCTTACAAATCTTTCACATGTAAACAAATCAATTACTGTGCTTACAGCAATAGTCTAGCAGCTTTATCCCACACCCACCTTATTTTTTTTACATCTCATGACATTGAAGGATACTCGTCAATTGTAACTTTGATGTTAAGGTATCTAAATTCTATTACTAGACACAGACTTGCGTTATTTTACAGATCCCATCCTACCCAGTTCATCGCATTAAGCACCGGAAATTTCTGAACTGATTCAGTAATTTGTCTCAAACTTGACTCGACTTTCATGTTCATTTCTATTCTTTCATTCAATTATAACAAATGTCAAACCACTTCCTTTTATACCCTTTGAAATGCGATTTTCCAAAACTCTTTGTGTACTACCTGTAACGGGATCACCATTGATAAGGTTGGATAAGAATCAAAACTCAGTTCCACAGTAGTTTGATATATGGGCTGGAGTATGGCCACAAAGTTGCTTATCATACACCATTCACTTTGACTGAAATTTTCTATTTTACTGTTTTCAGCTAACTCTGCTGAAATTGGTCCTTTCTGCTCTAAAAGTCTTGCAAACATATTATATTCACTGTTCCATCTGGTGCCTATGTTTTGAATAAGTTTATGTGCTGGCTTGCTTATATTTTTCTTTAAAATACTTAATCATCTTTCCCTTGCTTGAACACTGTGTTGATAATGGCCAACAATCATTCTCCCTTTTCGACAGAGTTCACTGAATCCAGGTGTTGATTTTTTGGCATCATTTATAGCTAGTTGCATTGTATGGGCAAGACAAGATATTGGTGTCTATTTTGTACCAGATACTGCTGCCATCATGTTTCTTGCATTGCCAGTCACTATGTGAATTCGAATCGAGGACCTTAAATTCCATTCCTCTAGTATTGAATTTAGCTTTTCAGACAAAGCTATCCCTGTATGCTGACCAGGAAAGTAGGAATTAGCAAGCACATAGCGTTTCATTGAAAAATCTTTTTTAATGAAATGACAAGTTAGAGAAATGTAGCTATGTTGAGCTCACGACGTCCGAATGTCGGTAGTTAAAGACAATGAATCAAGTGTACTGAATTCTTGTTCTAATTCTAGCCCAATTTCACATTTCCTTTTTTCGTACATTTCCGGAATAATTCTTCCTGAAAAAAGAGTTCTGGAAGGAATTTCATATCTTGGTTCTAGTACTTACTTCTCTAAAACCCCTATCTTCTACAATAGAGTATGGCTGATAATCAATAGCCATCGTCTCATCAGCCTATACTTGATGTTATCAACTTCGCCCTGTGGTGAGAAGCATCCATTTTCACGGGAATTAAAAATTCAGAGACAGATGTTTCCTGCTGCTTTGAGGGATTATTTTCTTTGATGCTTTTTCCCTCCTTTTCTTTTAAGTATTCAGAATGCCTTGATGGATGTTTCTGTAAATGTCAAATTAGGCTTGTGGTGCTGCCTGTTGGTATTTTGAACCTTCTCTTGCAAGTATCGCATTCTGAATCGACAAAAGAATATTTTGTAAAATAATTCCAAATAGAAGAAGAACTCTTCCACTCATTATGAAAGGCAAGTTCTGAAGTTGAAACTTTTAAATACTAATTGGCACAGACAATTGGAGGGCTGACACGCACCCTGAAATTAAACAGGGTGTCCACTGACCGGGAAAACCTGGAAAATCGGGAATTATTCGTGAATTTTCAGTGCAGGGAATTGTTCGTGGATTATTCGTGATTTTCTGGTCTGAGCCGGGAATTTTAAAAATTCTTAATTCAAGACAAAAAATCCTTATTTTATAAATAGGATAAATAAAGATGACTTTAAGATATGGATTTGTCGTTGGTAGGAGGTTGGTAGGTTGGTTGGTCATATGCGGAGGAAAAACATGAACAGGGACTCTGGGTACACACTCAGTGGCATGTGGAAACCTGTGCTGGGAAAAATCGAGGAGGTGAGAAGGAAAAAGAAGCAGCAAAACACCAGCCAATCAGGAGGCTCACTCGACATGCCCTCCAACATCGACCAGACACGAGTCACCTGACCCGTGAGTACATGTATATAAGGCGGACAATTTCAGGATAGCACTCATCTTGCCCTGAAGATGTTGAGTCGAGGATCGAAACGTCGGCCGAAATGGACGCCCTTACCCAGTGGAACTGGAAAACTTCTTGAAGCAGATATGCCGGGAAAGCGCAAATTCCTATTTCACACGTAGTCATTGCTCTCACTGACTATTGATTGCCATTATGTGTATACCTGTAAATTCTAATATTATTTCTCTCAATGATTCTGCTGTATGCTACTAGTAGGTAATTGAATGATTCCAACAGCTTTTAAGCTGCCTATTTTCTGAGGGGAAATTCACAGCCATTGAAAGTAGTCCCTTTCATTTCTGGCCCTATCTTTAGAAATATGGTCAAGATGGAAGAATAACTTGGGAGATATGGATTGGGTAACCGAAATGAAAGAGGAGAAAGACTACTGGAGTACTGCACAGCATATGTTAGTAGTTGCCAACAGATTGGTTAAAAATTGCGACTGAAGAAGGTACACATGGAAAATGCCAGGAGAAAGAAGAAAATTTCAAATAGACTACATTCTAGTGAAGCAGAGATTTAGGAACCAGGTTAAGGAGTGCCAAAGCTACCCTGGGGCAGACAGTGACCATTATTTAGTGATGATGAAATGCCATCTAAACGTCAAGAAATTGAAGAAAACAGTGAAGACACATGGCAAGTAGAAAAACTGAAGGAGGCTCAACATCACCTGGCATTTCGAAAAGCTGTGGGAACAACATAGGAGAGGACCTGACTGAGGACTGACTTGATTTTACCTGTGGCAACTCGTAGAACACCTTTGAAGTCTTGAGAACCTCATTCCTTAAAAAATTTATTTTGTTTTTCCATCAGTGGGCAAGAATCTGTGGATGTAGGTTGAGATATATTTGTAGTGCAAAATTATCATCAAATGGCGAGAGATATATTTGTAGCTTTTGTAGTATGGCATGATGCAATACTGCACTGTTTCATTGTAATGCTTTCTGATATTCTTACAAATCTTTCACATGTAAACAAATCAATTACTGTGCTTACAGCAATAGTCTAGCAGCTTTATCCCACACCCACCTTATTTTTTTTACATCTCATGACATTGAAGGATACTCGTCAATTGTAACTTTGATGTTAAGGTATCTAAATTCTATTACTAGACACAGACTTGCGTTATTTTACAGATCCCATCCTACCCAGTTCATCGCATTAAGCACCGGAAATTTCTGAACTGATTCAGTAATTTGTCTCAAGCTTGACTCGACTTTCATGTTCATGGGAGAAGTTAGTAGTTAACGCTGTCGTGCAATTGTAAACATGTCCATCAAAACCAGAATATTCAACTTAACTTTGACGTTGATGTCAGTCGTAAACTGGGCTTAACCACAAAACATCCATCTGCCTTTAACTATTTCAGACCCATTTGTTCCTTTGCATGCCTTTATTTTGTCTTCTTGATTGTTTTTGTCCTATTAATGTTTTTGTCTTATTAATTGTTTTTGTCTTATTAACGTTTTCGTCTAATTAATTGGTTCTGCAAACCTATTTTACAACACTTCTTACTCTGTGATATGGGAGCATTGCATGCAGTCTCTTTGCTGGCTGACTGAATAACTATTGGTCATGTTTCGAATAGCTCTTCAGTGTAATGCCACTTGTACATTTCCAGTGTTGAGATTTCTGTGGTAGGTATGTACAATCTGATATTCCCAACAAGCATACTCTAATGGACATGGTAATGCATATGAATGTCTGCTGATAATATGTTACTACGGGTAAGTTAACTTAGTTTACTCCTGTAGATGTCTGCAACAGAAGATTTGGAAGGGATGCCCTCGGAAGGAGGAGGAACAGATTCCGATGCAGAGGAATCATCAGGTCGAGAGAACGTGAATGATGAGAGAATTTGCCAGGAGACCAAGGAGGGCCATGGTGTGGATTGTGAGGTGAGTAGTAGCTGAAGGAGAATGCAAACTGCCTGGGACTTTTTTTGGGTGTTTATAGGCTTGTCAGTTTAATTCTTGCTTTTTTGAACCTGTGGAAAGTATTACAACACCTTTGAATTCAAGAAAACCTCATTCCTTAAAAAATTTATTTTGTTTCCTCATCGGTGGGCAAGAATCTGTGGATGTAGGTTGAGATATATTTGTAGTGCGAAATTATCATCAAATGGCGAGAGATATATTTGTAGCTTTTGTAGTATGGCATGATGCAATACTGCACTGTTTCATTGTAATGCTTTCTGATATTCTTACAAATCTTTCACATGTAAACAAATCAATTACTGTGCTTACAGCAATAGTCTAGCAGCTTTATCCCACACCCACCTTATTTTTTTTACATCTCATGACAGTGAAGGATACTCGTCAATTGTAACTTTGATGTTAAGGTATCTAAATTCTATTACTAGACACAGACTTGCGTTATTTTACAGATCCCATCCTACCCAGTTCATCGCATTAAGCACCGGAAATTTCTGAACTGATTCAGTAATTTGTCTCAAACATGACTCGACTTTCATGTTCATGGGTGAAGTTAGTAGTTAACGCTGTCGTGCAATTGTAAACATGTCCATCAAAACCAGAATATTCAACTTAACTTTGACGTTGATGTCAGTCGTAAACTGGGCTTAACCACAAAACATCCATCTGCCTTTAACTATTTCAGACCCATTTGTTCCTTTGCATGCCTTTATTTTGTCTTCTTGATTGTTTTTGTCCTATTAATGTTTTTGTCTTATTAATTGTTTTTGTCTTATTAACGTTTTCGTCTAATTAATTGGTTCTGCAAACCTATTTTACAACACTTCTTACTCTGTGATATGGGAGCATTGCATGCAGTCTCTTTGCTGGCTGACTGAATAACTATTGGTCATGTTTCGAATAGCTCTTCAGTGTAATGCCACTTGTACATTTCCAGTGTTGAGATTTCTGTGGTAGGTATGTACAATCTGATATTCCCAACAAGCATACTCTAATGGACATGGTAATGCATATGAATGTCTGCTGATAATATGTTACTACGGGTAAGTTAACTTAGTTAACTCCTTTAGATGTCTGCAACAGAAGATTTGGAAGGGATGCCCTCGGAAGGAGGAGGAACAGATTCCGATGCAGAGGAATCATCAGGTCGAGAGAACGTGAATGATGAGAGAATTTGCCAGGAGACCGAGGAGGGCCATGGTGTGGATTGTGAGGTGAGTAGTAGCTGAAGGAGAATGCAAACTGCCTGGGACTTTTTTTGGGTGTTTATAGGCTTGTCAGTTTAATTCTTGCTTTTTTGAACCTGTGGAAAGTATTACAACACCTTTGAATTCAAGAAAACCTCATTCCTTAAAAAATTTATTTTGTTTCCTCATCGGTGGGCAAGAATCTGTGGATGTAGGTTGAGATATATTTGTAGTGCAAAATTATCATCAAATGGCGAGAGATATATTTGTAGCTTTTGTAGTATGGCATGATGCAATACTGCACTGTTTCATTGTAATGCTTTCTGATATTCTTACAAATCTTTCACATATAAACAAATCAATTACTGTGCTTACAGCAATAGTCTAGCAGCTTTATCCCACACCCACCTTATTTTTTTTACATCTCATGACAGTGAAGGATACTCGTCAATTGTAACTTTGATGTTAAGGTATCTAAATTCTATTACTAGACACAGACTTGCGTTATTTTACAGATCCCATCCTACCCAGTTCATCGCATTAAGCACCGGAAATTTCTGAACTGATTCAGTAATTTGTCTCAAACATGACTCGACTTTCATGTTCATGGGTGAAGTTAGTAGTTAACGCTGTCGTGCAATTGTAAACATGTCCATCAAAACCAGAATATTCAACTTAACTTTGACGTTGATGTCAGTCGTAAACTGGGCTTAACCACAAAACATCCATCTGCCTTTAACTATTTCAGACCCATTTGTTCCTTTGCATGCCTTTATTTTGTCTTCTTGATTGTTTTTGTCCTATTAATGTTTTTGTCTTATTAATTGTTTTTGTCTTATTAACGTTTTCGTCTAATTAATTGGTTCTGCAAACCTATTTTACAACACTTCTTACTCTGTGATATGGGAGCATTGCATGCAGTCTCTTTGCTGGCTGACTGAATAACTATTGGTCATGTTTCGAATAGCTCTTCAGTGTAATGCCACTTGTACATTTCCAGTGTTGAGATTTCTGTGGTAGGTATGTACAATCTGATATTCCCAACAAGCATACTCTAATGGACATGGTAATGCATATGAATGTCTGCTGATAATATGTTACTACGGGTAAGTTAACTTAGTTAACTCCTGTAGATGTCTGCAACAGAAGATTTGGAAGGGATGCCCTCGGAAGGAGAAGGAACAGATTCCGATGCAGAGGAATCATCAGGTCGAGAGAACGTGAATGATGAGAGAATTTGCCAGGAGACCGAGGAGGGCCATGGTGTGGATTGTGAGGTGAGTAGTAGCTGAAGGAGAATGCAAACTGCCTGGGACTTTTTTTGGGTGTTTATAGGCTTGTCAGTTTAATTCTTGCTTTTTTGAACCTGTGGAAAGTATTACAATACCTTTGAATTCAAGAAAACCTCATTCCTTAAAAAACTTATTTTGTTTCCTCATCGGTGGGCAAGAATCTGTGGATGTAGGTTGAGATATATTTGTAGTGCAAAATTATCATCAAATGGCGAGAGATATATTTGTAGCTTTTGTAGTATGGCATGATGCAATACTGCACTGTTTCATTGTAATGCTTTCTGATATTCTTACAAATCTTTCACATGTAAACAAATCAATTACTGTGCTTACAGCAATAGTCTAGCAGCTTTATCCCACACCCACCTTATTTTTTTTACATCTCATGACATTGAAGGATACTCGTCAATTGTAACTTTGATGTTAAGGTATCTAAATTCTATTACTAGACACAGACTTGCGTTATTTTACAGATCCCATCCTACCCAGTTCATCGCATTAAGCACCGGAAATTTCTGAACTGATTCAGTAATTTGTCTCAAGCTTGACTCGACTTTCATGTTCATGGGTGAAGTTAGTAGTTAACGCTGTCGTGCAATTGTAAACATGTCCATCAAAACCAGAATATTCAACTTAACTTTGACGTTGATGTCAGTCGTAAACTGGGCTTAACCACAAAACATCCATCTGCCTTTAACTATTTCAGACCCATTTGTTCCTTTGCATGCCTTTATTTTGTCTTCTTGATTGTTTTTGTCCTATTAATGTTTTTGTCTTATTAATTGTTTTTGTCTTATTAACGTTTCGTCTAATTAATTGGTTCTGCAAACCTATTTTACAACACTTCTTACTCTGTGATATGGGAGCATTGCATGCAGTCTCTTTGCTGGCTGACTGAATAACTATTGGTCATGTTTCGAATAGCTCTTCAGTGTAATGCCACTTGTACATTTCCAGTGTTGAGATTTCTGTGGTAGGTATTTACAATCTGATATTCCCAACAAGCATACTCTAATGGACATGGTAATGCATATGAATGTCTGCTGATAATATGTTACTACGGGTAAGTTAACTTAGTTAACTCCTGTAGATGTCTGCAACAGAAGATTTGGAAGGGATGCCCTCGGAAGGAGGAGGAACAGATTCCGATGCAGAGGAATCATCAGGTCGAGAGAACGTGAATAATGAGAGAATTTGCCAGGAGACCGAGGAGGGCCATGGTGTGGATTGTGAGGTGAGTAGTAGCTGAAGGAGAATGCAAACTGCCTGGGACTTTTTTTGGGTGTTTATAGGCTTGTCAGTTTAATTCTTGCTTTTTTGAACCTGTGGAAAGTATTACAACACCTTTGAATTCAAGAAAAACTCATTCCTTAAAAAACTTATTTTGTTTCCTCATCGGTGGGCAAGAATCTGTGGATGTAGGTTGAGATATATTTGTAGTGCAAAATTATCATCAAATGGCGAGAGATATATTTGTAGCTTTTGTAGTATGGCATGATGCAATACTGCACTGTTTCATTGTAATGCTTTCTGATATTCTTACAAATCTTTCACATGTAAACAAATCAATTACTGTGCTTACAGCAATAGTCTAGCAGCTTTATCCCACACCCACCTTATTTTTTTTACATCTCATGACATTGAAGGATACTCGTCAATTGTAACTTTGATGTTAAGGTATCTAAATTCTATTACTAGACACAGACTTGCGTTATTTTACAGATCCCATCCTACCCAGTTCATCGCATTAAGCACCGGAAATTTCTGAACTGATTCAGTAATTTGTCTCAAGCTTGACTCGACTTTCATGTTCATGGGTGAAGTTAGTAGTTAACGCTGTCGTGCAATTGTAAACATGTCCATCAAAACCAGAATATTCAACTTAACTTTGACGTTGATGTCAGTCATAAACTGGGCTTAACCACAAAACATCCATCTGCCTTTAACTATTTCAGACCCATTTGTTCCTTTGCATGCCTTTATTTTGTCTTCTTGATTGTTTTTGTCCTATTAATGTTTTTGTCTTATTAATTGTTTTTGTCTTATTAACGTTTCGTCTAATTAATTGGTTCTGCAAACCTATTTTACAACACTTCTTACTCTGTGATATGGGAGCATTGCATGCAGTCTCTTTGCTGGCTGACTGAATAACTATTGGTCATGTTTCGAATAGCTCTTCAGTGTAATGCCACTTGTACATTTCCAGTGTTGAGATTTCTGTGGTAGGTATGTACAATCTGATATTCCCAACAAGCATACTCTAATGGACATGGTAATGCATATGAATGTCTGCTGATAATATGTTACTACGGGTAAGTTAACTTAGTTAACTCCTGTAGATGTCTGCAACAGAAGATTTGGAAGGGATGCCCTCGGAAGGAGGAGGAACAGATTCCGATGCAGAGGAATCATCAGGTCGAGAGAACGTGAATGATGAGAGAATTTGCCAGGAGACCGAGGAGGGCCATGGTGTGGATTGTGAGGTGAGTAGTAGCTGAAGGAGAATGCAAACTGCCTGGGACTTTTTTTGGGTGTTTATAGGCTTGTCAGTTTAATTCTTGCTTTTTTGAACCTGTGGAAAGTATTACAACACCTTTGAATTCAAGAAAACCTCATTCCTTAAAAAACTTATTTTGTTTCCTCATCGGTGGGCAAGAATCTGTGGATGTAGGTTGAGATATATTTGTAGTGCAAAATTATCATCAAATGGCGAGAGATATATTTGTAGCTTTTGTAGTATGGCATGATGCAATACTGCACTGTTTCATTGTAATGCTTTCTGATATTCTTACAAATCTTTCACATGTAAACAAATCAATTACTGTGCTTACAGCAATAGTCTAGCAGCTTTATCCCACACCCACCTTATTTTTTTTACATCTCATGACATTGAAGGATACTCGTCAATTGTAACTTTGATGTTAAGGTATCTAAATTCTATTACTAGACACAGACTTGCGTTATTTTACAGATCCCATCCTACCCAGTTCATCGCATTAAGCACCGGAAATTTCTGAACTGATTCAGTAATTTGTCTCAAGCTTGACTCGACTTTCATGTTCATGGGTGAAGTTAGTAGTTAACGCTGTCGTGCAATTGTAAACATGTCCATCAAAACCAGAATATTCAACTTAACTTTGACGTTGATGTCAGTCGTAAACTGGGCTTAACCACAAAACATCCATCTGCCTTTAACTATTTCAGACCCATTTGTTCCTTTGCATGCCTTTATTTTGTCTTCTTGATTGTTTTTGTCCTATTAATGTTTTTGTCTTATTAATTGTTTTTGTCTTATTAACGTTTCGTCTAATTAATTGGTTCTGCAAACCTATTTTACAACACTTCTTACTCTGTGATATGGGAGCATTGCATGCTGTCTCTTTGCTGGCTGACTGAATAACTATTGGTCATGTTTCGAATAGCTCTTCAGTGTAATGCCACTTGTACATTTCCAGTGTTGAGATTTCTGTGGTAGGTATGTACAATCTGATATTCCCAACAAGCATACTCTAATGGACATGGTAATGCATATGAATGTCTGCTGATAATATGTTACTACGGGTAAGTTAACTTAGTTAACTCCTGTAGATGTCTGCAACAGAAGATTTGGAAGGGATGCCCTCGGAAGGAGGAGGAACAGATTCCGATGCAGAGGAATCATCAGGTCGAGAGAACGTGAATGATGAGAGAATTTGCCAGGAGACCGAGGAGGGCCATGGTGTGGATTGTGAGGTGAGTAGTAGCTGAAGGAGAATGCAAACTGCCTGGGCCTTTTTTAGGTGTTTATAGGCTTGTCAGTTTAATTCTTGCTTTTTTGAACCTGTGGAAAGTATTACAACACCTTTGAATTCAAGAAAACCTCATTCCTTAAAAAATTTATTTTGTTTCCTCATCGGTGGGCAAGAATCTGTGGATGTAGGTTGAGATATATTTGTAGTGCAAAATTATCATCAAATGGCGAGAGATATATTTGTAGCTTTTGTAGTATGGCATGATGCAATACTGCACTGTTTCATTGTAATGCTTTCTGATATTCTTACAAATCTTTCACATGTAAACAAATCAATTACTGTGCTTACAGCAATAGTCTAGCAGCTTTATCCCACACCCACCTTATTTTTTTTACATCTCATGACATTGAAGGATACTCGTCAATTGTAACTTTGATGTTAAGGTATCTAAATTCTATTACTAGACACAGACTTGCGTTATTTTACAGATCCCATCCTACCCAGTTCATCGCATTAAGCACCGGAAATTTCTGAACTGATTCAGTAATTTGTCTCAAGCTTGACTCGACTTTCATGTTCATTTCTATTCTTTCATTCAATTCTAACAAATGTCAAACCACTTCCTTTTATACCCTTTGAAATGCGATTTTCCAAAACTCTTTGTGTACTACTTATAACTGGGATCACCATTGATAAGGTTGGGTAAGAATCAAAACTCAGTTCCACAGTAGCTTGATATATGGGCTGGAGTATGGCCACAAAGTTGCTTATCATACACCATTCACTTTGACTGAAATTTTCTATTTTACTGTTTTCAGCTAACTCTGCTGAAATTGGTCCTTTCTGCTCTAAAAGTCTTGCAAACATATTATATTCACTGTTCCATCTGGTGCCTATGTTTTGAATAAGTTTATGTGCTGGCTTGCTTATATTTTTCTGTAAAATACTTAATCTCTCCCTTGCTTGAACACTGTGTTGATAATGGCCAACAATCATTCTCCCTTTTCGACAGAGTTCACTGAATCCAGGTGTTGATTTTTGGCATCATTTATTGCTAGTTGCATTGTATGGGCAAGACAAGATATTGGTGTCTATTTTGTACCAGATACTGCTGCCATCATGTTTCTTGCATTGCCAGTCACTATGTGAATTCGAATCGAGGACCTTAAATTCCATTCCTCTAGTATTGAATTTAGCTTTTCAGACAAAGCTATCCCTGTATGCTGACCAGGAAAGTAGGAATTAGCAAGCACATAGCGTTTCATTGAAAAATCTTTTTTAATGAAATGACAAGTTAGAGAAATGTAGCTATGTTGAGCTCACGACGTCCGAATGTCGGTAGTTAAAGACAATGAATCAAGTGTACTGAATTCTTGTTCTAATTCTAGCCCAATTTCACATTTCCTTTTTTCGTACATTTCCGGAATAATTCTTCCTGAAAAAAGAGTTCTGGAAGGAATTTCATATCTTGGTTCTAGTACTTACTTCTCTAAAACCCCTATCTTCTACAATAGAGTATGGCTGATAATCAATAGCCATCGTCTCATCAGCCTATACTTGATGTTATCAACTTCGCCCTGTGGTGAGAAGCATCCATTTTCACGGGAATTAAAAATTCAGAGACAGATGTTTCCTGCTGCTTTGAGGGATTATTTTCTTTGATGCTTTTTCCCTCCTTTTCTTTTAAGTATTCAGAATGCCTTGATGGATGTTTCTGTAAATGTCAAATTAGGCTTGTGGTGCTGCCTGTTGGTATTTTGAACCTTCTCTTGCAAGTATCGCATTCTGAATCGACAAAAGAATATTTTGTAAAATAATTCCAAATAGAAGAAGAACTCTTCCACTCATTATGAAAGGCAAGTTCTGAAGTTGAAACTTTTAAATACTAATTGGCACAGACAATTGGAGGGCTGACACGCACCCTGAAATTAAACAGGGTGTCCACTGACCGGGAAAACCTGGAAAATCGGGAATTATTCGTGAATTTTCAGTGCAGGGAATTGTTCGTGGATTATTCGTGATTTTCTGGTCTGAGCCGGGAATTTTAAAAATTCTTAATTCAAGACAAAAAATCCTTATTTTATAAATAGGATAAATAAAGATGACTTTAAGATATGGATTTGTCGTTGGTAGGAGGTTGGTAGGTTGGTTGGTCATATGCGGAGGAAAAACATGAACAGGGACTCTGGGTACACACTCAGTGGCATGTGGAAACCTGTGCTGGGAAAAATCGAGGAGGTGAGAAGGAAAAAGAAGCAGCAAAACACCAGCCAATCAGGAGGCTCACTCGACATGCCCTCCAACATCGACCAGACACGAGTCACCTGACCCGTGAGTACATGTATATAAGGCGGACAATTTCAGGATAGCACTCATCTTGCCCTGAAGATGTTGAGTCGAGGATCGAAACGTCGGCCGAAATGGACGCCCTTACCCAGTGGAACTGGAAAACTTCTTGAAGCAGATATGCCGGGAAAGCGCAAATTCCTATTTCACACGTAGTCATTGCTCTCACTGACTATTGATTGCCATTATGTGTATACCTGTAAATTCTAATATTATTTCTCTCAATGATTCTGCTGTATGCTACTAGTAGGTAATTGAATGATTCCAACAGCTTTTAAGCTGCCTATTTTCTGAGGGGAAATTCACAGCCATTGAAAGTAGTCCCTTTCATTTCTGGCCCTATCTTTAGAAATATGGTCAAGATGGAAGAATAACTTGGGAGATATGGATTGGGTAACCGAAATGAAAGAGGAGAAAGACTACTGGAGTACTGCACAGCATATGTTAGTAGTTGCCAACAGATTGGTTAAAAACTGCGACTGAAGAAGGTACACATGGAAAATGCCAGGAGACAGAAGAAAATTTCAAATAGACTACATTCTAGTGAAGCAGAGATTTAGGAACCAGGTTAAGGAGTGCCAAAGCTACCCTGGGGCAGACAGTGACCATAATTTAGTGATGATGAAATGCCATCTAAACGTCAAGAAATTGAAGAAAACAGTGAAGACACATGGCAAGTAGAAAAACTGAAGGAGGCTCAACATCACCTGGCATTTCGAAAAGCTGTGGGAACAACAAAGACACGGTATAAAACGGATCCGGATCGTAGATTTTAAATTTTCGCGGCTTAGCGATCAAAGTGCCCCGTGAATGGAATGTAGGTGAGGTAGATATTGACAAGAAGAGGATGTGTAACTCAGGTCACGAAATTAGATGAGTATGTTACCGTGCAACTAGAAGCAAAAAAAAGAAATATGACTTTTCCCCATTACCCCGGTATCGCGGGAAAAATTACGTAGGATGTCACGCGGGTAGCCTACATTCGCCGGGATCAGGCGGACAACGAGAACTAGTTTACTGTGCGAAATTCGATCCGTATCGCAGTTTAATTTTTCTTTCAGTCATTGCATCGAAAATGTTATCATCTTCAATTTCAAACCATTACATCTGAATACTCACTTTATAATACCTTTTTTGTATAAATTAGATTTACAAATGTACCATTAATAAATTAAGGATGGTCGGGTTGGATTCACGGGTCTTTCATTTCATTCGCTGCTGAAATCATATCCGAAGACAGTAAAAATTCAGATCCGGTTCGGAGATATTAAATTTCTCGGCTTAGTGATCGATGCGCCCCGCGAATGGAATGTACGTACTTATGTTAGATACTGACAAGGAGAGGTTGTGTAACGTGGTCACGAAATGAGAAGATTTTTTCCGTGCCACAAAAACAAAATAAAAGAATACTCGTCGTGACTTTTTTCTCCATAGGCCCGGATGCGCGAGAAAAAAATAAAGCCGAATATCACGCGGGTCGCCTACATTAGCCAGATTCCCGTGAACCTATGATAGCGTAGTTGTTAAAAATGAGGACTAGTGTACTGCAGGTCGCGAGTTCGATCCTTAACACTGCCTAGGAATACATGCTGTATTCCTAGGGTAATGCAAGTAGGCAGTTAAAAAAAGTGGATTATCAGAAATTTCATGTGAAATTATAATTTAAAAAATAATAAAATTTGGCGTTAGTGAAAGGATTGGAAACATTTTTTATTGCAGAATTAAATCGTGTAATCATTATGTTAACTTTACAATGTATTTTTGAGTGACGCATTTGTGAATGTAGGTAGTTTAAATGATAGAAGTACAAAAAAGTCAGTATCCACACAAAAAGGTTGGAAATGGAGGATGATAAACTTTTTGATTCAGTGGCTGAAAGAAAAATTTTAAACAGCGATAAGAGTCGAACTTCATTACCTGCAGTCCACTACCCCACTCTGCTATTGTCGGCTTACCTGATTTAGGAGAATACATTCTCCCCACATGTCATTCTACTTTTTTCTTGCAAAATGTGGAGAGAAAATCCGAGACTTTTTTTAAAATTTTGTTTATAGTAGCATGAAGAAAGGCTAATTTCATTTCAAGATCAGAGTTACACAACCTCTTCATAGGAGTATAAAATTCTCAAATTTCATTTCAAAGGTTATTGTAAATAAGACATTGCAAAATAACCAGTTTAGCAGCTTGAAATATTCTAAAATAATTTTTTCGTCTTAAAAATGGAATCCCTGGATTCCATAAATGGGATCTCTTGGCCGGATTAATTTTTTTTTTGTTTCTAAAAAAGAATTTGAAAGCATTCAAGGATTTTATTAATAATTGGAAAATAATTCCTTTATTAATGAAAATGAACTTATAATGTTTCTTTTAACTGCAAATTTGATGTGATCGGATACTTTACTGTAAGTACAATGTAAGTTGGCTTTCTGGTAGGCTTTGCAATATATTTTTTACAAACTTTTCTATATTTTTTTGAGAAATATAATTGCTGATGTTTGTTAGATATAGTCAAGATGCGCTTACTTGAATTAGGATTTTTATTACATTACTTTTTGTTAGAAAAAGATGGTGTAGGATACTAAAGACTGTTATGATTTCACTTTTTTCTATATAGTCTACAGGTACAAAAATGTTACATTCTGATTCTGAGTGAACAGAAAATTGAGGCTTTGAGACTTAAAATAGAAAAGCATGGGAAAAATATAAACGTAGAAAATCATCATTCCAAGAGCAGTGGTTGAATGGTGAAGACTTTAGCCAGTGGGTTCTTTAAGTTCCTCTTGTAGAAGAATTTGTAATTTCTCATGGAAATGCTAATTTAGAAAGAGGGTGTTCAATCAAAAAGTAGTTCAATCTTTCCCAACCAACAAAGAGGGTCTCTTACTACCAATAAAACTACATATTTAATTACTTTAATTTATCAATTATTTCTTATTTAATTACTTTATCTATATTATGCTATGGGTTGAACTACAAAAATCCATATTCTACATAGAACTTGAAAAACATCACTTTTGACTCGTACAAGAACCGCGATATATTAGCCTGGAAATTTTTAAAAAATTTTGCCTTTAAAACCTTGAATTGTGCTTGAATTTTATATTTTGACTTTTGTGGACACCCTGTTAAACGAAACAGTCCGCGGTAGCATTAAACTTATCGGTAGACGAATTGGATGTTTAATACAAAAAAGGTAATTGTACACGAAACTTTCCTCCGTCAACAACTTGGATAACAACTTAGGCTTCTTTCACAGCCATCATTTTTACTTTATGTTAAACATGTGTATTGCATTTTCATCACAAATGTTTCCCCACAATTTTAACTAAAATATGACCAATTTGAACTGACCTATTTCACTGAATCTCGGCATCATAATAATTTTAACAGTGGATCCTTCTTCGCGAACATTTACCTCATTGTCAGTAAAATTTAGTCTAATACGTATAGTCAATGGCCTGTCAAAAGTACGAAATAAGTATCTGTCAAAATTGGTCAAGTTGAACATTGTTCCATACCGTTGTGGTTGTAATAATAACAACCCGAAGTCAAAATCCAAACAAAATAAAGTGATTATTGCATACTTAAAGAATTCTGACTCCGTTAATCTTTGCTTGAATCTATCGTCCACCAGTTCAGATAATTTTTTTTTTTTACATTTCATAATGTCTGGGTAAAAATTCATTTTCCTTCTTCACAATATCAACTTCGGTAAAGCTTAAATATGCTCCCGCAGGTGTTCCTTATTTATAAATTGCATCCTATATGCATACATTTCATTTTAAGAATCTTTTCCCACCTAGAGGATGGCAAGTTTCTATCGTGATCGAAACTCGCGATTGCTGAAATGATCATGAGTGATATTCCATCCTCTTATCTCCCACTCTTGTGCGGACTTGCTTCCTCGGTTGATCCATTATATCTTCATCATTCTTCCATAGCACCACATTTGGAATGCTTCAACCCTTTTCTTTTCCTCTGTTGTCATTGTCCACCCCTCACTGCCATAAAGAAACACACTCCAGATGTACGTCCTGAATAATTGTTTCCTTACCTCTACGCTTGTATTTCCAACAGCAAGTGGATTCCTCTTTTGATAGAATGCCCTATTTACCTGGGCAATTCTCCTGACCATTTCTTTCTTGTTTCGTCTAATGTTGTTTACTCTGCTTCCAAGGTATCAGAACTCATTTTCTTCTTCAATTTTTTGTTTTCCTAGTTTAGCATTGGGTTTGGCCTCTTCTCTCTTGCCGCATTCCAAAATCATAGTCTTCATCTTATTGATCTTCAGCTGATATGTGGCCATCGTCCTTTCCATGGTTATCAGCATCTTATTCATTGTCTATTATTTCTGATAGCTGTGTGACATATTTAACTACTGATTTCATATGGTCAACTACAGTAGTGTTTTCTCCGTAGACTAAAAATATCGTGCACGAATAAAGCTAATTGTGTCTCGCAAGGTATACCTTTCTGGAACCCATGTTGGCTGTTTATGAGCAATCCCCGACTATCCACTATCCTGATCGAACTGACTACAGTGTGCTCAAATACCTTACAAGAGATTGACGTGAGTGAAATGGGTCTGTAGTTACTAGGTTCTTCCATATCACCACTTTTAAAAGTAGGTGTAATGTTAGCCACTTTCCCATCCTTGGGTAGTGTGTGGTTCTTATTGTTTTATTGAAAATTATTTCTAGGTAGTGGGCTATTTCAGAAGCTAATGATTTATATACTCCGGAAGGAATTTGATCGGAACCTGGTGATTTGTTTTTACAAATGTTTTTTAACTGCTGCTCTATTGTGAGATGAAATTTTTTATGACTATATTTCTACATATATACACATTTTTTATGATTATATTTCCTTCAAATCAGAGACAGCATGAATGATACTTTTCATCCTCATAAATGCTAAAATATATCAACAACACTCAGAAAAGAGCATAATTCATCTATTGAAATTAATTTCTTCAATTATACAGTAGAAGCCCATTATAGTGAGTATGGGATATAGCGAGAATCTCGCAATAACGAGTAATTGGCAATGTACCATGGAAAGGCCCATGATTAACTTGTAAAAGAAAATGGATATAGCGAGGCCAAGAAGCTCCTTCCACGGTATACGCTCGGTATTACTAGCGATATTTCTTGAGGGTGATGCACTGCAAAGTATGAAATAATGCATGGTATTTAACTTAAGTAGCATGATTCGTCAACTTCAACTGAGAGTACTATATTTGTTCCATCTCTGCATTGTTTAAAGCCCAATCAAGTCCGCGCACTGACCATTTATGGCCGGCCCTGGCTTGTCTAACGCACACGCTCACTCTTTTAAGTTGTTCTTTTGTAAATCAAAGTTCAAATGGAGGCATAGGAGTGGAATGGGCGGAAAATGGACACCCGGAAAAGCATCTAGTAAGTCACATGACAGTGGAGAGCGGGATTGTGGGTAAGGGGCAGAGTTCAGCCCGCCTGTGTTTGTCTGCCAGTGCAGGAATAGTTGACAGACCAGGAGTTGATTAACTCGGCGGGAAATGAAGGTTACGACAAAATTAGTTCTCTTTCGGAAGAAAAAACACTGCCTATGCCGACTAGCGCTAAAGCATACCAGGCTCTTAGAACAATTAACGCCGTTTACTTTAGTGAAGTGGAAGGGTTTGGGCTTTTGGCAACTGCCAGTAGACTAAAGCCGACGATGCTTGAATGATTTTTCAGCCTGGAATAGAAATTGAAAGTATTGTGCTTTTAATGTGAAGCGTACGTATGTGTCTAAAGGTCCAATGCTTGTTTTGTTATATTTCTTATCATTGCGACGAAGTCGCCTAAGTTTTCCGTTGCCAAAGAATTATTTATATCCTTAAATACCTACTTATGTTTTCTGGTACATTTTTTTAATTTGTGCATATTTTTCAATTTTTCGTAAGTATTGCCAGGGCCAATGTATGCAAATGATTGAAATTTATCCTCTTCAACAAGTTTTTATTTTATGATTCCTGACTTCACTGATACATACAATTTTGAGTGAATGCTTCGATAATTCTCAGCAACAGTATTTCACGGTAGTTTCCTCCGTTCGCTGTAGAACCTCCAGATGGCAGCACTAGTATGGCACACAATGTGCATTAGGGTGGGCCGAAAAAAGGTTTTTTCTCCGGATCAAATTTGCCCTATGCGGGAAAGTTGTGTACTGATATCAGGATCTCGCATGCAAAATTTTTTCGAAATCGGATAATATTAACCACTGCCGCCCGAGCTCTAACGTTTAAAATTTTGCGAAAATTCAGGCGGAAATGGGAAACAAACAGTTATGGAGAATAATTTGCTACGAATACTGGAATATTGGTAAATATCAACGATATATACATGTTTTTAAATTACAACACTGAAATTTGAAGTTTATTTGACGAAATCTATGGCTTATACGATGCCTAGGAATAAACAGATAATTTAGAGTATAGGCAACGCGCACAACAACAAAAAATTTTACACGCTCCAAGCATCACTTCAAATAGATCATTTTTGGGAGCCGTTTTTTGGGATAAATTATTATTTTTTCGAATGAAGTTCCTTTATAAATGTCTCATACTTCATTTGGGTATAGATAATACTTTAAAACAGACGAAAAAGCGGTACGTTTTGAAACTACCTTAAATTATGGCGAAGAATCACGGCCTGGTATTCATCACAAATGTGATTAAACATTTAATTTCCTCGGTACATACTGCAATATCCAATAATTGGTTCTTGCCCCCCTGAGCTGCAGATATTCTTCGCAAATCCAGCGAATTCGTGTGTCGTAAATGCCTGTGAATTAGATTGCAAAAGGAGTGGGTGTTCACTCGGAGACAAAGCGGGATGCGCGCTGGGAAAGATACTACGAATCTGACATGTTATACACTAGTGGAGTCCAAACGAATTCTTTTGTTAAAAAAGGCTGATATAGCTACGATCTACTCATCAGAAGATAGTAGCTTTTTCTAAGAACTTTGATAAATTGTAGTGGTTCACTGTAGGAAATGATTTATCTCTGTGTACGGTACATACGTGCTCCTCCAACCGGCACTTTCCAGGTAAACCGGGAGTTAACTAGTCCCTAAGCGATAGTAGGTACAGCTAGTTCGACGTGAGTCAGGTATGATAAGGATGGCCAGTGGTAGAGCTAAGGAAACTATGAATGAGACGGGGGACGGAGGTTATCCTTATCTGGCCCCAGCGATGAGTTGATCGTGAATACTTCGGTGATAAAATGGCATAGAATTCTCATACAAGACATATTCCATTGTAAACACTCCTAACTGATGTTAAACCCCCTCATCTCATGCTGTTACTATCGTTACTCATTAACTCACCATATTCGTTGCAATATTTTATTTTCCTTGGGGATTCCCATCCGTTGTCGGACAAGATGCGTATTTCACTTCATAAGCTTGAGGTAGTCAGTCAGTTGGTATTCATTTCTGTGAGTGAATAACTACATTGTGCAGCGTACTGTGGTTTCGGTTGCAAGAAGATGAAAGCAATGGCGAAAATACAGAAAAAGCTTGAAAGGTGTGTATAGGAGTGCCTGATATTTGGTGCACCCGAAAAGTTCGCGGGTAATGTTTTACCTTCTTATGGGGAGATGATGAAAATGTATTTGTACTCTCGGTACATTCAAGAAGAAAGTGGAAATACCGATACATCTGTGCCGGGAATCGCGGAGACGGTGGCTTATGCCATTGAAGACATTTGGAATAGATCCTCTATACCAGTTGTCGGACATAAGCAAATTGTGAGACGAAGTATTCAATACTATGGAAAATACCGCAATAATCTTCGATCTGTCAACAAGAAGACTTTCGTTGATCTGAAGCAAGACTTTCTTCGTCACGCGTGTCAGCTGTTTGATGTTGCGGCATGTAAATTCTCCCGTGGAACTGATTGTGTTTGTGATAATACCTCCAAAGTGCCATTTTTAGAACGTGTATTCCTTCAGGACCAGAGAAGTGATAGAAAACTGAATATCAGTGCCATTGAAGTCCAGGAAACTAAAAAGAGGGAGAGGAAATAGAATAGGTTAGAGAGAAAAAGATCATCAGAATGAGCCACACTAACTGAGCAAGAAGTTGGAAAGACTCAAGTGAAGAAACGTCTGCAGATGAAGAATTACGCGACGCAATTGATGCTGATGATTTTTTTGGAAAAAAGTGGGAAAGATTCTGTATATCGAAACGAGCTGCTGCAGCACTCGCATCCGCGCTTCTAGTTGATATCGGGATGGTTTCTCAAGGAGACCACGTGCTTTTTCAAGTGGAGAATGCCTGGAGAGTCTTTCAGCGAGAAGTCCGGGGAAAATGTTTCATTCCAGGTGGACCAGTACAGCAATTCGTATTCTTCGATTATATGTTTCAACAAAAACTCCTTCAAAAGAACAGATGACATTGGCAACTTTTGTGATGAAAGTATAAACTCCTATGTGGTTCGTGATAAAATTAAGACCACAATGCACGGAAGGTCCGAAGAATATCATGAACATGATACATTTCATGAAATATATGGATCGAAACATCAAACTACGCCTTTACTCAATCATTCAGTGAAACGCTTTTTTTGCTCGCCCAGAGAATGTTCTGCTTGCAATGCTAGCCGAAGAGAGAAGACCGATCCGTGAAATGGCCGTCGAAAAAATATTAAAATCAGAAGAAGGAATTTAGGAAATTCGAACTTCCAACTATGAATTTTGATGCACAAGATTACGTCTACTTAGTTGACTGGAAAACAATAGCGGTAACTCAACCACCTTTAATAGCTGATATCATAAGCAAAGATTTGGGAGATATTCTGAAGGAAGGGGTTTTGTTGAAAGTACCCAAATTTGCATGCCACACAAACAGTTGAAGGGTTGGTACAAATGATCACGGTGGCGTCAAAATCCGTGTGCAGTCCAGAAAGCAGGCATGAATGAGCATTATCATGCATAAAAGGCCGAAAACTTCAACCAAAATTTGAAAATAAAGCACAGCATAAGGTATAATAAGAACCAGTGATAGCCATATACCTAAAAACGTGCCCTATGGAAGGGTGGTTTGGGAGGGAACGGGTGGAACTCGATAGTAGCCACCTCCTCGTGGTGAGTTCTGGGTAGTTTCTCCACGAAAATAGCAAAGAGCTACTTAAATAAATATTTGATAATCAGGCTGTGCCTTAATCCTACCTTGATTAACTGATTTTTTTGTGGTAATAGCTCAACATGCCTAAAATTCTTCATCATAATTGAGGTTAGTTTAAAAAAAATTAACCTTACCGTCTGTTTTAATGTATTATCTATACCCAAATGAAGTATGAGACATTTATAAAGGAACTTCATTCGAAAAAAATAATAATTTATCCCAAAAAACGGCTCCCAAAAATGATCTATTTGAAGTGATGCTTGGAGCGTGTAAAATTTTTGTTGTTGTGCGCGTTGCCTATACTCTAAATTGTCTGTTTATTCTTAGGCATCGTACAAGCCATAGATTTCGTCAAATAAACTTCAAATTTCAGTGTTGTAATTTAAAAACATGTATATATCGTTGATATTTACCAATATTCCAGTATTCGTAACAAATTATTCTCCATAACCGTTTGTTTCCCATTTCCGCCTGAATTTTCGCAAAATTTTAAACTTTAGAGCTCGGGCGGCAGTGGTTAAGATTATCCGATTTCGAAAAAATTTTGCATGCGAGATCCTGATATCAGTACACAACTTTCCCGCATAGGTCAAATTTGATCCGGAAAAAAAAACTTTTTTCGGCCCACCCTAATGTGCATCGCAACCGACGAAGGTATTTGCTCATGTAAATAAATACTCGCTGCAGCTAATTTTCGAGAGATAACTGAATGTGAATTTTAGGAATGGCTTGGAAGAGGTAATTATGCAAGAAATATTTTTGACCGCCGAAAAATGCTGCATTTCTACGAATCATAATGGCAAATTTCCTAACCAATGGACGTACTGGACAACACTAGAATACTTCAGCAAAGCGTACATTATTGATTTGGAGGATTGAATTCGCAAAATAAATGATAAATATGCAATTGTGCATGAAAACAGTCCTTCTACCTGTTTTTAATCGCATGGTAACGAAAGAAAAACGGATAGTAAGAACAACTGTGGGAATTGAGAGGCTTAATACATCACATTCGGATATAACGAGCACTCGTTATAGCGAGTTATTTCCCAGCCATTGAGAGAACTTGTTATGCCGAGCATTCACTGTATCTAATATTAATAATCTTACGATTTTCATGAAAATGGGCTAGCCAGTTTTTTAACTGCCTACCTTAAAGGGGATGACAGTAATAGGGTAAATATATGTACCTAATTTTTCAAATTAATCTTCAGTGGTATACCACATTTCCAATACTTCCATTTTATTCTGCAGCATTTCTTGTCTTATATTTCTCACTATAACAGGTAATAATTCCATGCTCCATAAATGTAACTTTGAATGAAGTGTTTTCTGAATTTTAAGGTGTACTTACTCGTAAATGTGGTAGTATTTGTGATTTAAGTAGTCAATGTCTTAGGTTATTTTGCACTGTGCAACCTAATCATAATCCTCTGACAATGCAACATTCATGCCCAGAATGGGTTTTATACCAGAGACATTTGGGTTGCCAGGTTTGTGTGTTACAGACCTGAATACTATCCATCTGTCAGCAGGTTTCTTTTAATACAAACACCTCTTCGTGTGGAATATTGTTTTTAAAAAAAATAGATAATAATGTTCATCTCATCTTCTTACTCTTGTTTTCCATATTCAAGGATGGTCTTAAGGCCATTTTCAGGGTCATTGATACTGAACAGGCTGCTGCAGGAACACTTGTACAAGAAATATTGCGCTGTGTAAAGGGACGACTTTTGAGGAGAGACAGCACCACTGCAAGCAAATTAGAACATGTTCTAATCTGATTCATACGTTTGCACCAGTTTGAAGTTTATTTCTCTTACTAGATGGTGCAGATGTAGCGGCATTGTCAGGGGAATTCTAGCAATTGAATAGGTTGTTGACAATTGAGTTGTGTGTTTTTGATTGCACTCAACTCCTTAGGTAGTGAATAAAGTGCAGTAATGATGAGCTGGGAAATTAATCACGTGGAAGCTTAAATTTTGTTTGTTACCTTGGCCCATAGCCGTTCGTTCATTGTGCAAATTTTGGGCTAAGTATATGGGACTGGTGTGTCCACTATTATGTTTAGACTATGGCTAAATGCACTTTAATGTGGTGGTAATTTTTCGCATCACTCAGGTCCAATTAATTGCTATTTAACAGATCTTGACGTTATGCGATGTATTGACGGTATTACCGCTACTGAATGGTATATTGTCACTGACATAATGCACCAACGATTGCACCGTGTAAATCTGTCAAGCAAGTGTCCTCGCAATTTTCTACATCACAGACTTTCGCAGGAAACTGCTCAAATGGAACCAACGTCAACTTGCGCAGTTTCAATGACCGTGTAAAACGGCCTTTAGCCTTTACTCTACCACGGCACACCCTTTACTTTTGCTTTGTTTTCACGTAGCATAATCCATGGAATTTGCATTAGTGGGTGATGGTATTTCATTAAAATTTTATTTCGTGTGGTGTTGAGAAGAGTCAACTTGAAAGGTCTTGACTTTCAAATTTCAGGATGGTGCCGTAGGTATCCTGGAGTCAAGAATGGAATCTTGCGAAGATGATGGTGCAGGACCTGAAGTTTGTGAGAAAGGTAAGCATTTGCAGTCTGCAGATAGAATGGGCAATCACAGCAATGCACATTGGGTTATTTCAGGGGAGTTGAGGATGGTGTGGAGTGGAGAGCTCTACTGTCGGTGTAAAAATTATGTAGACTCGAGTTTGAGCACCGATTAACAATGAACCGTAATACTTACACGAAAGAAATTACATCAAATTTTAGCTCATTTTATTCTGCGTTTAACCATACTTACTGACAGTGTTTTCTAAGGGAGCGCTCTCTTTGACCTCTCATAAGGCAAAACGTTGGAATTCAATCGTTATGAAATTTTAACACGGTAATGATACATCCTTTCCTAATATTATTCTAAAATTTCAGGTTTAGCCACAAAAAGGTTGTTATTAATTTTATGAAACAACTTTTTCTTGGTAATGAATTGTCCCAAAAACTTGATCTTGGTCTTGTTTTAAAGCTCTTTGCAGCAGTATTGTAAGAATTTAAACATAGTCAGTCCAAAATATGTGCCCTATTTGTAGATAGAAGATAGATAGATTTGTGTTTTAGGTGTGCTTCGATGGCAGTGGTCCTTTCGCAACTCCTACATACCCTTTAAAACAAAAGTGATTAGAATGCTGAGTCGGTATCTTACATTTTTTCGAATTTTTACATTTTAGATACTACTTATCTTCATAGTAATTTCATTAAATCGCTTTCATTCGGGAATTTTATTAAATTTTTCATCCTCTCTAAACAGTTGCCTAAAATGTCAGGCAGTTCTCCTCTTATGTTAAAGATTTCCCTCAATTCCTTATATTTGTTACACTCTGTCAGGAGGTGCTTTACGCTCAGGGGACGGTCGCAATCGTCGCAGAACGGGGGATTTTTTTCCTCCGTAAAAAGGATTGAGTGTGTCAGGGTACAGGGCCCTATCCTCAAGCGTACGATTGCAACCGTCCTATTTGTAACGGGTTAATAAACAACGGAGCATTTTCGTGGCATTTATGCTGCCGGTGAGGTGGCCGGCTTCGCCGGTGGGTGGTGAAAGTGTGCACGGGGATGCCACTTGGAAGGTACCAGGTGGATCCCGTGACTCCCCTATATTTTCGCTGGAATGAATGCGCTTATTTTCTTTACACGTGTTCATCACTTGCATAGCGATTGATTAATTATGTTTTTGGATTTCATCTTTAAAATACTGAACCATTTCCGTGAAATATTGAACCGTGTGTCCATTCGCGAGCAACCCGGCATAATTGTTAATTATGCCCTTATAATAATACCGTAATAATACGGAAAATGCCCATTTCCCATTGCCTTTTCTAATAAGGGCTTTGAACCTTCTTTGACAGGTTTAAAAATGGTTTGCTACCTTAATTTTCAAGTGTTTTTTCATTAAAGGGTAAAAATATATACCTATACAATAATTCTAACTATTTACAAATATTTGTCCAGGTATCTTAAGAGTAGACATCGTCTTTGGATGAGTTGCTCCTCTCTGATATCTCGAAATTCGAGCTCTTCTCGATAACTACGGGATCAATAGAAGGAATGTCTTTTAATAGGTGGTCACTACGCCTATAATTATCTTCTATTTTTTGGCATAGTTGATACGTTTTCTCCACAATTCAGCTGATTAAGATCCAAGAGACTGTGTGCAGAGTTCCTTCATCGCCTCCATACCTCTATCATGCTCCATGGCATTTGAAATATTTACTTTCGCAATTTTATTTTTCACATAAGCCCAAATCAGCTCAATTGGATTGAGCTCACAGTTGGCAGTTGGCAGCCAAAGTACTTCGACGTCAGGTCGCTTTTCTCAAACAATCTGTTCCAGCCTTCTTTCAGGCACTCCAAAATATGGTTTTCCTTGAGTAAGCAATGGGGGCGTTTACTCGGAACCGAAATCGCAATTTTGTACACGAAATCGTTAGATGGAAACGAAAAACGAATTTTAGTGAAAAAATTATTCTTCTAGCCACAATCATTCACTCATAAACCAAAAATTAAAATAAGCAAAAGGTGACGCCCACAGAAAATGCTGCTGTGATAACATTGACGTCATTTTCCTCCCGTCCTTGACTGCTTTAAGGGGAGGGGGAAGGGAGTGGAGGGGGGTTCTCGGAAGGTCTGCTCGCACAGATGCTGTCGAAATCGCTCCCATTGGCCGAGTCAGCTGTGTCCCCCCCATTGCGATAAGGCGAAGTAGCTTCGCGGGCTCAGTTGTGATTGGACGAAGTCGATGTACGTCAGAGGTTGCACCACACCCACTTTTCCGAAAGGGTTAAAAACATCACTTTTTCGCCGCTTATAACTCGGGAAATAATTGTCGGATCAGCAAACGGAAAAATACGGGTCCTTTTATTTTACAAACTCTATCAGATTCGGCACTAAAAAAAATATGGTAAACGACCCCATTGTGCCTTTGTCATACTCTCGTAGCTTTCTGCATTAGGAGGTGGCACGGATATTCCTTGATGTTAGCCAAGAAATAATGTCTTTCTTTAGCCACGACATAGTAGGATTCCTTGTTGCATGGTCCATCATTGTGTGGTACGGTGCTTGGTCTATAACAATAGCAGATTTTGGTGACAAAAGACCTAAAACTTTAGTGAACCATTCAACAAATTGGAAGAGTTAATTTCATTATGGTAGTCTTCTGTTCCCTTTTTTCCAATGAAGCAGAGCTCTGCCCCATCCAAAAATCCGTCTTCACTACCAATGTGTAACATTGTAATCCTTTTGCCTGCACCAGAAGGGATTTTAAAACCACCACGCCACCTGTAAATTTGCTGAATGTGACATCTGTGTTGTCATAGTTGGTGAAGTTTTCGTTCAGGGAATGTACAATACTTTCCTTCCACCCATAGGTTTTGACTTCCACCCGTATGGTTTTGACCACACCATGTCTCATCGGTATAAAATACCTTGTAACCCTGGGATCGTAGATTTCTTATTTTCCTCAGATATGTGTGTCTTGAGGCAGAAACTGATATGGATTCCATAAGTACAGGCTTCTTGCTCAGCTTCTTAAACCTAAATCCTAATTTCTTTATGATGTTCCGTAAGGTGGACTGAGACATTTCCTGAAAATCCATCATAGAGTCAATCAGTTTTCTGTGTAAACTCTCCACCGTTGGGAAAACCTTGTTTACGTAGAAATCGTAAATGTTCCTCCTGATGACACCGAGAGTAAAATCATCCAACTTAATTTCTGATGACCTCGGAAACAGATCTTCTTACTTGATAATTGAGATTCGCCACCATCATTTTCTTTTCTTGAAGCACTAACCTTCAGTGTGCCTAAAGAGATCCCAAGACACTCTGAAACTGTACGATGCACTGGATATCTTCCGCCTGCACTTTCCCCCTTAAAGTAACACAAAGCACATAAAATAATTGCGATTTCCATCTCAGTCAACGGAGGTCTCGGAGGCATTTTGACCAGCAAACACAATGGACAAGTGGGCGAGAGCAGAGGGTTGTTATAAATGGTATCATGTCGGACACAATCAAAGTCACATCGGGAGTTCCCCAGTTCCTGCTTCTATTTCTTTTATACATAAACAATTTGGTTAAGTAAGCTTACAAGGGGAGTGTCCGAGTTTCGGGTCTAGGATTTTGACGAAATTTTCCAGGCAGGTAGTCCTTGATTAGTTATTTACGAATCACCCCCCATATAGGGTTATATATCCAGTAACTTCGTCAGAAAATGAGTTTGAAATATTTTAATGCCAATATAAGGCTTAAAATTAGAAAAGTGAGTTCAACGATGTTTGGGTCAGGGGTAGAGTAATCGTTTCACAGTGTCGATGTCCCAGTTTCGAGGCTCACATCCACTGATGAACTCTTCTCGGGCTCTACACCGGGTGAGTGAATGTGAGTGAGTCTGTAGAGCCCGAGAAGAGTTCATCAATGCAATTCGCCGGGAAAGCGTGAAATCTTACTCACATCCACCTTTTTTTTCAACATCGAAGTTTCGTTGTCCGACTGTCCCTGGTTTAACATATTTTTAGCCTGTTTACCCGGGATACATTTTAACTATTTTACGTACTAATTGGGTAATTTAGGCAAATAACGTAATTAGTACGTATTTCATTCTTGGAACTGTAATTTAGTTCCTCACTGTACGGAACCTCACCGTAATTACCTAAATTACATAATTAGTACGTGGTGGTATCGGAAATACCTACGTTTGCACGCTCTGTCGTATCAATTTGGCCTTTATCTTTTATTCTTGTAAATAGCCCTCGGCAAAAAAACTCCAATTTCCATTCTTCAAGAGAAAAAATTTCTTGCGGCGTTTGTTGAAGAAACATTTTCCATATGTAGCTGTCTGCCCCTTTATCGATTTCCCAAACATATTACGTCCTCCCACTCTTTCCGCCACCGGGTTCCCTTTCTGTATTTCGAAATAGAGGGACACAGCAGCGAAAATTAGGAATAACAAGGTATATCTTCCAAAAGAAATCATTTCCTATGGATCTTGGCGTGGATATAAAAAATCAATTTACTGTATCAACATCACATAACTGAATCTATTAATTGCAAAAACTATTACAAACACCTGGATGGTAATCACCATAATAGCATTTAAAACAGTATGTGTGCGCACCATGAACATTTGGCGAAGCCTTGTCTGCCGCAGTTACATTTCGATTTTAGAAAATCATCTGGAAAAACAACTTGTTTTACATTTAAGAATATCTGTCTTTCATTCGATAGTCCACTCGCAAACCACGCATACAATAGCATTGGCGTAAACACAGGGGCCGAAAGCTGGTGATGAATGAGGGAATGGATTTTAATCATATCTATTCGACTTGTTAAATCACAATTTTTCTGCAGAAGGCACGAAGAATTTTGTATCATAGAGATAAAGATTTTGACTTGCCTATAAAAATAAACATCACATGCCTGACAAATGGGCGTGCACTTTGGTAGTATAACTTTAAGTGTACATGTTGGTTGATTGAAATCGTCAATAAACCGTTCATCATACAGAGACAGATTCGTTTGCCCTGCCCAAGAATCAATAAATAGAAGAAAATTGTCGTTTTTGACGTATGGGCGTAGCACTTGGTCCAAATACAGTTCATACGTGTTGCCCAATAGCTTCCTCGACTTTAAGGAAGTCACAAAAACGTTTTGAAATGGATTAACAGCCTCTTCAACTTCAAGTTTCACTTTTGGACCAAATCGCCTGGCCACCTCTTGCAAACAGATGAATACTTTGGGTAATAGAACACCGGAGTAAGTTAAACTGTACTGGGCTGTGTAGGAATGTGTCATTTTATTTAATTGGCTGATATACACTCCTGTATATTTTTCTCCGCGGTGCGACAGCGTCCGCGTAATTTGAGCCCTATATTCACATCCCGTTTGGTCAGTATTGATCACCAGAGCAGGGTCATATTCCGGAATGATTTTCCTGCTTTGCTCTTGGAAACAAAGTGCCGATGTAATTATATCATCGGCAGACAACTTCTCCTTAAAACTTGCGTACCTCGTTACATTCCTCTGCCTTATTCTATGCTTCAGTTTGAAGCGATTGACCCAAGTCAGTGATGCCCCGAAATTGAAATTATCGCTGAAAAACTGCATTGAGGCTGCCACCGCCCACTGTTGGACCATTCTTGTGGTTACATGCTCTCCGTTGGCCCGGAACTCACAGAATCTATCATAAGTACACTTGTCTATAATTTCGCTCTTGTCCGTTCGGGTTCCTCCGGATCTCACGTCTCTTTCCCAATCAGCGAGTTCCTCACGCTTTTTAACCGATGGGTCACCCGAGATCGTAGTGAATTGAGAGACCACTTTGGATGGAGTTTGGCGAATGTTACAGTTTTCACTTTCGTATCTAACGGGTCTCTGACTCTTTTCTTCGGAGAGGGATTCACATTGTAATCACTTGAAGATGAGGACTTCCCTTCCACTGCATCATCTTCATCGTCTGTTGAAGATGACACCTCCAAATGGAATGCGGTTGAATCCGGATCATTTTCTCCCTCAATAATGAATTCCATCTCATCCATCATTCCCAAAATCCTGTTAAACATTTCTAGTCCAACAGCTGCGGCGTGTTCTGATACTACTGCTTTTTCTCGCTGCATTATATACCCGCCTTCGCGAAGAAGCATGGCACAATGATTGAAAGCATCAGAAAATAACTTCTGCTGCTCCGTGACGCCTTCAAAGCTAGAAGATATATTTTGCACCCTCGACGTACCAGGGAGAGATTCCATGATTGGAAACTGATAAAATACCTGCGGTAACAAATTATACAGGATTAGGATTAAGTAGGATTAATATATTGCAAAGAGTATTGTAGAATCACCCGAACATTTCAGTAGATACTTACAATTATATGATTGCAGAGGTAAAGTTCTTTTTCCTCTTGGGATTACCTTTTCCAAAAAAGCACAGCGCTGGAAAATCACGGCACCAGGCAAATTAGAAGAAATGTTGTAGTGCGTCAGGACGGCATGGCCAAAGATACGGAAATTAAAAATCACGATCACGCTTCATGCTCTTCCGTCTAATTTTAAGCCTTATATTGGCAATAAAATATTTCAAACTCGTTTTCTGATGAAGTTACTGGATATATAACCCTATATGGGGGGTGATTCGTAAATAACTAATCAAGGACTACCTGTCTGGCAAATTTCGTCAAAATCCTAGACCCGAAACTCGGACACTCCCCTTTTTAGACTTTTTGCAGATCATCCTGTAGTGTATAGGGGTATATCTGAAGAAGAAGACAGGAAATCGCTTAGCAAGGATTTAGATGGAATTCAAGAGTAGTGTGACAAATGGCAGTTAGAACTTAACCTTAAAAAGTGTGTAGCTATCAATTTTTGGAGGAATAATTCGATAGAGCGTACCTATAAAATTAGTAACACGAAGATCAAAAATGTTGAAACCATAAGATATTTAAATGTAACAATCACAAAAGATTTATCATGGGGCAGACACATCCGGGAAATATGCGGCCGAGCAAAGAGAAAGCTAGGATTTATAAAAAGAGTACTTGGGAAATGTGATGAGAAGACAAAAGAGCGATGCTATTTTTCACTAGTTAGGTTGAGTAGTGTTTCAGAATTCATACAAGAATTACTGTGGGAGTCATTATTAGAGCATAGGTTAAGGTACAGATTAAATCTATTAGAGAAATTTCAATCGGATAGCTTCACTTAAGACGTTAGGCACATATTAAAAAAACCAGCGTATTATGCTAGATTCGACCAGATAAATGAGATTAGAGAGATAGATTGTCGTACCGATAGATTCAAAATGGCATTTTTCCCCCATACTATAAGAGAACAGAATAGGCAGCATAGCAAAGGGATAGGTAGGTGAAATATTTTTGAGTAGTCTGTAGTGCATGATGCAAGTACAGGGTGTCTACCAGTCGGGAATTCATTAACGTTAGGGTAAAAATCTGGAAAAGGTCAGGAATCCGCTGAAAAATAATTAAAAATCGGGAAAAATGGTTGCTTGCAAATCATCAGGATAACAATTGGAACGGCAGGCATAGCATTACGAAATGAGATATTGTTTCCTTTTTTCTTTATTTGTCACTATCAGAGAGGTGTAATTTTAAACCTCTCTGGTTATTATTTGTGAGTTCGTGACTTCCGTCGTTTGATTGCACTAGACATGTGCACAGTTTCCTGCATGCCGCCACGTGACAAATTGGCTTGGTCGGTTGCAGGTTGAAGATCGTATACTTCCCTCCTGCCCATGAATGCTATTTCGAAAGAATGACCTTGGCCGTGGTTATTACAATGCTCCCAAAGCTTCAGATGATCCATAGATGGTACTCTAGTACGATTGTGACATTTTGCATTTTGCCATGCCTCTGAGGGTTAACTCGATTAAATTCCACTAGAAATATTATATATAAACCATCGCGTCCTAAGTTTCTATGCTTCGCATCATCATAATCGAGTCGGATTAATTAACTTTACTGTGGAATTCGAATGTTTTCTTTCTCTCATCCATTCAGTAAAGCTTACCGTTTGTTATTACATTTTGTTATTAGCATTTCCCATTGAATTGTGTTGCTTCTATACGCTAGCATAACGTTGTCATGAAAAAACCGAGATTAGCCCCTGGAAAGTAAAAACATTATATTACGTTTTGGTGTTTTCCCAGCGGATTAGATGAGTGAAAGTTTCTCGGGTCTTCCACTCGGTCAAAGCCTCAGTCTCTGTCGATGTTTCCGTTAACGACTCGTCTTCCATAACGTAGGCAGAGATGGATCCTTTGACCTGGTGGAAGACCCGGGAAACTTTCACTCATTATATTACGTTGTCGCCAATGACGCCATATGCCGGCGCCGCCGACGAATATGTCGTTGGCTCCAGGGTGATATACTGGAGAACTCGCCAATGTATCGTACATACACCTATGTATCGTGTAGATGGAAATGACAGGTCAGGAAGAATGCAGATATTAATTATAATTAAGTAAATTATAATTATATAAAAAATATATAAATTATAATTAAGTAAAAAAAATTGCAAAAGTTTCGGCGAAAAAATTAGTTTACAAAGTTTTGAATCTAAATTCAATTTCAGTGGCCTCGAAAACCTATAAAGACCAAATTTCATATAAATTGAACATTTTCAAATCAAAATACCAATTATTAGGGATCCTGCACCTCTGTGCGGCGTGCCACCGTGCATTCCTCAAAAACAGCTGTGAATGTCACGGTATAGTCCATTGCGAGTATACAGCGTTTTAATTTCTAGTAGTAACTAACAATCTAGTTGCATGAGACCCTATAGTGGCTTGTTTGCATGTTAGTAGTGCACGCTTTGTGATCTTCACCCCCTGCCACACACCCTCGCGGTGGCTTGCAGGGTATCGTGTAGATGGAAATGATAGGTCAGGAAGAATGCAGAAATGACAAGCAGGCAAGAAAGGTAACATATTAGTCATGTCCTCTAATTACCAGCCTTCGTAGCATTGCAGCGGAGAGGGAGATGAGTCACGGGACCACCCTGGAACCCTCAAGTGGCAACCCTGCACAACTCTCACCAACCCACCAGGGAAGCCGGCCACCTCACCGGCAGCATAAATGCCACGAAAATGCTCTGTTGTTTATTAACTCTTTACAAATAGGGCACATATTTTGGAATGAGTATGTTTATTATCTTACAATACTGCTGCAAAGAGCTTTAAAACAAGACCAAGATCAAGTTTTTGGGACAATTCGTTACCAAGAAAAAGTTGTTTCATAAAATTAATAACAAGCTTATTGTGGCTAAATGAATTGACCTAAAATTTTAGAATAATATTAGGAAAAGATGTATCGTTACCGTGTAAAAATTTCGTAACGATTGAATCACAATGTTTTGCTTTATGAGAGGTCAAAGAGAGCGCTCCCTTAGAAAATACAAGAAAAAAAACTATTTTTTTTGTTGTCATCGTGATAAAAATCAGAGATGCGCTGTAAAATTGTCAGTAAGTATGGTTAAACGCCGAATAAAATGAGCTAAAATTTGATGTAATTTCATTTGTGTAAGTGTTACTGTTCATTCTTAATCGGTGCTCCAACTCAAGACTACATCATTTTTGCACCGACAGTAGCCTCCCAATCCGAAGGCTTGGGTTTGTCTTTTCAAAGCTGCCTATTGAAACGTATATGAACTTTATGGATTATTACATTGTGAAACTACTATTTCATTATTTTTAGGGTAACAATTCTCAATAAATATTATTTGTAAAGGTGATAATGGCAGAAGAAACCCAAATATTGGAGGTGAAATTGTATTTTGACTGGGGAAACAGAAACAGAGGTTTCGCAATTGTCATTGTTCACCATGGAAAATCCATTGGACGTTTTATTAAAAAATTATAGTCAATAACTCCAAAACTATTCAATCTTAGTGATGATTAATATTTTCCATACCATTTATATTTTCCTTACCATTGTCATATTGTTAGTCACCACTATTGAAGTTATTTTTTCAACAAAATGTTGTGTTGCAACAAACACAGAATATACGGCATTTATAATATTTCTTATGCTGCCTTGAAGCTACCAAAAGTAACTTAAATTGGTGATTTCTTCTGTAGCAGTCTTGTGAACTAGACTCGGGAGACAGTCATTATTTCAAACAAATTGCTTGAATTATCTTTTGATATTAGAATATACTTTACTATAACCAAATATTATTTGAAGAAAGAGTTAATGTTTGCCTCCGCTAAACTATTAATTCTCTCACGAATAATAGCATTCTCTACTTCCCAGAATGCTCTAATAGTATCCCTGTTACATTCCTCAGCAGAGAGCTGGAATCTCTCAATCATGTCCAGTGCTGGAATGACTTCTCGGAACTTGGGTTTCACAGACTCCCTCTCTAGATCGTCACTGTTTTCTTTGGTCTCCATCCTCTTTTTCACTTGCCTCACTTTCAGCAGAGCATGTCACTACACCTTCGTCAACATTTAGGAAGTCATCAAATGAAACGTCTCAAATGCTTAGCTTCCCAGTCAGTTCCTCCAATCTCCATCCCCTCGGCTTGCATTCACTTCACAATGGGGGCGTTTACTCGGAACCGAAATCGCAATTTTGTACACGAAATCGTTAGATGGAAACGAAAAACGAATTTTAGTGAAAAAATTAATCTTTTAACCACAACCATTCACTCATAAATCAAAAATTAAAATAAGCAAAAGGTGACGCCCACCGAAAATGCTGCTGTGATAACATTGACGTCATTTTCCTCCCGTCCTTGACTGCTTTCTGGGGAGGGGGAAGGGAGTGGAGGGGTGTTCTCGGAAGGTCTGCTCGCACAGATGCTGTCGAAATCGCTCCCATTGGCCGAGTCAGCTGTGTCCCCCCCCTTTGCGATAAGGCGAAGTAGCTTCGCGGGCTCAGTTGTGATTGGACGAAGTAGATATACGTCAGAGGTTGCACCACACCCACTTTTCCGAAAGGGTTAAAAACATCAGTTTTTCGCCGCTTATAACTCGGGAAATAATTGTCGGATCAGAAAACGGAAAAATACGGGTCCTTTTATTTTACAAACTCTATCAGATTCAGCAATAAAAAAATATGGTAAACGACCCCATTACATTCAGTTTCACTCAATCCTGCCCTAGGATAGCAATGTCTTATTGTAGCTGGCGAAATGGTATCCCAACAAAGACACACATGCTGCATAACATGGAGAATGATACATTTGAGAAGAGTTGGGTTGCTGGTTCCCTCGATCCTTCCAAGTAAATACTGCACCAATAATCTTTGGTACGAGGGAAATGACTCCCTGGCTCAGTGGCTGTAGCTGACTTGTGCAGTTAGGCAGGAAGAAAACTACCATCACATTTCTTAAATTTATGCCCTCTGATTTGTGGGCCAAGAAGTGATCAGGGAAAAGCAGAATTTTTCTATGATGACCTTCCATTCGGGCATGAACCCCGACGACTCATTCCTGAAATATCTCAGAGATCATTTAAATATTTCTGTTTTGCTTGCAGGGAAATGGCAGTTGTTGTACATTTTTTAAACAATGAGGTTTGTTGGATTTTCAAATTACAAACAGGTAATTTCACTGACCCATCGCTGTTTGCACAAATTAGCACAGTAAATCTCTCCTCACTCCTACTCCCCCCATAGTAATGTTCTCCCTTCATGTTCAGTGTGTGCTCTAGCATCATATTGTAAAAAAAATCCTGATTCATCTCTGCGTGAAAAATGTCTTTTTTTCATATTTGCCCATCAATTGTGGCAACCTTTCCCTCAAATTTTCCTCAATATCGGGATCAACTGACCTGCCTCAACCCCAGAAATATTTAAGGTGGACAAGTTCCACCTTTTTTTCTTCTGGTTTACAATGCACACATGCAGAGATACCGAAAATATAATTTTTCCCTGTGACACTTACGTTCACAGGGCCAATTTATGCTTGGTTTAAAGTCGTGTAAGAACTCGTAAGTTGTCATTTGAAGCAGAACATACAATATTTAGATCAACATATCCATGTTGGATTCTATGCAGTACAGTAGAACACCTCTAATTCGGGCTAATTGTGTCCGGCGAATGCCCGAATTGACTAAAAACCCAAATTAAACATTTAAAGTGATTTTATTGCCGTAGGAACAACCCTAAAACATTTTTGAAGGTCATTCATGGTTCTCAAGCATATAAGGATACACAAGATGCACTAAAAACTTAAGAAAATATGAGATTACATACTTTAAAACATTTTGACAAAACACAAATATGTAAAACAAACAAAATTGACTATTAGAAGTGTATTTATTGATCGTGGTGGTGTATTTATTGGTCGTGAAAATAATGCAAAATGAAACCTTACAAAATGTGAGTAGGTGTGGCGTATTGTCACGAATCCGTGCGTTCCCAGAACTCGCCTAGTATCGATAGTTATAGTATAGTAGAACTATCGATAGTACTTGCTATCGGTATCAGCCCAAGTCTGGAAAGAATACTCATGCAGATAGTGAAGAGGGAGAGAATAAGACGAGAGTAAAATCGAGTACACTTAGTTCATCCACACAGTTTATTTGGTACAGCCCGACCAGTTTCAACACTGTCATTCTTAAGGGTCAATACAGAGCTTTCTTGTGGTGGTTCCTTTTTACGTTGTATCCAGGGGGGAGGGGAAGGATTTGGAATGTCGGTGATGGGGTTTGAAGGGGGGGGAGGGGAAGAATGACTAATGTAAGTGGGCTATGAAGTTATGGATGGCGCATTTGGCTGAGTGACAGCATAATGTTCTCTTGTGGGAGGGACGGGAACTAGGTAAAGAGGAGAATTATGTAATGGGACCACCTCATTGAGTAACCCCTTACCACAATTTTTAGCATTTGTCAAGATTTTAAAGTTCTCAATGAAATCTAGCTTTGTGCCTTTGTCACGTACGAGTGAAACATCATTTTAAACTTCGGCACATGATTAAAATTGCATAAATGACTGGCTAAAACTGATTTGTTGTCACATTACTAAAAGATTTAAAAAGTTCTTTTGTCCTAGCCCTAAAGTGGCATCCCGTTTGTCCCACATAAAAACAATTGCAGCCATTTGTATCACTAACTTACACGCACCACTTTTATCTTTGGAGTTAATTTTCCTTAGAGTTAAAAAAGTATACAACCAAGAATTAGGAATGTGCGAGTACTCGAAAATTCGAGTCGAGAAGTTGGTACTCGACTCAAGTTCTTCGAGTATTTTTACGAAAGTCGAGTCGAGTAGCTTTTGTCGACGGAGCCGCCAAGGCCAATAGGTTCAGAAATCTGCCGAGAGGAAGCGCTATCATCAAAATCGAGTAAATCTCTGGTTACACGATAGATTAACACGTACGAACATGTACTTACATTTCATTTACGTTCATTTACATTTGCGTGAATGGTTTCATGTACGTTTACGTGAACAGATTCATGTACGTTTGCGTGAACGAATGGATGAATCGGTGGTTACACGGTGCATGAAACCGCATATGTACCATATTCCTCCGAATATAGCCCTCCCCCTTTTTGGCCGAAATCTTCGTGGGAAAAGTCTGGGGGGGACTATATTCGAGCTTAAAGCAACTAATGTCCGTTGTAATATTCCATACCCTGAGTTTGAAGGTTTATATCACAAAAGTGGGTAGTTCAATTTTTAAATAAAGTATATCGAACTGAATCTTGTTTATTTGTACATTTAATAATGTCAAAAATATATTTTTAGTTGGTTATATTAATTAATTTTTCGACCAAGACATAAAAACACCGGATATTATTCAAGTTCCGTTAGCAAGTTTGACACCCACTTGGAGATACACAAGAAAAGCCACTTCTCTTTTCTTCGCAGAAGATATGGAACATATATTTAATCTTAGACTAAACAAAGTTTAAAATAAATTACTCAGTTACCAATTACGTTACAAATAATATTTAAAAATTGGCTATCTCAGCCTGCGGAAGTCGGAAATTTAGTTCGTTTTGATGGTATTCTTCGTGTTTGAAAACTAAGCACGTGTAAAATGACTTAACAAATTGGGAGAATTATATATGATTTCCCCGTGTATATATTTATTTCGGAAAGCGTGCTCCACGCGACAGGACTTTTGGCCAGGAGAGATAAGCTGCTCGAGGCTGTCAATTGGTAAGCTACCGTAGGTACCGCGCGCACCAAACACCACGGGAGAAAATTTCTCTAGTATGCACAGGAAAAATATCCTTGCCTATGATTGAATAAAAGTTTATTCGTTGCAGTATTCACCAAAACAAAATCAGCGGTAAGAGAGATAGCTTTTGTCCCCGCATTTCTCGGCTTCTCGACGAAAGAAACAAATTGCATTTTAAATTATCCTCAACTCCGTTTCCAAAAACTTTGCGCGAGGAGGCATAATGACGGTATGCTTCCAAAGATACCGTCAGTTCTTAAACTGACACTAACTTGCATTCTTAAAGACGATACTTTTTTCCACTATTTATAATTAATTATTTTAATTACATCATTAATTGCCAAGTTCCTAGTCGTATCTTATCTATAATAAATTTTTGTTCAAATATAGTTCCTTAGAAATCGAAAACGTTAATCCACAGGACTCTATAAAAAATTCATATACCTGCTCACATTCATCCGTGAATGAAAATTCATTGTTCAAACATTATTATCTTGCGTTAATGGATATCAGAAATACCCCGTGCCGATATTGGGTGTTCATGCATCGTGCAAATGATTGGGTGATTGACACAGGTCCTGTTTACGATTCTAAGTTCTATCATGTTTAGGCAGAAATCATCGATTTTGAAGAGATGGTGTCAATAATTGGAAGAGGAAGATAATTATATTTTAAAAAACTAACTATGTAATTAACGGCCAATCATAAATTTGAGGTGGGAGTTTATCAAATATTTTCTGCACAAACAAGGCATTTTGTATGAAATTCACTGCATTATTGGACTAACCCCGGCATACACAACATGAAATGAATGGGAAATAGGAATGAGAAATACCCACACAGCACAAGAATATGCTTAGCATATCCCTGGAATATTCTCATGAGAATATTAGAATATTCCTGGGATATTCTCAATATTCTCAAAATATTCTAGGAATATTCCTAGCATATCCCATATGTCCGGGCTGTAGGATATGCTAAGAATATTCCTGAAGAATATTCCAGAGGAATATACTAAGAATATTCCTGGGATATTCTCATTGGAATATTCCTGGAACATCCTCAGCATATACTTAGAATATTCCTAGCATATCCTCAGAATATTCGGGGGATATTCTCAGAATATACTGGGAATATTCCTAACATATGCGATATGTCCGGGCTGTAGGATATGCTAAGAATATTCCTGAAGATTATTCTAGAGGAATTTGTTAAGAATATTCCTTGGTATACCGGGAATATTCCTAGCTTATACGAAATATCCAGGCTATATTCTGACTTTAATCCTGCGGAATATACTCATTGGAATATTCTCTGAACATACCTATTCCTTGTTCATCGCCAAAAACATGTGTCTCAATTTGTTTCATCGTTCCTATCCTGCCTACTGCCATGCCGACTACCTGAAAGTCTGATAACCTGGCCATCCCATCCTGACCACTATAAACTACTCATGTATGATACTTAGAGCTACATAGCGATGAGTAAGAGACTCTACTCGCTGCCACCAACTCACTCGCGAGAACTATAAATTTCAAAAGACTAACACTGCGCGGATTTTGGGTGCGAATATGGGGTGCGGAACTACTTCATGCAAGGGTTGTGACTCCTTCCTTCCTAATCTATTTGGTCGCTCAGCCTCTCCCTTGTGGCAATCTCCATTTCCAGCCTTTTCTCACCTCTTTTCCTCTTGTCGCTCTTGTGCTAGCCTCCACATCTCCTGCCTCTCGTTTGTCCACTGTTTTACTCAAGGGCCACTGCCTGAACAACCAGCAATCCTCCTTAAAATGGGAGCGGCCACTCTATTTAAGCTGTCGCCCCTCCAGTGAAAAAGGGGGGAAGTGGAATATAGGGGTGAATGATTTCACACACTCTGGATTCGGAAACCCACTTGACTGAGGTGACCCTGACACGCGCACTGTGGTGGGTCTGCACACTTACACTACGCTAGTCACCTCCCGCTGCACACTCAACGCCACTCACTTTATGGGGGAGGTCACCACTGGTAGAATCCTGTCTTCCAGATGCAAAAGAAATGGATTGGGGAAGGAACTAGGGGAAAGGATGGGAAAAACACTCACACTCACATACAGAGTCGCATTCAACCCATAAAATTGATACCTAAATTTAACATGCAAAACAAGAATGCTCTTCCTCGATCGACTCCCTTCACATGTTGCCGTGTCCAAATGGAACCGGTTTCAGGAATGGATTGGAGACTGTGAAAAAGCGAATGAAAGACTGCTAGTTTGTGGGAATGGTGGTGGTGGGAATCATTGGGAATAATGACATCTGTAAACATGTCCTTATATATAGCAAAGCAATGACTACCTTCTTTGATGGAAATGGTGAAATCTAAAAAATTCAATTCCTTGTCACCAACTTTCACTGTGGAACGTATATTTGGATGAATAGAATACAAAACCCTCAAAAATTGGTCCAATTCCCTGAGGCTTCCTGTCCATAGACACACAACATTGTTGACATGTCTAAAATAGTAAAAAACATACTTAATGATAGGGTTTCTGGGGCAGAAAACCTTAGATTATAGACTATCCATGAGAATGTTGGCCAAGATCGGTGAAAGTGGTGAACCCATCACCAGACCATGAGTCTGTGAGTAGATTGAACCATTAAACATAAAATGGTTTTGGTTAGTGCACGGGGTTAAAAGTTTTCAGCTTCTCTTATTATTAACTCACAACACCTGGACTTCTCCAGACAGGCTACAGTAAGGGCCACTGCTACTTTTGCAGGCTCAGAAGTGAACAAGTTTTTAACACCAAATGACAGTATTAGGAGGTGGGTGAAGTTCCCTTAATGTTTTCGCCAACTCTATCTAGTTCTTTACACCATATTTGGGCTTGAAGTTAGTGAATTGGCGAAGAAGACCATTCAACTTAGAGGCGAGAAGATGGCTTGGGGATGTGTAGTGGGCGATCACTGGGCATACCAGCATATCTGGTTTGCGAGTCTTTGGCAGGCCATAAAACCTATGGGGCCGTGGTTTCATTCTGGTGTTTCCATTTCTATCGGTCGGGAAACAGGTATGAAGGGGGTCTAAGGGTGGATTTTATTTCCTTGAAAGTCCCCCCAGTTCTATTTCCTATGAGCCACGTTACAATCTGCCAATAGATTAATCACAATATGTACTCATGTTTTCATGTAGGACAAACAGGAGGTAACTTTAGGGCTAGGACAAAATAACATTTTAAATCTTTTATTAATTGTGACAAAACATCTGTTTTAGCCAGTCATTTATGAAATTTTAACTGTCTTATTTTAAAGTTGATATTTTGCATGTGACCAAGGCACAAAGCTGGATTTCATTGAGAACTTTGAAATCTTGACAAATGCTAACAATTGTGGTAAGAGGTTACTCAATGAGGTGGTCCCATTTCATAATTCTCCTCTTTACCTAGATCCTGTCCCTTCCACAAGAGAATAATATGCTGTCACTCAGCCAAATGCTCCATCCATAACTTCATAGCCCACTTACCTTAGTCTTTCTTCCCCCCCCCCCCCCCCCCCTTCGAAACCCATCACCATATACCATTCCAAATACTTGCCCTCCCCCCCTGGATACAATATAAATAGGAACTGCCACAAGAAAGCTCTATATTAACCTTTAAGAATGACACAACTGTGTTGAACCCGGTCGGAGTGTACCAAATAAATTGTGTGGATGAACTACTAAGTGTACTCAATTTTACTCTCGTATTAATCATGAAATTCCACACCATTGATAATATTTGCTATAGCTGCGTTATTTGCGATGCAGTGTGGCTTAAATGGGATAATGCAAGTTCCAATAAGTTTTATATTTAAGTAACCCATCATTGTTATACCATTGGTAACTGTTGAATCAAGTCGGCATAAATGATCCCAGTTATTGGTCATGTTAAATAGTTACGACATTTTACACGTTTAATCACGTCTGGTTCGGAAGTCGCTTTCATTCTTAATCATATCAAATTCTGTACTAAATCAATATTTTCAACATTCTGACAGCAGTTCTTAACATTGTATTTATTATTAGCAGGGTAGTCCTACAATACATTCATTTCATATGGTGAATCTTTTCCTCGCCGAAGATAACGAGATGACGTAGTTCAAATTTCCGACACTGGTGGCATTGTGTCCCGCCACATTCAAATTCTTCCCGAAAATAGTTCTCGTTACCGCTCTCTCACTCTTGTATTTTTAAGTATATATGTACAAAAGGACGCCAAAAGATGGTTTGTAAGGGCTGATATGCACGAGTAACTGTTTTAAAAGGGAAATTATTTTTTTTAGTCGGCACATCGTATTGCAAATAGCGGGAAAACAGAGAAGCACGCGGTGTAAATACAGGGTTCTACATACGTTGAAGATATAGGAAATTTGAGGGGACCCAAAAAAAATGTTGCAATTTGCGGGAAAACGTAAATTCCGATAACGCAAATACGGGGTTTTACTGTACTAAGTGTACTCAATTTTACTCTCGTATTAATCATGAAATTCCACACCATTGATAATATTTGCTATAGCTGGGTTATAGTTAAGTTCAGAATTCAGGGAACACTTCATTAGAATGCCCTCTAACATTTTGAAAATCATCAATTATGGTAGTATAGTATACATGTCTGTAACTTCTTCTATGTGTTTGCAGCTATTCATTTTAGTCTGTTATTTACTCTTATTTCTAGATCAAGAAACATTTTCTCACGGAGATGGTTCGTCAAGATTTGCAACGTGTCCAGTGATGGAGGAGTCAGTAGTTGTTCCAAATACCGCAATCAATACGGGTAAACAACTTACATCCAGGAGCGGGACTGGCCCTTTAAAGAAAAGATCGAGTCCGGGCAGTATGGAAGATCTTTCATTGTTCAGCCGAAGAAAATTCCAGGAGGTTTTCTTTTGTGATAAATGTGGGGATTCCTTTAACTCAAAAAGACCTCTTTCGGCCCACATCAGGGGTCATTGCAGCAGGAGAAAGGACATGGGTCCTGGTGAAATGGGAACTCATATCCTGAAGGATCACACAAGAATGGTGTGTGATAACTGTGGAAAGGCCTACATTCGGAAGGCCTACCTCATACGCCACATAAAAGAGCTCCACTTCAAAATAAACAGCATTGAGCGCAACGGACCCAAGAAAACTTTCAGGTCCCGAGAGGGCCTGCATGTATCGAGCAAGGGACAAAACAAAGCACAGGATGGTGTAGTGAGGGTAATAAAGTGCAATGAATGTGGAAAATGTTTTTCCACCAGGCAGTCTCTCTCTAGGCACATTCGTTTGGTACACTCGGGGACGAAGCGTTTCCCCTGTAGGATCTGCTGTGAGAATTTCTCCCACACAACTCTCCTCAAATCACATGTGCTTAAAGCACATGCTGGGGAGAGGGTTTACAGGTGTGAGGTTTGCCCTAAAACCTTTAATCTTCTGAAATGCTTGAAGGCTCACATGGTGAGTCACTGGGAGGTGCCTCCTTTCTCCTGCACGCTCTGCTCAAAATCCTTTTCTTTTAGCTATCAGCTCAAAAACCACATGCAGTTGCACAGTGGATGCAAGTTCACATGCAACGTGTGTGGGAAGGGGTTTCTGCAGGCCCAAAACTTGCGGAACCACTTGTTGAGGCACAAAGAGGAGAAGATGTACCAGTGTGACCAATGCCCAAAGGCCTTCAAAACGAAAGGGGACCTTGCAAGGCATTATTTGGTGCACTCGGGCCTCCAGAAGTATACCTGTCAGGTCTGCGGGACAAAATTCATACAGAAAAGCCACAGGGACAACCACATGAGGATCCATGACGGGAAACGGCCTTACTCCTGTCAACAATGCCGCCAAGATTTTGGCACTTTGTGGGGCCTGAAGAGCCACTTAATGCGGCACAACGAGAAGAGCCATGAATGCCCACAGTGCAAAAAGTTGTTTAAGACAACGCGGGATCTTAAAGTTCACATTGAAAGGCATACGGGGACGGCAAAGAGGACATATGAATGTGCGAATTGCAATAAAAAATTTCTAACGAAAAGTCATATAAAGCGACATGTTGTCACACACACTGGGCTGAGGCCATACATCTGTGGTGTGTGCTCAAAAGGATACACAACCAAGGACACTCTGCGGACTCACCTCAAGCTGCACAACAAGAAGTAGATAAGTGGGATGACAACAAGGACCCACAGAAGAATGGCCTGAAAATGGTCCTTTAAAAGGCAAGAAAGAGGGAAAGGGCATGAGGAAATAGATAAGGATGCGTAGATTCTAGTATTTTCTCTTAGCTAAATACCTGTGCTATATTGTTCAATATCCATTATAACATGTTTCATTCAAACCCAAATGCACATTTGCATTTTTTTTGTGCCCTTATTTTAATTTTATGATTGTTTAAAAGTTTTGTAATTGTTTAAAAATTTTGTGATTGTTTGAAATGTTGTAACTGGGGCAGCACAAGAAGATTTTATTTATTATTTTTTTAAGGAAAGGTTTGCTGAAAGTAATCAGTTCTGTCCCTTTTAAATATTCGTGAGAACCATCTGAATTGCATTTGGCTTGAAAGATAACAGTCATAACTCGTGGCCTCTGTGATATTGACTTTGTGGGGCCTGAAGAGCCTCTTAATGCGGCACAACGAGAAGAGCCATGAATGCCCACAGTGCAAAAAGTTGTTTAAGACAACGCGGGATCTTAAAGTTCACATTGAAAGGCATACGGGGACGGCAAAGAGGACATATGAATGTGCGAATTGCAATAAAAAATTTCTAATGAAAAGTCATATAAAGCGACATGTTGTCACACACACTGGGCCGAGGCCATACATCTGTGGTGTGTGCTCAAAAGGATACACAACCAAGGACACTCTGCGGACTCACCTCAAGCTGCACAACAAGAAGTAGATAAGTGGGATGACAACAAGGACCCACAGAAGAATGGCCTGAAAATGGTCCTTTAAAAGGCAAGAAAGAGGGAAAGGGCATGAGGAAATAGATAAGGATGCGTAGATTCTAGTATTTTCTCTTAGCTAAATACCTGTGCTATATTGTTCAATATCCATTATAACATGTTTCATTCAAACCCAAATGCACATTTGCATTTTTTTTGTGCCCTTATTTTAATTTTATGATTGTTTAAAAGTTTTGTAATTGTTTAAAAATTTTGTGATTGTTTGAAATGTTGTAACTGGGGCAGCACAAGAAGATTTTATTTATTATTTTTTTAAGGAAAGGTTTGCTGAAAGTAATCAGTTCTGTCCCTTTTAAATATTCGTGAGAACCATCTGAATTGCATTTGGCTTGAAAGATAACAGTCATAACTCGTGGCCTCTGTGATATTGACTTTGTGGGGCCTGAAGAGCCTCTTAATGCGGCACAACGAGAAGAGCCATGAATGCCCACAGTGCAAAAAGTTGTTTAAGACAACGCGGGATCTTAAAGTTCACATTGAAAGGCATACGGGGACGGCAAAGAGGACATATGAATGTGCGAATTGCAATAAAAAATTTCTAATGAAAAGTCATATAAAGCGACATGTTGTCACACACACTGGGCCGAGGCCATACATCTGTGGTGTGTGCTCAAAAGGATACACAACCAAGGACACTCTGCGGACTCACCTCAAGCTGCACAACAAGAAGTAGATAAGTGGGATGACAACAAGGACCCACAGAAGAATGGCCTGAAAATGGTCCTTTAAAAGGCAAGAAAGAGGGAAAGGGCATGAGGAAATAGATAAGGATGCGTAGATTCTAGTATTTTCTCTTAGCTAAATACCTGTGCTATATTGTTCAATATCCATTATAACATGTTTCATTCAAACCCAAATGCACATTTGCATTTTTTTTGTGCCCTTATTTTAATTTTATGATTGTTTAAAAGTTTTGTAATTGTTTAAAAATTTTGTGATTGCTTGAAATGTTGTAACTGGGGCAGCACAAGAAGATTTTATTTATTATTTTTTTAAGGAAAGGTTTGCTGAAAGTAATCAGTTCTGTCCCTTTTAAATATTCGTGAGAACCATCTGAATTGCATTTGGCTTGAAAGATAACAGTCATAACTCGTGGCCTCTGTGATATTGACTTTGTGGGGCCTGAAGAGCCTCTTAATGCGGCACAACGAGAAGAGCCATGAATGCCCACAGTGCAAAAAGTTGTTTAAGACAACGCGGGATCTTAAAGTTCACATTGAAAGGCATACGGGGACGGCAAAGAGGACATATGAATGTGCGAATTGCAATAAAAAATTTCTAATGAAAAGTCATATAAAGCGACATGTTGTCACACACACTGGGCCGAGGCCATACATCTGTGGTGTGTGCTCAAAAGGATACACAACCAAGGACACTCTGCGGACTCACCTCAAGCTGCACAACAAGAAGTAGATAAGTGGGATGACAACAAGGACCCACAGAAGAATGGCCTGAAAATGGTCCTTTAAAAGGCAAGAAAGAGGGAAAGGGCATGAGGAAATAGATAAGGATGCGTAGATTCTAGTATTTTCTCTTAGCTAAATACCTGTGCTATATTGTTCAATATCCATTATAACATGTTTCATTCAAACCCAAATGCACATTTGCATTTTTTTTGTGCCCTTATTTTAATTTTATGATTGTTTAAAAGTTTTGTAATTGTTTAAAAATTTTGTGATTGTTTGAAATGTTGTAACTGGGGCAGCACAAGAAGATTTTATTTATTATTTTTTTAAGGAAAGGTTTGCTGAAAGTAATCAGTTCTGTCCCTTTTAAATATTCGTGAGAACCATCTGAATTGCATTTGGCTTGAAAGATAACAGTCATAACTCGTGGCCTCTGTGATATTGACTTTGTGGGGCCTGAAGAGCCTCTTAATGCGGCACAACGAGAAGAGCCATGAATGCCCACAGTGCAAAAAGTTGTTTAAGACAACGCGGGATCTTAAAGTTCACATTGAAAGGCATACGGGGACGGCAAAGAGGACATATGAATGTGCGAATTGCAATAAAAAATTTCTAATGAAAAGTCATATAAAGCGACATGTTGTCACACACACTGGGCCGAGGCCATACATCTGTGGTGTGTGCTCAAAAGGATACACAACCAAGGACACTCTGCGGACTCACCTCAAGCGGCACAACAAGAAGTAGATAAGTGGGATGACAACAAGGACCCACAGAAGAATGGCCTGAAAATGGTCCTTTAAAAGGCAAGAAAGAGGGAAAGGGCATGAGGAAATAGATAAGGATGCGTAGATTCTAGTATTTTCTCTTAGCTAAATACCTGTGCTATATTGTTCAATATCCATTATAACATGTTTCATTCAAACCCAAATGCACATTTGCATTTTTTTTGTGCCCTTATTTTAATTTTATGATTGTTTAAAAGTTTTGTAATTGTTTAAAAATTTTGTGATTGTTTGAAATGTTGTAACTGGGGCAGCACAAGAAGATTTTATTTATTATTTTTTTAAGGAAAGGTTTGCTGAAAGTAATCAGTTCTGTCCCTTTTAAATATGCGTGAGAACCATCTGAATTGCATTTGGCTTGAAAGATAACAGTCATAACTCGTGGCCTCTGTGATATTGACTTTGTGGGGCCTGAAGAGCCTCTTAATGCGGCACAACGAGAAGAGCCATGAATGCCCACAGTGCAAAAAGTTGTTTAAAACAACGCGGGATCTAGCTTATAAACTGTGCTATATTGTTCAATATCCATTGTAACATGTTTCATTCAAACCCAAATGCACAATTGCCATCTTTTTTGTGCCCTTATTTTAATTTTATGATTGTTTAAAAGTTTTTTTATTGTTTAAAAATTTTGTGATTGTTTGAAATGTTGTAATTGGGGCAGCACAAGAATATTTTATTTATTATTATTTTAAGGAAAGGTTTGATGAAATTAATCAGTTCTGTCTGTTTTAAATGTGCATGAGAACCATTTGAATTGGATTTGGCTTGAAAGATAACAGTCATAACTCGTGGCCTCTGTGATATTTACTTTTTGGGGCCTGAAGAGCCTCTTAATGCGGCACAACTCATGGCCTCTCTGATATTGAACTTGTATTTGAAACTCTGGATATTGGCTCAAAGGAAAATGTAAGCCATTTGTCAGATAATTGCATTTCTTTTATTCAGTTATGTCCAAAATTTTGTACCTTCTGAATTTTTGTGTTCTTATTTACAGCGTTTTCTGATGGAGTAGTAACAGGAGTACAGATAAATTCACTACATGTAGTGTTCTCATGACTGCATATGTAGTATTGTTTCCCCTCTACACTAATGACTCAATTTGAGCTGAAAGATGTATTTTCTCAATTACAAAATCACCTGTTCTTCGTTGAAGCAATCTGGTACTTCTGGCTGATGCTTCATCATTCTTAACTACTGAGCTTGTATAGTTTACTTGCTGGTATAGTGGTAGCTCCATATAATGAGTACCCTATATAAAAACAAGCTATTCGTTGGGGAGCAATTTTTTTTTATCCTTCACCTGGAGGGGAAGGAATCCACCAATTTGTTTGGGAAAAAGTGATATTTTTTTCATTTTGTAGTGGAGAATAGAACAATATTCAGAACTTTTTTTGTTAATTTTCGGAAAAAATACAATTTTGCAATAAATAATGAAGTTTTGCCAATTTTTGCATCAAAAAACCGTATTCATAACATAATAAACATTGTTATGGTCATTGTTACATTGGATTTTATTTATTTAGCATTAATTTTGCTGTATCACTTTGAGAAAATTTGTCATCAATAATTTACAATGATTATTTTTTTGTTTTCATAGAAATTAGCGCAATAAACTATAGATTTGATAATTATCATAGGTATTTCAAATTAGAAATACATGTATTGGATTCAAATAAAATGAATTATATAAGTGCAAAATAATTTTAAAACGCATTTCCTATTTAAATATGTAATTGGTTAAACTTGTTTAAAATTTAAAAGTTTAATTTTTTTGACACATTTTACTTTGTAATTTTTCGACATTTGGGGTACAAATATGGATGAATATAGTCCTTAAAGGTTTTTTCATGCATTTTAACATTTTTAACCATATTTTTGTGGTATAATTTGTTACTGTTTATTTTATGGAATAATCAAGGTATTTATGGCTCATTTTCAAAACTTATTGCTGAATCAAATGAAGTTTTGATAAAATAAAAATATGTCATGTGTTACTTAGAAAAATCTATAGTTGTATTAACTCTAAAATTTTTAATTTAAACAATTTTATTGCCACTCAATATTTTCACAGAAATGTTCTATGAAATATAATAATTTGGTAATGTATCGTACAATCCAAAACACAGTGCCGCACACAGTGGGGCATCACACACGTTGCAATAAAATATTGTCTCTTTTCTTTGCCCCTTAGCCTTGCAAACGACACATCTCTTCACACCGTGTTTTCTCGCGCCTTATGGTGGGTTGAGATTTGGATAGTGTCGGCCTGTGAGTCTTCCAGGTGTTTGTATTTTGGATCTTTTTCCTCTGATTGTTGACTCTTTTTCTGCTGTGGCTTTGCCATTATTCAGGAACCTGTCCTCAATAAGTTTCATCCTGAACTCGAGTTGTGATAAACCATCCCTTGTTTTTTGTATATAACAAATTATTTGAATACTGTTATATCTAATAAGTGCCGAAAAATCTTTTGATAATATTTTTTTAGTTTTTGGGCCGCACTGTACGTTACTATGCACTGATCAGACAAATCCACTTCTCCCATTGCATCGTTGTAATCAAAGCAAGCCTGGGGTTTTCGTTTTGTTCCTTCTCTTCTACTTGGGACATCTTCCATAGAGGTATCATGCAAAGTACTCAAGATGCACACATCCCTTTTGTCCCGCCAATTCATTGCCATCAATTTCCCTTGTTAGGCTGCAATTACTTCATCTTTTTTCAGCACCTTTTGCATAAAATCTTTAGGGACCTTTTCCTGTTCTTTCCCACTGTTCCAATTGTGTCAGTCTCAAATTTTATCAAAATATCAAAAAGACAGGGCTACTGAAGTAATTATTTATTCCTGTTGTATACCCTTGCGAAAGCAAATCTTGAGAGAGAGTGAGTACTAATTTGGAAGGTCTTGTAAAACCTGAAACATCAATGCCTTTCACTGTTTCAGCGAGTTCGGTGTCCCTTCCCATATACACAAGCATGTTCCACACATACCCAGTTTTGGAGTCACACAATTTAAAGGATTGCATGCCAAATCTTGACCGTTTCTTTGGAGTATATACTTTCCAACCGAGGCAACCTTTCCACAGCAATAAACTTTCGTCAGATAGCAGCCCCTCATGAGTGTAACTTTCTTTCAATTTTTAGACCAAATTGTCCATGATAGGTTTATTTTATAAAGTTTTGGGGAAACTTGAGCATCGGACTGGTATTTCTCATTGTTGGCTAAGTACAAAAACTTCAGCAGCAAAAAAGAAATCTTTTCCCCGTAATCATTTCATAAAATATAGGGGTAGCCAATAATCTATTGTGAGAAAAATACTGCCCTAATTTCGGCTTTTGTATCATTCCCTGCAAAAGGAGAATGCCAAGAAATAATATCACTTCCTCCTTGTCAGTTTCAACCCAGACTTGTTCACGACTTCTTCTTTTCATCTGTTTCCTCCTACTTTTTCCTCCAATTTGCTGATTTGCATAAATATTTGTTTGTGCGGCAATAGAATTACAAAAAATGTCATCAAAAGAGTGTTCAAAAATATCCATTGGACTTTTCTTACTCAAAAGTTCATCACTTAGACCTGGAGAATATTTTGCCCGAAATTGTGGTCGAGGTCCACCTTGTTCACTCCACTCCGGATCCAAAATCTCCTCCTGCACTGATTCATCATCGCTGCTCTACTCCTCTGAATCCACACCAGAAGACTCGTGCAGCTCCACTGCCTTCCGTCTTACAGCGGGTTCAACTCTACTTTGACCAGCTACTCCTTCGACAGACACCAAAATCTCTTCCTCATTCTCAATACTGTCGTCACTATCACCACTAAGTTTTAAAATCTGTATAAAGTCAATTTCAGCAAGCCTTTTTTTCGTCATGAATGACTATGATTCTCACGCAAAAATAAAGCAACTTGGTAACTCTTGGTAACTAGCGAACATTTTGCATGCGTCTGCTCACGAACACGGAGGAAAGAAACTATCTGGGGATAAGAAAAAGCGGTGAGATTAATTTTTGCAAGGGCTTTTTCGAAAGTAACCTTTCCCTTTTATTGGGGTCCCCAGTTGCAAGCACTGAGTGCTAGCGGTCATAACGGAATAACTCCAACTCTTGGGTGGTTCACCCTTCCCAACTCAAAAAAGCGAAGTAAGAGAGCCGAACACATTCACACATACGTTGGGATGAACCAGGCCCCAAATATTCCAAGAACAGCAGCGAAGGGACCGCATGCGGTTGACGTTGGACTTCCCTCCAAAGCGAAATATACCAGGGAGGGATTTCCTGATAGACACGTGCATCAGTCCCTCGACTATCTCCCACCTTTTCCAGTCGCACCCTCCCCTAGAAGAAGGAAGAAGGGAAGTGGAGGAGGAAAGAGAAACTCAACACATTCATCCCCTGTCCTGTGAGTGATGAAAACGAGGCTAGATTGCAAAATACAGTAAAACCCCTCTTTTACACTTTTGAGGGGAACTAGAGAAAAAAGTGTAAATCGCGGGAAAGTGTAATTTGAGGGTATGCAATTTTATATGAAAGTTATGCCTGAAAGAATAACTCCTTGCTTCTTGATTTTGCCTGCCTAATTCTTGCTTTCATTGAACGACAAGTTTAAAATTGAAATAAAGTTCCAACAAAACATCTTTAATAATGCCAAAATCTCTTATTTGAAATGCATGGGGACACGGGGAGATATATTAACTAGATTACATATGGTTGGGCCAAGATTAGGAAGCGTGAAAAAATTGTACAGTTGTAAATTGGAGAGAATATCAGGAATTAGTTTACAGGTGTATGAGGGAAGATGCAGAACAGCAAGCAGTTGAGAAAGGATAGAGGGGGAGAGGGGAATGGTGCAGTAGACACTAGAGTGGTCAAGACACTTGGTTACACTTTCCCGCGATTTACACTTTTTTCTCTAGTTCCCCCCAAAAGTGGACACTAGAGTGGTCAAGACACTGTTCATTACTGTTAAGTCAGGAGAGCTGCTGATAGAACTTACAAGAGATTCAGCATAGGGGTAAGGAAAATGTGAAAAGAACTGCATGACATTAATGATAGGCAAGGGAACTTGGGAATAGAAGAGGAGAATGACATAGATAAGGATGAACTGAGGCCAGGAGTCTTGATCCAACCATGCTAGTAAGTTAGGGTAAATATTATGAGAAAAGAAGGTGTGGAGACTATAGTGTTATCCTATCAAAGCTACTTAAGAATCGAGCTAGAGAAGAACGAGATGATTTTACAGGTGTGTTCATAGGATATATGAGGATGAAGTTTGGCTGGAGGATTTTTTAAAATCTGTATTAATGCCTCCAAAAATGAAAGACAAGACCGCAAATGCTGAAAAGCATACACTTCTTAAATAAATGAAAAATTTCATCACCTATGCGATAGCATCAGCTAACCTGCGAGTTATGCAACCTGAACAACAATCGCGAGAAAAACGACGTACGTGTACTGTAATCCCTCGCGGCATTACAATAGCACAGATGAGCGATGTCACGATAACTGGTGGTATATCTGGGCAAATTTTATTTCTCTTTCAAAGTGGTAACTTACTGCATGAGTTTTTACTTCGTCTTTCACGGAGCGTTGAGTCCAACCACCAGTTATGCAACCAGGACGACAATCACGGCAAAATCTTCTCGTAAAACGTAAATGGCGAACCATTCAAAAATTTGCTAGCGTACATAAAGGGAAGACGTTACATTGCGGATATATGGACATTATTAGGACATGAAGAAAAAGTCGTTAATGGCGGGAAAACGTAAATTGCGGGGACGTAAAAGCGAGGTTTTACTGTAATACGCCTGAATATTGAAAACCCACTTCACGGCGATTGAAACAAAAACCAGGAGGAATTTACCATGAACGGCAAGAATAGCTAAACAGCAAGGAAGATCCAATAGTTTATCAAATGATGTAATGTGGAATATGAAATGAGCGAATATCTCATATGCATCAGCCAGGAATTGGGAACAACGCTGCATCATTCAATATCAAAATCATAAAGAATTGCACGAGAAGAATCACCATGGATATTATAAACTTCAGTAATAATAATTGCATAGTTGATAGAAACAAGAATTATATGTGCATATCATCTGATCACGATCTGGATGGTTTGGATAAAGATCTACGCGAAGGGGGTTTATTCGAAAAAAAGAAGCTGAACGGCAAAAGGTTCCCCATAGGCATTTACAAATTGAATATCTACATCAAACAGACAGCAAAATAGGTATTTTTTAAAAACAATTCCAAATAATTATTGCAATGACAGGAAAAAGGATACAATCATTTACAACATTTTATATAGCACGGAGTTAAATGAGCAAGTACCCAAGTAGCAAAAAAATATAGAAAAATGATTTTAAAATATTTTGAAATCATTTTAAAATCAAAAAGTCATAAGATAGCAAAATTCATGAGTTTTCCATAATTTTAAAATATTTTTAAAATAATTTTAAAATAATGTATTAAGTACTGCTCTTTTAATGTTCTGTATCATTCTTTCATTTTGTTGAAAACATGTATAGGAATTCTAACTGACAAGGAGAGGCTACGTACCTTGACCGCGCGATTTGAATGCCGTAAATTTTATTTGGTGCAGGAGGTAAACAGAAATGGTAATTTCATATCAGCTTGGTCCAACTTGGAATAGTTTTTTTGTAAAAAATTATTTTTTAATCATGAAATAGGCATTCTAGTTGGCCATTCACAGACGCTTGGTCCAGTGGGTAGAGAACGGGATTCCCATACCAAAAGTCGTAGGTTCGAGACCCGATGGAATAAATTTTTTTTCCTTCAGAATGTATGAATTTTTTCAATTTTTTTAACCATAATTTTTGTTACGAGCGTTTAACTCAATTCACTTTTTTTTCTAATACCGCCGACCTTGAAAACCATACCCTTACTGTGAAACACTCAACGATGGAGGGCTTCACTTGCGATATAAGGGAGTCTTGCTTTTTAATCCATCTATCCTGTTTCATTCCCCAATCTAACACAGTAATTCCTGTTTTATCAGATACTTACCTACATTTATACATTCTCATTTTGCCGTTCCCCTTCGGAGGAGCTTTAAAAGGAGCTCAAATCACAGCATTAGACCAAGAGACGTTTTATTTTTGGGGATTCACACGGCAGGGTCCTATTCTTACTAATCTCACTTGATTTGTCAACATTCATGCATTCATAACACTTGATTTTACTTGATTATGAAATAATATACCAAGCAAACTTTTGTTACTTAAAATATCATTCACGAAAAGCAGTTACTTATAAAAAGTTACTCTAATGAAATAAACAAACCTTGAAATAGAACTACTTTGGAAGAAATGACATTACACGGTTAGTTAATGATACAGACGTAGTGTGAAGGAATTTGTTGTAATATCCACATAATTTACTCTTATGTATTTTTACATCAAGTATGGAACATTCACTTATTGATTTTCTGCCCTAAAAGATATCGGGGTGCAGTTCATTGGGTGATAATCATCGTAAAAGCAACAGAAGCACATTAAAATATTGCACCATGAGCACCGTACGAAACATTTCTTGCCACATGCACAAATTGTCTTTGGAACTTCCTCTGGAAAGCACACCTGGCGAACATTTTGAAAGAAACTTCTGTTTTCTAACAACTTTGATGCGTACCAGGCATAGATGATCATGTTTCTGAATAAAGGTGATGATAGCTGATGATGTATCAGTGAATGTATCCGTATCTCGTCCTCTCTGGAGCTAATCTCACGGTTATTTTGGATTAAATATGAACATGTTTGCAGTCTCGTGATGAACTGTTTTACTTGGCGATAAAAATATACGTCACAGGGCTGGCAAAGAGCCGTACATTTAGGCGGTATTATTTTCAATTGACACTTTTGTTCAGCATTTTCCATGTCCATATCGAATATTTCGTCATACATATTTAAATTTGTTTGACCTCCCCAGGAATCTAATATTAGCAGAAAATTGTTCGTAGAGACGTACGACTTCAGCACATTTTCCAAAAACTGTTTAAATATATCCGTCGTCAATTTCCCTGATTTTGTGGATGTCACAACGACGTTATTCCATTTATTCTCCAACTCCTTTACGCTTCGGCTCACTCTTGGACCGAAGACGCCTCCGGTTTCTTGTAGACAGAGGAACACTTGAGGAAGTAGTTTTCCCGAGGCGGTGATGGCATATTGTGCTGTATAAGAATGGGTCATTTTGTTCCTATTCCCGACACACAACTCCACAGTTTTTTCTCCCCGATGCGTCAATGTCCTCTTTACGTCCACTCTGTACTCGCATCCAGTCTGATCGGTATTTATTACGTAATCTGGATCATATTTTCCAATAAGGCGTGATGTTTGTCTGCAGAAAACTTCCGCTGCCATCAGTGTCTCCTCCAAAGATGTCACGTCTTTTCGGGGAACATAATTAGTCACCTTTCTTTGTCTGATTTTAAATTCCTTTTTGAATTTAGTAAGCCATGGTCTTGACGCAGAAAACTTGAATTCTGGCGATATGTGCGGAAATGCCGCGCTTAACGCCCACTGCTGGATTGTTCTCGAGGTAACTTGCTCCCTCCTTTTCCGCGCTTCACGAAATCTTTCGAAAGTGTTCTTATTAATCATTTCATGCTTGTCCAAACGCGTTCCACCATTTTCTACATCTCTACACCACACCTTGATTTGGGATTTGCGTTTCAATAATAGCGAGCCTCGTTTTTGCAGGGTCGATAGTGACCAATTTGGGTATTGTTTTGAAAGATTTACCACTTTAATCTTGGTTTCTAATGGCACACGAATAAACTTTGTTGATTTGGGCGAGGGCTCATAAGAATCATCGGGACTCTGCACAGACGCATAGCTGCTTCCTTCGGATTCTTCTTCCTCTTCACTCTCACAAATGTCAGAAAAGTCATCCTCTGCATTTTCACTCTCAAACAACTCCTCTTCTTCTACAAATATATTATCCTCCAGAATCAACAAAAACATTTCAACAGCCCTCTGTCCGATTAAGCGGGCCGTCGGCGATATTTTGACGTTTGATGAATCTTTAATTACATTCATTTTCCTCAAGGACTCTGAAAGTAAATGCATTCATTTTCCACATTAAAAATTTAACTAAGAATTTTAGGTTCTTACTAAAAAGAGCTGTACGAACAACATCATAATCCAAAGCTAACATTTCCCAAAAATCAATTATAAAAAACTTCTTTGAACATTGGGAAGAAAACTAATTTTCAGAATTAAATAGCTTACCTTGCAAAAATATGACAGCACCTGTGGCATCCTCTTTGGAGCAAGTGAGGGTCCACGTTACATTTTCTTCAATTCCGGTGGGAAAAAGCGAACTGGACGTGGTTGCACTAGACATATTGTAAGAAAGGAGATGTCTATCTTGAAAGTATCACCTCAGAGATAGCTACAACGAGTTCAAGCTGTGTCACTTAGGTTTCCACGCAGTATCACTACAGAAAAAAAACTGTGCTTTTCGGCGAGAGAACAATCCAGTATCAACCTCAATCAATTCATTATTGACTTTTGTCTTCGTCAAATGTCATTGTTTACACAATATTAAGTTATGTAGCAGTAGTCGGTTTATACTTTGATAGTTTTTTAATTATTTAATAGATAACTTTTAACATTGACGAGCAGAAACCCAACAATAAGATAATTTACTCTTTTAGGCACTGTGGAATTAGAAAAATCACCTGAATTGGGTTTTGGACGGGGAGGGCAAGGCATTATTAACGAGACCTCTTTCTCCAAATAGCGTGCTCCACTCAACAATCGGGTTGCGTTAGGGATCAAAGAGGAAGAGGATTGTCGAAAACATGAATTGTTGTTCATTGTTGACGGGATTTTTTAGCATTCTCAAGCTCACCAATAATCTTCTCTTATACGAACAATTTATACGCGACGAGGAATAAACATTGAACTTTTCAATTAAGTGAGGGGACTAGTGTTTTTATCTCTCAAATTCAGTTGCTGTTCCTTGAGGAACACAGGCGCCTGCGTATACTTCATGTGAATTTTAAATACATTGTACGCCATTTTGACTGTTGCCAAACACGTAAATTTGTTTGACTATACCATTAGTCTAATATTAACTGTAACGGATATGCATTCGTGGGAATTCTTGATTGTAAGTAAGTATTATTATTACACAACTTATAACCAACCGACTCCTGCCACACGCCATTTCGGCGGTACGCACTGTATTATGTAGATCTGCGACAACAACAGGAATTACTGTGTAAGATTGGGGAATGAAACAGGATAGATGGATTAAAAAGCAAGACTCCCTTATATCGCAAGTGAAGCCCTCCATCGTTGAGTGTTTCACAGTAAGGGTATGGTTTTCAAGGTCGGCGGTATTAGAAAAAAAAGTGAATTGAGTTAAACGCTCGTAACAAAAATTATGGTTAAAAAAATTGAAAAAATTCATACATTCTGAAGGAAAAAAAATTTATTCCATCGGGTCTCGAACCTACGACTTTTGGTATGGGAATCCCGTTCTCTACCCACTGGACCAAGCGTCTGTGAATGGCCAACTAGAATGCCTATTTCATGATTAAAAAATAATTTTTTACAAAAAAACTATTCCAAGTTGGACCAAGCTGATATGAAATTACCATTTCTGTTTACCTCCTGCACCAAATAAAATTTACGGCATTCAAATCGCGCGGTCAAGGTACGTAGCCTCTCCTTGTGAGACATTTAAATGCATAAAAAGGTGTTGCAAGCATTTTACATTTAAATATATTTTGATATCATTTCAAAATTATTTCAATGCAATTTTGAAATTATTTCAAAATATTTTAAAATTATTTCAAAATATTTTAAAATTATTTCAAAATATTTTAAAATTATTTCAAAATATTTTAAAATTATTTCAAAATATTTTAAAATGATGAAATTATTTTAAAATAATATTGAAATAATGTTAATTTCTATTAGGCCAGGAGGATCGGTGTGAGTGGAAGTACACCTGAAGTGTGGTTTTAAATGCGATTCTCGATCTGGGAAAGCGATGAACATGAGTCCACGGATGGTTTTTTTCAGACCCTCGTAGCCGGTATCGGACTTAGATTTTTCCGGCAAGCGTACCACTGATTTCTCTAAGACCAGGAGGATCGGTGTGAGTGAAAGTACACCTGTTCACCTCCTAGATAATCATTAGAAAAATGCAGTACGGACTGACAATTCAATTCCAATAAAACTTAAAACCATTGCTATGTTAACAATATTAATATGGGAAATAAAATTCTAGGATCAAGAATTGCATCTCTTTAAACAATGTTTAAACACTTGCATTTTAATTTTCATTAATAAAACTCAAGATCCGATGATCAAACACACTAAAGTTTAGGTATTTTTTTAAAATATAGCATTATCATCGACTACAAATCACAACTTTGGTGCACACCGACAACTTTAACCGGAATATTCATTTTATAGTTCGTGGTTTTTGGAAAGGTATCGACATGGAGGAAAGTATCGACTATATCAACAATCGCAATGCAAAGTCGATTTCTACATTCAAAATGGCAGCGATGGCAGTAATGTGCAAGCATGTGCAAGTGTGAGTGTGTAAATATAGTATCCCTGGTGCAAAGATTATAATACACAGGTAATGTGCGTCAGAATGTTCGTGAATGTGTTCATGTAAAGTCAGCACGGAGACGAGCAATAGGAATGAAAGTGATCTCGAAACGCATCGTTTTTATGAAGTTCGTTACCATAGAAGCTTATTTCAAAATTACGGCGAGTTAATTTTTCTTTCACAAAGCGAGTCTGCCGAAGAAAGTTCATAAATCTGTCATTGTTTATGTTTTGACCTGCCTTCTATATAGTCTTGATTGAACTCATGACATAAGAATTGACCACGTTTATTTATTTTTCAGGCGCAACATTTTGGGACATAAGGAATGAACTAATGAGGGTTCAGCTCATCATTCAACGATTCAAATCTGTGATAAACGTGAAAATGTTATGGGTATTTGGGTCTTCCTCAGTGCAGTGATGACTTTCGATGACATTTTAAATAACTATCTCTTGAAAAAAACCTACTTTTCATTTAGAGTGGAACATTGTTCTTTTAAAACACTTGGTTACTGAATACCAGGATAAACCTTTTAAAATGTAGTGTTGTGCAGGAAGCAAGGTCGATCATAACTCTTGATTCTCATGCCGTGTGGTGTGGCATTGGCTTATGTAGCGTTGGCTATTAGAGATAGTACTGCTAATGTGGATTCTTATTTTTTTATTTGCTACTTAGGCAAGTGAATTATTGAAATTTGAAGTAGTGCCAATAAATGTATAAATATCCAGCTGTTATTTGTTTAAAAGTATGCATGGTACGTTCAAGTTGTTCCTGAAAGTTATTTTTAGGACGATCATAGGTAGTAGCCGTCACTTAATGGAAGTCCGTTTTGTAATATCAAATTAAAGACTGCAAATCTGCTGTCTTTACTTCAACCGGTTTCTCCGCATGATACTATTGTGTACTATACTATAGAGTGGGCTAAATGTAGTCTGAACTTCTGAGGAGTGTTAAAGTAGCAGAAGTAGAATCGATAGGGTTAGGAATGAGTGGGTCATGAAAGAATGTGGGTTCGATACTGCTCCAGTAATAGACAAATGAGATGGTTGTGCTTAGTTGATTTCGCCATGTTAAGATAATGGACGATTGTCGAATGATGAGACAGTAATATAAGTGTTAAATGAATGGTGTGTGAGGTAGGGGTGGACCGAGAAAGTGGTGGTTGAAGGGGAGGAATGAATTATAGGAGGCTTAAGAAGTGGAGAGTGTGTATGAAGCAATGTATATAGGGGTAAATAGAGGCAAACACTTAAGGTTTGATAGGCTAAGTCTGAATGGAGGAAGCTGTTGAAGTAGAGCAAGGTATACAAGCATATCATTATAAGTGATACTTTTCGACTGTGCTTACGCCGTAAGGGAATGGCATGATTGTGTATACATATATTGTATAAACATATATTGTATAAAAGATTTGGAAAAAAATATAATAAATTATTTTAAAATGATTTCGTCATAAGTTTAAAATATTTTAAAGTATATTTCAAAATATTTTATACTTATGAATAAATCGTTTTAAAATAATTTTAAAATATTTTAAACTTATGAAGAAATCATTTGAAAATAATTTTAAAATATTTTAAACTTATGAAGAAATCATTTTAAAATAATTTTAAAATATTTTGAACACCAAAAAAATAAAGTGAACATTATTTTAAAATAATTTTAAAATATTTTTCAACATATTTTAAAATAATTTATTCATAAGATTTTGCTACTTGGGTAGTGAAAGATACGAAAGACAATATTTAGCGAAATTCAAATTTATTGCCAGAACTAAATAAAAGCATAAAACTATTTCGGAATATAAATAATATTATATGCCAGTTTTTCAAGTGTCAATTATATGTCTAAATAAATGTCAAGTGATGATATCAAATGCTATTCATTGCCGCATGACAGAACAGTTAGATAATATGGCGATACACTCTTCAATTGTAAATAAATAGGTACTTGTTATGAGTAAACCAATATAAAAGAAACATAAGGTTCACTTAAGAAGCTCATAACTTTAAAAAAGTAAAAGATGACAGACCATAGTCTCATAGCATACATTAGGAGCATGGCGCGCAAATATATTTGCCTTCCCCAGCAAGATAGAGATAAGTACGCAGCGCATGGCTATAGTCGCACACCCCACCTGGGATGAGATAATGGCTCGTGACTATAGTCGCTTACCCCAGTTAAGGGACCAATAATTATCCTGTGATATGCACGTAAAATAGATAGTAAATATTGAGGTCCACAAGCGGCTTTCACAGGGGTCATTTGATTTTATGAGTAATATGCAGTAAATTGTGTGTGCCCAAGTTTTTGCTCATGACATTGATCACTTGCGTCAAAATGAAAACAAGGATGTTTCGCCCAATGGTCAGGTGTGCATTCACAAAAAACATTCCGGTCAAACCTGTGTGTGCACATATTTCTTGGTAGCCCGTGCACTTTCTGTTGCTTTCTTGTTAGCCTCCCTGTCCCACCAAGGATCAGAATGGGAAGGTTCACTCCCAAAAGGCCCTATAGTTTAGGATTCTGGCTGACATCAGCACCTAAGTTTTGACCCTGGTAAGAGGTGGCGTTGAACCCCCATGTCGATTACTGTGGCTCCTTTGAATTCTCCTAAGGCTGAGTACATTATTCTAGTTAATTTTTACATGTGTTATACTTATTGGTTCGTAGTTCCTACTTTAACTCTCTCAATGAGAAATTCTGAAATAAAATGATAGGAATTCTAGCGAATAAAATGTAATATCTATAAAAACGATTACTTTATCCTTTATTGAAGACAATGCATACATCATAAGGCATTAAACCAGCAAACAGCAGCATTTTCCCACTCAGAATAGTTGAAACATAAATAGAATATTATCAATTTAAACTATATTGAACACTACATATTTATGACAGGTGAATAAATAGAACTACAAGTAAACAATAGATAAATCTTCTAAGTAAAAACAAATTCAAAATTATGTACTAACAAAATAAATAGTGATGCACAGCTATACACAATGAGAATAATTGCAAGAATAAAATGCACTCTATCATGCTTGGCCTGATGAAAGTTTTATTATGTATCTATTATTTCTGAAAAAATAGATATGGTAATCCTCAACAGGCTTATTTGGCATGGGTGTCGGAACTATTTTCACTGGGGGGTCAGCCTTGATAAGGGCCCACATTTATTCGTGGTTAGGTTGACTAGAATTTGGCTAAAAGAGCATATGAAGGTGTGAGAATATGTGTCAGAAGGGAAAAAGCAAGAACATGTGAAATTTAATTTTTATTAATGAAGACTACTCTATCCTCAAGGGGATGGGGCGATTTTTGGGGGCAGAAGGTCCCTCCTGCCCCCCACTTCCGACGCCACTTATTTGGCAGCATGATACATTTTATCACACAGTGTCAGGCCATGATTTAAGTGGGGAGTGGCATGATAAGGACAGGAAAAGAAGGCTGATGCCTAGGGGTTTGTGACTGAGGGTCAATGGACACCAGTGACTTATGTGTTTATGAAAACCAAGTGCATTGACCATGATTGGCCGAGCATGAGTGTAAGCCTATAATTCGGTACTTTAGTAGCCCCGATTCACTTTTTGTCGCCCATGTGACCTTTGACCCCTGATTAACCCTTGAAGATCAAGGGATGACAAGAGGGATCTGAAGACCTTACCATCGGCCTTGGCACCTTTTTAAACCTATCATTCGACAGGTTTGTAGTGGCGATTCACTTTTTGTAACCCCTGTGACCTTGACTGTGGTCTTTCAGGGGTCACAGTTGCTTTTTCAATCTCGAAATTTCTTCCATCCTTTTCTTTGTGCCCAAAAACCTAATAAGTGAAAGTTTTGCAAAATAATTCTTTTCTTTTTTATATTTCGAATAATTTAACATTGAAAGCCCATAAGGCAAAATTTGGATTTTTGGTGGTACATACCCTATTTCTGAGGATCATATTTATAAAATTTTGTTTAGACTCATCAAATCTTACCTTTTTTAGGGCTATAGGTAATGTGCGGGGGGTAAGAGTACAAAATCAACGTTTTTCATTCCAAATAATTACATATAACATGAAATATAATGTCATCAACAGATAATACAACCACAGGTCAATGAAATCAGCGAAAGTTCATTTTTAATAGCTATCTTGATTACGTCACCATTCACCAAAAAACCCACAATATAAGTTAAATAGAGTTAAAGTTTTAGATACTGGCTGTGGAATGATTATTTAAATACCCTCGGTAGTAATGAGAGTTTCATATAGTGAGTGGTTTTTTGGTTCCTGAGAGCTATCATGATGTATTGCCTTACTGTACTGCCAAAACTTGCTAGGAGGTACCATTCAGCACCACCGGAAACACTGGATTGTGAGACTGTTCAGTATGGCTGGAATTATCTGTGATGAAATGAGAAATTGGCTTGATCTGGAGAGGAAAGCAAAGAATAAATCATACTTGTGGTGTTTAATTAAATCGGGTGTAAAATTTCTACTAGAATTAAAAATAAAATATATAGTTTAAGATAAGAGAAAATAAATATTTGTCTTAGAAAACATACTTGGGATTCATGGAAATGGTATCGCTTAGATTTTAGATAAAATTTGGGATCAATGGTAAAAAATAAGATTCAATTTCAATATGAGATTTGAAATTCGAGGGTTAATTTAAGATTCAGATTCGAGAACAACTAGATTTGACTCTTTCTCCAATATGAAGATATAAGAATATAAAAAATTAATATCAGTTCATTTTTAAAAATTTTCTGGGTTCAACAAAGTATGTTAGAATGCTCTGCACCAGGAAGTGGATGTAATGGTATTTGGAACCATAATTGAATGAACACGTTCATATCCAGGAAGGATTGAGACCGGAAGTGTATCTCTCATTTATTTTATCATGGCACAAGAAAAATGTGGTAGGTAGCAGAGTGGGGCAAATACATTGAAAAACTAGGGCACAAAATATAACAATAACATCCTCACTTAATCTGGTTTTTAATATGTTCAGGCTCTTGACACATTTGTGGTGTTTCATTTTCCCTAGGCCCTTTTCAAAACATCCATCACCATATCATTGGTTAAACAATTTTTAACGAATATTTTTCCATTTTGGACAGCCCTTTCACAAAGTGATACTTATTGTTAATAGTTTTAGACCTTTCCTTTACCTCCTCAGATTTGCATTATTTACAGCTGATTGATTATCATTTAACAATGCACACCTATTATTTAATTTACCTACAGAACTCTGCTCTGTGCTATGTAAATGAGTCTAATAACTAGTTTGGTACACATGTTCTAATATCATAGTCATTGCAATACCCTTTCTTGAACCTGTCTCAAGACTGTCCTACTAAGATTCTGCAGTTGAGTTTGTGCGCACCGGCAGGACAAACCTGTTTTATTTTTCTTTTATCTTTGGTTACCCAAGTTTACTTTCATTTGAACCTTCCTCCCTTTTCCTATTCCCACCTTGCATTTTCGGATCGTTTTTTGTTTTGTGTGTGTGTGCATATACAACCTTGGTGTGTGTTTTAAAGACAGTGCTGCAAGTCAGGGAAGTTATGGGGACTGGTGAACTCATTGAAGGCCAGTTCACGGAACTCCTGTCTCACTCTAACTCAGGGAGTTATCACCATTACCACTGGAGGAGTTCACACTAGCATGAGTCAGCTGGCAGTGTGCGGAATAATTCAGTTTGGCAAGCAGGTGTGAGTGTTCCTTTTCCTTCGTTTTCTCTTCTCCCTTTCTTTGCCCTGTATTTCAAAATTTATTTTGCATTTCTTTCCTTATTGTTTTTTCCTCTTTTCATGTCTCTTCCCCATGTTTTTCTCTCCGTCAACGCAATTTGTCTGTCGCGTTTGTGCATACCACACCGTCTTCTTGACGCCGCAGTCCTGTACTTGTGAACATGATATGTCTTGTTTTTTCTAGCCCAAGCTACTGCACCTACTGTAAACTTCATCATATAACCAGAACACAACACTCTGTCTTCTTTGTCACTAGCCCAGTCAGCATCAACATAACCCTCAAGTTGTTTACTTGACTTTCTGTACACAACACCATAATTCATGGTTCCTTTTATGTAACCAAGAACCCCTTTTGCATACTCCCAATGCTCCATGGTGTTATACCAATTGTTATACCTGCTAAGGTTACCTACTGAGAAAGCAATGTCAGGGGTAGTACAAAGTGCATAATTCAAATTCCCAATCAACATTTTGTAAGGTAGATATATTTGGCTGATTCCCTGGGCTACCTTTAGGTAGGTTATTGAAACCAACTTCAATAGGAGTTGCATTAAGGACACTGTTTAGCATTATTAAGAGTTAATAAAGGTACCTTTAACATATTCCTTCAAATCCATAGAAATAGCATCTTGAGATCTCACCCTCAGAAAATTATGAGCTTCACCAAGGGTTTTTACCTCAAAGTGCTTTTCAAGTGAATTTTACAAGTTACTCTCTACAATATCACTGTTGACAAAAATTGAACGACCATCCACATAAACAGCAAGGATGCACAGAGAATCACCATCACCATTTGTATAGACTCATGGTTGATTCAAAATATCAAACCCCAGATCAAACCCTTTTACATTTATCGTACTAGCACAACTTTGAGGCCTGTTTCAGCCCATACATGGCTCTTTTAAGGAGACACACCTTGTTTTAAGTCCACAATTTCACAAAGCCCTCTGGCAGTTCCAAGTATACTGTCTCCTGCAGTTCACTGTTTAAGAAAGCAGCTGTTACATCAAGATGGATAATATTTAAATCAATCACGACTACTAATGCAATTAAAATTCTTATAGCTGCATAGCTTACAACAGGAGTGAATGTCTCATTGTAGAATTCCCCATACTTTTCACAACATCCCTTTGCCACTAATCTAGCCCTGTATATCCCATGTTAATTCTTTCTCTCATTAACATGTTGCGTACAGATGGAGAGAATTCTTGTCATTTAAATCCCATCCGTTGTGGATGGATGACGAGAATTCTCACCATTTAGGCACATCATGGTAAAGTTTCAAATTCTTTTATTTATGTATATGGTGAATGTTTTTCATGAGCCTTCTGTGTATTTATTAAGAACAATTGTAGCGTAGTTTTCGATAACCCAAAGTAATTTCGTTAATTTTAGCCATTTAACTCTATTTAAATCTCAGTACGGTGTTCGGTAATGGCACGTAACTTCAATTTCATCAACTTGAATCCTATTCGTCTTCCCTCTTCTTTTCGGGGGGTATATTTCCTTCACGGCTTCCTCGGTCACCCCACCTCCTAGCCTCATTGTTAACTTTAGCAGTACTGGCCAGTACTGGGACAGAACTGGTCAGTACTGGGTCAGAACTCGCCAGAACTGGCCAGTACTGGGCCAGATCTGATCTAGAATTGATCAGTTTGTGGGTTTTTCTTTTGCTGTAGTTTAAAATTTAAAAAATTATTTATTGAAAAATCTTAACTTATAAAAAAAAATTAATGTTTTATGTTATAATATTTCCACAATTTCACAAAGCCCTCTGGCAGTTCCAAGTATACTGTCTCCTGCAGTTCACTTGATAGCACCATATTTCGAATGCTTCCACCCTTTTCTTCTCTGCTGCTGCTTCATCAGGCCATCGTGTCTTAAGATATGGCCGATTAGGTTGTCCCATCTTCTTTTTATAGTTTTCAGCAGTTTTAAAATTTCACAGTTAAATAGTTAGTTTGCACAGATTATTAATTACAAACCAGTATGTCATTTTGTTAACATAAGAAATAGGTTAAGTATAGCATCTTGGATGGCATAAACTGCTGTTAATTACAAATTCCTTTCAATAAAGTTTGGTGTTGTGCAAATAAATTTGGACCATAGCTTGATTACTTTAAATGAAATATTTTCAGTGTAAATGAGTACATTTGTTTGATATTGAGCAAATATAGTCAATAGGCAGACCAGTTCCATTGTGGATAAAATGTTCCTTATTAACAGTAAATGTATTTAAAACTTGTTTCTTTTAACATAAAACTGAACTTCTCCATATTTTGAGATGTAATTTCCTGAATTGAAACTTACAGTATATGAATTCCGTTTCGTTTCACGCAAGTCAACAAACTTGTCATCAAGAGTCAACAATCCTAGGATTGGTTTGACGCAGCCCTCCACTCGATTATTCTATCGGCCAACCTCATCATACCAACGTAGTTCCTCTCTTTCACGTCCTTTACGACCTGCTCCATGTAACTCATACAAGGCCTGCCTCTTCCATTTTTCCCATTCACTTTTCCCTCGACGATTGTCTTCATCAGGCCATCGTGTCTTAAGATATGGCCGATTAGGTTGTCCCATCTTCTTTTTATAGTTTTCAGCAGACTTCTCTTTTCTCCCACTCTTCTTAGGACTTCTTCATTTGTCACTTGGTCGATCCATTTTATCTTCATCATTCTTTGATAGCACCATATTTTGAATGCTTCCACCCTTTTCTTCTCTGCTGCTTTCATCGTCCATGCCTCACTGCCGTAAAGGAACAAGCTGCAGATATAAGTTTTGATGAATTGCATCCTTACTTCCATGCTTGTATTGCCAGCTGTTAGTAGATTCTTCTTTTGATAGAATGCCCTTTTTTCCTGGGCTATTCTATTCACTATTTCTTTCTTGCTTCATCCATCGTTGGTTACTCGGCTTCCCAGGTAACAGAACTCTTTCACCTCTTCCAGTTTCTGTTTTCCTAGTTTAATGTTGGTTTTGGCCTCTTCTCTTTTGCTGCACACCAAAACCTTAGTTTTCTTCTTATTGATCTAGAGCTGATGTCTGGCCACTGTCCTTTCCATGGTTGTTAGCATCTTATTCAGCTCCTTCTCTGTCTCTGCTATGAGAGCTATGTCATCAGCGAATCGTAGCATGCTGATTGATTCTCCATGGATGATCACTCTAGAATACTTCTCCTTGACTTCATTGATGCCTCTCTCAATGTAAGCATTAAAAATTATGGGAGACATTGCACAGCCTTGTCTCACTCCTTTCCTTATTCTTGATGCAAGCAGCAAAATGCGATCCAAGTTAAATCAAAAGATCTCTGGCACAATATCCACACTTCCATCAATATCGCACCTATAATAATGGTTTCGGCACATCAACACATCAGGGTACAAAACTCCACTCGTCTCAGCCACTTATACATTTCTCAAGTTGGGGAGGGGGAAAGTTGGGAGTGGAAAAAATGGAGGGAAGAATAAAAAATCTAACAATGGTGGTTTGTGTCGCTTCTATAGTTTAAAAAACTTTTGATTGAAAATGAAGACAAAATGAATAAATGGAAATAATATTTGCAAGAGCTATACAACTAAAACAATCTCAACACAAAGGAGATTAAAGAAGGAAACAAAGTTGAAAAGGATGATATGGGAACATCAACATTAAGATCGGAATTTGATGCAGCAGCAAGGGGCCTTTGGATTAATAAGCTTCTGGAATTGATGATATTCAGGCAGATCTAATTAAAAATGAAGGAGAGAAGACATCAACCCATCTTTACAAAACTACCTTCGAAATGTAGGTATTCAACAAGAGAAATACTTTGGGACTTCTAGAAAAGCATCATCATTCCCACTCCTAAAAAGAAGAGAGTGGAGAAATACAAAAAGTTTAGGACCATGATAACACATGCACCAAATATGATGACAATGATCATCTAAAGAAGAAAAGAATGAAAGGCAGAGGAGTTCCTGGATGAAGATCAATTCGGATTCAAGAAAAGTAATGGTACAAATGATGACAAGGTGCATCTAGAGAAGACTTGAACACAGAGAAAAGAAAGGATCCTTTCTTTTCTCTGTGTTCAAGTCTTCGTTGCATAATAGCAATGCCATGCAACAGCTTACTGTGTAATATCCCTGGGAATGTTATAATTCTTCATAGAGGCATTGTTAATAACATTTTGAAAAAATTTTATAGTCACCCAGCAAAAAAATGCACTCCTAAACTATGGATCCTTTTGCGATTATTAACATGGGATAGAGAGGGGAACTTCAATCAACACCTGATGGGATAATTCATGTAGGGGCATGTTATCTTTCTAACATGAATATATCCATTTTTTATCCTATCAAGAAGGTATCTTTCAAGGATCTTTCATCAGTGTTAAGAGCATGTTTCGTAATGCACAACTACATTTCAGTGCATGTGAGAAGCAGAAAGTATTTTAAAGGTAAGCTTCCGGCTTTTAACATAATTGTCAAAATCGTGGATAAATCGAATTTTCATCTAAGAGAGGGATTTTCTGGCGAAATTTTCATGCCTCTAAGTGTGAGGAACCAGAAATTTTCTTGGAAACGAATTCGCTGCCATTGAAATTGGCGGTAGTTTCTAGGGAGTAAGTGTCGATGGGAACTATTCCGCGATTCCAATTACAGAAGTAACTTAGAGCAACCATGATTCGCACATTGAAGAATCCTGGAAATAAGAAGGAAATCACGCAAATCTCAAGTAGGGGTCCATATACAAAAGAAAAATATCTTCCCCTGCCGGGCCTTCCTGACCCCCGTCTTTCCTGAACTGAGGCCAGTACTCTAACCGCCACACGAAACTGGCTCCCCATAATATTACAGAGGTATCATTAATCCTCCCAGTGGACATGTAACAATGTCATGAAATTAAGTACGCTACCCAAGAAACCTATGGAATGTTACGTCTTCATAACAAATATGAGTGTCGACAACTCCCACCCTGTTAGATACTTTAGTAAATGAAGCAGAGTGAATACCCAAATATAAGTGTCCACACTTATTATCTACGTGATTGGCCACATACCCTCCGTCCCAGTCTAGGGTGGGCCATATCCGCAAAGTGGGAAAAAATGTGGGGGGCGGACTCGTCAGAAGTTTCGTTTAGACGTAAAGATCTCAAATCCAAAACCGGAAGTCCCAACGAAAATTTGTATTGGTCGCGCAGGGCGCGGGAAATTTGAAATGCTGAATTGGCCCAAAATGGCACCTTTTTGCACTTCAGAGCTCTGTTATTGACCGTACAAAAAAATAATGAACGTACGTGACATGGTTTGATGTCAGTTGTCACCCGGAACCATTCTGGACCACGCAGTCGCACTTTCAGAACATCCGCTTGCCTACCTTCCAGGAAAAGTAATTTTGTTTTCTTATTTTTAAGTTTTAATCGCTTGTAATTTGGGTGTTTAGGAATGGAAGGCACAAATTTTATAAAAATGTATAGACATCGTTATTCTTGTTTCACTACTTTCCTGTCATTAGCTACTACAACATACAAAACCTGTTTTTTCTCTTCATCCTTTAGCAAGTAGTACATACAAAACATGTTTTTTCTGTTCATCCTTGCTTAGAACATTTTTAAAATGTTTGCTAAAGCGACGCCTCTTTCGGGAGAATCATTCGTGGATGTCGTAATATTTACATAGAGCTTCAGTTTCAACCATACTACGATTGCTCTCCCAGTCTTTAGGTTCCATTTCGAGAAATTGGGGCTTCACGCTTATAATTTCGGGAAAAAACGTATATGTACTGAAAGATAAATTATGGCATACATACCAACGACCCATTGCTCGACACAAAGTTTTCTATCCTTAAATCTTCCACCATCTGCCGCATCTTCTCAAGCAGCATAGGTTTCAACGTCTGTAGACACTTGAGAGGGAGCACAGTTAATTGACCTCAAAGCAAGATATACATCAACTTCCAAAGCATTTGACTCCATCTTTCTTTTCATTCCAAACTTTTCATTTTCTTCCATATCTCTCAAAATTTACTTTTTAATAGAATTCAGTTCATTTATACACCAGTTAACAATTTCCGAAATTTTCCTTGCCTTTATACACATCTGCTCTTCTAGATAACACTCCTTCTCTCCTCTAGATTTAGATCAACCTTACTCCCTCCTTCACACATATTAGCAATTCACTGAATCAAAATATAACAACGATCAAACAGACATAAGGCCACAGATATCAATTCGAAAATAAAATTTCTTGGAAGCAATTTACCCAGACTTACTCAACATTTTGATATTCTTCTTCCACACCCACACTGGACTACATCTGGCACCTAATTTTTGCTAGTCTTTATAGATCGTTATGCCTTTGGTCATCAATGAACATTGAAGGAGAAAGTTCACAAAATTGAGGAAAACTACGTAGTGCATTATCTCAATCAATTTGTATCAATGATCTAAAGGGCTCTTGTTACGGGATTAACTTTCATGTGAATTGTTTATGCGTGGGAAACCAATTTGATTACAAACGCTGGTGCCTAGCATCATCATCTGATCGGTAGAGATGGGTCGAGTCGTTCATTTTACTGATTCAATTATTTTGATTCGAGTCACTTGAATGATTCATTCAATTGATTCAATCATTGAAGAATCATGATTCCTTTTCCATGCGGGATTCACCATTCCCCTTCACGATTCTCGTTCTCTGTGTGCATTCGTGTGTCATTTATATATTTATTTATATTTTGGAGGTGGTGGTGGTGCTGTTGGAAAGGATGGGGAAGAGTTCCTTAAGTATAAGTTTGAGGGAATGTGAACCAGGGAAGTAAGTAGTGCAGATGGAGGGGATGTTGTGGCGATTCGGGAGAGAAGGTTTAGGTTGATAGGGAGTTTTAAGGATTTTTTTGTTTAGAAGGGATTCTGGGTAGCCACGGCAGAGAAGAGACTTATGAAGGGTCGAAAGGAATTCTTGTAGGGAGTCCGGGTTATTACAAATGCGGTGGCCGCGAATGGAGAGAAAGAAGGGAATGGAACGTTTAGTGTGGGAGGGATTGCAGCTGCTATAGTGTATATATTGAAGTTTATTGGTTGGTTTGATGTGGACTGCGGTTTTGAATTTATTGTCTGAGCGGGAAATATTGACATCGAGTAAAGAAAGGTTAGTGGTAGAGGTGAAAGAAAGAGAGGAAGAGTTATCAAGCAAAGAAATGAAGGTGTTGAGGGAATTAATGTCGTGCGGCCAGAGGAGAAAAATGTCATTGATGTATATCAACCATAGTAGTGGTTTAAGTGGGTAGTGGGGAAGAAAGTTCTTTTCAAGGAAGCCGAGATAAAGATTGGCGTACGAGGGGCTGAACCTACTTCCCATGGCACAACCTTTAGTTTGCAGGTAGTGTTGATTGTTAAACGAGAAGGCATTGTGGGTGAGAATGAAGTAGGATAGGTCAAGTAGGAAGTCAGTGCTGGGGACGTGGGGCGTAGGGCGTTGTGATAGGTAATGGCGGAGAGCGGAAAGGCCTTCATGATGTAGGATGGAGGTGTAGAGAGAGGTAACATCTATGGTAGCCATGATGATGGGTTGGTTGGGGTGAAGGGTGATGGAGTTCAATATGGAGAGAAAATGACAGGTGTCCCGGACGTATGAAGGTAGGGACTGGACATAAGGTTGGATGGATGGATGCGTCACGTGGGCGAGTTGCACGAGGAAACGATTGGGCAGCCAGGATTATTCTCCTTATGAATTTTAGAAGGAGGTAAAAGTGCGAGGATGTGGGGGAGAGAGAAGAAATATTTTTCTTCGTTATTCAGACCTTCTGCAGGGCCTCTGCCTTTGAGGAAGGGGGTGATGTCAATTTGGAAGTTCGGGTTTGGGTCTTCTGAGAGCATGGTGTAAGAGGAGGAGTCAGACAGTTGTCTTGAGGCTTCGTTTAGGTAGTCTGAGAACTCCAACAGTGGAGCCCTTGTCAGCTGTGGTGATGATGGTATCAGTAAGCATGCCTCAAGTTGTTTCTGCTGCCTGGGAAGTAGCCTGAGGGCCAAAATCGCTTCTCTTGTGCCCTTGTTTCTTCTGAACCCGAATTGGTTCACATCCAGGAACTCCTCCGCTTTTCGCTCTATTCTTATATGGATGATTCTGGTCAATATCTGAAATAAAAACATAGACACGAAAAAAAGGACACTCGCATGTTTTGCAGAACTGTTTCTGTGGTGACCATTGACGCCTTCATCAGCTAGAGAGTAGTGAGGTACGAGGACTGAGGATTAGGATGATAATGGGAGGGAGGAGGGGGGAAGGAAGAGAGAGATTAAAGGAGTGGGGTAGATTCATTGAGAGAGGTTGAGGCCTGGGAATTCAAAGGCCCTCATTACGCAGATGAATGATAATTCACGCGTTCTGATGTCAATATCAGAAGCAGACTAAGGGAGTGATATATATATACCTATAGCATATTGTTGAAAAACTCATAGGACGTACACTCCATATAATGATCACAGGACAGGAAGAAATTTTGGGAATGGATTTCATTCAAGCAATGATATAGTTTTAACTTCATATTAACCAAAAATTAAATAGTATTATAAAACCTCATACGGTTTACAGTGCTTGTTTGTTATTCATACAGTTATTGTTTGATATTCATCAAGTCCACCTCATCATACTTGATCATTTATTACGTTTTTTGGTTAATTAATTAAAATCCTTGGAGATGTAATGAGAAAAATTTTCACGCTGTAACTAATATATATAAATATATATATGTGATGAAAAGCAACGCCAAAAGTTTTGATTAGAAGGCTCGTCACCTGTAACTGCTGCAACCCGCTTGACTTTTGGCCGGCTTTTTGCGATTTCAGTGTGGTGACCTCTGTGAAAAGCTTCCACATCTCGCCGATAAGTAGCGTCTTTCTTGTGTGAATTCATGAACATGGATGCATGTTCGTATCAATCTGTATCTCTATCAGCCGTGATCAACTGCATATAAAAACCTTCGCTCTTACGTCCCCCACACCACAGAGTATATTCTGTGCCCACACCCAGTGGTCTCCTCAAGCCCAAGAAGTTCAAGAACCATTTGGTAGGTGGCGCCACCGTCATAGTGCCGCCAAATATTATGGGAATTTCAATTCTGTTAAAAGTGGTACATAATTGTTTTTTTCAACTTGCATCGGTTTTAATGCGTTTCATAGTAATTGCCTTTAAGTTAAATCATCACTGCATATTGTGACGTAAAATACCGGAAGGAAAAAAGTAAATAACCTCATAATTCGGAAATAAATTTATCAGTAAATGCCTATCCATAAGAAATGATATTTGTATAAATATTGGATGGAATTTAAATTTTTGTTTTTGTTAGCCCTGAGGTTGAAGAAATAAATATATAAGACACTGTCCCGAAAAAACTAGATTATTTATACTGAAAATCTATATCCATACTCGTCACGCTACGTTTAAAAGTAACTAACCATAGTGTGGCGATTTGTGTCACTGCTGAACATTACTTAAAAGCAAATTACTAAGAACTGCGTATCTAAACATTTAGTATCATAAATCCATTATGTTTAAAAATGTTCCTCAAAGCTCAAATATATTCTCCCAAGGGTTAGCGATCTCGCTGAGAATGGCCAAGAGATGTCGCCACTGTCGATTTTTGGGATGGAAACCCGGTGCTCAAGTGGGGAGAATTAGATGAAATTGTTTAAAAAAAATAGGACTGTACTTACCGAAAAGAATGTGAAATAAATATGTGAGGTGGGAAGACGTAGGAATTCATCCATGGTGAACTACGTGGCAGCACAAAATGAAACTTCGCTCTACTTCAATCACCTTAGTGTTGAGACTGTTTCCGTTATATAAATCCGTGAGATACTATTTCCATCTATTCAGTTTGTCTTCATTTTCAATCAAATGTTATTTCAACTATAGAAGAGACTCAAGCCAAGATTTTTATATTTTTAAATCTTCCCGCCTTTTCCCTCTCCCATCTTTCCCTCTCCCAACTTTCCCCCTCTCCAAATTGAGATTTGTATAAGTGGCTGAGACGATTAGAGTTTTGTACCCTGATGTGATAATGGGTCGAAACCATTATCAGAGGTGTGGTATTGACGGAAGTGTGGATATTGTTCCAGTGATCTTTTTATTTAACATGGATCGCATTTGCCTTTGACACATAGTCCATACCACGTTTTCCTTCTCATAATTTCAACTTGCTCCATCACTTCCTTTCTACCAAGCCAATAACTCATTCCCTTGTTTTAACCATCATACCATTGTAATTCATCCACTTTCCACATATACTAGATTTCAAACGCCTTTTAATATTGTTGTCATATTCTTCCTTGTCTAGAATCCCGACAGATTTACAGAACCCGCTTCATGATAAACGTATCGTCTTCCTGGTAAACATAGCTGGTGAAATAACAATAATGCTTGTAACTCATGACTACATACTTCTATTCCTCATTCTGCAATGTCCTTTCCCTCACACTCTCATCGTTCAAGGTTCAATGAGCAGTGCACATTTTTTCCAGAGCTAGAGCTACTTAATAATCAAAGGGGGAGAGGAGGAAGAAATGAAAAGGATATTTTGGTTACAGGAGAGGTGAGATCATACTGACTCGTCCTTTTCATATCCAGTTAGGTAAAAGGCTTGGATGCCGCAAATATAATATCGGAATAAAATCTAATCCTTTTGTAAAATTAACACTGAAGACCTACATTGCATGGACAAATGGTACAAATTGGACTTTTTTTGAGAATTTCTAATTCACAACTAATCACAACTATGTAATATTGTTGATGTCACCCATTCACATCTCCTTACCCTAAAATTCCAAGGCCTGAACCTAAAAGATACCTCTCCGTAACTCATCCCCCACTCAACCCTCATTTCCCAAACCATGGTCCGAAGTGTGGGAGAGATTGAAGTCCGGAAATTTTACCAGTGATCTTTTTATTTGACAAGGATATCATCGTTTCCACAAAGTCAACACCGATGCGCATTCATAAATTAGGAAAGTTCGATTTTTATCAATTTGGTAACTGGCAAAGGAGTGCATTTGTAGTCCAGAAATATAGTCCGCATGGATCCTTCCCGCGTTCCTTTCATCCTCTCGTCACGCTGCGTTCAAAAGTAACTAACCATAGTGGGGCAATTTGTGTCACTGCTGAACATTACTTAAAAGTAAATTACTAAGAACTGCGTATCTAAACATTTAGTATCATGAATCCATTTTGTTTAAAAATGTCCTCAAAGCTCAAATATATTCTCTGAAGGGTTAGGGATCTCGCTGGAATGGCCAAGAGATGTCGCCACTGTCGATTTTGATATGCACTCATGCTGAATCGGAAACTGAGGAGTCAAGGATAGTTACCTAGGTTTCCTTTGACAACAGCAACTATATTTAGTAATATATCATTTATTATCCCTTGGAAGTATTAATTTGATCTCAAGTTCCCTATGCAAAGTGCAAAAAGCCCATACGTTTTGCTGCGTTACTTCATTCTGACAAGGCTATTTAATCCCCGTATCGCAGAGCAAGTTTCGTGCAAAATATAAATCAAGAATCACAACTTGAAAATCTTATATTTTAAGATTAAACCTATATTTTTCCTGAATGCAAGCCATATATGTAATACTACCCATGAGGCAATGATAACTACATCAGACTTACGCAACCTTTTGCGACGCATAGGATCTTGCTTACAGGACTAATAAACTATTTGGGACGAAATCAACATATTCTCTGTATTGAAATTAAGTTAGCTTGTGCGTGTGTGAGACATTGACTACTACCTTGTAATTGCATTATATCTACATCCAGGCGATAACCTGCAAGGCACTGCGAGGGTGTGTGGCAGGGGGGGAATATCATGTATGAAATTAAAAATCTATTTTTAGTAAATGTGCTTACTTGTTATTAAAATGTCAGCTATTTCTTGTTCTTTATATTATCTTGCATTGCAAAATTGATCATTGGCTGACTTAATGTTCAATCACTAGCAAAGTTCATTAGGAAAACGCTAAATATTTACGCAGCCAGTGTAGTACATTTTTCGGGGATCTAGACGTGGAAGAATATGACAAGATTATCGCGTGGCGTTTGAAATGTGGTCCGTGTGGAGGATGGAAGAATTAAAATGGCCATATATGAAAAACGAGCGAATTGGTTCTTCACTTGGTACAAGGGAAGTGATGGAGAAAGATGAAAGTACGAAAGGGAAAACGGGGCATGAACCATGTGACCATGGAAAATGAGATTTTGATGAATTTCATTAATGCAAGAGTATATCGTGACCTTAGGATAAAAATTTTAGAATTATACCCCTCGATTATTTGCATAAAGACGCGACTGCCGGTATGCCGGTAATCGACTTAAAAAAGAACTTCAGACAATTATGACGATCGCTGTAAGCCACGAATACAATGCCGACATGATTGACTCCCTCCTCTCCAAGAAACCGAAGAAGCTTCCGATCGACCTGAGTAGACCTCCTCGTAAAGGTAGACATCTTCCAGTACACTGCAATAATGGAAAACATTAGTGTAAACTTCCGTTCTTCATGACTAATCTGACAAAATAGTGAACCTTATTTTCAAAGACAAGAACAAAGTCGCCTTATACGCACCCAAATCTCTCGCCAAACTGCGTTGCTATAACAGGGACACATTTGAAGAAACGAAGAAGGGAAGAGGGAAAAAGTGGGAAGATTTAAAAATCTTAAAATATTGGCTTGAGTCTCTTCTATAGTTGAAATAACATTTGATTGAGAATGAAGACAAACTGAATAGATGGAAATAGTATCTGACGGATTTATATAACGGAAACAGTCTCAACACTAAGGTCATTGAAGTGGGAAATGAAAATTGATAAGGATGCATCAATATTAAGATCGGAATTTGATGCAGCAGTAAGGGACCTTCGGATTAATAAGCTTCTGGAAATGATGATATTCAAGCAGAACTAATTTAAATTGCAGGAGAGAAGACATCAACCCATCCTTACGAAACTACCTGGGAAATATAGGTATTCAACAAGAGTAATACTTTGGGACTCCGAGAAAAATATCATCATTCCCACTTTCAAAAAGAAGATAGTCGAGAAATGCAGAAACAATATGACCATGATGACACATGCACCAAAGATGTTGACAATATTCATCTAGAGAATAACAGAATGAAAGGCAGAGGAGTTCCTGAATGAAGATCAATTCGGATTGAGGAAATGTAGTGGTCCCAAATTAGCAATATTGACCCATCGGATGCTCATAGAGAAGAGAACGGAGATGAACAGATGTTCATAACATTTGCGGATTTAGAGAAGGTTTTTGGCAATGTGGTTGGAGTTCGATCTACTTACCTGAAGACCTGAAAGCTGAAATTAATGTTAGCCCTTAAAATGATGAACTCATTCCATTACAGATAAAAAAGCACATAGCTTCAAACAGCAAGAATTCAAAGATCCCAGCTTAAATATCATAATTTTCTGTTCCTATTACAAATTGTAAAAGGTTTTTACAATACATATCTGTAATAAATCTCATTAACATTGATCTTTTCAGGTTGGGAAAAAACTTCCAGCAAATATTGGAATATTTCACTAAACAGAGCTTATCTCCAGAAAGACTGGAAAAATATTTCAATGGAAGTCATTCCTATCAATCAGTTCCAGGGAAAATGCAACTTAACATTCTTTCTTGGAACTATTTCTTTCCAATGAAATATTTTATTCTCATGATGAGACATATATGCAATGTGCGTTTTTTTATTTGGATAGTTTTTTTAACATATTGATAAGCTCCCTACGTTTTTCCTACAGACTGTTTTAATTTTTATTATTTTGTCCTTATTCTTGTATTTTAAATATGTCGGTATTTTGGTCATTATATCACAACGGAATCACAGTCCTAACTTCCATATTTCCCATATATTTTGGTGAATGGTGATTACAAATACATACATTGGATGAACTGTGACCTTGAGATGTTAGTGGATCTCAATTCTATTTTCATGGAATTCCCCTTCTTTCAACAATGATGTGTACCTCTACACATAAGGAAAAAACATGAAAAAAATTTATTCGGATGGACTATTTTGTAAAGGAACAAAATGCAATACTTTACTCCTCTAAGTGTTTTACTATAAACCAGAAGTTACATCGTCTATGGAAATTTCAACTCATAATTTTGATTAATTCAGGCAAGATCCTCCCATATTTTTTAAAACATTTAGAAGGGAAAAATCATATTTCATCTACGCTTGCATTTTTGTGTCAAAAGTGCATTTTCAGGTATGCATTTTTGTTTTGGCTAACACTAATATCCTGAAGCCAATATTTTATATTTATTGCTGTGGGTTGGTGATAGAAGAACCATAACATTACATCTACTGTGCATCTGTATTATAATTTTTAATAACCATTGCTGAAAGCACATATTACCTATTTCCTATCCTTTGGAGTTTCGTGAAAGTGGTTTGTATACATGGCTGTTTCCGTCAATGGCACTTGCTCACGGATGATTATTGTATCTTAGTTAATGCTAAAGTAACATTTGCTGCATGATGAGACAAAATCGTCGAAAACATTACCACACCTTACCTAGAGGCCGTTCGTGGAAATCGCAAAAAGAACTTAATTTTCGATTGACACTGCACAGGAATTACGCTATTAGATGCTTAATGCATATTTTCACCACTATAAGGTCGCTTATAATATATCAAAACGCAGGGAAAACAGCGTTAATCACATTTCAACTTAAATTATGAAACGGACTGCGAATTTAGATTGTCGTAGGTTTCAGTGTAACGTTAAATTATTATTAAAATTGATATTACTTTACTAATAACTTAGGAACAACGTAATATATCGTAAATTAAAATTTATAGAAGAGTATATGGATATCAATTTTTAATATTTGATAGCATTTCAATTATAGCCCACTGCATGTATATATGGCATTACTGCAGGCGAAACCAAATGGGCAGTACCTGTTGTACACGTATGCGTGGTCGGCAGTCTCATCTCGGCGGTCTAGTAACCGTGTTGAAAAAAAAACAAAAATTAGCCGACGTTGGCGTGTTACGTATATCTTTTGATGTTCCTCTCGTCTCTCATTCTGTTGTCACGCGTCCTAACCAGTTCCTTGGCAAGCAGTCTTGCAGCTGCATTTAACTTTCGTCGCAAGCCGGACTTCCAACAGGTGGAGACGGGTGCCGGCAGCAATCGTAGCGAAACTGGCGAATATAAACAACTATGCTCCTCTGCCAAGCGGCAGCAGACCTCATTCGACGTCGGTCGCCTCCATTTATCCTTCCAAGTCCCTTTCTTTCCTGCAACCACTATCTCTACTTCAAAATCCATTCTCCTGTACAAGCCTTCCCTCGTATTTCCCCTCGCACTGTACTCTTGCCCCCCCCCCTCCCAGCTCTCTCCAATTCCCCCTCCAACTTCCTCTCCTGTAAGTTAGTGCTTATCAATGCGACGCTCGTGAGCCATTCTCTCCTTGAGGAGTGCGGTCGGGAGCCACTGTGCAAACTCCAGAGAGAGAGAGAGTTATTCCCTCGGATTTCCGAAAACTATCAGCGGAGCCAGCTTAGCGGCCACCTGCATCGCCCGCATGATAGCACGCACGAAACCCAGCTTGGTAATACTAAAGGAAGAACGCACCGTGTGAACTGGGCATTAGTTGATGCTCAATCACTAGAATTATTAGCTTTTTAAATGTGAATTTGGTTTCTGGAGCAATTTCTCATGTGGAGTTGAATTCTTAACGCAAATAATTGAAGTTTCTCCTCTCTTCGAGAAATGACATTTCAGGCTCATTCAGCGAGAGACCAATTAGGAGTTGAAGCCGAGATGGGACATATTCCTTCAACGCGTTATCCGTGATTACTCTTATATCGTACATTGTGTATCTTTGTAAGGCACTGCGAGTACCACCAATCCGTTGTATGTTCACATGCATAATGTTTTCTCTTTTATCCTTCTGCATTACAGATGAATACCGAACAACAATACTAAGTCAAAATGAAGAACGGGTACGAGACGTCGGATGAGAATTGAGACAGGTAACTCCATTAATGCTCCTGCAGTATCACTCGGGAGACATCGTCATGTGTTATAGTGCTTTAGCTATTTGTGATTATATTCTTTCGCAGTTATCTTTATCCGTATGAAATACCTTTCTACTCGCTTACCTGGTTTGCCATTTTGTAATACCCCTTGAAACCTGGAAGCAATTTTCAATCGGGAGACCTTTCATCTGCCATAATCGTAACGCATACTCGAAGTGTAATAGTGGTACCATGATTTCATGGTAATTCAGGTTTAAAATTTTTTCTTTCCATCTTCTCATTACTGGCTAATGCCGAGCCGCTATCCTTCGTCATTGCCGAGTGACCGAGGTCTGAATGCTCGCTTCTAATTCGTGCGTGGGTCAAGTCATATTCAACACGCGAGGGAGACCGTGATGGCACGCACGTCGTCGTGGTAGTGAGTAACCTACGTGTGATTGTGAAAAATATTCTGCGTTGTTGAAACATGCCATGAACATGTAAATGTGAATTGAATATAATATTACTTTCGTCTCTGCCGAGTATTTTTCTAGAGATATTCACGGATATCACACCTAGGTGAATGGATAGGGAAAAGTAATTCAAACATTTTTTCCCGAGGCTAACATTTTCTTTGCTTTCTGGGCACTCAGATGAACACCGATCAGCTGTTTATCCAGTTTGATGGAAGAGTGCTGCCGAGGCCGTTTAGACGCGAGAACAGTGGAGCCAGAAGACTTGAGCGAGGAAGGCCGAGAATTGGAGTCGTCTTTCGTCGCCGTATCCGTGAGTAACTTTCGTGTATTCGTGGACACATTTGAAACGATTTTATATCATTGAAGATTTGACTTTGGTAATGCCTGCATTGTTTTTAGTTGTCACATTCATTGGGAAAATGAACTTGGGAACGTTTTATAGCCTGCTGTAGAGTAGTGGTATAGATCGCAATTTGCAGGAAAGGTTGTACTGGCGTGGTCTTAAAATATCAATGCATAGATTTAGTAGGTACCTAAGTAATATGTTCCTTGAAGTCATATGATCCCCCAGTTCTTATTCATACCTTATATGAATAAGGTATGAATTTGTAGAGTTATGTTTGGGAAGAAAAATAAGGGAAAAGTGGGGGCCCCTAGCGGTGCATGGTAGAATTCGGCCGTGGGTGTGTTTCCTGTAGCGTAAGGTGGCGTTACAGGAGGGGTGGACGAGTAGGTTAATAAATCTAGATTTTGGGGAGTAAGTATAAATGATAATGCAAATTAATTTTATTATAAAACCTCATACGGTTTACAGTGCTTGTTTGTTATTCATACAGTTATTGTTTGATATTCATCAAGTCCACCTCATCATACTTGATCATTTATTACGTTGTTTGGTTAATTAATTAAAAGCCTTGGAGATGTAACGACAAAAATTTTCACGCTGTAACTAATATATATAAATATATATATGTGATGAAAAGCAACGCCAAAAGTTTTGATTAGCGGGCTCGTCACCTGTAACTGCTGCAACCCGCTTGACTTTTGGCCGGCTTTTTGCGATTTCAGTGTGGTGACCTTTGTGAAAAGCTTCCACATCTCGCCGATAAGTAGCGTCTTTCTTGTGTGAATTCATGAACATGGATGCATGTTCGTATCAATCTGTATCTCTATCAGCCGTGATCAACTGCATATAAAAACCTTCGCTCTTACCTCCCCCACACCACAGAGTATATTGTGTGCCCACATCAAGTGGTCTCCTCAAGCCCAAGAAGTTCAAGAACCATTTGGTAGGTGGCGCCACCGTCATAGTGCCGCCAAATATTGTGGGAATTTCAATTCTGTTAAAAGTGGTACATTATTGTTTTTTTCAACTTGCAATGGTTTAAATGCGTTTCATAGTAATTGCCTTTAAGTTAAATCATCATTGCATACTGTGACGTAAAATCCCGGAAGGAAAAAAGTTAATAACCTCATAATTCGGATATAAATTTATCAGTAAATGCCTATCCATAAGAAATGATATTTGTATAAATATTGGATGGATATTAAATTTTTGTTTTTGTTAGCCCTGAGGTTGAAGAAATAAATATATAAAACCTTGGCCCGAAAAAACTAGATTATTTATACTGAAAATCTATATACATACTCGTCACGCTGCGTTTAAAAGTAACTAACCACAGTGTGGCGATTTGTGTCACTGCTGAACATTACTTAAAAGTAAATTACTAAGAACTGCGTATCTAAACATTTAGTTTCATAAATCCCTTATGTTTAAAAATGTTCCTCAAATCTCAAATATATTCTCCCAAGGGTTAGGGATCTCGCTGTGAATGGCCAAAAGATGTCGCCACTGTCGATTTTGCTATGCACTCATGCTGAATCGGAAACTGAGGAGTCACGGATAGTTACCTAGGTTTCCTTTGACTACAGCAACTATATTTAGTAATATATCATTAATAACCCCTGGAAGTATTACTTTGATCTCAAGTTCCCTATGCAAAGTGCAAAAAGCCCATACGTTTTGCTGCGTTACTTCATTCTGACAAGGCTATTTAATCCCCGTATCGCAGAGCAAGTTTCGTGCAAAATATAAATCAAGAATCACAACTGGAAAATCTTATATTTTAAGATTAAACCTATATTTTTCCTGAATGCAAGCCATATATGTAATACTACCCATGGGGCAATGATAACTACATCAGACTTACGCAACCTTTTGCGACGCATAGGATCTTGCTTACAGGACTAATAAACTATTTGGGACGAAATCAACATATTCTCTGTATCGAAATTAAGTTAGCGTGTGCGTGTGTGAGACATTGACTATTACCTTGTAATTGTATTATATCTACATCCAGGCGATAACCTGCAAGTCACCGCGAGGGTGTGTGACAGGGGGGGAAGATCATGTATAAAATTAAAAATCTATTTTTAGTAAATGTGCTTACTTGTTATTAAAATGTCAGCTATTTCTTGTTCTTTATATTATCTTGCATTGCAAAATTGATCATTGGCTGACTTAATGTTCAATCACTAGCAAAGTTCATTAGGAAAACGCTAAATATTTACGCAGCCAGTGTAGTACATTTTTCGGGGATCTAGAGTGGAAGAATATGACAAGATTATCGCGTGGCGTTTGAAATGTGGTCCGTGTGGAGGATGGAAGAATTAAAATGGACATATATGAAAAACGAGCGAATTGGTTCTTCACTTGGTACAAGGGAAGTGATGGAGAAAGATGAAAGTACGAAAGGGAAAACGGGGCATGAACCATGTGACCATGGAAAATTAGATTTTGATGAATTTCATTAATGCAAGAGTATATCGTGACCTCAGGATAAAAATTTTAGAATTATACCCCTCGATTATTTGCATAAAGACGCGACTGCCGGTATGCCGGTAATCGACTTTAAAAAGAACTTCAGACAATTATGACGATCGCTGTAAACCACGAATACAATGCCGACATGATTGACTCCCTCCTCTCCAAGAAACCGAAGAAGCTTCCGATCGACCTGAGTAGGCCTCTTCGTAAAGGTAGACATCTTCCAGTACACTGCAATAATGGAAAACATTAGTGTAAACTTCCGTTCTTCATGACTAATCTGACAAAATAGTGAACCTTATTTTCAAAGACAAGAAAAAAGTCGCCTTATACGGACCCAAATCTCTCGCCAAACTGCGTTGCTATAACAAGGACACATTTGAAAAAACGAAGAAGGGAAGAGGTAAAAAGTGGGAAGATTTAAAAATCTTAAAATATTGGCTTGAGTCTCTTCTATAGTTGAAATAACATTTGATTGAGAATGAAGACAAATTGAATAGATGGAAATAGTATCTGACGGATTTATATAACGGAAACAGTCTCAACACTAAGGTCATTGAAGTGGGAAATGAAAATTGATAATGATGCATCAATATTAAGATCGGAATTTGATGCAGCAGTAAGGGACCTTCGGATTAATAAGCTTCTGGAAATGATGATATTCAAGCAGAACTAATTTAAAATGCAGGAGATAAGACATCAACCCATCCTTACGAAACTACCTGGGAAATATAGGTATTCAACAAGAGTAATACTTTGGGACTCCGAGAAAAATATCATCATTCCCACTTTCAAAAAGAAGATAGTCGAGAAATGCGGAAACAATATGACCATGATGACACATGCACCAAAGATGTTGACAATATTCATCTAGAGAATAACAGAATGAAAGGCAGAGGAGTTCCTGGATGAAGATCAATTCGGATTGAGGAAATGTAGTGGTCCCAAATAAGCAATATTGATCCTTCGGATGCTCATAGAGAAGAGAACAGAGATGAACAGATGTTCATAACATTTGCGGATTTAGAGAAGGTTTTTGGCAATGTGGTTGGAGTTCGATCTACTTACCTGAAGACCTGAAAGCCGAAATTAATGTTAGCTCTTAAAATGATGAACTCATTCCATTACCGAAAAAAAAGCACATAGCTTCAAACAGCAAGAATTCAAAGATCCCAGCTTAAATATCATAATTTTCTGTTCCTATTACAAAATGTAAAAGTTTTTTACAATACATATCTGTAATAAATCTCATTAACATTGATCTTTTCAGGTTGGGAAAAAACTTCCAGCAAATATTGGAATATTTCACTAATCAGAGCTTATCTCCTGAAAGACTGGAAAAATATTTCAATGGAAGTCATTCCTATCAATCAGTGCCAGGGAAAATGCAACTTAACATTCTTTCTTGGAACTATTTCTTTCCAATGAAATATTTTATTCTCATGATGAGACATATATGCAATGTGCGTTTTTTTATTTGGATAGTTTTTTTAACATATTGATAAGCTCCCTACGTTTTTCCTACAGACTGTTTTAATTTTTATTATTTTGTCCTTATTCTTGTATTTTAAATATGTCGGTATTTTGGTCATTATATCACAACGGAATCACAGTCCTAACTTCCATATTTCCCATATATTTTGGTGAATGGTGATTACAAATACATACATTGGATGAACTGTGACCTTGAGATGTTAGTGGATCTCAATTCTATTTTCATAGAATTCCCCTTCTTTCAACAATGATGTGTACCTCTACACATAAGGAAAAAACATGAAAAAAATTTATTCGAATGGACTATTTTGCAAAGGAACAAAATGCAATACTTTACTCCTCTAAGTGTTTTACTATAAACCAGAAGTTACATCGTCTATGGAAATTTCAACTCATAATTTTGATTAATTCAGGCAAGATCCTCCCATATTTTTTAAAACATTTAGAAGGGAAAAATCATATTTCATCTACGCTTGCATTTTTGTGTCAAAAGTGCATTTTCAGGTATGCATTTTTGTTTTGGCTAACACTAATATCCTGAAGCCAATATTTTATATTTATTGCTGTGGGTTGGTGATAGAAGAACCATAACATTACATCTACTGTGCATCTGTATTATAATTTTTAATAACCATTGCTGAAAGCACATATTACCTATTTCCTATCCTTTGGAGTTTCGTGAAAGTGGTTTGTATACATGGCTGTTTCCGTCAATGGCACTTGCTCACGGATGATTATTGTATCTTAGTTAATGCTAAAGTAACATTTGCTGCATGATGAGACAAAATCGTCGAAAACATTACCACACGTTACCTAGAGGCCGTTCGTGGAAATCGCAAAAAGAACTTAATTTTCGATTGACACTGCACAGGAATTACGCTATTAGATGCTTAATGCGTATTTTCACCACAATAAGGTCGCTTATAATACATCAAAACGTAGGGAAAACGGCGTTAATCACATTTCAACTTAAATTATGAAACGGACTGCGAATTTAGATTGTCGTAGGTTTCAGTGTAACGTTAAATTATTATTAAAATTGATATTACTTTACTAATAACTTAGGAACAACGTAATATATCGTAAATTAAAATTTATAGAAGAGTATATGGATATCAATTTTTAATATTTGATAGCATTTCAATTATAGCCCACTGCATGTATATATGGCATTACTGCAGGCGAAACCAAATGGGCAGTACCTGTTGTACACGTATGCGTGGTCGGCAGTCTCATCTCGGCGGTCTAGTAACCGTGTTGAAAAAAAAACAAAAATTAGCCGACGTTGGCGTGTTACGTATATCTTTTGATGTTCCTCTCGTCTCTCATTCTGTTGTCACGCGTCCTAACCAGTTCCTTGGCAAGCAGTCTTGCAGCTGCATTTAACTTTCGTCGCAAGCCGGACTTCCAACAGGTGGAGACGGGTGCCGGCAGCAATCGTAGCGAAACTGGCGAATATAAACAACTATGCTCCTCTGCCAAGCGGCAGCAGACCTCATTCGACGTCGGTCGCCTCCATTTATCCTTCCAAGTCCCTTTCTTTCCTGCAACCACTATCTCTACTTCAAAATCCATCCTCCTGTACAAGCCTTCGTGTTTCCCCTCACACTGTACTCTTGCTCCCCCCCCCCCCCCCCCAGCTCTCTCAAATTCCCACTCCAACTTCCCCTCCTCTAAGTTAGTGCTTATCAATGCGACGCTCGTGAGCCATTCTCTCCTTGAGGAGTGCGGTCGGGAGCCACTGTGCAAACTCCAGAGAGGGAGAGAGTTATTCGCTCGGATTTCCGAAAACCATCAGCGAAGCCAGCTTAGCGGCCACCTGCATCGCCCGCATGATAGCACGCACGAAACCCAGCTTGGTAATACTAAAGGAAGAACGCACCGTGTGAACTGGGCATTAGTTGATGCTCAATCACTAGAATTATTAGCTTTTTAAATGTGAATTTGGTTTCTGGAGCAATTTCTCATGTGGAGTTGAATTCTTAACGCAAATAATTGAAGTTTCTCCTCTCTTCGAGATATGACATTTCAGGCTCATTCAGCGAGAGACCAATTAGGAGTTGAAGCCGAGATGGGACATATTCCTTCTACGCGTTATCCGTGATAACTCTTATTTCGTACATTGTGTATCTTAGTAAGGCAGTTTGAGTACCGCCAATACGTTGTATGATCAGATGTATAATGTTTTCTCTTTTATCCTTCTGCATTACAGATGAATACCGAACAACAATGCTAAGTCAAAATGCAGAACGGGTGCGAGACGTCAGATGAGACAGGTAACTCCAATAATGCTCCTGCAGAATCACTCGGGAGACATCGTCATGTGTTATAGTGCTTTAGCTATTTGTGATTATATTCTTTCGCAGTTGTCTTTATCCGTATGAAATACCTTTCTACTCGCTTACTTGGTTTGCCATTTTGTAATACTCCTTGAAACCTGGAAGCAATTTTCAATCGGGAGACCTTTCATCTGCCATAATCGTAACGCATACTCGAAGTGTAATAGTGGTACCATGATTTCATGGTAATTCAGGTTAAAAATTTTTTCTTTCCATCTTCTCATTACTGGCTAATGCCGAGCCGCTATCCTTCGTCATTGCCGAGTGACCGAGGTCTGAATGCTCGCTTCTAATTCGTGCGTGGGTCAAGTCATATTCAACACGCGAGGGAGACCGTGATGGTACGCACGTCGTCGTGGTAGTGAGTAACCTACGTGTGATTGTGAAAAATATTCTGCGTTGTTGAAACATGCCATGAACATGAAAATGTGAATTGAATATAATATTACTTTCGTCTCTGCTGAGTATTTTTCTAGAGAAATTCACGGATATTACACCTAGGTGAATGGATAGGGAAAAGTCGTTCAAACGTTTTTTCCCGAGGCTAACATTTTCTTTGCTTTCTGAGCACTCAGATGAACACCGATCAGCTGTTTATCCAGTTTGATGGAAGAGTGCTGCCGAGGCCGTTTAGACGCGAGAACAGTGGAGCCAGAAGACTTGAGCGAGGAAGGGCGAGAATTGGAGTCGTCTTTCGTCGCCGTATCCGTGAGTAACTTTTGTGTATTCGTGGACACATTTGAAACGATTTTATATCATTGAAGATTTGACTTTGGTAATGCCTGCATTGTTTTTAGTTGTCACATTCATTGGGAAAATGAACTTGGGAACGTTTTATAGCCTGCTGTAGAGTAGTGGTATAGATTGCAATTTGCAGGAAAGGTTGTACTGGCGTGGTCTTAAAATATCAATGCATAGATTTAGTACCTAAGTAATATGTTCCCCGAAGTCATATGATCCCCCAGTTCTTATTCATACCTTATCCGTAAGGTACGGCTTCATGGATGCAAAGCCTCGCGGCGTCAATTACGACCAGCTACAAGGGTGGGCTAGAGTGGTGGCCACACCTTTTCAGGTATGAATTTGTAGAGTTATGTTTGGGAAGAAAAAAAAGGGAAAGGTGGGAAACTCCGCTTGGATGCAGCCATAATTAAGTGAGTAATTGAGGAAATTGAGGAAAGAGCAATCAATATTTAGAAAAAGGAAGACATGAAAGAGAGGGAACTTGCTCGCGGAGGACTGAGGGTGGGCATTCAGGATGGACATTTTCAGAACCCAAGTTCTTTCCTTACATTCTTAAATTCATTTCGAAGAATGTCATTCCCCCTCCGGGAAACTCCCTCTGGCCACGAGGGGCTTGCCATCAACCACGACAAGTGCCTCTGCAATGGACCCGTCATCTCCACGACGGAATCTCCCTCCCTTAAGTCCCCTCTCTCAAGCTAACCCACAGAGCGGAGAACCGCATACCACCTACTATATGCCGAGTGAGCCATGCCACCTTTGAGGATCGGCTTCATGGATGCAAAGCCTCGCGGCGTCAATTACGACCAGCTACAAGGGTGGGCCAGAGTGGCGGCCACACCGGGCCAATAAAGGACATAGCGAAGGCAGTGAACCAATCATCTGTCGGCGTTAATTCATGGGTGTTTTCAAGTCTGTTTCCGCACTAATATGCGCTTCAGACCGGGAGGAAAGATCTAAGGATAGGAATGGAAGGGTTGGGGGGATTTTTTTTCTGTTTTTTATTGGTGTTTTCAAGTCTTTTTCCGCACTAATAGGCGCTTCAGACCGTGAGGTAAGGTATAACGATAGGAATGGAAGGGATTTTTTTTCATGGGTGTCTAATAGGCGCTTCAGACCGGGAGGAAAGGTATAAGGATAGGGATGGAAGGGATAGGATTAACCATGGAAGGGTTTTTCATAGTCGGTTTCCGCACTAATAGGTGCTTCAGACCGGGAGGAGATGTATAAGGATAGGAATGGAAGGAATCCATGGAAGGAATCATAGCAAGTCTTGCCTACTCGATAACTGTTTACATAGCCCCTCATCGTGAGAGCTCATTTCAAATATTCATAGCACCCGTATCTTGAAATAATTTCTATGTTTTCATATTTTGACCGTTAACTGACTATTTGGACTTTTGCGTTCACACTTTGTTAACCAACAAATCATTACAAATAATTCCTAATAATGAAATAAACTGTACAGGAGTTCACTTTCTTAAAGTAGCCATCTATTGCAGACCTTTGAATTTTCTTTCCCACATTCCTGCCCCCTCTCGGTGAAACAAGCACCGGGAGTTTCGAAGCCCTCGCTACATTTCCGAAATTCAAAATTGAGTCAATGCGTCCCTTCATGCGTAACCAATATCGATAATTGAAGTGCCATTTTAAAGATTAATATCTCCGCTTCTGACGAATCCTTAATTTACAGTTGAACTACGTATTAGTTGGTTGTAAATCGAAGTTGAAGCGGGGGAAACGTAGATTTATGATAGATAAGCCTTCCACTTTTAACAATTATTATTAATGAATGATGGTATAATACAAAATATTTGTAATTAATTATGGTATCCATTGTGAACCCATTGCCGCTACCGATCAGATGATGATGCTAGGCACCAGCGTTTGAAACCAAATTGGTTTCCCACGCATAAATATTTTACATGAGAGTTGATATAGGAACAAGAGACTTCTTGCTCATCGATGCAAATTGATAGAGTTATTACGATTTAGGAGAAGATTCACCTTGGTGTACTTTCTCATTCAATTTTCATCGATGACCAAGCAGTCTCCATTTGCTAGCGAGCAAGTTCGCTCTGTTTCATGTCTTCTGCTTTCTACACATTGATTGCTCTTTTCTTAGTTTCCTCATTTACTCACTTAATTATGGCTGCATTCAAGTAGAGTTTCCTTCATTACCATTCTCTTATTTTTCCCCACCTTACCATTATAATTAATTTGCATTATCATTTATACTTTTTCACCAAAATCAACATTTATTATCCTACTCGTCCAACTCTGTATCGCCACCTTACGCTACAGGAAACACACCCACGGCCGACTTCTACCATGCACCGCTAGGGGCCCCCACCCTTCCTATTTTTTTTTCTTCCCAAACATAACCTTACAAATCCATACCTTATTCATATTATCACCACCAATCGCACCATTATAACCCTTTACCATGCCGAGAAATAAATGACGGATTACAGAAGGACTTCCATCATTCACCAACTTAACTCTCCCTTCATTCGCACCTTTACCTCCAACTGCTACACACTTGAATGGCGACGGAGGAGCATTCAATATTAGTACTACACCAGTTCAATTTATTTTTATTTAACTTTCAGCTCCCAAAACTTCTATCACTAAAATACATTCATCATTGACAATTTCAATATAATAATAACTTGCATTCCGTCACCAACAAAATCTGATGCTTTTGTCAACATATCATAACTACTATCTTGCCTCTTCCTGCCCATCACCTACTCTCAGCAACACCTGAAATCAAAACAACCTTCCATCAGTCTCACCCATGAACAGTTTGCATCCAGATTGCCATCATAACTGCTTTAGCTGTATTATTTAAATTTTTCATCTCCTCATGCAGTAATGTGCCGTTTATGTCAGACTGAATTTATTAATTGAAAAAATATTAAAATGCATCTTAAAAATTTAAGTTGACCATCCAATGATGCAGAATTAAATATAGAAAATTATGATGTGATTCACTTTTCTGTAGGCCTTTTTGGTACCTTGCTATTCATATCCCAACTCAAGTAGGAACCAGTGTACCAATGATTAGTATCGTATCATTCCTGATAATCAAACCCATGCCATTACAGTTTGAGGCCAATATGCTAACCACTACACCAACAGAACCCTAAAGTTCAGTAACATGTCATAGGAAAATAATAAGTGAATTTTTTTTCAAAACAATTTCAAAATTATTTTGAAAAAAATTTAAAATTATTTTTAAATCCCCATATGAATTTGCATAGGTACACCCGTCCACAATGAAAAGTTACCACCTCGAAGGCCGAATTTTTCAGTCCCGAGTTGAAGGAGATTTGACAACACTGTCCCTTGGCGCAGAGTTTAAGGCTGTTCTATACCAAACCAATATCTCTTGAGTAACCGCCACGGGGGTTAGTTCCGAGAGCCGCCGCTTCAGTTTCAGTGGGATGGGTAACTTTACTGGGAGGAGGGGGTCATCTTTGAGGGGTGTTTGGGGAGTGGCTTATTTATTCAGTCACCAATGAGTGACCACCGGTCCAAATGTTCCTTATCGCCTATTGCGTCACACGTCGTCACTCGACCCCTTGGACGAAGGCCGAGGGAATCTTTGTTTACGAGTGATTCATTCGTCTTCCTCCTCTTAGCTATCCGCTTATCTTTGCTACTCACCTAACACGAACGTAACTTGTCTATAAGTGGGATTTGATTTAGTCCACTCTCGCTACCAGGTAAAATATTCGGGGCTATTTATTTTCAGTACAGAAGTAAAATGCTTCTCTAAAACCTAATTTCTTTATTGCAAGATTTTTCAAATACGAGTGTAACTCCGTCTAAAGTTTGTCCAGAAATTAAATGGGATCGAGAAAAAACTAAAACACAACGTCATTGTAAGTGTGAACTGGAGCAAAACTTTTTATGGACTACGGTAAATTATATTTATTCGATAGATGAAAAGTCCAAAGAGAGAATCTTAAAAAAGAAAATTGAGCATCAGTAATTCAATGAAATAAAACTGACTGACTGATGGCTCGTCACCCTAGGGTGATTTTATTTCATAGTATGCCAAAAACTGGCTTATTATATGTGTCATTTTAATCCCGGAACCGACTAGGATCTTTAATTATTCATTAAAATATCATTCGGTCTATGGAAACTGTCAATTGGATTGTTTTTATTTAAGGCTGCACATTCCATAGCTGTGTTTTCACTGTTTTCTATCGTTTTGTAGTATTTCGTACTTTGATTTGTTATTATTTTTTCTAGTGGGTCAATTGTAGCTTTTTCGTATATTGTGTCATTTGCGGTCCATTATTTAATTCCATGCATGTTTCTTAGCATCCTTCGGTCCATCGCCTTAATATTGTCTATCTTGTTTCTGTGGAGTTTGCTTCCTTAGCTATTTCTCTCCACCTCTTACAGCAATATCGCGGCAAGTGATTGGTGCAATCTATTTTAATGACAGGGAGATCAACGCCGTAGGGAAGAAGTTCGGCCAATTTCTTGGTAGCACTGCTGTCGCCATCCCCTACGAATTAAATGGAAATTTTATCGCATTTGCGTGAAGAAAGATAAAACTAATTACACAACACCCATTTATAAGATTCATGACAAGCACATCATATTATATCGCCTATAAGCCGGTGGTACTTCAAATTGTGCATCTCTACTCTTGTTTTAAATCCCTCGACAATTATGTCGGCTTCCATTTCCGTCGAGGACTTGTTCCAATTCTTGAAGCACATATGCTGTTTGGCCTGTGTTTTCATAGTTCTGCATTTCACACATATACTGCAGTATTTGCAGCTAAATGGTGCATTATTTCCCAGAGCTAACAGAGAAGTGAAACGGTGTCTTATATCAAACATTTTTGCTGTCTCCTTCCTTTGTCTCTTCAGTGGTATCACTTGAAGTCAAGCAGGAATTTACGTTTGTAAATTGGCCTTTCAAAAGTTATTGAATCGCAGTGCAGCAGTTTCAGAGGGATGAAATGTCTCCGATATTTTTTTGAAATATACGAGAAAAACTAAACTGCAGTTCTACGAAAATGTTGATTATAATCGTAAGATTCGGATTTTTTCCAATTCGGACGTAAACGTAAAATACGCTTCCATTTAGCATTACTTACATAAACAAGATTGGTGCTTGAAGGAGTCAACCCCCTGTACTTTTATCCAATATGTGTTGAAAGCAATTTTTTCCGATCCTACATAGTACAATAGTTTGCACGAGTAATCCAGTTACTGTAGATCCATTCTAATGCATTAAAAAGGAAATATTAAATTTCACGGTAAATGGTTACTCGGTCGGACCAGGTGACCATTATTCTGCGTTTTACTGTCAGCTTATTGAACACAAGCTCCCCATTTTAACTATTTTACCTCAATTAACTTTTCTCAATTTACTTTCGAGAACAGGGCCTGGGGCCCCGAATTTCCCAGGCGATACGGAGGGGGACCCGAAACTTTTTCCAAGAAATTTTATCGTTCTGATTTTAACTGGGCATGATAATCCGGATTAAACTGCTTATATTTCATGTGCTAAGTGAAAAGTAACATCGCTATTTTGTCTTCTCGTCACATTTCCCAAGTACTCTTTTTATAAATCCTAGCTTTCTCTTCGCTCGGCCGCATATTTCCCGGATGTGTCTTCTCCACGATAAATCTTTAGTGATTGTTTCACCTAAATACCTTATGGTTTCAACGCTTTCGACCTTCGTGTTATTAATTTTATAGGATCGCTCTATAGAATTATTCCTCCTCCATGTCTTGAATTATATCTAAATCCTTGCTTCCTGTCTTCTTCTGATATACCCCTGCGCACTACAGTATCGTCTGCAAAAAGTCTAAGCGTAAAACTAACTACGCTACCCTGGGGAACTCCCGATGTGACTTTGATTGTGTCTGACATGATACCATCTATGACAACCCTCTGCTCTCGCCCACTTAAGAATTCTTTTATCCAACACACAACGTCATTATTTAAACCAAAACTCTCTAATTTCAAGATTAATTTATCATGTGGTACTTTATCGAATGCATTTTTAAAATCTTAAATCTATCGCATGAACTTCAGTACTGTTTTCGCCGTTGACTAAAATATCGTGTACAAATAAAGCTTATTGTGTCTCGCAGGATCTACCTTTCCGGAACCCACGTTGTCTGTTTATGAGCAATCCCTGATATCCAAATGCCCCATGATTGTACTGACTACAATGTGCTCAAATATTTTGCAAGAGATTAACGTGAGTGAAATGGGTCTGTAGTTACTAGGTTCTTTCCTATCACCGCTTTCAAAAATAGGTGTAATGTTAGCTACTTTCCAATCCCTGCGTAGGTACTGTGCGGTTCTTTAGTGTTTTATTGAATATTATTTCTAGATAGGGGGCTATTTCAGAAGCTAATGTTTTATAAACTGTGGAAGGAATTTGATCGGGACCTGGTGATTTGTTTTTACTTATGTTTTTTAACTGCTGCTCTATTCCGCGACCTGAAATTTTTAATTCGGGCATTTGCTCACTGAATGTTTTCGGCGTAGGTTCCACTGCGATGTGTGACGATGAGTTGAATACGCTTTGGAAGAAGGCTTTTAAAGTATTGGCATTTTCCAAACCCTCAGGTGACTCTAATTCCTTTATCACTTTTAAGTGTGTGTACCTACTGTGGACCTATTTCCCTGAAGTTCTCTCTCTCACATATGACCAAAACACTTTAGGATTGCTATCTAAATATTCTCCTAACATCTTGCTCTTGAAATGTGATAACGCTTGCCGACATGATTTCCTTGCTAATGCTCTCGATTTTTTATAGTTTTGAACTAACTCATTTTTTTCCTCTACCGATAGACCCTGTCCTTCATTTTTCATCTCAGCGTGGCATACCCTTCGTCGCTTTAGTGATTTCCTAACCTCCGCGTCATACCACCTATGCTCTGTATTATCAATTTACTTGGTATATATTTATTAACTGCTTTACGGGTGACCTCAATAATTTCTCTCCCCGAATCCTCTATATCTAATCCTTTGCTTTGTTCGCTAAATACATTAAACGATTCCCTTAATTCCTCTTTCATACCGTCGTTAATTAGCCTTGCCAAATAAGTATACCCTCCTCCTTGGTTTATAATGTTTTTCAACGCCTACATTCAATATCGCATGAACTATTTTATGATCACTAATTCCTGTCTGTAGCTACATTTAGAACTTATTCGGGTATATTTGTTGCGAATAAGTCTAGTATGTTGTCTCCCCTGGTCGGTTCTTTTACTAGTTGTTTTAAAGTTTCGTCGTACCGATGGACTGAAAAGCAGCCGATGTAACACCCATTTTTAAAAGTGGTGATAGGGAGCAGCCATCTAACTACAGACCTATATCCCTCACATCCATTTCATGCAAGGTCCTGGAACATATAATTATTAGTTCAGTCATGGGACAACTATATAGCCAGAATTTATTGGCCGATGTTCGGCATGGGTTCCGGAAGAGCAAATCATGTGAAACTCAACTTGCTCTCTTTTCTCACAATATTTTAGTTTCTGGCGAAAATTATATTCCAGTGGATGCTATATTTCTCGATTTCAAAAAAGCTTTCGAGAAGGTGTCTCATAGCAAACTAATCTTGAAATTAAAATATTATGGCATAGACAGTTACATTAAATCATGGATAAATGATTTCCTGCATGATCGGGTGCAAAGGGTTGTTTTGGACGGTGTTACCTCACCGGCAATTAAAGTCACTTTGGGTGTCCCATCAGGTAGTGTGATAGGTCCACTCCTGTTCCTCCTGTACATAAATGATATCAATAAGGTTTTCATAAGTAAGCTTCGTCTATTTGCCGATGACACTGTAGTGTACAGGGGAATTCTATGCCCAAACGATAAAGAATATTTAAATGATGACTTACAAGCAATTGAAGATTGGTGTGATACATGGCACTTAGAATTAAAATTTAATAATTGTCTCTTGATGAATTTTTGGAAAAGGAATAGCTCTCCTCTTAGCACTTGAATTGAAGAAGATCGTAGCAGATTGAAATTTAGACATAATCTCTTAAAACAAATTCCAAGACCATATTTTCAGTGATGATGTTAGAAATATTTTGTGAACCCCAACTTACTATGGTAGACTGGACCATAATCACGAAATTAGAGAAAATGATTGCCAAACTGACAGATTCAAAATGCCCTTTTTTCTACGTACATTGAGGGATATGAATAACGGTAAATATATCCAGTACGAGTGTAGCAATGGATAACATTGGTACCTGCATGTTGGTATAAGGACTTATAGCTAACCCAACTAACGGCATGTTTTTGAATGTATGCTTCGCTATTTTTATCTTTTTTTAAATAGCGTAGTTTTGAACAGTACCTATACGAGTACTATTCCTTTTTTTATGCATGATATGTAGTGCATGTTTGGTGAGAATTCACCACTTACCACACACCTTTATGTTGGCTTGCAGAGTATTATGTAGAAGTAGATGTAAAAAATGTGACGTAAAGGTGTTCAACAGTGATTCGCAGAGTTACTTATCCTTACCTCCTGTTATAAAACTACACGTATTCCAGTCTATCGAAGGGAGATTGAAGTCTCCGCCTACTATTATTCCTCTGTATTTGTTCCGAGAAATCAATGTTCCTATCTCTGACTCTAGTTCCATTATAGAATTGATGTCTGCATCCGGTGGCCTGTAATATGCACCTACATATATCTTTTTTTTGCGTCACTACTTTTACTTTTAACGGAACACCAAATACTTACTACACTTCGCTCTGAAATAAGTTTTCTTCTACTAACATACGGGTCCTTCACAGCTATAAATAATACTCCTTCGTTTCTGCTTACTCTATCCTTTCTGTATACGGTAAAACACTTAATGAATACTTCATATCTGATATGTCCTTCGAAAGCCATCTTTCTGTGCGTACGATTATATCAGCATCAGTACTTTTTATGAGGTGGTGAAATTCGGCTACTTTATTTCTTAAACTACGACAATTCACTACTATGACTGAAATTATTTCTCCCAATCTATTTCTCTCCTGGTGCTCTTTTTCAGCTAGAATTTTCCCCGATAATTATTTTATTGACCCACTATTTAATCTACCAATCTGATATGTATGTATCTGTAGTAATCTGATATGTATGCATGATTTGAACTTCTGTTCTGGGGCCGGTTAAATTAACTGCTTCATGACAGGATAAACAGTGAGCTTAACCAGAGAAAACAAATAGGAATGGGCACTGTGAAAGCAAATACCGAGCACTGAAAATGAAGGAAGACATTTGTTTCATGTCGGTACCGACGGGCAAGGCTGAATTGAAGTTAGGCTAAACGTGCTAAACTTAGCCCCCCCCCCCCGAAGCAAATTTCTGGCTACGTGCCTGCCTGCTAATGAAAAAAATATCCTTGCTGAGCTCGCTCGGTCTGAGAGCTCTGGCTTTCGACAAGGGGCCGGAGGGAGGCGAAGTGGCTCGGACGTGGCCTTGGAATGGTTCGAGAGAGAGAGAGAGATAAGGAGCCAGGAGGTGGAGGGTGACGTTAGCGGGAGTGGGGGGGACTAGAGCAGCGCCACGGAACGAAAGATTTTTAGCACGTAAAATAGTGAAAACATGGTTCGGAAAATAATAAATAGCAACTTTAGTATGCACCTAAGGTCTTTGAGTTTGATATAATAGTAGAAGAGAAGGATGAATCCCAGCGGATAATTGAACACATGTTTCCATTACGGTTTCAATGTCAAAGTAAAAAAAGTTGAAATCAGGCTATTTTTACGATTTTCAGTGCCTGAAGCTCTTTAATGAGTACTGCTAATGAAAATTCTGTTCAAATAGCCGCTCACATTGATCCTTAATCTAACGATCAGTGAAACCCGATCAGCTCTGCGACTTATATTAAACTCGTTATCTTCGATCTCGCAAGGGTCTGCAGAGCCGTTTTCTGCGGAGGTATAGAACCCCCTTAAATGCCCAGAGCTCTCGCTGCTCTTGCCATTTATTGGGGGTACCCTTCCCTCGAGAACAATTCCCTTTTCGCCCTTTCTCAAGTGAACAGCAGACCGCCTTGACCCACGATCACGATATTTGCTAGAAGACGAGTCGCCCTAGACACATAGGTACCCGTGGCCACAGAACGGGAGAAGGGGCACGAGATGAGTTCCAATCACTTTTCACCGCATTTCTAGTAGAAACATGATAGAAAATGACAATCGCTTTATAACCTCTTTCGAAAATACCTATCATTTATTCCGAGACCACTTTGGAGTCCTATGACAACTGGATGATTTTCCGGGGGTAATGATTAACGTGCTAAATGGTCACCTATAAACCTAATAAACACCTTGCAACATTTCTCATTACTTCACAAAATCGATGATGAATTTAAAGATAATTTAAGAGAAATTGAAAAAGTAATCCACTCAAAAATGGAATGGTTAAAAGTGCAAAAAAACATCACAAAATATTTTAAAAAGGCATAATTCTATAAATGAAATTTTACTTTCAGAGGGGTTTTTCTTCATTTTCATTATGCCCAGGCAGTTTATTTGTTTGCTATGCAATGCTATTTAACTTCCATTGAGTGATGTACTTTTCTATTTAATTATCCTGGATAAATTTTTTAAACAGCCTTAATTTCAAATGTTATCTCTCAGTTCAATTCATACTCTTCCACAGGAATGATTTTCTAATTATGTACACACTTGATTGCCAGATGTTTTAATGCTAAATCTGTACTTTTGCCTGAGCAGCCAAAAAGCTATGATTCTGTTCTGAAATTCTATTTCACGTTTTGATTTAAAATATAATTATCTCTCCACCATTATTAAAATAGTTCTAATTTCTACCGTGTAATGTGTATGCAATAATGATCTCTTTGTAGTGAAAATAGTTTCAATCTCATTGTGTTCTCATACGTTGTGAAATCTTAGCTAATTTTTCAAAATCCACTAATATCTTGATTTTACATAATTTGATTTTACATGACACCTCATTTTTGGGTCCCAAGGTATTACGTAAAATCAAGACTCTACTGTACGTGTTTGTCTAAGGAAGCAAAAATCGTGTCGTGGGTATGAGTTATCTGAGAAGTGTTTGCATATGTTGGATAGAGTTAGGAATGAGTCTGTGATGAAAGAATGTGAAGTGGATATTCCAGTAATGAATGTACGTGTATAAAAAGAGCAGGATTCATAAGTTTGGCCATAATGAGGGAATGGATGCAAATCGAATAACTAAACAGATTTATGATAGTGAGGTGAATGGCACGAGATGAAGGGGAGGACAGAGAAAGTCATAGGTGAATATGGTGGAAGAGGCGCTTATGATGAGCAATATTAGCAGTATTTATGACAGGAGAGCGTGTAAGAAGCAATTCATTAATGTGGCAGATGCAAAAGAGGTTTGTAAGGGCAGGGCAGTGTGGAAGAAATAGTAATCAAAGCAGGTTCTCTAGGTACAAGGCTGTAAATGTGCTTACCCTGTGTGGGCTTACCCTGAAAGAGAACACATGATGAATACGAATGCAAAAACAAATCATACTATATTATATCCAGTAAAATAATCTGAATGATTTCCTCATGTTTATTATCAGTATATCTATGCATCATGTAGATGTGCACAAATTAAACTGTCAGTCTTAACTTTTTCTGGGTTCTTCAGGTACCATGTGGAAACTTCATATTTTGAAACGTGACGAGGAGGAGCATGACTCATGACAATGGAAGGGACAAAGGCGGAAGGATCATGCCGCTACAAAACTGGACGTTTATAATTTGTCCATCTGCTCAGCAGTGATGAGATAGTAAAAAATAACTATTTTCTGCTAAAAGATACTCTGAAATTAATTTTAGATCCACATTCATGGAGTTTTCAGACTGAATTACTTCATTTTCTCACATTGTTAATGAGTAATGTGTTTAAATGTGTTGAAATGACCCCTTCCCCCTCAAAATAACAGCGATGTATGCCTAGGGCACCTCTCTTCAAATCACCCGCTCCAAACACAAAGCATCTGTTGAACACGGCGAAGTTTCATTTTGTGCTGCCACGCAGTGAACAGCCGCCGTACTTCACCATGGATTAATGCCTACGTCTTCCCACCTCACATATTTATTTCACCTTCATTTCGGCAAGTACGGTCCTTTTTTTTAACAATTTCATCGAATTCTCCCCACTTATGCACCGGTTAACCCTCCCAAAAATCGCGATTTTAGGGTTTTTTTGAGGGGGGAGGGGGATGGGGTGCCGCCAGGATCAAGAAAATTACCTAGCAGATAATTCTTTCATTGCTCTCGTCATTCTGTCATCCACTGCAGGTTATCCTCATGACAAATAATTTTCTTGATAGGTATGTGAACGTGTGCACACTTAACGGGTAATTCCAGGGCGTCAATGGTCTGATGTCATTTCGGGGAAGTTTCTTCGTAAAGAATTGGGTGTTCCGTGAATTGCCATATTTGTTACAAGGTATTTGGTGTTCGTTACAAGAATGGCTCGTCACGTTTAAGTAACTCTAGACAAAACTATAAATTTAAGGTGACATAACATTTCCTGTAGTCGGGAAGGATTACCTTGCTGTAGTGGCGTTAGGGTAAGCAACATTTTTCCGTTAGGCCTTCCGCGACATCAATACAGCTGAATATCCTTAAAACGTTGTGATTTTAGTACACTCCCTTGTCCGTCGTACTCCGGGAATGTCTACTTCCTTCTGGCAACCACCAGCTCCAAACGCAGTGATCTCGTACTCTCATACAGCTTTGTGCCCCTCATCATGGGGGTGTTCAAGTGTATTTTCGCACTAAATAGACCTGGAGGTAAGGTTTCAGGATGGGAGTAGAAGGGACGTGCACTGTTGCTCCTTCCCATTCCCTCTCTCTCTCCAATTCCCCCTCCTACTACGAATAAATGCTTTTTTGACGCGACGCTCGTGAGCCAGTCTCCTTCGTTCTGTCCTAACCGTACAGACGTTCGTGTCCGGAGCCACTGTGCTAAATCCTGAGGGGGTGAATTCACTCGGATTTCCGTGGTTGATGGATTTTCGAATAGGTTGAGCCAGGTTTTCCCGAAATTAGTAGATACGCAATCACAAAATTTTTTCTTATTACCTTGATTTTCCCATTTTAACTCCGCTGTGTTCGAAGTGTGAGTTTGCGTTCTGGGGTTATTTTTCATGCGGATATTTCTCCGTTGAATTCATAAGTCTAATGATTGAAGTTTCTTCTCTCTTTAGGCCGCTTTACACGATACAATTTTTTGTACAGTTTCTTGTACAAACGCTTGCATAAACTCAACGAAATTATATGTCTGTCCGATTGGAATTATAACAGGTTCTATTTTCCGTTCAATCACTCAGACATTTGCACAAGCGTTCACACAATTTGCCGCTTACAATTCGGTACAATTTCCTCATACAAGCGTTTGTACAAGAAATTGGACAAAAATTGTATCGTGTAAAGTGGCCTTTCGATAGATGAGTTTTGACTATCCTTTCAGCCTTAATGTCGCCTGGGAGCTCCATCTCATGAATTGTTAATCAAAATGCATATTATCGTTTCTCCGAATAGATTAATGGCACGGATTTGCAAAAGTACGGTGTCTTAATGTTTCTTCTCAAAACTGACGACTAATATTGATTTATTATGTAATTATGACATATAGCATCCATATAGTAATGCGCAATTTACTTATCTGTAATCATTACTGTATCTTGGGCCTATTTAGTTGAATTAATGGATGGCTATGCTGGTTTCATTGTCACATTTTATACTCGTAAGAGGAGGATAAAATATTAGGTCACTGCATGACGCTCTACAATCACACACACTCAATCCCTCACGTACGCAGACACATTTTATTTCTCTCACTGCGATGTCGAACTCTGCACTGTGGCGTAACCTTTTGCGTCAGCTGTTGATGCGGATTAAACTTTCCTGAAGTTTCTGTGCGGAAGGATTTCTATTGCGGCCTTATTTTTAACACGATATATTTTATCGTGGCAAGACACGGCACCCTGAAATGCCTTGCTGACCTTAGCGAATATGCCGATGTTAGAATCCATTTGTTCAAGTTTTCCCAGTGATGAATTAATAAGCTTCAAGACCCCCGACAATCCTTTAGTTATAAAGAATTTTTGTCGTCCATACACGTCTTTTTGTGATCTCCCATCATCATGTTCATCCCCGACTTCTACTCTGCGTGCCATCATCTGAACAGTTACGGTACAGTTGCAGTACAGATTTTTCTACCTGGGTATTACTTTGTTGATTCTGCAATGCCTGATACCAAGTTTGCTTGAAAAATTCTTCTGCGTCGATTGCTCATGTCATGAAACTATGCAACAATGTAATCAAAAGCGTCTTGCGACATTGATACACTGTAAGGTACGTAGAGTAGGATAACACTTATAACATTGTATCTTAGTGATCCTGGGGTGATACGAAGTCTCGGTCAATCCTTTCAGCCATTTTCTGGCAGTCGAAGTCGTGAGTTGGATTTATGAAAATTTTTAATGCTGACTATTTTAGATCCTCCAATTATGGCTAATAAACGTGAAAGTGAAAATGAGGGAATTAAAGGTGACGTGCAATCACCTTACAAGAGAAAATTGATACCGTGACGAAATGTGAAAGAAGGCTAACGATATCCGCCATGTTACGTGCTGTAAGCATTCCGGTGTTAACTATTAACTTTGTGAAAGACAAGGAACGAATCAAAAAACATGTATAAGGTTCTGTTTGTGTAAGATCCACCATCATTACCAAGCAACGACATTGTCTTTTTGGCGAAAAGAAAAAAATACTGACGGTGTGGATGGAGGAGGAGCATCGAAGAGGAGGCACTTAGTTTTCTGACGATTCAACAGAAGGCCTTAGGTCTCTACGAACTTTTGTAGAATCAGACGAAAAGTGCATAGAGTTTTTAAGGTGGTTCACTCAATTTCAAAATCTTTGGAATTTGTACAATATAAAATTAAGTGCTGAGGCCGCCAGTGGTGATATAGAGGCAGCAAATGATTTTTCAAAAATACCGACCAGAAAAATTTTTGAGGAGGATGATTATTTACCAGAACAATTAAGAAAGATAAGATGCTTTCACGGTGTATATTTCAAGCTAAAATGAAGTGAAAGTTCGAGTTAACATAGAGAGAAGGCTATTCGGATTTATTATAGACTTCATCTACCCCGAGGACCATGGTCGACTCGTGCACCGTAACGTCGGCAGAAATGCAGTGCTTGACCCGGTGGAGAACCCGAAGAACCGTAGCAGTTGTTTAATGTTGACGAAACGGGGTTTCTCTAGAAAAGAATGCCTTAACGTATTTATATTTCTAAAGAAGTAAAGTCTGCATCTGTCTTAAGGCAGGAAAAGATCGTCTGACTCTCTTGCTAGGAGGTAACGTAAATTGAGACCTCTAATTTACCATTCGGAAAATCCGCGAGCATTAAAAAATGTTGATCAATTCTTTCTCCAGTCATCGTGAAATCAAACGGAAAAGCTTGGGTTACATCTACCTTATTTGAGAACTGGTACTGCAACTATTTTATACTAGAGGTCAAGGGTACTGTCCCAAGAAAAAAAGACATTTAAAATCTTACTGTTGCTTGATAATGCACCCGGCGGCTTCCACACTTGGGTGATTTAAATTACTGCATTAAATTTAGTTTTCTGCCTCTAGATACAACGGCACATCTACAACCCATGGATCAGGGAGTCATCACGTCCTTCAATGCTTATTACTTACGCAAGAATGTGCTGATGTTATTGCTGCCAAGGATGGCAATGGTGGAAACACACTTAGGGAGTTTTGGAAGGGCTGCAATGTACATCACGCACAAAAAAAGCATCATCCTGGGAAGAAGTGACAGGAAAAAATATTAATGATGTTTGGAAAAAGATTTGCCCATGTCTCGTTCATTAAGAGGGTTTTGAGACAAATGAAGATGATAAGACTCAAGTTGTTGAGCTTGCGCATGTCCTCGACTTCGAAGTGAAGGCGGAAGATGTGGAGGAACTTCGAGATTCGCACGAGGAGTTGACTAACGAAGATTTAATAGAGATGATGACTCGCAGAGCAGAAGTCGGGGATGAACATTCTGATGGGAGATCTCAAAAAGACGTGTATGGATGACAAAAATTCTTTATAACTAAAGGATTGTCGGGGGGCTTGAAGCTTATTAATTCATCACTGGGAAAACTTGAACAAATGGATTCTAACATCGGCATATTCGCTAAGGTCAGCAAGGCATTTCAGGATGCCGTGTCTTGACACGATAAAATATATCGTGTTAAAAATAAGGCCGCAATAGAAATCCTTCCGCACAGAAACTTCAGGAAAGTTTAATCCGCATCAACAGCTGACGCAAAAGGTTACGCCACAGTGCAGAGTTCGACATCGCAGTGAGAGAAATAAAATGTGTCTGCGTACGTGAGGGATTGAGTGTGTGTGTGATTGTAGAGCGTCATGCAGTGACCTAATATTTTATCCTCCTCTTACGAGTATAAAATGTGACAATGAAACCAGCATAGCCATCCATTAATTCAACTAAATAGGCCCAAGATACAGTAATGATTACAGATAAGTAAATTGCGCATTACTATATGGATGCTAAAATGTCATAATTACATAATAAATCAATATTAGTCGTCAGTTTTGAGAAGAAACATTAAGATACCGTACTTTCGCAAATCCGTGCCATTAATCTATTCGGAGAAACGATATTATGCATTTTGATTAACAATTCATGAGATGGAACTCCTAGGCGACATTAACGCTTATTTGTGCAAATAAATTAACGGTAAGAATAATAATTCTCGAATTTCGAAATTAAGTGAAAGAAATTAGCCCCAAATTTTCTCCACATTGATGGAAATCTCAGGAGTACGGACTTAGCTTTGGAGAAATTTTCGACTTACGTAAATTTAGAATTACGCAGCGTATGTCGGAACGCATCACATACGTGACTCGGGGACTGCCTATATATATTTTTTGAGGGCTTATGGGGGTACCTACAGCGTCATACGCCCCCGCGTAGTTCGCTTACACCTTGGTCAGGGCTTGATTATACATATGTTCATATTAAAAGAGGGTGGTAGTTCATTGTGCTGCGAGGATTCACACGGTGTACGAAATAAAAGTTTTATCGGTTATCACACTGAACGACGTGCCCCATCTGGGTCATTTTGAGGGTGAAGGGGTCATTTACCCAGGATGAGAGTGACATATTCACGAATGGAAGGGTGCAGGGAAGATATTTACGTGAAAAAAGACCTGAAAATCCCGTGCCGCCATCAAGTAGAATAGGGGACCTAAGCATATAGCGGGGTCATTTTGAGAGGGAAGGAATCATTTCCCCAGAAAGAGAGTGACATATTCGTGAATGCTAGGGTGTAGGGAAGATATTAACGTGAAAAAAGACCTGAAAATCCAATGCCGCCAACAAGTAGAACAGGTGACCTAGGCATATAAAGAGGTCATTTTGAGGGAGAAAGGGGTCATTTTGAGGGGGAACGCCACTACAACAATGAAATGCTTCTTCCCGAGTACAGGAAATGTTATGTCACCTTTAATTTATAGTTTTGTCCAGAGTTACTTGAACTTGACGAGCCATTCTTGTAACGAACACCAAATACCTTGTAACAAATATAGCAATTCACGGAACACCCAATTCTTTACGAAGAAAGTTCTCCGAAATGACATCAGTCCATGGACGTCCTGGAATTACCCATTTAGTGTGCACACGTTTACATACCTATCGAGAAAATTATTTCTCATGCGGGTAACTTGCAGCGGATGACAGAATGACGAGAGCAATGAAAGAATTATCTGCTAGGTAATTTTCTAGATCCTGGCGGCACCCCGTCCCCATCCCCCCGTCCAAAAAACCCTAAAAATCGCGGTTTTGGGAGGGAAACCCGGTGCTCAATTGGAGATCATTCGATGAAATTGTTAAAAAAAATAGTACTGTAGTTACCGAAAAGAAGGTGAAATAAATATGTGAGGTGGGAAGACGTAGGAATACATCCATGGTGAAGTACGGCGGCTGTTCACTACGTGGCAGCACAAGCTGTGCGTCAATAAAACGTCGCTGTGTTCTACGGATGCTTTGTGTTTGGAGCGGGTGATTTGAAGAGAAGTGCCTTTGGCATACATCGAGGTCATTTAGAGAGGGAAGGGTTCATTTCCCCAGGAGGAGAGTGACATATTCATGAATGGAAGAGTGTAGAGAAGATATTTACCTGAAAAAATACCTGAAAATCCCGTAACGCCATCAAGTTAAATACGTGACCTAGGCATATATCGGGGTCATTTTGTGGGGGAAGGGGTCATTTCCCCAGTACGAGAGTGACATATTCGTGAATGATAGGGTGTAGGGAACATATTTACGTGAAAAAAGACCTGAAAATCCCGTGCCGCCATCAAGTAGATTGGTTGACCTAGGCATGTAAAGGGTCATTTTGAGGGGGTAGGGGTCATTTCACCAGGAAGGGAGTGACATATTCGTGAATGGCAGAGTGCAGATAAGGTATTTACTTGGAAAAATACCTGTAAATCCCGTGCCGCCATCAAGTAGGTAGAATAGGTGACCTAGGCATATAAAGAGTTCATTTTGAGGGGGAAGGGGTCATTTCCCCAGTACGAGAGTGACATATTCGTGAATGATAGGGTGTAGGGAAGATATTTACGTGAAAAAAGACCTGAAAATCCCGTGCCGCCATCAAGTAGATTGGTTGACCTAGGCATATAAAGAGGTCATTTTGAGGGGGAAGAGGTCATATTGTTAACGTCGATATTGTATCATTGCAATTGACCAAAGATTTAATCACCCGTCTCCCGCTATCATAACTAGAGAAGAACTGGGGGATCATATTACTTCGGGGAAATCTATGTATTGATATTTTAAGACCACGCCAGTACAACCTTTGCTGCAAATTGCGATCTATTCCATTTCTCTACAGCAGGCTATAAAACGTTCCGAAGTAAATTTTCCCAATGAATGTGACAACTAAAAACACTGATGGTATTACCAAAGTCAAATCTTCGATGATATAAAATCGTTTCAAATGTGTTCACGAATACACAAAAATTATTCACGGATACGGCGACGAAAGACGACTCCAATTCTCGGCCTTCCTCGCATAAGTCTTCTGGGGCCAATGTTCTCGCGTCTAAACGGCCTCGGCAGCAGTCTTCCATCAAACTGGATAAACAGCTGATCGGTATTTATCTGAGTGCTCAAAAAGCAAAGAAAATATTATCCTCGGGAAAAAACGTTTGTACGACTTTTCCCTATCCTTTAACCTAATAGATTTTTAATTTTATACATGATCTTCACCCCCTGCCACACACCCTTGAGGTGGCTTGCAGGTTATCGCGTGGATGTAGATATAATACAATAACAAGGTAGTAGTCAATGTCTTACACACGCGCACGCTAACTTTTTTTCAATACAGAGAATATGTTGATTTCATCCCAAATACATTATTAGTCCTGTAAGCAGGATCCTATGCGTCGCAATAGGTTGCGTAAGTCTGATGTAGTTATAATTGCCCCAATGGTAGTATTACATTTATGGCTTGCATTCAGGGAAAATATAGGTTTAATCTTAAAATATAAGAATTTTCAAGTTGTGATTCTTGACTTATATTTTGCACGAAACTTGCTCTGCGATACGAGGATTAAATAGCCTTGTCAGAATGAAGTAACGCAGCAAAACGTATGGGCTTTTTGCACTTTGCATCGGGAACTTGAGATCAAAGTAATACTTCCAAGGGGTAATAAATGATATATTACTAAATATAGTTGCTGTAGTCAAAGGAAACCTAGGTAACTATCCGTGACTCCTCAGTTTCCGATTCAGCATGAGTGCATAGCAAAATCGACAGTGGCGACATCTCTTGGCCATTCTGCGCGAGATCTCTAACCCTTCGGAGAATATATTTGAGCTTTGAGGAACATTTTTAAACATAATGGATTTATGATACTAAATGTTTAGATACGCAGTTCTTAGTAATTTGCTATTAAGTAATGTTCAGCAGTGACACAAATTTCCACAGCGATCACCCACCTATATGCAATTAACTCATTCCTGGAAATTGTACCAATCAGTGCGACATGTTAAAATTTCCCTCAGTGAACTATGTGCCATCACATTTCCGAGAAAACATATTCCTAGTGCCGGCATCATCAACGGTCCCATGAACTACTATTGTGCCTTGTAAAACATATGCGCCCCCGCTAATCTTTCTTTCCCCTCCTTCACCCACCTTACCTTAACCCTCCTTAGCCCTTCCTTCCCTCATTCACACTACCCCCTGCTGGTCAAAGACCCATCAACGCAGGGAAATCCCTCTACCTAACCTAACACTGCTTCTTCACCTGTATCCCTTCTCATTCCACCTTCAACTCACCCCATTCCCTTCCGACAGATAGATGTCCTCACTGTCGCACCCAACTTGGTATATAAAGAGGATGTATGCATGAACAATCACCTGAAGATGTAACTATGTTATGAAACCTGGGTCGTGCTTATTCAAATATAAAGTGAACCTAACAAAGTTTCATTCTTTTATTTTCCATAATGGAAAGGTATCACATAGTCAAGCCTGAAATCATCAGCTATACAACAAGACATTACTTTCATTATTAAGACCTCTCAAAAATAATTTAAAAACAGGCTTAACGATAAATAAATAAGAAAAACCATTTCAACATTTCCAAGGAGCTGAACAGAGACTAGGTGTCATACTAATAATTGCTTTACTGGTCGTCCGTAAATGTATAAGATTAATTGAGAACAAGATTTTTTTTATCATTTGGGAAAGATACTGGCTTAAATTCTTAATACTCATAAATCACAGCAATTGCATTTATATTAAATGAGGATATTGCAGAGAGTCATCTTGTCTTTTCTCTGTGTTCAAGTCTTCGTCACATAATATCAATGCCATGCAACAGGTTACTGTATAAATTGACGGTAGTTTCTAGGGAGTAAGTGTCAATGGGAGCTATTCTGCGACGGGCGTCGAAGAGGGAAACGGATTGATATTTTGGGGGAACCGGAAATCGGGGACCCTAGAGTACCGTCCCGCGTCCAATGACATGTAGTCACTCCACTCACGAGGTACGGGGATCGAGACACGTTTCTGTAATGAGTGTCACATACTCCGAAGGATACACGTGCCTGATACTTCGGGAAGAATTTTTTCTGGAAGGGGCAAAGGAGGCGTCGGAGAGAAATACGGATGAATATTCTGTGGGAACCCGAAAAGGGGGGCCCTGGAGTAGCGTCCCGCGTCCACTGACCTGCAGTCTCTCCACTCACGAGGTAGGGTGTTCGAGACCCGTTTTAGTAGTGCGTGTCACTTACTCCGATGGATACTTGTGCCTGTAAAAATTCTGCTGTTAATACTGATGCCTGATACTCCGAGAAGAGTTTTTTCTCGTAGAGGGAAAGGAATTACGTGCAGTTATCATCTTATCATTATTCCTTGAATTTATCTCTAATTTAAGTCGTTACGTTTGGCATATTTGCCATGGAACTCGCATTTTGAGAGATACAATAGGGAAAATTGTTTCATTTGAAGATTAAACCTATATTTTCCGGGATGCCTGCCACAGATGTAGTACTATCTTTGGGGGTATGAAAGCTACAGCGGAGTTGAGTAACGTTTTACGCTGTAATGACCTTGGTGGCAGGACTAATTGTGTGTATATAACTAAAACGATATTTTCTCTGCAAAGAAAATAACCTAGCATGTGGGTAGGTGGGACATTGACTACTATATAGTACTGTTTTTTATTATTTTGAAATTTATTGTTAGTAAAACAGTTTAATTGTTATGAAAATGTAAGTTATTACTGTTTATTTTTATTATTCATAGACATAAATTCATGGAATAAAAGCCCATACGTTTTGCTGCGCTACTTCATTGCGATAAGGCTATTTAATCCACGTATGGCAGAGGAAAGTTTCGTGGAAAATACAAATCGAGATTATAGCTTGAAAATGACTATATTTTAAGATAAAACCTATATTTTTCCTGAATGCATGCCACCGATGTAATACTATCTTTGGGGCCATGACAACTTTATCAGAGTTGAATAACGTTTTTCGCTGAAATGACCTTGGTGGCTAGAATAATTGTGTGTATGTGACTAAAACAATATTTTCTCTGCATAGAAACTAACCTAGTATTTGCGTAGGAGGGACATTGACCACTATATAGTACTGATTTTTATAGCATTGAAATTTATTTTTATTAAAATCGTTTATTTATTATGAAAATGTAAGTTATTACTTGTTTTTTTACTATCTTGCATTGCATATTTATCATTGGCTGAATTAATGTTGAATCACTATCAAAGTTTTGAAGGAAGACGCTAGCTATTTACTAAGCACGTGCTGCATTTCAGTCGGGAATCAAGACGAGGATGAATATGACAAGATAATTGCGTGGCGTTTGAAAAGTAGTCTGTGAGGAAGAAGAAAGAATTAATATGGTCAGATAGGAAAAACGAGCGAATAAGTTTTTAACTAAGTACGAAGGAAGTGATGAAGCAGGTTGAAAGTACGAGAGGAGAGTGAGGTATGAACCAAATGAACAAGGAAAATGGGATGTTGAAAATTTTCATTAATATCACTTTATTTCGTGATCTAGGAAAAAAAGTCGAAAATAGGCCTTCCGATTATCTGCATTAAGGCAAGATAAATGCTTCGGTTAAAGGGGAATTATTCAAATAAATTGGACAGCTTGGCATTGGTCATAAATAAACTCACATATGTTTAACGGCAGCAAAATTTCGCACAATTATTCCAAGGATTACTTTCAATAGAATACAGAAAAATTGAAGAAATAATAATTCAAGAGCATACCTGACTAGTATTGGAATACTGTCCTCACTCAAGGGTGCCAGTTACCTTGTCTCGCAGTCGTGAATTGCAAGTCGGAGACTAAGTCAGCATAGTACCGTGGAATCATCTCGGGAATCGACCGTGAACGCCCCGAAGGAATCAGGCGATAAAGAGAATCCAGAAGACCACAAATGAGAGTGATAAAGCATCAATATGCCAGTGTCCATTTGTCCATCAAAATTAATACCATATTTAGAGAACTAACTGACCTCTCCGGCAAGTACCCAATAAAGAATTCCATAAGCATAACGGATAAACGCCGAAGTGTGAACCTACCACCCAATGCAAAGATAGTGTCCTACGATGTTCAGAACCTATTCACCTCCATCCCCACTCCAGAGGCTCTCATGCTGGCTAAAGAAATGTTGGACCGCGCAAATGTAAACCCTAAACTATCTGAGGAATTGCATTGCCTGTTGAACATTTGTATGGATCAAAATTATTTCTTGTTCGACGGAGTGTGCAGAAGTTTGGGGCTAGCTATGGTATCAACCCTATTTCCAACACTGACCGAAATATTCGTGAGCAAAGTAGATGACAAATCTTAGACCTCGTGAGTCACCGAGCAGGTAATATATTTTACTGTTTTCGATACTTCAACGACGTCCTCTGCTATTGGACGGGGAGCTAAGTACAGGCACCTAAATAAATTCCTAACGTTCCTAAACTCAATGCATGAATCCATCGCTTTTACTATGGAACTTTAAACTGATAAAGTAATATTTTTTTTTTACCTTTCCATCAACACTAGTTCTTCAAGGCACGAACTCGCCATTTTTAGCAATCCCACCTTCACAGATCATGTGTTACCTGCCCTACATTCTACCATCCTATGTCCCACAAATTATCCAGTTTTATCTCAATGATTCAAAGACTTATAAACATACCTATGCCGGTAATCAACTTTAAAAAGGAACTTCAGACAATTATGACGATCGCTGTAAACCACGGATACAATGCCGACATGATTAACTCCCTCCTCTCCAAGAAATCGAAGAAGCTTCCGATCGACCTGAGTAGACCTGCTCATAAAGAAAGACATCCTCAGGTTCACTGCAACAATGGAAGTAAGTGGTGTGAACTTCTGTTTCTTCATGATTTATCTTACAAAATACCTAGTGAACCTTATTCCCAAAGACAAGAACAAAGTCACCTTGTACGCACCCACATCTCTTACCAAACTCCTTTGCAAGAACAAGGACACATTTGAAGGAACGAAAAAGAGAGGTGTACGAGTCATTCTGAGAGTGCGGAAAAAGTTACGTAGGCAAAACAGGTCGCGACTTCGCCACAAGAATGAAAGAATACAGGACTAGCAGAGAAACCGGAAACAACAAATCACATTTTTCCCCGAATGGTGGCAAAAAATTAGGTTGAATCGGGACGTTAGTGTAGTTTTAAACCTGGTATACTACACACAGCCAGTAAAGGGAAAAAACTTGACGCCCTGGAACAATTTGAAATGAACCTGAGGACAACAAATAACAGGCCCCTGCTAAACGAAGTACTGTATAATAACAGTTCACCAATTCATCGACTATTCCTAGCCACTCCCCCCCCCCTATCCTTCCTCTCCTTCTTCTTCCCTCTTTCCGTTTTTCCCTCTCTTTCCGGCAGAGACAGAGGGATTTCCCAACCCCCTTCGATGGCCAACACCAGCGGGCATCCAGGGCGAGGGTATCCAGGCTGGGCGACCACCAGGGAGAGACAATGAACAGAAGAGGAAGATGAGGCAGGGTTTTCCCGAGGATCCACACGGCCGTTCTCCCAGCGCTTGTTTTCCGACGTCCACCGCAGGAGACCAACGATAAGCGCATGCACGCCTCCGAACATATGAAGAGGAAGAAGATCACGATGTCCCTCTTTGAGCCTTCTCTTATATGTGTAATTCTTTCCTCACTTCTGACACCCTCGCCGTATTTTTCCAGCCCTCAGGCACTGAAGATCGTCCACAGCTCTCTCCTTTCCTTCCCCTTATCCGTCATACCACACTTTCTTTTGCCTCCCTATATAAGCTCATACACACTAACACATATTGCCCTAACATGCTGTAAACAGCGAAACTCGGTTGCAAAAAACGTTATCTTTGTGGAAGTTACTCATTATTCGAGTGCAATTATGTTGTTTCCATACAATCACGTCTGAAACCTCGTAATTTGACAATCTTCATAGTCCGATAATTTGCCCTTTTTCCTCTAGTCACCAGTTGTTCGGCTGTAAATTCTCTCCAATGACCTTCCTGCGTTCCCCAATTCGAGCATGTTATTTTATTGAATTCCTTCTCCCCTTGTTGTCCTTATTGTATATAGGTATCCTAGTTTGCATTCTGTGGTATCCTACTAAGTATTAATAACGACCTGAAAAGGTAGAATTCGATTGATTAAATATTAATAATTATATGAGATGCACCAATGTATATTATATTTTTAGCTATGCCTTGCTATCCATTTTAATTGGGTAATTTCCCTTTCTCCAAAGCATTTATCGTGTCTTTATGCAAATAATTGAGGGGCGTATTTTCGACATTTTAATTCATGGGCCACGAAATACTCTGGCATTAATGAAAATCGCAATTTCCTTGGTCACATGGTTCATACCTCATTTCCCTCTCGTACTTTCATCTTTCTCCATCACTTCCTTTGTACCAAGTGAAGAACTCATTCGCTCGTTTTTCATATGTGGCTATTTTAGTTCTTCCATCCTCCACACGGACCACATTTCAAATACCACGCAATAATCTTGTCACATACGTCCTCGTCTAGATTCCCGAAAAATGTACTACACTGGCCGCGTAAATATATATCGTGTTCTAATGAACGTTGCTAGTGAATGAACATTAATACCATTAATGATCAACTTTGAAATGCGAGATAATATAAAGAACAAGATATAGCTGACATTTTAATAACTAGTAAACACATTTTCTAAAAATAAATTTTAATTTTATACAGGATCTTCACCCCCTGCCACACACCCTCGTGGTGGCATTCAGGGTATCACGTAGATGTAGATATAATATTATTAGTGGTCAATGTCCCACATACGCACACGCTCACTCAATTTCAATGCAAAGAATCTGTTACTTTCATCTCAAATACACTATTAGTCCTGCAAGCAGGGTCATATAAAGATGCATCGCAAAACGTTGTCACTCTGATGTGTTGCCTTTGCCCCAATGGTAGTATTACATCTGTAGCTTGCATTTAGCAAAATTATAGGTTTTATCTCAAAATATAAGCATTTTCATGCTGTGATTACCGATTTATATTTTGCACGAAACTTACTCCGCGATAGGTGGATTAAATAGCCTTATCAGAATGAAGTAACGCAGGAAAACGTATGGGCCTCTTGCTCTTTGCATAGGGAATTTGAGATCAAAGAAATACTTCCTACTGGTTAATAAATGATATGCCACCATATCATGTTGCTGTAGTCAAAGTAAACCTTCGTAACTGTCCGTGCCACCTCAGTTTTTGATTCAACGTTAGTGCATAGGAAAATCGACAGTGGCGACATCTCTTGGCCTTTATCAGCGAGATTCCTACCCCTTCGGAGAATATTTTGAGCTTTGAGGATCATTTTTAAACATAATGGATTTATGATACCTACGTTTTACATAAGCACTTCATAGTAATTTGCATTTGATGAATGGTCAGCAGTGACACAAATTGCCACACTATGGTTAGTTACTTTCAAACGCAGAATGACGAGAGGATGAAAGGAAAGCGGGAACGATCTATACGGACTACATTTCTGGACTACAAACGCTCTCCTTTGCCAGTTACCAAATTGTTAAAAATCGAATCTTCCTAATTTATGAATGCGCATCGGTGTTGACTTTGCGGAAACGATGATATCCTTGTCAAATAAAACGATCACTGGTAAAATTTCCGGACTTCAATCTCTCCCACACTTCGGACCATGGTTTTGGCACCTCATGCCATCATCAGGATACAATACTCCAATCGTCTTGGCCATTTATACGTTTCTCAATTTTGAGAGGGGGGACTAGAGAATGACAAAATGGGGGGAGGGGGACACGAGGATTTGCAGGTGTCTCACGTAAGTAAACGGAGGGATGGAGGGGGGTGTAGACTATTGGAAATTGAGAAGTGAGGGTTGAGTGGGGGATGAGTTATAGAGAGGTATCTTTTAGGTGCAGGCCTTGTAATTTAAGGGTAAAGTGATGTGAATGGGTGACATCAACAATATTACATAGCAATTGTAAGTCTTCAGCGTCAAAAATAGAAAAGGTATGGATTTTCTTTGAATATAATATTTGGGGCATGCAAGCCTTTTTCCTAACTGGATATGAAAGGCATGAGTTAGTATGATCTCACCTCTCCCTTGTAAATTAAATTTCCTTTTCACATCTCCCTCCTCTCCCCCTTAAGTAGGTCTAGCTCTGGGAAAAATGTGCACTGCCTTTTATACTTTGAACGACGAGATGGTGAACGAAAGGACATTATAGAATGAGGAATAGAATTATAGAGTCATGAGTTACAAGCATTAATAGTGAATAACCAGGTATGTTTACGAGGCAGACGCTACCTTTATCATGCAGCTGGTTCTGTAAATCTGTCGGGAATGTAGACAAAAAAGAATATGACAACCATATTAAAACACGTTTGAAATATAGTCTGTGTGGAATGTGAATGAATTACAATGGTGAGATAGTTAAATCAAAGGAATGGGTTCTCGGCTTGGTAGATAGGAAGTGATGCAGCAAATTGAAATTAAGAGAGGGAAAACATGGAATGGATAATGTATCAAAGGAATATGCGATCCATGTTAAATAAAAAATTCACTGGCAAAATATCCACTCTTCCATCAATACCACGCTTATGATAATGGTTTAGGCACGTTTTCATATAAGGGTACAAAATTCCAATCGTCTCAGCCATTTATACATATCTCAAATTGGGGAGGGGGAAAGGAGAGAATTAAAAATCAATAAATCATGGCTTGAGTTTCTTCTATCGTTTAAATAAATTTTGATTGAAAATGTGGACAAAGTGAATGGATGGAAATAATATCTGCAAGACTTAAACAACTGAAATAATATAAGCACAATGGCGATTTAAGAGGGAAACTATGTTGAAAAGGATGATATCCAAGCAGAACTAATTAAAAATTAAGGAGAGAAGACATAAAACCATCTTCACAAAACAACCTGGGAAATGTATGTAGTAATACTTTTGGACTTTGAAGTTTCTCTTTTCCATTTATCGAGTCTTTATGCAAATAATCGAGGGGTGCGTTTTCAGCAATTTTATTCTTAGGTCACGAATTACTCTGGCATTAAAGAAATTCTGCAAAATCGCGTACATCAACTTCCAAAGTCTTTGACTCCATCTTTCTTTTCATTCCAAACTTTTCATTTTCTTCCATATCTCTCAAATTTACTTTTTAATACAATTCAGTTCATTTATACACCAGTTAACAATGCCCGAAATTTTCCTTGCATTTATACCCATCTGCTCGCCTAGATAACACTCCTTCTCTCCTCTAGATTTAGATCAACCTTACTCTTGCTTCACACATTTTAGTAACTCGCTGAATCAAAATACAACAACGATCAAACAAACATAAGGCCACAGATCTCAATTTGAAAATAAAATTTCTTTGAAGTAATTTACCCAGACTGACTCAACATTTTCATATTCTTCTTCCACCCCCACACTGGACTACATATGGCGCATAATTTTTGCTAGTCTTTATAGATCGTTATGCCTTTTTTTGATAAAATAGTTTAGTGTCCATCCGCTTTCTAGCACAGAATAAATTTAGTTAGGGGTTTATAGCTCCCTAAGGCAAGGATTTAGATTCATGCAATGTGTCAGTCGATTTTCTATGCTGATTACCTTATCAGAATCCAAGTTAATTCTCTCCGATGACCTTCCTGCCTCCCCCACTACCATCGAGCCTCTTCTTTCAGGGAATTCCTTCACCCCCTCCTGCTCTTTTTTTATATAGGTATCCTAGTTTGCATTATGTAGTATCGTAATAAGTATTAATAATGATCTGAAAAAATAGAACTCGATTGCATAAATATTAATAATTATGTGAGATGCACGAAAATATACATTACTTTTGAGCTATACCTTGCTAGCCATTTTAAGAGGGTAATTTCCATTTCTATAAAATTTATCGTGTCTTTATGCAAATAATCGAGGGGCGTGTTTTTAGCAATTTTATTCTTAGGTCACGAAATAATCTGGCATTAATGAAATTCTGCAAAATCGTATTTTCCTTGGTCTAATGGTTCATACCCCGTTTTCCCTTTCGTACTTTCATCTTTTTCCATCACTTCCTTTGTACCAAGTTAAGAACTAATTCGCTCGTTTTTACTATCTGACCTTTTAATTCCTCCATCCTCCACAAGGACCGCCTTTCAAACGCCACGCAATAATCTTGTCATATTCTTCCTCGTCTACGTACATTCCCGAAATATGTTAAACACTGGCTGCGTAAATATATAGCGTCTTCCTAGTAAACGTTGCTAATGATTTAATATTAAGTCAGACAATGATCAAATATGCCATGCAAGACAAAAAAAAACAAGAAATAGCTTACATTGTAATAACAAATCATTTGCTAAAAGAAATGTTCAATTTTATATATGATCTTCAACCCCTGCCATACACCCTCGCGGTACTTGCGGGTTATCGCGTAGGTGTACATATAATACTATAACAAGGTAGTGGTCAATGTCCCACATACGCACACCCTCACTCAATTTCAATGCAGAGAATTAGTTGTTTTCATCCCAAATACACTATTAGTCCTGCAAGCAGGGTCATCTATAGATGCATCGCAAAACGTCACTCTGATGCGTTGCCATTGCCCAAATGGTAGTATTACATCTGTAGCTTGCATTTAGCAAAATTATAGGTTTTATCTCAAAATATAAGCATTTTCATGCTGTGATTCACGATTTATATTTTGCACGAAACTTACTCCGCGATAGGTGGATTATATAGCATTATCAGAATGAAGTAAAGCAGGAAAACGTATGGGCCTTTTGCTTTTGCATAGGGCATTTGAAATCAAAGAAATACTTCCTACTGGTCAATAAATGATATATTACTAAATCGTGTTGCTGTAGCCAAAGTTGACCTTCGTAACTGTCTGTGACACCTCAGTTTCTGAGTCAACGTGAGTGCATAGGAAAATCGATGGGTGGCGGCATCTCTTGGCCATTATCAGCGAGATTCCTACCCCTTCGGAGAATATTTTGAGCTTTGAGGATCATTTTTAAACATAATGGATTTATGATACTAAATGTTTAGATACGCAGTTCTTAGTAATTTGATTTTAAGTAATGTTCAGCAGTGACACAAATTGCCACTCTATTGTTAGTTACTTTCCAACGCAGAATGACGAGAGGATGAAAGGAAAGTGGGAAGGATCCATACGGACCTCATTTCTAGACTACAAACGTACTCCTCAGCGAGTTACCAAATTCTTCACAATCGTACTTTCCTAATTTACGAATGTGCATTATTATTGAATCACCAGCTACGTTTACGAGGAAGACTCTACCTTTATCATGCAGCGGGTTCTGTGAATCCGACTGGATTCTAGGCTAGTAAGAATATGACAACAATATTGAAAGGCATTGAAATGTAATCTGTGTGGAAAGTGGATGAAATGTAATGGTGAGATAGTGAAAACAACAATGAGTTCCTGGCTTTGTAGAAATGAAGTGATTGGGCAAGTTGAAATTACGAGAGGGAAAACGTGGCATATGGACCATGATTCAAAGGAATATGCGATCCATGTGAAATCAAACGATCTCTGGCACAATATCCACACTTCCATCAATATCGCACCTATAATAATGGTTTCGGTACGTCATCACATCAGGGTACAAACCTCCACTCGTCTCAGCCACTTATACATTTCTCAAGTTCGGGAGGGGGAAAGTTGGGAGATGGAAATGGAGGGAAGAATAAAAAATCTAAAAACGGTGGTTTGTGTCGCTTCTGTAGTTTATAGAACTTTTGATTGAAAATGAAGACAATGTGAATAGATGGAAATAATATTTGCAAGAGCTATACAACTAAAACAATCTCAACACAAAGGAGATTAAAGAAGGAAACAAAGTTGAAAAGGATGATATTGGAGCATCAAAATTAAGGTCGGTATTTGATGCAGCAGCAAAGGACCTTTTGGATTAATGAGCTTCTGGAATTGATGATATTCAGGCAGATCTAATTAAAAATGAAGGAGAGAAGACATCAACCCATCTTTACAAAATACCTGCGAAATGTAGGTATTCAACAAGAATAATACTTTGGGACTTCTAGAAAAACATCATCATTCCCACTCCTAAAAAGAAGAGTGTGGAGAAATACGAAAAGTTTAGGACCATGATAACACATGCACCAAATATGATGACAATGATCATCTAGAGAAGAATAGAATGAAACGCAGAGGAGTTCCTGATTGAAGATCAATTCGGATTCAAGAAAAGTAATGGTACAAATGATGACAAGAAGCATCTATAGAAGACTTGAACACAGAGAAAAGAAAGGATCCTTTCTTTTCTCTGTGTTCTATGCTTTGAGCTTCTGGAATTGATGATATTCAGGCAGATCTAATTAAAAATGAAGGAGAGAAGACATCAACCCATCTTTACAAAATACCTGCGAAATGTAGGTATTCAACAACAGTAATACTTTGGGACTTCTAGAAAAGCATCATCATTCCCACTCCTAAAAAGAAGAGTGTGGAGCCTTTCAAGTCTTCGTTGCATAATATCAAAGCCATGACACAGCTTAATGTGCAATATCCCTGAAAATGTTAGAATTCTTCATAGAGGCATTGTAAATAACATTTTGAAAAAATTTTAAAAGTATCCCAGCAAAAATTGCACTCCTAAACTATGGATCCTTTAGTGCTTTTAACATGGGATAGAGAGGGGAACTTCATTCAACACCTGATGGGATAATTCATGTAGGGTCATGTTATCTTTCTAACATGAATATATTCATTTTTTTATTCTATCAAGAAGGTATCTTTCAAGGATCTTTCATCAGTGTTGAGAGCATATTTCGGAATGCACAACTACATTTCAGTGCATGTGAGAAGCAGAAAATATTAAAAAGGTAAGCTTTTGGCTTTTAACATAATTGTCTAAACCGTGGATAAATCGAATTTCCATCTAAGAGAGGGATTTCCTAGCGAAATTTTCATGCCTCTTAGTGTAAGAAACCAGAAATATTCTAGGAAACGAATTCGATGCCATTGAAATTGGCGGTAGTTTCTAGGGAGTAAGTGTCGATGGGAACTATTCCGCGATTCCAATTACAGAAGTAACCTAGAGCAACCATGATTCGCACATTGAAGAATCCTGGAAATAAGAAGGAAATCACGCAAATCTCAAGTGGGGGTCCATATACAAAAGAAAAATATCTTCCTGTGCCGGGCCTTCCGTACCCCCGTCTTTCCTGAACTGAGGCCAGTACTGTAACCGCCACACGAAACTGGCTCCCCATAATATTACAGAGGTATCATTTATCCTCCCAGTGGACATGTAACAATGTGATGAAATGAAGTAGGCTACCCAAAAAACCTATGAAATGTACGTCTTCATAACATATATGAGTGTCGACAACTCCCACCCTGTTAGAAACTTTAGTAAATGAAGCAAGGTGAATACCATAATATAAGTGTCCACACTTATTACCTACGTGATTGGCCACATACCCTCCGTCCCAGTCTAGGGTGGGCCATATCCGCAAAGTGGGAAAAAATGTGAGGGGCGGACTCGTCAGAAGTTTCGTTTAGACGTAAACATCTCAAATCCAAACCGGAAGTCACAACTAAAATATTTATTGGTCGCGCAGGGCGCGGGAAATTTGAAATGCTGAATTGGCCCAAAATGGCACGTTTTTGCACTTCAGAGCTCTGTTATTGACCGTACAAAAAAATAATGAACGTACGTGACATGGCTTGATGTCAGTTGTCACCCGGAACCATTCTGGACCACGCATTCGCTCTTTCAGAACATGCGCTTGCCTACCTTCCAGGAAAAGTAATTTTGTTTTCTTATTTTTAATTGTTAATCGCTTGTAGTTTGGGTGTTTAGGAATGAAAGGCACAAATTTTTAAAAAATGTATAGGCTTCGTTATTCTTGTTTCACTACATTCCTGTCATTAGCTACTACAACATACAAAACCTGTATTTTTCTCTTTATCCTTAAGCAAGTAGTACATACGAAATATGATTTTCTCTTCAACCTTAGTTAGAACATTTTTAAAATGTTTGCTTAAGAGACTTCTCTTTCGAGAGCATCATTCGTCGATAGTGTATTATTTACATAGAGCTTCAGTTTCAAACATACTACCATTGCTCTACCAGTCTTTAGGTTCCATTTCGAGAAATTGGGGCTTCACGATTAGTTTCGAGAAAAAACGTATGTGTACTGAAAGATTAAATATTGCATACATACAACCCACCCAGGCGTAATTTCAGCAATTTTATTCATAGGTCACGAATTACTCTGGCATTAAAGAAATTCTGCAAAATCGCGTACATCAACTTCCAAAGTCTTTGACTCCATCTTTCTTTTCATTCCAAACTTTTCATTTTCTTCCATATCTCTCAAAATTTACTTTTTAATACAATTCAGTTCATTTATATATCAGTTAACAATGCCCGAAATTTTCCTTGCATTTATACCTATCTGCTCGCCTAGATAACACTCCTTCTCTCCTCTAGATTTAGATCAACCTTACTCTTCCTTCACACATTTTAGTAATTCGCTGAATCTAAATACAACAACGATCAAAGAGACATAAGGCCACACATCTCAATTTGAAAATAAAATTTCTTTGAAGTAATTTACCCAGACTGACTCAACATTTTCATATTCTTCTTCCACACCCACACTGGACTACATCTGGCGCATAATTTTTGCTAGTCTTTATAGATCGTTATGCCTTTTTTTTTGATAAAAAAGTTTAGTGTCCATCCGCTTTCTAGCACAGAATAAATTAAGTTAGGGGTTTATAGCTCCCTAAGGCAAGGATTTAGATTCATGCAATGTGTCTGATTACCTTATCAGAATCCAAGTTAATTCTCTCCGATGACCTTCCTGCCTCCCCCACTACTATCGAGCCTCTTCTTTCAGGGAATTCCTTCACCCCCTCCTGCTCTTTTTTTATATAGGTATCCTAGTTTGCATTATGTAGTATCGTAATAAGTATTAATAATGATCTGAAAAAATAGAAATCGATTGAATAAATATTAATAATTATGTGAGATGCACGAAAATATACATTACTTTTGAGCTATACCTTGCTAGCCATTTTATTAGGGTAATTTCGCTCCCTAAGGGAAGGACTTAGATTCATGCAATGTTTCAGTGGATTTTCTATGCTGATTACCTGATCAGAATCCTACTTAATTCTCTCCGATGACCTTCCTGCCTCCCCCACTACCATCGAGCCTCTTCTTTCATTTAATTCCTTCACCCCCTCGTGTCCTTTTTTCATATAGGTGTCCAGGTTTGCATTCTGTAGTATCGTAAAATGTATTAATAATGATCTGAAAAAATAGAAATCGATTGAATAAATATTCATAATTATGTGAGATGCACGAAAATATACTTTATTTTATGTAATTTTTTTATACCTTGCTAGCCATTTTATAAGGGTAACTACCCTTTCTATAAAGCATTTATCGTGTCTTTATGAAAATAATCGAGGGGCGTGTTTTTAGTAATTTTATTCTTTGGTCACGAATTACTCTGGCATTAATGAAATACTGCAAAATCGCATTTTCCTTGGTCTAATGGTTCATAACCCGTTTTCCCTTTCGTACATTCATCTTTCTCCATCACTTCCTTTGGACCTAGTTGAGTACTAATTTGCTCATTTTTACTATCTGACCTTTAATTCCTCCATCCTCCACAAGGACCGCCTTTCAAACGCCACGCAATTATCTTGTCATATTCTTCCTCGTCTAGGTACATTCCCGAAATATGTTGAACACTGGCTGCGTAAATATATAGCGTCTTCCTAGTAAACGTTGCTAATGATTTAATATTAAGTCTGCCAATGATCAAATATGCTATGCAAGACAATAAAAAAAACAAGAAATAGCTTACATTGTAATAACAAATCATTTGCTAAAAATAAATTTTCAACTTTATATATGATCTTCACCCCCTGCCATACACCCTCGTGGAGGCTTGCAGGGTATCGCGAAGGTGTACATATAGTACTATAACAAGGTAGTGGTCAATGTCCCACATACGCACACCCTCACTCAATTTCAATGCAGAGAATTAGTTGTTTTCATCCCAAATACACTATTAGTCCTGCAAGCAGGGTCATCTATAGATTCATCGCAAAACGTTTCACTCTGATGTGTTGCCATTGCCCCAATGGTAGTATTACATCTGTAGCTTGCATTTAGCAAAATTATAGGTTTAATTCAAAATATAAGCATTTTCATGCTGTGATTCACGATTTATATTTTGCACGAAATTTACTCCGCGATAGGTGGATTAAGTACCCTTATCAGAATGAAGTAACGCAGGAAAACTTATGGGCCTTCTGCTCTTTGCATAGGGCATTTGAGATCAAAGAAATACTTCCTACTGGTTAATAAATGATATATTACTAAATCATGTTGCTGAAGTCAAAGTTAACCTTCGTAACTGTCTGTGACACCTCAGTTTCTGATTCAACGTTAGTGCATAGAAAAATCGACAGTGGCGACATCTCTTGGCCATTAGCAGCGAGATTCCTACCCCTTCGGAGAATATTTTGAGCTTTGAGGATCATTGTTAAACATAATGGCTATATGATACCAAAATTTGAGATACGCACTTCATAGTAATTGGCATTAAATGAATGGTCAGCAGTGACACAAATTGCCACATTATGGTTAGTTACTTTCCAACGCAGAATGACAGGAAAGCGGGAAGGATCCATACGGACCTCATTTCTAGACTACAAACGTACTCCTCTGCGAGTTACCAAATTCTTCACCATCGTACTTTTCTAATTTACGAATGTTCATTATTATTGAATCACCAGCTACGTTTACGAGGAAGACTCCACCTTTATCATGCAGCGGGTTCTGTGAATCCGACGGAATTCCAGACAAGTAAGAATATGACAACAATATTAAAAGGCATATGAAATGTAATCTAAGTGGAAAGTGGATGAATTGCAATGGTGAGATAGTTAAAACAACAATGAGTTCCTGGCTTTGTAGAAATGAAGTGATTGGGTAAGTTGAAATTACGAGAGGGAAAACAGGGCATATGGTCCATGATTCAAAAAAAATCCGTTCCATGTGAAATCAAAAGATCTCTGGCACAATATTCACACTTCCATCAATATCGCACCTATAATAATGGTTTCGGCACGTCATCACATCAGGGTACAAAACTCCACTCGTCTCAGCCACTTATACCTCTCTCACGTTGGGGAGGGGGAAAGTTGGGAGAGGGAAATGGAGGGAAGAATTAAAAATCTAAAAATGGTGGTTTGTGTCGCTTCTGTAGTTTAAAGGACTTTTGATTGAAAATGAAGTAAAAGTGAATGGATGGAAATAATATATGCAAGAGCTATACAACTAAAACAATCTCAACACAAAGGAGATTAAAGAAGGAAACAAAGTTGAAAAGGATGATATAGGAGCATCAACATTAAGATCGGAATTTGATACAGCAGCAAGGGACCTTTGAATTAACACTTTCAGTGCGGATGACTCACACGTGTGTGTCATGGCTCTGCACTTTCCATGGGCGGATGACCCACCATGTGAGTCAAGAATAAATCACACTTCAAATGTTAGATGGCACACTACACGTACCACGGAGTTATTTTTTTATTATATACGGGCTTTACCTGTGACCTAAACATTTACCTAGAACAATTAGTTTGGAATTCAGTTCATTTTTAGTTCTTCGTGGAGAAATAATTTCATAAGTTATTTCCGAATCTTTATGTTTTTTACTAATATAACGTTTAGACTTAGCCATTAACGTGAGTCCTTATTACTCTTTATTATCTAAAGTTCCGTTCTCGAATTGGTGATCGTTGTTTTCATGGTGCATAAGTGGGTTTTTTCACATTGATATTCACAATTGATTGGGCAGTAACAACTAATTATCAAGAACTAATTGTCAAGATCAGTTGCCTCTCTTACGGTAAGTATTGGTTTGAAAATTCTTGGGACAATTTGTGTTGCGGAAGCTTTTGTGTTGTTAAAAAGTATTATGTAATATAATTAGGAAAGCTTAAATGTTTTATGGATCTTCATGAATAGATGACTGATGGTCCCGAATTCTCCTTATCACGTCGGACACAAGCTACGAAAAGGAAATCGCAGTCAAATTGGAATTTAACTTCTTCAGCAGTAAGTGGAACTAAATGTAATTGGCGTTTGGGCCATTAATTCTCTAGTATAATCACCATAATGTATGGGAGAATACTAACTATTTTTTATCTTTATATCATGCAATATTTAGGCTGATGATTCCATTGCATCGACATCACGTACTGGGCCAAAACGTCACAAAAGCGAATTGCACGGAGATTTGGAAGTGCGATGTTTGTCAGAAGACATTATCCGCGACATTGTCCTGGATACCGATGAAGAAGAAGACATTATGTCACATAGTAGTGAGGAAGAGAGCTTTGACTCAGACAATATTTGGGCAGAAGCAGGTGATCGTTCCTCACCCGGAAACATTCACATTAGAGACTACTGTCGCGCCTTCACAATTAGTTTGGTCGGAAAACAGACAAAATGTTTCACGTATTCCCTTCACAGGGAACCCTGGACTAAAAGTAGCTAATCCAGGTGAGAATCCTTTTCGTTACTTTTCTTTGATAGCAAACGATGAGTTTTTTGATTTGATTATAAGAGAGACAAATGCCAATGAACTGGAAATGCTTTCAAAAAGTCCATTACCTCGTGCAAGAATTTCTGAATGGAAGAATTTGACTAGAAATGAATTTGAAATATTTCTGGGTTTGCTTTACCTTATGGGGAATGTACGACTAAACGGCATCCCACATTATTGGAAAAGGTCAAATTTGTACGATTTTCCCATATTCTACCAAAATATGGCTCGGGATCGTTTTTTGGTTATACTGAGGGCAATGCATTTTTGCCGGAATCCGAAGGAGTATGAACCAAAACCATCTGATCCATTCTATAAAATTCGCCCCATTGTTGATTTATTTGTAAAAAACATGAGTGAAATTTATTATCCAGGGAAAAATTTGAGTTTAGACGAATCGATGGTTCTTTGGAGAGGACGCCTAATTTTCAGGCAATATATAAAAAGTAATAGGCATAAGTATGGTTTGAAGTTGTATATGTTGACTGAACCTTCAGGATTGGTACTAAATTTTTGTGTCTACACTGGGGCACAAGACAACGTTATTGGTGGTCGTGGCCACTCGGAAAAAGTAGTGAAATGTTTGCTAGAAAAATATTTCAATTCCGGGCATGCTGTCTATATGGACAATTTTTACAATTCAGTTGGCTTGTGTAAAGAACTTTCACAAATGAAAACTTACGTCACAGGGCGCTTCAAGGAAATAGGAAAAATAACCCTCTTGACGTGGTCAATAAAAAACTGAAGAAAGGAGAATCATTCTCTATGAATTCTGAGGAGGGCATATGCGTTATGAAATGGCGTGACCGGAGAGATATATTATTAATATCTTCTGAATATAATGCAGACTTTGTGACTGTCAAATCAAGAAGTGGTAAATTATGCTAAAAGCCAAGGATTGTAGATGTGTGATGATCAATTTATGGGAGGAATTGATAGAACAGACCAACTTTTGGCATACTACCCCTTAGAGCGAAAGTCTCTACGGTGGTATATGAAACTAGGATTGCATGTCCTTCAGCTAACAATGAATGATTCTTATTGCTTATTTAGAAAGTATGGTGGTAAATCAATGAATTTACTTGAATTCCGTGATAGTGTCATTGATTTATAACAACAAGCCGCCAATAACACGCACTACACCAGAGTCTCTTAAGGGACAGAAGAAGACCCACCTGCCCTCCCAGACTCCCGACAAAAGAGTCCAAGGCAAAAGATGTAGGATTTCCTACCAAAAAGGGGTGAGGAAGAATGTTTCCACTTTCTGCCCTGACTGTCCAACACAACCTGGATTATGTCTGGAGCCCTGTTTCAAGAAATTCCATTCCAACTTGTAAATTAAATAAATTAAAAATAATTTCTGTTTTCATATGTTGTCCGTTAACTGACTATTTGGTCTTTTGCGTTCACACTTTGTTCACCAACAAATCATTACAAATAATTCCTAATAATGAAATAAACTGTACAGGAGTTCACTTTCTTAAAGTAGCCATCTATTGCCGACCTTTGAATTTACTTTCTTACATTCCTGCCCCCTCTCGGTGAAACAAGCACCGGGAGTTTCGAAGACCTCGCTACATTCCCCAAATTCAAAATTGAGTCAATGCGCCCCTTCATGCGTAACCAATATCGATAATTGAAGTGCCATTTTAAAGATTAATATCTCCGCTACTGACGAATCTTTAATTTACAGTTGAACTACGTATTAGTTGGGTGTAAATCGAAGTCTAATGGGGGATGAACGTAGATTTATGATAGATAAGTCCTCCACTTTTAACAATTATTATTAATGAATGATGGCATAATTAAAAGTATTTGTAATTGTTTATGGTATCCAATGTTAAACCATTTCCGCAACCGATCAGATGATGATGCTAGGCACCAGCGTTTGAAACCATTTTGGTTTCCCATACGCAAACAATGTACATGAGAGTTAACGCCGTAATAAGAGACCTTTTACTCATTGATGCAAATTGATTGAGGAATTACACTTTAGAGTTTTATTCCATTTGGTGTACTTTATCATTCAATTTACATCGATGACCAAAAGGTCACTACCGACGAGCGAGCAAGTTCTGTCTGTTTCATATCTTCTGCTTTCTACACATTGATTGCTCTTTCCTCAGTTTCCTCATTTACTCACTTAATTATGGCTGCATTCAAGCAGAGTTTCCTCTATTACCATTTTCTTATTTTTCCCCACCTTACCATTATAACTAATTTGCATTATCATTTATACTTTTTCCCCAAAATCAAGATTTAAAAACCTACTCGTCCACCTCTCCTGTATCGCCACCTTAAGCTACAGGAAACACACCCACGGCCGACTTCTACCATGCACCGCTAGGGGCCCCCACCCTTCCCATTTTTTTTTCTTCCCAAATATAACTATACAAATTCATACCTTATTCATATTATCACCACCAATCGCACCATTATAACCCTTTACCATGCCGAGAAATAAATGACGGATTACAGAAGGACTTCCATCATTCACCAATTTAATTCTCTCTTCATTCGCACCTTTACCTCCGACTACTACACACTTGCATGGCGACGGAGGAGCATTCAATATTAGCACTATACCAGTTCAATTTATTTGTATTTCACTTTCAACTCCTAAAACTTTTATCACTAAAATACATTCATCATTGACAATTTCAATATAATAATAACTTGCATTCCGTCACCAACAAAATCTTATGCTTTTGTCAACATATCAGGACTGCTATCTTGCCTCTTCCTGCCCATCACCTACTCTCAGCAACACCTGAAATCAAAACAACCTTCCATCAGTCTCACCCATTATCAGGGCCGGTGACAGGATTTTCGGGCCCCTGGGCAACTGAGTGGTCCGGGCCCCCTAAATCCCGGCAAACCCCCTCACTTAATTTAGACCAGAACTGCGAACTTTCAGGTTATTTTATAACCAGGACTTAACTGATTATCAGCTTTTTCTTCAGAGGAAAGTTGCACACTGTCATACATTATCTTTTGATTTACTATAAATTGTCCTCTTTTTAAATTAAACACATGTCAGTGGAATGGGATGGGGAAACAATTTCAAAATGATAACTTTTTGACAATGTAACACACTTTACGCTTTCATTTTACAGTAATCAAAACTAGGAGTTACTTGAAGTTGAACATTTTATAAAAAGTCATAATAAAACGTACTTTTCTTTTTTTTCACAATTGGAATATCCACAATTACTCCCATCTTTTCGAAGATACGGAGATAATTATATCACCACCAAATTAAAATGAATGCAGATTATTCATTTCTACTAAGCTTTGCTTTCACTACAACTCTCTCAATCAAGCATAACAACAGGGAATGGGTAAAAATAATTTAATTTAACGGTTTTGACGAACATAATATATTTTGTTGTGCCTCAATATTAAGCTATTTTCGATAATTTGTTTCATTTCTGTGTGCATAATTCAAGTAAAGTAGAAATTCAAGTTTTCCTAGATGAATAAAGTCTAATGTGACGTATAAATCAGGGATATGCATATTGTAACACCGAGAAAACGAAATATTTCAGTACATTTTCTCGTTGAACAACCAAAAGCTCCGCGGTGTCCAAAATGTACCTTTCTGCATGAACCTACTGGTAGGGACAGGGGCTTGGACTGTTGGGTAGAAGGGGCAAAGAAACGAAAAGAAGTCCTTAATAAGGTCCCTCTGGAACGTAAAATAATATTCATGTGAAAAATACAGGAATTACAGGGTGTGAATGAAAAGTTTACTTTTGAGGGGAGAAACCTCGAATGCGATTTCGCGTACACTTACAGACCTTATTATTTCTATATCCCCATGATTTCACACGTGTAGAGCCGGTGGAGATCGATAGCAATGCACACATATTAAAAAAGGCGAATAAGAAGAGTTATGTTCCTTATGGATGGAAAAAACTTACTCGCGCCACCTCATTTCCAGCTCCCGGCGTGTGTCTCAAGCTCCGGACGCGCGTACGAAAAATCAAATGTAATTTTTGGCGTTCAAACGAATTTTCAATTTTTTTTCAGATTTACCTTTAAAAAGCATCAACAATTGATAATATGAGTCACTTGACAGGCACTTAACATTCCAGATATTTACTACTTAAAATGAATTTTTGCGTGATAATAGCGTTTGTCATTTTGTTACGTAATATCACCTACATTTAGGAAAGTGAAAGTGTGGTTTTAACAGACCTACTAGTTTTTTATCCGACCAAATTCCTCCCACAGCGTCACCCTCAACTTAAATAGGAAGATTATCGTAGAAAACTGAAGTCGGGTGTAATTTTGGAATTTTGGATATGTTTGAGCCCCTGCATCTCGGTAACGGCGACAGAACATGACCAATGACATGCCATTCCATGGTTGCCAATCAATTATGAGTATTTGTACCAAGTTTCATGATTTATCTCCAAAAAAGCCATATTGGAATTTTGTCCCTTTTTTCGATTTCGGCCTACTGTGCATCGTTTCAAAAATTCCTTCCTCTCCTTTCTATTAACAAAAAACACACCAAATCATGACAGTGCGTGCATGGGCCTTGAACTTATTCAAGTAAGACAAGGAAACAAATGTAGAAAAATTTCAGAAGGATGAATTATACATCATGTTTAAGAATTAATAACTTTCTGAAATATGTATAAATTCACAAAATTTTAAATATAAAATATTTTTTTGCTTCCCTTTTTTATTTTTCCCGGGAGTTAAGGATTTAGTATAAACGAATCCAGGGATTCCGGGATTGACGTACACCTTTCCGCTAACAGGCAGCGCTAATAAGTAAGTTTTCTTGGACATGAAATGCAACACGTTTGACGTATGAGTCCATTTACTAATACATTTTATTGGAATAAGTAATTTGTCATCCTTTGTAATACATAAGAAAAACGGAAATGAGCTTACGGTGCGCGTGTTCAAGACATATTGATCGCCAGCATTGAACAAGATGGACCAAATATCAGAAAATGTTGTCTAACTTTTGATGATGATCCCGTAATCCCGGGATTGAAAAATCTCTCTGGGATGGCAATTCTTACTGGGAGGCTAGGTTGGGGGGCCGCAGTCACTCCCTACACCTGTGTATGGGCGCTCATGTATACAAAACCAATGACACAACACTAGAATTTGTAGCTTGCTACTGCTAATCTGTAACTTTGACTGCAGAATGAACGATTATTTACAGTCCAATAACAATTAAACCATCATCTTAGTAAACATGATTTAGGCGGGGGATGGGGTTTCTTGTCGTTCAGGTTACAATATGTCACTGAGTGGCGAATGTTCGCGGCAAAGGGAGGGGAGGTGAGTGTCGACACAGGGCCCGCGCTTCTCGCTCTATCGTCCCCATCACCCCAAAACCCTCGATGACCACAACAACAATGCTAATGTCATACTTCTCTATTGCACACTGACACATCTCTACCATGATTTGTTTTTTTCACTTTTTAAACAGCAAAATTTTGTATTCTATTTGGCATTTAAATTTATTCATACTTTAAATTTTTATTTTCAATTAATTATTTTGCCCCGGGCCCCCTGATGGCCCGGGCCCCTGGGCATTTGCCCCCTTTGCCCCCCCTTGTCGCCGGCCCTGCCCATTATTATTTCAGTCTGACATAAAAGGCACATTATAACCCTCAACTACAAATGTACCTTACTATTAAGTGAACTATTAGTAACACCCATGATCAACTGCTAACTGAAAGTTGATGCCAAAATCACTCCCAGCCACCTGTCCTGATTTATCTTCCAAAAGATGTTCATTTCCCATGACAAACTATGAAATGGAGTGAGGGCACGTAAAGCTATTAATTAGATACTAATTACATACAAATTACTTTGTTTTTTAATTCTTTAAGGGGTTCCTGCCCACTTGTCATTTGGATATCTCAATTTTCCCTTGAAGTCATTTACCATCTTCTTACCAGTAAACTCAACTGCTTCACGTTTACTTCAAGTTGACGCAAGTGAAATGCTAAAATTGTAAGACTCAAAAGAAAAATATTACCATTTGGGAGCCTAGGTTTACATCATCTAAAAACAAATAAAAATACAGTAGATGATGAACCTTTAAATATTTTCTTTACGATGTAGTAAAGATGTTTCGGTATCAGATTTTTTACAGTACGTTTCTTTTTCCCTAACTGAACTAAAATTTGTATATGAGGTTCACACACCCTGAGGATGTAGCAACAGGTCGAAAAATAAGAGAAGTTACTGTATGATGACTTTATTCGTCAGAAGGGTTAATGTTAAAACATTTCAAATAATATAAACAGAATAAGTATTTAAAACTGTCCTAGTGTAGGCAACGAAGTGCCAAATGGATGGATAGTAGCCCATGAATTCCCTCATCACCCACTCTTCTGTCAGATATCCTCGGGTATGGCAGAGAACAGTACTCTCATACAGACATGAAACTCCAAAAAAAAGAGAATCATTAGAGAATTTCACTCACACAGTGCAATATTCGACAATACATACAGCAAAAGAACAATTAAATGTTTAATCAGAAAATTACTTGGCAGAGGCCTAAGACATTTATCCTTAATTTTTAACACTGTGATAGACCTCCCTCTTGTTGCTGCACTTAAAAGGTTTAAATAATTTGCAACGACTAGTAAAAACATTCTGGATTGCACATTCATACATTCAAATGTTAAGTTGCTTTAGGACTGCCAGCTTTTGACACAAGTCGTGAAAAAACCAGGATTAAAACTGTCACTTTCATGATTAAAACTGTCACTTCAACTTTGATTATACATAAACTAACAAGTTGTTCCTTAAACTCATTACTGCAAAAAAGAAAAAATTCACGATTTTTGCATTCAAATTTCATTTGTAGGCACTTTTCTGACCCATGTGAGCATGGACTAATTTTTTTCCCAGTTTAGGAAACGTTTTCGCAATTTTCCACCGTATGATAAATCATACGCTGGACACTAAGGGGCAACAAATTCATATTTCTACCAGAGGCGTTTAATTTCTTATACAGGCAGATTACCATCAAATACTGCATGTTTAGAATAATAATCGGTATCAGTATCATAAATGTGACAATTGTCACATTTATGATACTGATTAATGGTAGGTCTAATAGTCTAGGTAGGTATAATAGGTCAAACGTTGATGACATTAATGTTTGACCTATTATATGTTGTAAAAAATTTGAAATAACCATTTCCAAAAAAAATCATAAAAATTATCCAGTGAAAAAAATACACATAAGGTAGCAAATTTATTTCTATGATGTTCTACATCAATTTGTCCACAAAAAGCTACCATCTCAAATGAAATTGTGCAAAGCACTTCTTCGGATGTAGACCGAAATTGCACTGTATGCACTTGAATTTAGCGCATTTTCCACATAGTCCACAGCGGCGTTGAGTTGATTCCTCGTCGACTAGGTGGTCACGACCATCATATCATATTTCATTGGCTACCTGAGATATAAAAAATCGGAAACTAGGCACCATACTTCCAGAGAAAAATAGAACAAATGCTTTAAATATTTCCGAAATGCATGTAGGAAATCTTGTACTTACTAACCATGTTCGTTTTGGGAGTACTCTTTTAGGTATGTCAGCCTCAGCACCTGTAAGTAGCGCCTCGTAAATTCTAAAGATGTTATATTCTTCTCCACCATACGATAGAGAAGCCATCTATTCACGACAGCAGTATGCAGGCAGAATCTGATGAGAGCTCAGTACCATTTTTTGATTCTTATTCTTATTCGATGTGCTGCTCTCAGCTTATCAAAAAGGTCTACTCGTCTCATATGTGTATTGTACTCCTGAATCAAAGTAGATTGAAGCACTGATTTGAATTTTTTTCTCTTTCTGTCCCACCAACGCCACTGCCCTTCTCCTAGAACTTCCTCACACATTATATTTGTCGCCACAGTGACTTGATTATTGTCGCTCCATCTGATTAACGTTAATTGATTTGCCTCATCTTGCATGGCATGAAAGGACTCCCTAGTTTCTTTCTTCAAATCTCTTAGTGGAGCATTCCCTATGCGGTCTGATCTAATGGTTCCAACACATTTGAAACCTTTATCGGATAAGGATTCCAGTAGTTTAGTTGAAGTAATTGTCTACGAAGACTGTGCTTTGATCTGGGAGAAATCTGTTGCACATTTTCTCCACCACCGACGAGCCGAGTGTTGTGCCTGAGTCTTTCAATCCAGTAGCTCCCTTACACGGTTCAAATTTTGCACCACTCAGCCCACGCTGTTTGTCAGTAAACTAAACTTAATTCCACCAGTATTACATACCAATCGATAAAAATTAAACGCACGTTGAAACATTGGACCATTACATATTAGAAACGGTCAGGACATGTGAATCACAATGTCAAAAAGAACAAAATTCTGCAATGCCCAGTAGTGAAATGCCTACATTTTATAACATATAATTGCAACCTGTTTACTATTCCAGTTACAAACCAGAAACTTAAAAAGTGTTTATGGAGAACATGTGTATCTACCATTTCTTAAACTTTGATTTTAATTGAAACACCTTGTTGTTGGTTTACGAATCATCGAATTTGGCACTTTGCTCGAACACCATCAAAATCCATCACTTTTTACGTTGAAAAAATATTAAAACGCATCTTAAAAATTTAAGTTGACCATCCAATAATGCAGAATTAAATATTGAAAATTGCGATGTGATTCACTTTTCTGTAGGCCTTTTTGGTACATTGTTATTCATATCCCAACTCAAATAGGAACCAGTGTACCAATGATTAGTATCTTTTCATTCCTGGTAATCAAACCCATGTCATTACAGTTTGAGGCCAATATGCTAACCACTACACCAACAGAACCCTAAAGTTCAGTAACATGTCATTTTATTTTGTTGATTACATATATACGCATGTGTAGGAAGTACTGAGATATTTTTTTGTATGAAAAGGTTTTTTTTTTAATTTCATAGGAAAATAATAAGTGAATTTTTTTTCAAAACAATTTCAAAATTATTTTGAAAAAAATTTAAAATTATTTTTAAACCCCCACATGAATGTGCATAGGTACACCCGTCCACAATAAAAAATTACCACCACGGAGGCCGGATTTTTCTAAGTCCCGAGTTGAAGGAGATTTGACAACACTGTCCCTTGGCGCAGAGCGTATATACGACCGTGGCGCAGAGTTTAAATGCCCAGAGCTCTCGCTGCTCTTGCCATTTATTGGGGGTACCCTTCCCTCGAGAACAATTCCCTTTTCTCCCTTTCTCAAGTGAACAGCAGACCGCCTTGACCCACGATCACGATATTTGCTAGAAGACGAGTCGCCCTAGACACATAGGTACCCGTGGCCACAGAACGGGAGAAGGGGCACGAGATGAGTTCCAATCACTTTTCACCGCATTTCTAGTAGAAACATGATAGAAAATGACAATCGCTTTATAACCTCTTTCGAAAATACCTATCATTTATTCCGAGACCACTTTGGAGTCCTATGACAACTGGATGATTTTCCGAGGGTAATGATTAACGTGCTAAATGGTCACCTATAAACCTAATAAACACCTTGCATCATTTCTCATTACTTCACAAAATTGATGATGATTTTAAAGATAATTTAAGAGAAATTGAAAAAGTAATCCACTCAAAAATGGAATGGTTAAAAGTGCAAAAAAACATCACAAAATATTTTAAAAAGGCATAATTCTATAAATGAAATTTTTTTTTTCAGAGGGGTTTTTCTTCATTTTCATTATGCCCAGGCAGTTTATTTGTTTGCTATGCAATGCTATTTAACTTCCATTGAATGATGTACTTTTCTATTTAATTATCCTGGATAAATTTTTTAAACAGCCTTAATTTCAAATGTTATCTCTCAGTTCAATTCATACTCTTCCACAGGAATGATTTTCTAATTATGTACACACTTGATTGCCACATGTTTTAATGCTAAATCTGTACTTTTGCCTGAGCAGCCAAAAAGCTATGATTCTGTTCTGAAATTCTATTTCACGTTTTGATTTAAAATATAATTATCTCTCCACCATTATTAAAATAGTTCTAATTTCTACCGTGTAATGTGTATGCAATAATGATCTCTTTGTAGTGAAAATAGTTTCAATCTCATTGTGTTCTCATACGTTGTGAAATCTTAGCTAATTTTTCAAATTCCACTAATATCTTGATTTTACATTATTTGATTTTAGATGACACTTCATTTTTGGGTCCCAAGGTATTACGTAAAATCAAGGCTCTACTGTACGTGTTTGTCTAAGGAAGCAAAAATCGTGTCGTGGGTATGAGTTATCTGAGAAGTGTTTGCATATGTTGGATAGAGTTAGGAATGAGTCTGTGATGAAAGAATGTGAAGTGGATATTCCAGTAATGAATGTACGTGTATAAAAAGAGCAGGATTCATAAGTTTGGCCATAATGAGGGAATGGATGCAAATCGAATAACTAAACAGATTTATGATAGTGAGGTGAATGACACGAGATGAAGGGGAGGACAGAGAAAATCATGGGTGAATATGGTGGAAGAGGTGCTTATGATGAGCAATATTAGGAGTATTTATCACAGGAGAGCGTGTATGAAGCAATTCATTAATGTGGCAGATGCAAAAGAGGTTTGTAAGGGCAGGGCAGTGTGGAAGAAATAGTAATCAAAGCAGGTTCTCTAGGTACAAGGCTGTAAATGTGCTTACCCTGTGTGGGCTTACCCTGAAAGAGAACACATGATGAATACGAATGCAAAAACAAATCATGCCCCTTCAGCACACTGAAATATATACCCAGTAACATAATCTGAATGATATACTCTTGTATGTTCTCAGTATCTCTATGCATCACGTATATGTGCACAAATTAAACCGTCAGTCTTAACTTCTTCTGGGTTCCTCAGGTACCATGTGGACACTTCATATTTTGAAACATGACGAGGAGGAGATGACTCATGACCATGGAAGGGACAAAGGCGGAAGGATCATACCACTACAAAACTGGACCTTTATAATTTGGCCATCTGCTCAACAGTGATGAGCAAGTAAAAAAATAACCATTTTCTGCTGAAAGATACTCCGAAAATTAATTTTAGATCCACATTCATGGAGTTTCAGACTGAATTACTTCATTTACTCACATTGTTAATGAATATTGATTGCCAGTGGTGATATAGAGGCAGCAAATGATTTTTCAAAAATACCGACTAGAAAAATTTTGGAGAACGATGATTAACTATCAGAACAATTAAGAAAGATATGATGCTTTCACGGTGCATATTTAAAGTTAAAATTTAGTGAAAGTTAACATTGAATGAAGGCTATTCGGATTTATTATAGGCTTCATCATCCCTGAGGGCCATGGACGACTCGTGCATCGTAACGTCGGCGGAAAAGCAGTGCTTGACCCGGTGGAGAACCCGAACAACCGTAGCAGTTGTTTAATGTTGACGAAACGAGGTTTTTCTAGAAAAGAATGCCTAAACGTACGTATATTTCTAAAGAAGTAAAGTCTGAACCTGTCTTAAGGCAGGAAAAGATCTCCTGACTCTCTTGCTAGGAGGTAAAGTAAATTGAGACCTCTAATTTACCATTCGGAAAATCCTCGAGCATTAAAAAATGTTGATCAATACTTTCTCCAGTCATCTTGAAATCAAACGCAAAAGCTTGAGTTACAGCTACCTTATTGGAGAACTGGTACTGCAACTATTTTATGCTAGAGGTCAAGGGTACTGCCCCAAGAAAAACAGCCATTTAAAATCTTACTGTTGCTTGATAATGCACCCGGCCACTTCCACACTTGGATGATTTAAATTACTGGATTAAGTTTATTATTCTACCTCCAGATACAACGGCACATCTACAACCCATGGATCAGGGAGTCATCGCATCCTTCAATGCTTCTTACTTACGCAAGAATTTGCTAATGTTATTGCTGCCAAAGATGGCAATGGTGGAAACACACTTAGGGAGTTTTGGAAGGGCTGCAATGTACATCACGCAAAAAAAAAGTATCATCCTGGGAAGAAGTTACAGGAAAAAATATTAATGGTGTTTGGAAAAAGATTTGCCCATGTCTCGTTCATTTAGAGGGTTTTGAGACAAATGAAGATGATCAGACTCAAGTTGTTGAGCTTGCGCATGACCTCGACTTCGAAGTGAAGGCGGAAGATGTGGAGGAGCTTCGAGATTCACACGAGGAGTTGACTAACGAAGATCTAATAGAGATGATTGCACGCAGAGCAGAAATCGGGGATGAACATTATGATGGGAGATCTCAAAAAGACGTGTATGGACGACCAAAATGCTTTATAACTAAAGGATTGTCGGGGTTCTTGAAGCTTATTGATTCATCAGTGGGAAAACTTGAACAAATGGATTTTAACATCGGCATGTTCGCTAAGGTCAGCAAGGCATTTCAGGATGCCATGTCTTGCTACGATAAAATATATCTCGTTAAAAAAAGGCCGCAATAGAAATATTTCCGCACAGCTATTTCAGGAAAGTTTAATCCGCATCAACAACTGACGCAAAAGGTGACGCCACAATGCAGAGTTCGACATCGCAGTGAGAGAAATAAAATGTGTCCTCGTACGTGAGGGATTGAGTGTGTGTGATTGTAAAGCGCCATGCACTGACCTAATTCTTAACCCCCCTCTTACGAGTATAAAATGTGACAATGAAACCAGCAAAGCCATCCATTAATTCAACTAAATAGGCCCAAGATACAGTAATGATTACAGATAAGTAAATTGCGCATTACTATATAGATGCTAAAATGTCATAATTACATAATAGATCAATATTAGTTGTCAGTTTTGAGAAGTAACATTAAGATACCGTACTTTCGCAAATCCGTGCCATTAGTCTATTCGGAGAAACGATATAACGCATTTTCATTAACAATTCATGAGATAGGACTCCCAGGCGACATTAACGCTTATTTGTGTAAATAAATTAACGGTAAGAATAAGAATTCTCGAATAACGAAATTAAGTGAAGGAAATTTGCCCGAAAATCTCCCCACATCGATGGAAATCTCATGAGTAAGGATTTAGCTTTGGAGAAATTTTCAACTTACGTAAATTTAGAATTACGCAGCGTATTTCGGAACGCATCACATACGTGACTCGGGGACTTCCTGTATATATATTTTGAGGGCTTATGGGGGTACCTACAGCGCCATACGCCCCCGCGTAGTTCGCTTACACCTTGGTCAGGGCTTGATTACACATATGTTCATATTAAAAGAGGGTGGTAATTGATTGCGCTGCGAGGATTCACAAGGTGTACGAAATAAAAGTTTTATGGGTTATCACACTGAACGACGTGCCCCATCTGGGATTTACCTGATCCAAGCCTGAAAGGATAGTCCAAACTCATCTATCGAAAGGCCACTTTATACGATACAATTTTTGTGCAATTTCTTGTACAAACGCTTGTATGAGGAAATTGTACCGTGTGAAGTGGCAAATTGTGTGAACGCTTGTGCAAATGTCTGAGTGATTGAACGGAAAATAGAACCTGTTATAATTCCATTCGGACAGACATACAATTTCGTTGAGTTAATGCAAGCGTTTGTACAAGTACCCGTACAAAAAATTGTATCGTGTAAAGCGGCCTGAAGAGAGGAAAAACTTCATCCATTAGACTTATGAATTCAACGGAGAAATATCCACATGAAAAATAACCCCAGAACGCAAACTCACACTTCAAAAACAGCGGAGTTAAAATGGAAAAATCAAGGTAACAAGGAAACATTTTGTGATTGCGTATCTACTAATTTCGGGAAAACCTGGCTCAACCTATTCGAAAATCCATCAACAATGGAAATCCGAGTGAATTCACCCCCTCAGGATTTAGCACAGTGGATCCGGACACGAACGTCTGTACGGTTAGGACAGAACGAAGGAGACTGGCTCACGAGCGTCGCGTCAAAAAAGCATTTATTCGTAGTAGGAGGGAGAATTGGAGAGAGAGAGAGAGGGAATGGGAAGGAGCAACAGTGCACGTCCCTTCTACTCCCATCCTGAAACCTTACCTCCAGGTCTAATTAGTGCGAAAATACACTTGAACACCCCCATGATGAGGGGCACAAAGCTGTATGAGAGTACGAGATCACTGCGTTTGGAGCTGGTGGTTGCCAGAAGGAAGTAGACATTCCCGGAGTACGACGGACAAGAAGGTGTACTAAAATCACAAAATTTTAAGGATATTCAGCTGTATTGATGTCGCGGAATGCCTAACAAAAATTTTGCTTACCCTAACGCCACTACAGCAAGGTAATGCCTCTTCCGGACTACAGGAAATGATATAACACCTTAAATTTATAGTTTTGTCCAGAGTTATTTGAACGTGACAAGCCATTATTGTAACGAACACCAAATACCTTGTAAAAAATATAGCAATTCAGGGAACACCCAATTCTTTACGAAGAAACTTCTACGAAATGACATCAGTCCATTGACGCCCTGGAATTACCCATTAAGTGTGCACACGTTCACATACCTATCGAGAAAATTATTTCTCATTAGGATAACCTGCAGTGGATGACAGAAAGACGAGAGCAATGAAAGAATTATCTGCTAGGTAATTTTCTAGATCCTGGCGGCACCCCGCCCCACCCAAAAAACCCTAAAATCGCGATTTTTGGGAGGGAAACCCGGTGATGAAGTGGGGAGAATTCGATGAAATTGTTAAAAAAATAGGACCGTACTTAGCGAAAAGAAGGTGAAATAAATATGTGAGGTGGGAAGACGTAGGAATTCATCCATGATGAAGTACGGCGGCTGTTCACTACGTGGCAGCACAAGTGAAACTTCGCCGTGTTCTACAGATGCTTGTGTTTGGAGCGGGTGATTTGAAGAGAGGTGCCCTCGGCATTCTTCGGGGTCATTTTCGGGGGGAAGGGGTCATTTCCCCAGGAAGAGAGTGACATATTCGTGAATGGTAGGGTGTAGGGAAGATATTTACGTGAAGAAATACCTGAAAATCCCGTGCCGCCATCAAGTAGAATAGGTGACCTAGGCATGAATTGGGGTCATTTTGAGGGGGAAGGGGTCATTTTCCCAGGAAGAGAGTGACCTATTCGTAAATGGTAGGGTGTAGGGAAGATACTTACGTGAAAAAAGACCTGAAAATCCCGTGCCGCCATGAAGTAGAATAGGTGACCTAGTCAAATAAAGAGGTCCTAGGCATGTATCGGGGTCATTTTGAGGGGGAAGGGGTCATTTCCCCAGGAAGAGAGTGACAAATTCGTGAATGGCAGAGTGTAGAGAAGATATTAACGTTGTAAAATACCTGAAAATCCCGTGCCGCCATGAAGTAGAATAGGTGACCTAGTCAAATAAAGAGGTCCTAGGCATGTATCGGGGTCATTTTGAGGGGGAAGGGGTCATTTCCTTCGGAAGAGAGTGACATATTCGTGAATGGCAGAGTGTACAGAAGATATTTACGTGGAAAAATACCTGAAAATCCCGTGCCGCCATCATGTAGAATAGGTCACATAGGCATATAAGGAGGTCTTTTTGAGGGGGAAGGGGTCATTTCCCCAGGATGAGAGTGACATATTCGTGAATGGTAGGGTTTAGGGAAGATATTTACGTGAAGAAATACCTGAAAATCCCGTGCCGCCATCAAGTAGAATAGGTGACCTAGGCATGAATTGGGGTCATTTTGAGGGGGAAGGGGTCATTTTCCCAGGAAGAGAGTGACATATTCGTGAATGGTAGGGTTTAGGGAAGATATTTACGTGAAGAAATACCTGAAAATCCCGTGCCGCCATCAAGTAGAATAGGTGACCTAGGCATGAATTGGGGTCTTTTTGAGGGGGAAGGGGTCATTTCCCCAGGATGAGAGTGACATATTCGTGAATGGTAGGGTTTCGGGAAGATATTTACGTGAAGAAATACCTGAAAATCCCGTGCCGCCATCAAGTAGAATAGGTGACCTAGGCATGAATTGGGGTCATTTTGAGGGGGAAGGGGTCATTTTCCCAGGAAGAGAGTGACATATTCGTGAATGGTAGGGTTTAGGGAAGATATTTACGTGAAGAAATACCTGAAAATCCCGTGCCGCCATCAAGTAGAATAGGTGACCTAGGCATGAATTGGGGTCTTTTTGAGGGGGAAGGGGTCATTTCCCCAGGATGAGAGTGACATATTCGTGAATGGTAGGGTTTAGGGAATATATTTACGTGAAGAAATACCTGAAAATCCCGTGCCGCCATCAAGTAGAATAGGTGACCTAGGCATGAATTGGGGTCATTTTGAGGGGGAAGGGGTCATTTTCCCAGGAAGAGAGTGACCTATTCGTAAATGGTAGGGTGTAGGGAAGATACTTACGTGAAAAAAGACCTGAAAATCCCGTGCCGCCATGAAGTAGAATAGGTGACCTAGTCAAATAAAGAGGTCCTAGGCATGTATCGGGGTCATTTTGAGGGGGAAGGGGTCATTTCCCCAGGAAGAGAGTGACAAATTCGTGAATGGCAGAGTGTAGAGAAGATATTAACGTTGTAAAATACCTGAAAATCCCGTGCCGCCATGAAGTAGAATAGGTGACCTAGTCAAATAAAGAGGTCCTAGGCATGTATCGGGGTCATTTTGAGGGGGAAGGGGTCATTTCCTTCGGAAGAGAGTGACATATTCGTGAATGGCAGAGTGTACAGAAGATATTTACGTGGAAAAATACCTGAAAATCCCGTGCCGCCATCATGTAGAATAGGTCACATAGGCATATAAGGAGGTCTTTTTGAGGGGGAAGGGGTCATTTCCCCAGGATGAGAGTGACATATTCGTGAATGGTAGGGTTTAGGGAAGATATTTACGTGAAGAAATACCTGAAAATCCCGTGCCGCCATCAAGTAGAATAGGTGACCTAGGCATGAATTGGGGTCATTTTGAGGGGGAAGGGGTCATTTTCCCAGGAAGAGAGTGACATATTCGTGAATGGTAGGGTTTAGGGAAGATATTTACGTGAAGAAATACCTGAAAATCCCGTGCCGCCATCAAGTAGAATAGGTGACCTAGGCATGAATTGGGGTCTTTTTGAGGGGGAAGGGGTCATTTCCCCAGGATGAGAGTGACATATTCGTGAATGGTAGGGTTTCGGGAAGATATTTACGTGAAGAAATACCTGAAAATCCCGTGCCGCCATCAAGTAGAATAGGTGACCTAGGCATGAATTGGGGTCATTTTGAGGGGGAAGGGGTCATTTTCCCAGGAAGAGAGTGACATATTCGTGAATGGTAGGGTTTAGGGAAGATATTTACGTGAAGAAATACCTGAAAATCCCGTGCCGCCATCAAGTAGAATAGGTGACCTAGGCATGAATTGGGGTCTTTTTGAGGGGGAAGGGGTCATTTCCCCAGGATGAGAGTGACATATTCGTGAATGGTAGGGTTTAGGGAATATATTTACGTGAAGAAATACCTGAAAATCCCGTGCCGCCATCAAGTAGAATAGGTGACCTAGGCATGAATTGGGGTCATTTTGAGGGGGAAGGGGTCATTTTCCCAGGAAGAGAGTGACCTATTCGTAAATGGTAGGGTGTAGGGAAGATACTTACGTGAAAAAAGACCTGAAAATCCCGTGCCGCCATGAAGTAGAATAGGTGACCTAGTCAAATAAAGAGGTCCTAGGTATGTATCGGGGTCATTTTGAGGGGGAAGGGGTCATTTCCCCAGGAAGAGAGTGACAAATTCGTGAATGGCAGAGTGTAGAGAAGATACTTGCGTGGAAAAACACATGAAAATCCCGTGCCGCCATGAAGTAGAATAGGTGACCTAGTCAAATAAAGAGGTCCTAGGCATGTATCGGGGTCATTTTGAGGGGGAAGGGGTCATTTCCTTCGGAAGAGAGTGACATATTCGTGAATGGCAGAGTGTACAGAAGATATTTACGTGGAAAAATACCTGAAAATCCCGTGCCGCCATCATGTAGAATAGGTCACATAGGCATATAAGGAGGTCTTTTTGAGGGGGAAGGGGTCATTTCCCCAGGATGAGAGTGACATATTCGTGAATGGTAGGGTTTAGGGAAGATATTTACGTGAAGAAATACCTGAAAATCCCGTGCCGCCATCAAGTAGAATAGGTGACCTAGGCATGAATTGGGGTCATTTTGAGGGGGAAGGGGTCATTTTCCCAGGAAGAGAGTGACATATTCGTGAATGGTAGGGTTTAGGGAAGATATTTACGTGAAGAAATACCTGAAAATCCCGTGCCGCCATCAAGTAGAATAGGTGACCTAGGCATGAATTGGGGTCATTTTGAGGGGGAAGGGGTCATTTTCCCAGGAAGAGAGTGACTTATTCGTGAATGGTAGGGTTTAGGGAAGATATTTACGTGAAGAAATACCTGAAAATCCCGTGCCGCCATCAAGTAGAATAGGTGACCTAGGCATGAATTGGGGTCATTTTGAGGGGGAAGGGGTCATTTTCCCAGGAAGAGAGTGACCTATTCGTAAATGGTAGGGTGTAGGGAAGATACTTACGTGAAAAAAGACCTGAAAATCCCGTGCCGCCATGAAGTAGAATAGGTGACCTAGTCAAATAAAGAGGTCCCAGGTATGTATCGGGGTCATTTTGAGGGGGAAGGGGACATTTCCCCAGGAAGAGAGTGACAAATTCGTGAATGGCAGAGTGTAGAGAAGATATTTACGTTGTAAAATACCTGAAAATCCCGTGCCGCCATGAAGTAGAATAGGTGACCTAGTCAAATAAAGAGGTCCTAGGCATGTATCGGGGTCATTTTGAGGGGGAAGGGGTCATTTCCTTCGGAAGAGAGTGACATATTCGTGAATGGCAGAGTGTACAGAAGATATTTACGTGGAAAAATACCTGAAAATCCCGTGCCGCCATCATGTAGAATAGGTCACATAGGCATATAAGGAGGTCTTTTTGAGGGGGAAGGGGTCATTTCCCCAGGATGAGAGTGACATATTCGTTAATGGTAGGGTGTAGGGAAGATATTTACGTGAAAAAAGACCTGAAAATCCCGTGCCGCCATCAAGTAGAATAGGTGACGCAGGCATAGGTATATCGGGGACATTTTGAGGGGGAAGGGGTCATTTCAACACATTTAAACACATTAATCATTTTTTTCTCTCTTTCCTGGAATTAAATACACTGGTGTAAAGTATTATAATGTCTTGTTTTAGATTGTCCGATAAAATCAATTGTTTTCTGCTTTTGAAATTCGAAGTACGTAGTTTAATGTGGAATGCTGGGAAACAACGGAACATCAGTTGACGCATGTTTCAATTTGAACGGCAGAAACGGCGCGAGACCGTCAAAAATTTGGCGATAATTGATTAATTATAGTAGTGTTATTAGTCTTTTACTGTGATGGAAGGCATCAGTTGAATCGCAAATCAGCGATATTCACACCGCTATTCTCGGAGCATCAATTGGTGAGGTAAGTTTAATTCATTCTCTTATTAATTAATGTGCTTGCGTAATAATGTTGACGACCACTCATTTCACACTGAAAATGTATTTCAAGCATTCGCGATTTGCTGCATCTGGTAGCCGCACTTGTGAAAACAGCGCATGATATTGAGTTACTTTATAATCGTGAATATCTATAAGCTAATCAGTAGGAGGATATGGTGTTTTCACAGTGCATAGAATTAGAGGTTTTGGGTTTCCGATCGGTTCAATTGCTATAGAGCGTTCAGAGGCAAGCAACCCTTTGAATCGGTTTGATTCTAGAGTTATTCTTTAATTAGTCAGAACTGCTTAAGTTTGCAGCATTTATTCTTTACACGAATGTTATTTTGATCTACTTATTAACATAACTTTTATGCTTTGCAGTGCGAAAGAAAACAACATTGTGCAGTGAAGTCAGTGTTATTAAAGAAATAAAGTATTGTAATCGTACTATAGAGGATATTTAGGGATGAACCTGTACATATCACTTTCTTGGTGGGAGTGAAGTAGAAATAATTACTAATTGGAAATCTAGGATATCATTGTGTGTAAGTAGTTATTCCTCAAGTCTAATAGTTTTGGACTTGTTGTCCTAATTTTATGATTCATAATTCTGACAATACTAAGGAAATTCTTGAGATTACTTATGAAATGCAATGTTTTTGCAGATTCCTGGACTTTATAACTTGTATCTAAGTAATACACATTACTGTAAAGGTAATATAACACAGGCGAAAGCATTGCAAAAGTCTATAATTGCCATAAATACTTACACCCCAAGATAAAAAGAATTGAATAAGAAGATGCAACCTATGTAAATTTTCACAGACTTTTATTTGCTGGTACAATGCGTTTTGACGCTAAGGCGTCATCTTAGAGTACAAAGTTTTATGCATGACTCCTGGATATATATACACTTTGGCTAAGGGTGAAGGGAGAGGACGGATGGAGGGGTTACGTTGTGTGACTTTGTTGTTTTTGAATGGGTTGCAGGGACGGTCAATGGGCCGGGGGGTACGGGGGAGGGGAGGTCACTGCCTGGTGGGGGTTACATTGTGGAAGGATAGTGCGGTGGTTAGGAGGGGTGAGTGCTTTTTAAAATCAATGTCATTCAGCATTTGTCCCTTGTTCAAATTTCTCTTAATCTCCAATTCTTCCAGTACGTCCATCTTTTTCCCAGAGTGATGCAGAATCTTGGGCACGAAGTCACTGTTGTGTCTGGCTTCCCACAGGTGCTTCGCAAAGTGGGATTTTGCGATAGCATCTCTTGTGCTCTTCTGCTCTGGTCAGGAACGCCCTACCCGTCTGTCCCACGTAAATGGCATCACAATCATTGCACGTCATTTTGTAGATCGCACTACCCTCTAACTTATTCGCCTTTTCTTTAGTATTATTGAGGAGGGTTTTTAGATTGTTGTGGTTATAAAAGGCCATTCTGTATTTATTTTTGGGGAAAAGGTTAGAAATTTTTTCTGTTAGCCACCCGTAGCAAGGTAATTTACACCATTTTGACTCCTTATCTTTCTTTACAGTATTTTAAAATATGCTATTATTAGCTCTGATGGAGTGTTTCTTCTTTAGCATTTTGTCTGCTAAATCCTCCTGATAGCCATTTTTTGAGGCTAAAACCTTCATCGTTTTTAGTTCTTTATCAAAATTAGTAGTCTGTGAAAATTCACATAGGTTGCATCTTCTTATTCAACATGACTTTTCACCAAGTGAAAGCCGAATCTATCGATTTCATAAAAAGAATTAATAGGTTTTACCCAAGTGCTTTCTATATTATGGTAATCGGATACTTTTTCTATTCCTACAGATGTTCTTGGGCATTATTAGTTGGTAGGCATGCCTTTTATAGACTTGGAAAATATAAAATGGAGCAGCAGTTCCATATGTGGGCAAGAAAAGGACTTTCAATGGAATGTGCGATTGTAAATTGATGTATATTATATTTTCGTAATTGCTCTTTTTTTGAAGTATTTTAGTGGCAAATAAAATGTTATCTTTAACATCAAAGAGGTAGTATTCATTTCACAATCTATATAATGTTTTTGAAGTATTTATTGACCTAAAATTGACATAAGCAATTCAATTGAAATGGCCAAATTTTAAGTGTTTTAATTTCAATTTGAGATTTATATTGATCCTCCCTTGAATAATTGCCCTTTATTCCAGTTTGTCGATTTTTTTATTACACACCACTAAAAAGAAGTGAGGTGGTTTGTGAATAATTAATTACGAGTTGCGCCTTGTTACTATCGTCATTCACTTTCTTCGTTTTACAGCCCATGCCTGGTCAGCTGTTTACTCTCGTCGGTCACTTGAAGTGTGTTGAACAGAGTGGCCAAATAGATTTTGGCAGCCCTGGACTGCGCTTGGGGAGAGGCGGTCTCCACAGTGATCTATCTAAAGATTAGATGCCCAATTGCATCTCTCAACTTTGAAATTCCTGAGGAAATTTGGTCTGGGAAGAGAGTTAATTTATCTCACCTTAGGGTTTTTGGTTGTAAAGCCTTCATCAAAGAGAAGGCTAGGATAGCTAGATCCCAAATCAAAAGAAGTAATTATGTTGGGAATTGGTCCCGGGATGAATTAGGTGACATGCATGATCCTAAAAAGGTTTACATGTCTAGGGAAATAAAATTTATTGAGACCCTAATGGCTAGTGATGTTGCAAGTGAAAAAATAGATATGGATAGGAGTGATCTTGAAACTGACAATAATGTTATAATTTTTTCAGATAACAATATTGTAAATGCACGTATTGTCAATGATTTTCCTAATGCTGTGGCTTGTAATAGACCCTCACGCATGTGAAAGGCACCTCGGGATGCTGACTACGACATGCCCTTTCAAGCTTTGGTGGATATGTCTGTCATTATTCCTACATCCACTAAGGATTCTTTATTGGTTCCCATGTGGAATTCAGCTATGAAATTCGAATATAATATTTTGGTAACTCATCAAGTATGGGAACTAATGGACCGACCATCTGATTGTAACGTGTAAAATCATAATGGGTTTTTAAATTATAAAAATGTACATTAAGGTGATTTTGAAAGGCACAAAGCTTACCTGGTAGCCCTAGGTTTTTCACAAAAATATGGGATTGACTTTCATGAAACCTTTCCTCCAGTTGTTAGTTATGAGATTGTTATTTGTGTTTGCCAATGAAAGGGATCTGGATATAGATCATGTAGATGTAAGTTTAAAGCAATCAAGTAGGATGTGGAATAGAAAATTTTCTGACGTAATAGTTAAAACAAGTTTCAAACAGTTAAAATCTGAATCGTGTTTGTCGGGGTTCATACCAGTCAGGGAAGTCGGGAAAATGTCAGAGAAATAAAAATCGGGACTGGAAGTCAGGGAAATTAAATTCTGGTCAGGGGAAAACTCCAGAGGCGCAGCAAAAAGATGAAAATCGTGGTTGAACCCACGGAGCACTTCTGCTCTCCAGTGGCGAGGTGAGCATTTTTTCGTCGTCCTGGCTGGGCGGCATGAGGTAGCGCAGACTTATAGGTACTCTGAATCATGGCTTGGTTTTTGTTAGATCTGATAATTTAAATATTAAAAGGCATGTTGATGCTTCATGTGGTGGTGTACCTGGTGAAAGATGCTCACAAACGGGTTACGTTATGCAACTTGGTACCTCAACATTTAGTTGGGAATCTGTAAAACTAAAAACTGTAGCAATGTCCAGCACCGAGGCTGAATATTTAGCCATAAGTAATGTAGTGAAAGAAGCAAGTTCTATTAACAATTTAGTTTAAGAGTTAGAGCTGAAATTTAGTATGATAGAAATATTGAATGACAATTTGTCTGCTCAATATTGTCTACTCAATAGCTGAGAACAAAGAAACTTTGAAACGCAGTAAACATATTGATATACAATACCATTTTGTTAAAGGTGAAAATCACTGTGGCATTGTAAAAATGAAATATAATCCAACTGATGATTTGCTTGCCAGCATCTTTAAAAAACCTTTATGTAAAGATAAGCTTATGTATTTTTCTAGGAGTATGAATGTAGTAAATGTATATGATGCTTGATTTAAAGGGGTGTGTTAAGTATTTGTACTTGTTGTCTGCTGGAACTCCATCATCAATACATTGTGCACTTGTTACTACGTTACAATATTCTGCCTGGTATGCTGTTCACCCTCGTCAGTCATTTGAAGTGTGTTGCAAATTTTTGTAATTTTATTTGTATATTTGTAATGCTATTATCTCACTCACTCATATATATTAAAGTACTTGTGTTATCGGAAACTGTGTTGCATTTTCTGCCACAGTCTCTGACATAATAATGTGACACCGGTGGTTATTGTCAACTTTAGAAAAACTGCGTCGTATCTTAAAGCCCTGAGAATGTTATAAGACATTAAATATTCCTAAATTTAAATTACTGAGATATTAATTTTTATTTTTTTCCTCGGGGGATGAACCATCCTCCTACCTCATGGGGCATTTCTGGGGGGGAGGGGAAGGAGGGACCGGTCCTGTGTATGATATATGTATTGTTATCATCCTCCATATCTTGCTGCATAACAGGTGAAAGCCGTTTTAGCTTTAAAGCTTTTTCAGCTTTTATAAGTCAGCTGTTAAATAGGCGTGGGTGGTGAGATCAGGCATGTAAGTCCCTTGGCCCGTAAAGAATCACTCGACATATTTACCTGTGGCACTATGCTTAATCTATCACCATATCTGATCTTTGTGTGATTAGTTTTTCGCAATTATTTTTGAATTATTTTTTTTATTAAAGGCAAATGATGTTTCTTACCTGGATACGGTGACGTAGCTAGACGGGGATGAGGGGGTTGATCCACCCCAGGCACACCTTTAAATGGGCGGCACTGTGTGGTCTGCAGTGGGTTATCTCACTCACTCAGTGATTCAACCCAAAGGTTGGTTTGGATAGGTGAGGATAGAGCTCACACCAGACTAAGCCACAGGCGTGTGAATTTCACACATTCAGGGTAGGGGGGCCAGTTCCTTTCCCTGGGCCACCTCTCACACAGAATTTCTTTTTGTTCGGGGGCATCCAAAGGCTGGATTTGAACCCAGGACCCTTCGATTAGTAGCCAAGTGCTCTACCCACTAGGCCACCACGCTCCACAGTAGGTTATCTATTACAGTTTTAATCCACGGAAACATTCTATTGCTACTCCAGAGTTTTTTCTTAGTGTTTTATTTTTCAAAGCACTGTAGAATTTGTGGCATGTCACTTGTGTCACAAGTATTGTGATAGTTAGATTCATCAATCATAAGTTTCATGTAATTTTTTTCCTTTTTTTTTACATTCTGTATGAAGTTTTTTTCACCAAAGCAAATCTATTATATTTCTAACAGACTATCGCCCTATTTGCAGAGGATTTGAGCAAAATTAAGTGGTGCTGTTATCATGCTAAACTATAACTATTACAAGCCTTCTGCTGCAGCTGAGATGGGTGATACTCTCAGATCGAGTTTTGTAGGGCTGGGAGCACCAAAGTCAAGGGTTGCCTCATGTAGCACGTACTCTAGTTACACCACTGTCTGGATGGCTGTATTGTAATATCCCTTTAAACCCGTAAGTCATTTTCAATAGTAGACCTTTTATGTATGATAATCGTAACCTCCATTAATCTTACTTACAATGTATCTTATTATGACCATTACTAGTGTAATAGTAGTACCATATTTTCTTGGCAATTAATCTGTAAAATTTTGTTCACTCGGTGTTCATCACAGGCAAATGCTGAGGTTGCAATTCTCCATAATTACCCAATGAGAGGTGCAAGATGCCTGCTTCTATTTTGGGTGCAGGTAAGGACATAGCTTGCGAGGGCACTCAGGTCCTAGTGGTGAGGAGTACAATTGTGGGATCGTATCATTTGCCACATTGTTGAATTATGGTATTTGGTCATGTCCATTGTTTCTTGGGGGCATTTTGGGTACATTACTATGAGTGTACCGAAAATGAGCTGGTGACAGAGTAGGATACCCCATACATGGATGTACTGTTTAGGTGCACCAATGCGTGGGTGCAACTGGAAACATTGTTCAAATATTTGTACGTCTGGTTTTTGGGGTATTATAATTACTGATACCTTGGTTGGGTACAAAAAGGTTTGGACCTAAAAGGAAAATAATGGTCACAATCATAATAATGATTAGAATACATGAAAAGCTATATCTGGAAAAAACTAATTTTTGGTAACAGCAAGTAATTACTGGGATATGGCAAATTACTCATAGGTTACATAGTTTGGAAAGCTTGAAAAACTTAGGGAATTCAACTCATTTATTTAATTTAGGGGATGTAATTGTAGTTAATGACTCTAGTTTAGATGATTTTATTGGGCACATAATTTGCAAATTATCTTTAACTTCAAGCAACAACCCATGGTACATATATGAAGCAGCATTATATCATATCTAGATTCTGTATGCAATATAATTTAGGTAATTATGTTGAAATACTTTGTATATTTCACATATATTATTTTCATAATGTAGCCAAAAAGTTCTGTAAAAAAATTCTCCTTTTTAAAAGATTGTTCCTACAAGTCAATGAGGAGTTTGAAATCACTTTACTGTTTTCTGCCATAAGCATTATTGTTTGTTATAATGCTAATGTTGGCTCCAAAATAAGGTTTATGGGATTATCTTGTGACTATTTACTACATTAAACAACTTTCAGGTGGATGAGCATGTACAGGTAATGTAAAAATGCCACCAGGAGTATGCAAGATAAGGATGGCAGACCAAATTTTTGTGTGCAAAGAGATCCCGATCTAGATTCTACTGGGGGAAAGTTTTCTGTCATCCTAAATTTACATTTAAAATTAAATATAGGTATTATTCTTGATTCATCCTAAATTTTTCTTGCAGCAAACTTATATGAACTAATATTTATGCATTGAAAATTACTTTTGCATTGGTCCTTGCTGAAGTATTCATGTGCTGGTATTTGTAGGTTTTCGTGCTAAGGCTGTGGGATGGTAAAATGTTATTGTTCTAAGGTTTGTTGTTTTTCTTTTTGACCCCTCAGGTGAGCACCAATCAGCTGTTTGATGCGAGTTAGCTGTGGAGCTTGCTTCGATGCAGGAACTTTGGTAGCGTCACATGTGAGGGAGGCCTCAAATTGGGGACTTTGTTGTCATTTCCTTGAGTACCTTTCTCCTATTCGGGAATATGAAACTGTTTTACTGCATGAAAGATATTATTGACGCAAGAAATATTGTAGGATAGTATGGGGCCATTAAGGTGTTACATTCATTAGGAGTGTGAACTTTGGAATGTGCATATTCAATTGTGATGTATTGGTGTAAATTGAGAGTAGGGAAATTCTTCCTGGAACTTAAGTATCCAATGGTTTTCCATCAAACAATATGGCTCACATTGTTTTTCTGTCAGGATAGGTGGAGAGAGTGATTCATATTTTTGGCCAATCTAGATGAAGTAATTGCAATGTTGTTTGGAGTTGACCTGAGAGGTGGAATTTTTTTAATGTTTCTTGAATGATCCATATCCTTTTTAGATGGTAATTTTTACGCTGCTATCATAATTTCATTTCAAGCAATTTAGGTTTGTTCCATTGGAATGAATTTTCTAATTAGGTACCTGATCTCGTTCCCAGATGGGTAAACCCAGGGTGGCTATGTGCTGATATCATTTCAGGGAAGTATATTAGATGTGGCAGTGAGCATGGTGTTCCAAAAACATGCTTTATTACATTTCCAAGTAGCAAAATCTGTTGAAAAAAATGTTAAAAATATATTGTAAGAATATTTCTAAATTATTTTAAAATTATTTTGAAAACATATTAAATCTCTCTTTTTAGACTTTTAAATTATTTTTTCATAATTTCAAAAAGATATTTACATAAGTTTCAAATATGTCTAACTCTTGAAGAAGCTATGAATTTTTATTTTAAAATTGTTTTAAAATAACTTGTTATATGTTTTTTGGGTTGTCCGCGTCTTGTTAACTGGTTTGAGGGTGGCCGACGTTTCCTCTCCTTTGCCGGAGACTTCCTCAGGGCTAAGTGACCGGAGTGGTTATGCATCTATTTATATGAATTTGGGGAGAGGCCTTTGATTGATGATTTGAGCCTCAAGCCCTCAAATCCCAAAAAAAGCCCAGCAAATTTAACCCCTCAAGAAGGGGTTAAATTTTGCTGTTACACCAAAGGTCACCCCTGAGGAAATAATCAGCAGCGTAGAAGCGGCCATTACTCATCTACGAAAAGAAGAAGCGGAAGAAATAAGGCAAAATACCGCAAGAGTTCTACGCCAGAGGAACAAACGACCACTGCGTTCCAATATTACGAAAAAGGAGAAGGAAGCTCTAGAAATGTTGCGGAAGAACCATGATATGTAATCTTGCCTGCGGATAAAGGGAAAGTGACGGTTATCCTGGATACGGAAATATACGACAGTAAAATAAATAAATTGTTAGAAGACAGCCCATACAAAAAGCTGAGCAAGGATCCCATAGGAGGAATCAAACGGAAAACAACAGAGATCATCAAGAAGAGTATCCTTGACCAACAAACACGAAGACGCATTACGCCCCAAGATCGGAAGACTCCGTGTATCTATGGTCTACCTAAAATTCATAAGGAGGGAGTTCCATTGAGACCCATTATGAGCGCGATTGACTCCCCCACATATAGTTTAGCCAAATACGTGGCCGCCATTCTCCAGCCAGAGGTCGAAAAGGCAAGCTCATACGTCAAAAACTCACAGCATTTCCTTAGCCGCATCCAAGGATTAAAATTGGAGACCGAGGACATTTTAGTCAGCTTCGACGTGGTGACACTATTCACCAAAATACCCAGGGAAGAAGCCATCAAGGTAGTTTGAGATAAGTTTGATGGGAACATAGCAGACATGGCAGAAATTTGCATCAATTCAACGTATTTCAAGTGGAAAGGAGATTTTTATGAACAAACGGAAGGTGCTCCAATGGGGTCCCCCATTTCTCCAGCCGTTGCTAACATTTTTATGGAAAGCTTTGAAAACACCACATTAGAGAATGCTGCATACAAACCATCAATGTGGTTACGTTACGTCGACGACACCTTCGTGGTATGGAAACACGGACGTAGGAAATTAGATGAATTTCTCGAGTACCTAAATAATATTGATCACCGCATACAATTCACTATGGAGGAAGAACAAAAAGGGAAGCTGCCATTCCTAGATGTCCTGGTAAACAGAAGAGGAGATGGCACGCTGGGACATATGGTGTACAGAAAAGCTATCAACACAAACCAATATCTGCATGCGAGATCGCACCACCATCCTGCACAGATTAATGGAGTGATGAAAACTATGATTCATCGTTCCATCACACTCAGTGATGAAGAACATAGAGATGAGGAGCTGAAGAAACTTACAGAAATCTTGGCTAGGAATGGATATAGAAAAAATGAGATAAGGAAGACAATCTCACAAAAATTAGGACCTCGGCCCCAGCAACCGGAGGAGAAAAACTCAAAAGATCAGAAAAAGCATACCTTCCGTATATTCAGGGAACTACAGACAGGATATCCCGAATATTACAGAAATACGAAATAAAGACAATATTCAAACCGAAGAAACAAATACCAGACATTGTGAGGAATGTAAAAGGGAAAGAAAAATTGGAAACAGAGGGCGTATACTTGCTAAAATGTAATACGTGCGACAAGGTCTACGTGGGGGAAACAGAACGGACAATTAGAACGAGAGTCAGAGAGCATGCGGCTGCAATACGCCTCGGACATCAAGACAAATCAGCAGTCGCCGAACACGCAGCAAAAGGCCACGAAATCGAAACCGAGAATCCGATCATCCTTGCCAAAGACCGGCATTTTAAAACAAGGCTAGTTAGAGAAGCCCTAGAAATAAAGAAACACCCCTGCAATTTTAACTGTGACCAAGGACAAGCTATCAGCAGTTCCTGGCTTCCAGTTTTAGCGAGAAATAAAACAACCCAGAATGTTCCACAACTCCCTTCCCCTCCTCCTCCTTCCCCCTCTCCCCAAATTCATATAAATAGATGCATAACCACTCCGGTCACTCAGTAGCCCTGAGGAAGTCTCCGGCAAAGGAGAGGAAACGTCGGCCACCCTCAAACCAGTTAACAAGACGCGGACAACCCAAAAAACATATAACAAGTCATAATATGGACCACGAAAGTTTTAACGACTTGTTTTAAAATATGTTAAAAATATTCTGCCTTCTTTTAAAATGGTTAATCATTACTTTAAAATTTTTTAGACATGTTTCTACTAACAATGCAGCAGTAAACATTACTAAATGGGTGTCACACTTGGAATTCAATATGAATATCATCTCATAACAAAGAGCATCTCAAAATGCCTGAAAGTGAGCATTTAACAGGAGCTAAGTACATAAGAAACTAAAAACTGCCACTACTTGTGTTTTAAATTCTACATTAGTTAATAATTGTGCTTGAGCTGAATGAGTGATACCGTTGATCACTAATGCATGATATTCGTGACCTTCAGAGGAATTATTGAGAGAATTGAAACATTCATATAAAATATTTAAGACTAAAATCTGTTGAGTGTATTTATGGGTAAACCAGACTAAAATAAGTCAATCTTCAAGAAATCTTCCTGACAAAAATTATTGTTTATTCAGCTTGCTCTGAGTGTGGGCAAACCAGACAGAAATATATATTTCTATTTTTCTGTGGATATTAGGAACCATTCCCCTCCACTTCTTCTTAAATGCACCTGGAAGCAGGTAAATAAATTACTATATTTTAAACACATTACTCATTAACAATGTGAGTAAATGAAGTAGGTAATTCAGTCTGAAAACTCCTGAATGTGGATCTAAAATTAATTCTGAGTATCTTTTAGCAGAAAATAGTTATTTTTTACTTAATCATCACTGCCGAGCAGATGGCCAAATTATAAAGGTCCAGTTTTGTAGTGGTATGATCCTTCCGCCTTTGTCCCTTCCATGGTCATGAGTCATACTCCTCCTCGTCACGTTTCAAAATATGTAAATATCCACATGGTAGCTGAATAACCTAGAAGAAGTTAAGACTGACAGTTTAATTTGTGCTCATATAGGTGATGCATAGAGATATTGAGAACTAACAAGAGTAAATCATTCAGATTATTTTGCAGGGTATATATTTCAGTGTGCTGAAGGTGCATGATTTGTTTATGCATTCGTATTCATCATGTGTTCTCTTTCAGGGTAAGCCCACACAGGGTAAGCACATTTACAGCCTTGTACCTAGAGAACCTGCTTTGATTACTATATCTTCCACACTGCCCTGCCCTTACAAACCTCTTTTGCATCTGCCACATTCATAATTGCTTCATACGCACTCTCCTGTGATAAATACTCCTAATATTGCTCATCATAAGCACCTCTTCCACCATATTCACCCATGACTTTCTCTGTACTCCCCTTCCTCTCATGCCATTCACCTCACTATCATAAATCTGTTTAGTTATTGGATTCGCATTCATTCCCTCATTATGGCCAAACTTATGAATCCTGCTCTTTTTATACACGTACATTCATTACTGGAACACCCACTTCACATTCTTTCATCACAGACTCATTCCTAACTCTATCCAACCTATGCAAACACTTGTCAGATAACTCATACCCACGACATGATTTTTGCTTCCTTAGACAAACACGTTTCCTGCTCCAGTGGTAGGTAGCATGGTCCATGGGTGCTATCTATCCTTCCACCTTTTGTAAAAATATGGCCTACATACACAAAATCCTCAACTCAATGGAACAGCCACTATGGCATAACACAGCCTTGCTTTACACATTGTTTTACTTCAAACCAGTCCCTTGAGATCCAATTAACTCTCACACTTGCCTTGCTATTGAAATACATTGCCTTCGTATATTCAATAACAAATCTCATCATACACCACAAAATCAATCACACCCTTATCAAAGTAAACATATGAATTCTCTTTTGCTTAAATGATGTATTTTTAACAACCTATCTTTTTTCCTAGTGCTTAGCCATCAACTTTTCTCCAATAACATTGACACAAGGGTCACCAAATGGTACAGCCACTCTCTTAGATGCCTCCTGCCTCTCACCAACACAGCCATTCATGTCACCTAGTACAATTATTCTCCCACCAGGGTTTTATCCACCATCACTATACAGGTATACCTCGACTTACATCATTTCTAGTTACGTCGTTTCCGTATTCCGTACGTCGGTATTTTTGTGCCGACATTGCGGGTTGCAGTAAAAGTGCTAAAGTAGAATCACAAAATAATTTGTAAATGTGATAAATCGCACAGAATGAAAGTAAATAGTTAAAAGAAATAAATAAATTTAGTAAAAAAATAAGGATTAAATAAAGAATACGACTGAAATCACGTAAGAATACGGTAGGTACTACAGGGAAATGTAGAAACTGCTCAACTGAAGAGATATTGCACGAGAAATGGTGTGTTTGTGTATTCAGAAAGCAAAGTAAAGTGAAGGAATATTCTATCACAAACCTATCGTATCCAATTTAGCACTTTTAATAACTATAATGCATTTAATTAAAGACCTTAAAAGCAGAAACGTGTTGCGTTACCGAAATGTCATTGGCCGTAGTTCCTCATTGCCCAACAGCGAAGGTGCGGCGCTTGCTGTGTCTGCTCCCGATGACTGTACCAACTCTGATGATGTCAGCTGCGTAGTTTTTTGATGCTCTTAGACCTGTCCGGACCTATCTTTATGGGCTATTGTGGTGTCGTGAGGTTATTTTTCGCTTGTGGCAATTCTTGAGTTTCACGTGTGGTAATTCTTGAGCTTCAGTGTGTCATGAACTTGTGATTTATTTCATTCAATAATGTCTCCAAACAGAAATCCCAACGCAAGTGCTAATGCTAAGCGTCAAGCTATAACCTTGAATGATAAGGTGTCAATAATTAGACACCATGAAAAGGTGAAAAGGTCATATCCATTGCTCGGTCTTTACAATTGTCACGAACAACGGTATCGTCGATTGTGCATAATAAGGATAGGATTCTATCACATGTCCAAGATGAAGCTCCCGGGATGAAGAACATTATCATCAACAAGAAGAGAGGCAAAATATATGAAGAAATGGAGCAACTTCTTGCTCTTTGGATTAACAGACAGAATCATCAGCGTGCTTCGGTTAGTCAGGAAGTGGTACAGGAGAAAGCATTATCATTATTTGAAGACCTAAAGAAAAAGTATCCAGATGAAAAAGACATAGAGTTCAAAGCAAGTTAAGGATGGTTTATGAGATTCAAACAGTGACAAAATTTTCACTCCATAAAGAAGCAAGGTGAAACTGCATCGGCTGATGATGTTGCAGCAGCCGCATTTCCATCTGAGCTGATGAAGATAATTGAGAAGAACCAGTTTCTACCCGAACAGGTATTTAATGTTGATGAAACTGGTCTCTATTGGTAGAAATTGCCAGATCGTTCATTTATTTCCAAGGAGGAGCTATTCCTGGTTACAAGGTTTCAAAAGAACATTTGACCTTATTGTTAGGAGGTAATTGTGCGGGAGATTTTAAGTTAAAGCCGCTGCTTGTTTATCATGCGTTAAATCCCTGAGCTCTAAAGAATGTGGTAAAAGAATCTCTCCCTGTCATATGGAAGGCAAATTTAAAGGCTTGGGTTACAGTAGTGATTTTTGAAGATTGGTTCTTCCACCATTTCATCCCAGCAGCAGAGAAGTATTGTAGGGGAAAAGAGCTTCCTTTTAAGATCCTTCTTCTCCTGGATAACGCTCCCGGTCACCCGAAAAACTTAATTGATTCTCACCCAGCCGTTACCGTTGTCTACCTCCCTCCTAATACCACCTCTCTCCTACAGTCAATGGATCAGGGGATTGTTGCCATCTTCAAGCGCTACTACATGAAACATACACTACGACAAGTAATAGCCGCTACTGATCTTGATGAGTCTCTTACAGTCCGCGACTTCTGGAAGGGATACGACATCTACAAGGCCATACTAAACATCGCAGCTGCATGGAATGATATTCAAAGCTCGGCTATGAATGGCGTGTGGAAGAAGCTGTGCCCACAATTTGTGAGTGATTTCAAGGGTTTTGACGAAGGTGAAAACAATGAATCCTTAGTGTCGTTGAGCAGTTTCCTGGAAATGGGCTTGGAAGAGGAGGACTTTGTGGAATTATTTGAGAAAGACAAACAGCCCCTGACAAATGAGGACTTGATGGAAATTCATGCTCAGCAAAGAAGTGAAGTGGAACAGCCAGAAGATGAAGCAAAAACCTTTACGATCAAGAACATGGAGGAGGCCTTCGCTTGTATGGAAAAATGTCTCGTGTTGTTTGAAGAGATGGATCCAAATGCTCAGCGCTTTTCAAAGGTTATGGGAGCATGTCACGAAGCTTTTGCCCCGTATAAAATAATCCTTGAAAATAAGAAGAGTAAGAAAGTTCAAGGCACTCTCGCCCAGTTTCTGAAACGCATCGACACTCAGAATGAGTCGTGTGATAGGGGCGATCCTCAGCCATCTACGTCCGCGATGTAACCGTTTTATCGTACCCACCTCATCGTCCACCAGCTACAAAGGACAACATAAATATCATCATTCAGGTAGGTTACAGCATTAAATATTATACCTTGGTAAAATTAAAAGAGTGTTGGATGTGAAACTTTCGATGAATGAGCAATGCGAATGTTACAATAGCCGTCTAGATTCGCGATGTGTTTCAAATGGGATTGTAATTACGTTGTCTTCTTTGGGTTAATATTTTACTATAATATACTAGAAAGTACGTTTATTTTATGAAATGACGCGTTAACATTTCATTACTAGTGGTTTTCTTGGAGTTAGTTCAAATTTGGACGTCAAAATTCGACTTACGTCGGAATTCGACTTATGTCGCATCTCATGGAACCAATTAACGACGTAAGGCGAGGTATACCTGTATTTATTTCCTGGTTACAAACATGCACGCATGTACCAGTTACATACATGCAATGTAACCGCTCAGGTTGACACTCGAATGCTTGGTTGGTTATTTAGGGGAGGCAACCGACAGCTGAGGTTATTTGCACCATTTAGGATAGGTGGTAGTTGGATAATGGTAGGAACATTCCAGGTAATGGAGGAAGGGTGGAGAGAAACCCGGCGTCGGCATTAGCCTACTCTTAATGAAAGGCGCCAAGGGGACCAAGGCTTAACGTTCCATCCGACGGACGGATTACTGTACTTGAGATGCCCTCCACTAGGCACTCAAGTGGGGACCGGTTTTCCACTGAAAAATCCGCCACTGCCGGGAATCGAACCTGGGCCTTCGGGATGGGAGGCCAGTACTCTAGCCACCACACCAACCTGATCCCCCACTCGAATGCATTCACCAGATAAGAACAGGGGATAGTTTATTGCCTCGCATCTATGCGTTTGTGCAACTTAGGGTAGTCACAATATAATAATAATGAATTTATTCTGCAAAGACTAACATGTAATTCCAATTTGGTATAGGATTAATCAATACAAGTAGGTATTATAGGTGCACTAGGGTGGTCAAAAAAAAAAATTTTTTTTAAACACCCGCTCCACATGTTTGCCCCTGTTTCATTTGGTGTTAGAAAGCTATGAAAAAAATTCAGGCAAATTGGTTAATATTTAGAGGTCCCTATGATTGAGCACTTTTTGGATGAATGTGGATTTTTAACTAAAACAATAGATAGATAGATAGATTGTAATAGTGGTGGAGTTCCTCGCAACGGAGGCCCTGAGACACTTAGACCCATTGGTCCATTGTGCTAACCACCCTTTTGAAGAAGTCACCCATAAAGGCCGATCGCCCTGCTAAAGGCCAATAAGTCCCCGATGGGGATTTCCCTTACCTCCCTGGGTTCCAAAAATGGGGAACCCAGGTACCTGTTTCGAGTCCTCATCACCGCAGGGCACTCGCATAGCGTAAGGGATGTGGTTTCATCCTCTTCTTCGCACCACCTACATCTAGGGGAATCTACGATTCCCAGGAGGTGCAGGTGCCTCATCACCTGGTATTGCCCCGTGAGGAGTCCCACTACCGTTCGTAGTTGACCCCTGTTTAGTGACAGGAGTCTTTTGGCAAGCCCAGGCCTAGGCTCTTCAATGTGTAGTTTGGCCTGTCTAAGGCCTGGTGCAGCTCGCCAGATCTCAGAATGTCGGGTTAGCCCCCACATTCTAATTTCCGCCATCCCTACCGACGAGGCAATAGGTATGATTGGCTCTGGACCAATCGGATCTCGGCTGAAGCCTGGAAAGTGGGTCTCCAGCATTAGCTTTAGTGCTTCCTTGTCGGAAGACGTGAAGTCTCCCGAGGGAAGCAGCAGAGAACCCACCCCCGCTTCTGAGTCTTTCGATAGGATCTTATGAAGTCTTGCCATCTGTGGAACAGTCTCTACGCTCTCACAGAAGCTCCTCCATGAGTCCCTTTTACAGCGCTTGATTGCTGCTTTGTACCTCCATTGGGCAACCTTAAAGTTTTCCCAATCCCGAGGCATTCTTGTCCTCTTTGCTTTATTAAAGAGTTTCCTAGTCTCTCTACGGAGACCGTCTAATTCTGCTCCCCACCAGGGTAATTTACACCCTTCCTTCCTGGTCCTTAGGGGGCAGCTGTCTTCGTAGGATGTGATGATGCTTCTCTGTAGATAATCAACAGCAGCATCTACCTCATCCACATTTCTAAACTTGCACTGAGGTGCCCCCTCTAGGGCAGCTCCCAGCCTTTCTCGATATAGTCCCCAATTGGTAGTCCTCGGGTTTCTATATGTTATTTCCCTGTAATTGGATTCTAAAAGAGTGAAGAGTATGTGTCTGTGGTTGGACAAAGTTATCTCCCCTGACACTCTCCACCCATCAATCCTGTGCAGCAGAGAACTGGTGCACAGTGTAATATCTATCACCTCCTGCCTAATGCTATTTGCAAAGGTAGGTTGTGATCCTTTATTGAGTATTTGTAACTCCCTAGACATAAGATACTCCAACAGTGCCTCTCCCCTTCCGTTGGTGCTCCCACTCCCCCACACAATGTGGTGCGAGTTAGCATCACAACCGATCAGAAGATCCCACTTGTTGGTCTTACAGTGACTCACCAGCCTCTCCATCTCATTTGATGGTGGAGGAGCCGGTGCATCGTATGGCAGGTAGGAGGAGCAGATGACCACCCTCTTCCTGTTCTCACCTTCCCCCAGGGTCAGCAGAACTGCTGTCTGATCCCTAGTGGTAAATTCCGATAGATGCAAAGCACTTATCCCATTCACATAGATGCAAGATCTAGGCCTATCAACAGTGGTACAGTAATATATTTTTCCGCCTGTCATGCTCAGGCCCCTGACTCTTCCCTGGAAAGCCCAGGGTTCCTGAATCAGAGCTATTTTGACCATACCTTCAGAGAGTATCCTTTGCAGAACCCCTGAGGCAGCCTTACTGTGTTGTAGGTTGGCCTGAAGCACGGCTATGCCAGCCATGGTTCGATCCCGCCCACATCTTCTTCCTCCCTTGTCTCCTTCTCTTCGAGGGGGTATGGAGCCTTCCCTTAGGCCACTACCCACAGGGGCTCCCGAGTCAGACTCTACCCCCATGGGGGAGACCAGGATCGGTGCCTCCTTGAAGGTGGGCCCAGAGAGGTTGAAAAGGATGTCGTCCTCCTCTCCCCACGAAGGGTATGAGGGGCAACTGGGATGTGTGGGTCTCCCAGAAGGAACCCCCACAGGCAAGGTTAAGGTAGTAGAGGGTGCGTCCCGACTGGGATCCCCATCGGGGCTCTCCACCGGTATCGCATCCCCCAAGGAAGAAGCGTCCCGACTGGGATCCCCATCGGGGCTCTCCACCGGTATTGCATCCACCAAGAAAGAAGACAGACTACAAGAGTCCATGTGAAGAGTGTGCCTGTCAGCACCCTCCATAGTTTTGTTTGAGGGTTCCATGTTTGGTCCCACGAGTAGCTAGGGAAATATGGTGTCCACCCATGCAGAGCCTCGCATGCATGGGTAAGGCTAAATAAAACCGGAGGTCGCCCAGTATCCGGAGTCTCTCTGTTAGTGACTTCTTACCCTCCGCCCCGCAGATGCAGTCACCCTTAGCACGGAGACGCACCGTGGTGATGGGAGCTGTTTATTGACCGCCAGGTCTAGATCCGTCATGTTCAGCGATGCCAGGGGCACCTCGAGGAGGATGTGGCTCTTCACCACGCATGACGGTCTTGGTGGTCCATAGGCATGTTCTGCCCTTGTCCCTCCCTGGAGTCACTGACCCCTTAACCCCAACTAAAACAATAGTTTTTGAATGAAAAAAATTTAATGGTGACAACTGAATACATAAATAATGCTAAATCATCATGATGCATTTACTGTGACCATAAATAAGTCTCTGAAAAGGTAAAAGGTTTGTTCAATACAAGATTATAATGTTTTTTTCACTAAGCCCCTTTACCATCATCATCGTCAGCCATGAGTAATGCCTTCTTACAAGTTGATTACTTGTTGATTACTTCTTACAAGTTGAAGTTCGGTGTGATTTAACAATCCGAAGAAGATACTGAAACTGGCCTTCATTCTTAGTTATACACATATTGAATGTTTGTATCAGGGCAATGCCCCTTTCAGCACAGTCATTAACTACTTTCATCTTGTGAACAGCCTGTTCGAGTTGTATGCAATCGGGATCCGAATCCCACAACTTAGGTTCTTTACAAAGAAATGAAGCAGCCTTTTCATTCCCATCTTTATGGAGAATGTCAAAGAGTTCTGCAGTTCACTATGTCACATATGTTTCCAGAGGAGTGTCATGTTGAAATGTTTTACTCTCAACTCTCTTAAGAGCCTTGGCTTTTGGTGGGTGCTGTAGGTTGGTAACCATTTTAACTTTGGTAGAGTCACAGACACGGGAATCAAAGAGGGGAAGTCCACCCTCTGAAAAGCACCACAGATGGCAGTGAAAAGCTACCAAAGCAGCCTTCTTAACATTGCAGTTGGGATAAGCTTCAATTTATTTTAAAATAATCGCGTCATTCATGACAGCTTTCTCAGCTTTGGGGGCCTCATTCCAATGTCGACTGTAGATGAGAGCTACATACAAGCTTACTTCAGTGATTCCTTTTTTTTCTCCAGCTGTAAGGGTGAACTGATCTCTAAATAAGTAAATTTTAAGGGAACAAATAGCCTTTGCCATCCAACATGCGTTGTGCAAACCACCTGGTGCTCAGAATTTCTCTTTGGATCAATTTGGTCTTTGACCACTAAGAAAGGTATAACACAACTTTAAAAGCTCGAGGTAGGGCTGGGCGGTTCTCCGGTGCACCGGTTCATCGGTTTGGTATTTTGCGGAACTTTAAATATGTGAAGATAAATATAAGCCCAGGCCTCACCTATAAACAATTGGCTCCCCAAACATGCTCTACTACTGTTCAGTTTAGAAAAGAATGCCTGCGTTTTAACTCCTCAAGAGTATGCGACACAGTATATGCGTCAACTCAATTCCATGCCTTCGGGGTAACTTTGATCGAAGGTATTTTAATTGCTCAGGGTGCTTAGATGGGGAAGGCATTGAAGACATAGTGCAGACATTGATGCAAACGTCTTAGCGGATCGATGGCTCTTGCGACTTTCAGTTTTGGGTTTTCTAGTTGGCTTGTCAATCTCTTGCATTCAATTTCGGTAATCAAGGGTTGTCCTTTGAGCTTTTCCAATACCCACCGTTCCGATCACTTTGTTTCAGCAACCTCAATTGTATTAAAACCGTCACGGAAAATTAACTCGAAATATTTCAGAACACTGAACCAACTAAACCACACGTGAAAGGCAAAGGATGATAAGCATTATCGATATCTTCCCAATTATTTTCTTGCATTAAAAATTAACTGAGAAATGTTTCCTCTTCCTGCTAGGAGCAGGAAACCAGAGGATACCCAATTTAATCCTTGGAAATTGTATATGAACTGACTTCACTCCTCTCTATCAGAGCGCTTTTGCATTTGCCTGTCGGACAACTCACGTGAGCTAGAAGTCATGGCCAATTTAAGAGGAAATCAGTGAAGAGACAATCCCGATGCGGAAAAGAATAAAGCCACTAGAGAAAACACAAGGCGTCAGAGTAAGACCCTTGACTCGTAATCGTTGCCATTATGAAAGAGAAAGGAAATGCCGACTAAGAAAGGCAGATAACTATGAATCACAGACGAAAGGAATCAGCCTCTCCACACATCTCAGCTCTCTGGAAGCACGTAAATCAGATCAGATTAAGTGGAAATATTTCGTCCGTACGTAGACACCAGTCGCTCTGCCTCTAGGGAGCTTTTCATTCACCAAGGATAAGTTATTAATTTAGCACGACCCGTTTTGTTGCTACAATAGCAATATTATCGAGGCTGATGAAGCCAATTGCTAATGCTGTTTTACCAACGAAACGCGTCGTGCTAAATAAATAAATATCCGAGGAAATTTTGCAATGTCTTCATTAAAAAAAATGTTAAATTCATCGCCGTTCACGCGGCAGGTTCGAATTCGGAAGATCAACAAATATAGGTGCATTTTTAGCACTTCAGAAAACCAATTTATGTGTACACCCAGGCCTTGTACAAAAGCCATTGGCTCTCGCAAACATTCCCACATTTTACTGTTCAGTTTAGGAAAGCATACACGCGTTATTAAGAAGTATCTTCTTTAAGAAAAAAACAAATCTTCAAAAAAAAATACATTAAAAAATGGACCAAAAAATATTTTGGATGAGAAAAAAACGCGGTTCACTAGACAAACTACAGTTCAGTAGAAAACACCGGTTCATCAGAAAACACCGGTTCATTAGAAAACATCGGTTCAGTAGAAAACACCGGTTCAGTAGAAAACACCGGTTCAGTAGAAAACACCGGTTCAGTAAAAAACACCGGTTCAGTAGAAAACACCGGTTCAGTAGAAAATACCGGTTCAGTAGAAAACACCGGTTCAGTCGAAAACACTGGTTCAGAAGAAAAAACCGGTTCAGTAAAAAACACCGGTTCAGTAGAAAACACCGGTTCGATCTATTGAACCGGTGCACCGCCGTCGCAAACGGTTTTTTTCAGAACCGAGAACCGGTTCAGCATTTCCTGCACCGCCCAGCCCTAGCTCGAGGTAATCATCTCTAGGCTACTTTGACTTAATTGGGTCTTCTAAAATAGCAGCATAATATCCCATCATTTCTCCTCTTAATATTTGGATTTCATTGGAATCATACAGATCATCACTGCCTTGAGAATATATTAGCTTGTCGATACGAGGCCATTGTTTCTGGAAATGCTTAAATATTGCAACATCTGGACCCCCACTAACTCCAAATGCTGTGGTAAAAAAGAAGACAACATGATTTAAAGTACATGGTGCCTGCATGGAATCCACACAAGACTAGTTCCTAAACTATCCTCGAGAATAGTACATGCTCCACTCTTCAGGTCTGCATTGGCAGCTGTGGTGTCAAATACTAGAGCCTGCACATTTTGTTGGAGTACAATTTATTAAGTTTTCTTTCAATCGCATTTATTCTTTGAGTAGGAATTCTTGCCATACCCCAAATTTTCAGTGCATCCTCAACAATGGCTCTTATTCCTTTTTTAAGCCCAAATTTTGGTTAATGTGGTGGAAAACAAGTCGTTGTAACATGTTTCGTTTTGAAAGTCTAGATTTGGGCAGAGACTCAGTAGGCTTTCCATTCAGCCACATCTGCCTGCAACCAAGAGAATATGGTAGATATAAGATCTACCATATTAACCTTAGCAAACATGCGCTCCAAAAGTTAGGTAGATCTGGTAGGTACCTACTCGATACGTCAATTTAAATATTTATTACTCTACCTTTATATTGTGTGATTCATTCTAAAATCTAGGTATTATTAATTATGTGTTGTATTATTAATTGCCTTGTGTTGTATTAGAATATAGATTTACAAAGTAATACAATGACACTGACAGCTGGCACAGAATGGCCGCCTGTCAGTTTGATGAGATTACCAAGGTAATACTATAGGTTCTCTACTGCTACTGCTTTCTAGTGTTGTTCTATGGAAATATTTTCTCAGTAAA